>CAJQUN010000121.1:0-656958 GCA_907163345.1 Haberlea rhodopensis | reverse complement strand
TGTTTAAGCGACGGTAGAAGCGCGGGCTGGCGGCTGGCGGCGCTTGTTAACCCTAGGAAATGAAACCTAAAATCAGTTTTGAAGGTTAGTGGGCGGAGGCACATGCTGATGAACAGCTAACCCTAATTTCGAAATTGGGAAAGATGATGAACAGTTTTTTTTCGGAAATTTAATAAAAAAAAAATTTATTTTTGTAAATCCGAAAAATTAAGGTTAATTTTTGGGGTTTGAAATTGCATTTTAATTTTGGATCCAAATTGTTTGGAGTCCATAAATATTTTGGGTCTTTTAGATGTCTTGTCCGGATATTATTTTGAAATAAATCATAATACTTATTTAATTAAAATATGATTTTTAATTTATTAAGTGTAAAATGGAGATTTTACAAGCAATTGAAATTTAATTAATTGAAAAATTAAATGAAAATATTCATTTAGTTTGTAATTTTATTTTGATTAATATTATGATTACAAGGTAAAATAGAGATTTTACCAAGTAATTGAAAATTGAATTAATTAGAAATTAAATGAAAGTGTTTCATTTAGTTGTTAGTTTATTTTTGATTAATATGATGATTAAAAGGTAAAATAGAGATTTTACCAATTTATTGAAATTTAATTAATTAGAAATTAAATAAATGGTTTATTTAATTTGTTAATTTTATTTTCAATTAATGATTGCGATTAGTGGGAAACGATGATAGAATAAATTAATTATTGTGCCCTAATTACATGTGATGTAATTAGTCCAATTACATATGATGTAATTGGTAGTTTAATGTTAATTACATATGTTGTGATTGCATGATGATGATGATTACGGGCCTTGACCAATGTTTTAGGTGACTGTTTAGGTTTTTAATGTTTCATTATTATTGTGATTTTGGTTATCGGGCCTGCGAGCCCGCTCTCTCTATTTTCTGATGTATCCCCCCCGGATTTGTATCCATATTCTCTTGTTTGCACGATTTAAATGTAAAAACTTTAGAATTAGTGGGAGATCGAGATTGAAGATGGAGCATCAAGAATCAAGACATGTATAATGGAAGCAAAAATGTAATTGGATTGTATTACATACCTGCATCACCTTAGACAGACTTGTGATCCACGTATGGCTCACGTGGATCAATTAGGAAAAGGCCATAATCGTCCATATTTATTTTTATTATGCATATGATGTATGATAAATGTTTGTTTGTATGTTTTATTAGTACATATGAATGCATGAATAAAACATAGTTCCATGAATCCGACAAACAAACAAACAAGTACTGGATGAGATTTGAAAATTATTTAATCCCTCTTTTGAATATGATTCAAAATTTTTAATATCAAACTGTAAAGGGAGCTCAAAGGAGTTTGTGCTTCCTGTCTTCCATCAACAGTTAAGCCATGTGACGCTACTTGTGTCAGGTGTCTTGTCTCACCCTCGTGGGGGATATCTGGCATGGGAAAGCTGTGTGTTTAACTGCCACTTAATTATGGATAGGGTTCTGTTAACCTTTAAGATTACTCACCTCGTGGGGTCTTATTGGCGGACATTACCATCCGTGGGATGGGTTAGTTTGACGTGAGAAGGCATAATTGGCCTGCCTCCGTAGGGTTATGTCAATCACGAGACGAATATCTTGGGGGTTGCATATGATGCAATTGTGAGCTACCTTAATATCATGAGGTCGGCTGGACCCTCGCCCGGGGCTATCATGAGCTAGTTGGACTCCAAGACCACTAAGAAAATACGATTTTCCGTTCATTTGTCATGAGGGTGACGAATTCGAAAAATTTAGTGGGACCATTCAAAACTAAAGTCCATAGTTTTTGAATTAATTAATAATCAAACGGTTTGCATGTATTTTTGTTTACTCTGTATTGTGATTGCCGTGAATCCGATTGCATCAATTCTCGATACAAACAAAGTAACCGCACCAAATTATTCTGATTGACTATTAATGTTAAAATAGTGCTTGCTTCTAAAAGATTGTTATATACCCTTGGTGGGAGCCTCCTGATGAAGTGTCTCCCGGTTCGTCTCATGAAGAGATTGCCACACTTGAGAAGTGATGGGACGATGATCTCTAGACTATGTCCTATATGATAGCATCAATGTCACCAATGAGTTCAACACAGATATGAGAAATCGTTCACATTGCTGATATTTTCCAACACCTACAAATGTTGTTGGTGTGTGACGGACGCGATTACTGAGACTCGCGATTTCAAAAGAGCTATTTTCATTTCACATGCGAGATGGGGCTTCGGTCTATGAGCATGGTGTAAGAAAAATATCTCTTGTTGAGAAATTGGAAAATCTGAATGTGACAAATCCTCATTAACTGGCTATAGATTTGATCTTATAGTTAAAATGTTGGAAACTCATGAGTCCTTGATTCAAAAGGAGAAACGTGTTCTTCTTGTCGAATCTTCTACCAATGGTAGGAAGAGTTCAAGGATAAAGAAGATGAAGGGAAATGGTTCCCAACCTTGAAAGACGAAAAAAGGATATAGTAGCAACTAAGAAAGGAGAGGCATATATGTTTTCACTGCTGGTCACTAGCGCAAAATTGTAAGGAATACATATACTAGAAGCGTTCTAGAAATGATATGTTATATATTAAATTAAATGTTTCTATTGGTTCTACTTCTTTGGTATATGATGCCAGTTGTGCTCGCATTTTGCAAAGAGTTGCATGTGATGTGAAAGAAGTAGAGAGCCCTAGGAAGGTGAACCTACCTGAGGCTAAGCATTGTAGCAAGAGTTGTTGCAATGGATGTTTGAAACATTTATTTAATATAAATCTAGAACTGGTTAGGAACTGGTTTGAGCAATTATTATTTGTTCTAGATTTAATCATGAACATTGTTCCTATTTTGATAGAGAATGATAATTGTTTTAAATATGCGAATGTGATTTGCATTATTTTAAGAATGCATGTTTTATTGAATCTGGTGAACTTATGAAGTATGATTATATTCAAAGAATATAAAAAGAATGATAACTTAAATCCAACATATATTTATCATGTGCTGAATGTCCATTGAATTTGATTCATATGGACGTATGTGGAGCACTAAATGTTAGTGCAAGATGATGTTGAGTTATCTTAAAGAGAATGTGATTCTCTCTGAGTAACTCTCTAAAGTTACATATTTGTTGAATATAATTCATATCAATGCAGTGACCAAAACTCCATATACGGTATGGATTGAAAAATAATCCAAATTATATTTTGAGATTGTTCTGCTTATGTGAAGCAGCCAGTGGGAGATGAGTTGGATAGTTTATCCATCTTATGTTATGTTGTGGAAATTTATATTATCAATTGCAGGCAAAGAGTTTGTTTCGCAAGTGCAATCTTTCTAGAGAAAATATTTCTGTTAGAAAGGATGATAACATAATATAACTTGAAAGGGTTCAAGAACCACAAACCACTAGAAAAGTGAAAACGGTGAAATTAATTTGTCAATCATAACCTTTGATTTACACGCACGAATGAGATTTGAAAATGTTTCAAGAACTCCTGATAAATTGAATTTACTCCTAGAAAGTAGTCAAAATGATTTTGACCATGGATGTGATCCTAGAACTTTCAAGGAGACGATGTTGGACATCGTTTTGGGATATTGGCGAGATGCCGTGAAATTTGAAATAGACTCCATGTACTCCAATAAGGTATGGGCCTTAGTAGATCCTCTTTGGGAATTGTTCACATTGGCTGCATAGATTTACAAGTGAAAGCTTGGAGTGGATGGGAAGGTAGCGACCTTCAAAGCTTAACTGATGTGAAGAGATTATTCTCATAGGCAAAGAGTTGTCTGTGAGAAACTTTGAATCAGTTGTGATGCTATAATCTATTTGGATTTTTATTAGTTATATCTGCATATTATGAATATGAGATATGATAGTTGGATGTGATACAACATTTCTCAATGGTGACATTGAGGTAGAAATGTAGCAGCCAAAGGTGTTCACAACTATGGGCGTTAGCAAAATGTTTGCAAACTCCATAGGTCCATTTATAGGCCTAAGAAGACATCCCAAAGTTTAAACTTCCATTTTGATAACATCATCAAAGTGTTTGGTTTTGTTATAAATCCGGAAGTGGCATGTGTGTGCAAAAAGGTTAGTGGGAGCACGGTTACATTTGTGATGCTTTAAGTCGATTATATCATGCTCATTGTGAATGGTATTGGATTAATCAATTAAAGCATGATTATCTGCTAATTTCTCCATGTAAGATTGGGAGAAGCGTCATACGTGCTTAGCATAAGGATCTATAGAGATAGATCTAAAGGATGCTTGAGATATCTCAATCTACGTACATAAACACTGTGCTAAAAGGGTTTAGCATAGAATAGTCGAAAAATGAGTTACTTCATATTATGTCATAGTATTCATCTCTCGAGTCAATGGGCCGTAAGATTGATGAGGAGAGAGAAAATATGACATTGGTACCTTATATTTCTACTTTTAATAGCATATTGTATGCTATGGTATGTACTTGGCCTGATGTATGTTCTTAGAGTAATGGGCAGACATCAGACAGATCCCGGTGAAGGTCACTGGAAAATGTGAAAATAATCCTCAAGTTCTTATGAAGAACTTATGATATGTTCATGGTTTTTGGATCTGTAAGTGGAGAAATAAAAGTTGAAGGCTAAGCTGATGCTGGTTTTTTAAATTGGATGTAGATGATACCATATCGATGTTCGGATTTGTATTTAAGCTCAATGATGGTGATGTCTCTTGGAAACGTTCAAAGCAAGACACCACATTGGATTCCTCCACTGAAGCTGAATACATTGCAGCATACTGATGCACCAATGAGGCAGTTGGATAAGAAATTTCATCCAAGAGTTGTGTGTAATTTTTAGCGCAGTTGACACAGTCTCTGTGTACTGTGACAACATTTGAGCTATTATGAATAGCCAAGATCTCATCAGGATCCAAACATATATTGAGAAAATACTATCTAATGAGACAGATGGTAGACGCGACATATTATCGAGAGAATCGCTTCAACAGAAAAATATAGTGAATCCACTGACAAAGCATTTACAATGATTGGTGTCTGATAGACATCTTGGGAAGATGGTCTTAAGACACATGAGTAGTTGTCTTTGGGAAAGTGAAAGATATTGTTGTCATACATGATTAAGTAAATCAATAGTTGATTGATTGTACTTATAATCTTATTATGACAAATCTTTGTTTGAATATTAATATATATGGCACTTCTTCATCTGTTTACCCATGCATCTTGATGCATTGACGAAGTCCCTTGAGATTGCTATAGTCCATAGAATGTGGTTACGCATATGATGGTGACCATGAAATACATTCTCGACTGCAATTTCTAAATGTTCCTGGTCGATGAGCCTTCGAGAATGGGATATCGATATATGCTCGTTAGAGACTGGTATTCATGACGTGTCTAGTGTAGTGCGCCGCGTTTCATCGGCGTTGGCTTGGAGAAGTCTGCATACATGAATAGGTGCTCATTAGGAATGAGTTCACTGAACGACCCCTACACGGAATTCTATAAGTGGTTTCCAATTGTCGAGTATAGAATTTCTAGTTATAGTTGTGCACCATTACTCCTACTGACCCGAGGCGTCATTGAGGTCTTGACAGATAGTTGTGTACTTTGATTTAATGACTGATCACTTGCGGGTCATAAAGTTGTTATTTTGGGTATTCAGTGATGCTGTCAGAGGCCTATGATTGTCGTTGGGGATTCACCACTGGTCTTGATGAATCAGGATGTCCTATGTGTTTTTCTATATATGATTCAAGGAATCTCTTGCCAGAGTAGGTAGTGCTTGTGAAAAATGAGTTTTTCATATACGCACACAATGAATCATATAACATGAAACAAATACATAGTTATTGAAATCATAAAGGGTCTCGATCAACCAATGCCCTTGATTCAATTGGGACATATTGAGTGAAAGGAATGTACTGCACGCTAACTATGGCTGACAGGTTCTCGTACGCTGCTAGTCATTTGTATCTAGGTCTTCGTGAAGCGCAGATGCTAGGTGCTACCCACGATCGGTAGGTTGTTGCTGAAATTGTATTTCGATCATTGTCTATTAAAGGAGTTTAATTGACAATGAGGCATTCAGGGTAAGCCCAAAGAAGTTGTTTAACTTCTAAAATCACAAAGGTTGTGATCCTACTGCTATGATACACTTGAGCCTCGCTGGGTCACAATCAACCGGCCGCCGATCTATCGATGAGAATTGAGACTTAAATGTTAAGTGCTCAAATTGAGCGATTTAGAAGAGATGAATTTAATTTTTGAATGCTCCTCAATTTAGTGGAGTTTCTATATTTGAAAATGTTTCATTTATAGAAAGTTCTTGTAAGGACCCCAAGCCCTTAAAACCTTGATTAGTGTATTAACCACTATGTGTGGTACATGCTTTCTATAAAATGTCAATCGGGAAGCTCTGATGATACTTAATCATTGCCTGTCAATAAAAGACTCATATGTTTGCCCTTTACCAACCCCTTGGTGCCACTTTTCACATTGTAAACTTTTACAAAAATTTGGGCAGAGTCTCCCCATAAATAGAGCTATCCCAAAACAGAGTACAACACATAACAAAATTCCCGGCCAGGGAACACATAATACTCAACAGAAAGCAGTAATACAAGTAGATTCCCAGCCAGGGAAGACACCACACATATGTCAACAAAAGTGGGTTCCAACACCCACATAATACACCAATGACTCTCATATCATTCTAGCAATTCAACCTAATTGCATGCAACCTTAAATGAAAGAGAGAAAGGCTCATGCCTTTATATACAATCCATATACAAGTATAATCGTGCTCACATGCGAGCATCATGAATATGAATATGTATAAATCCTCAGGTGTATATATAGGTACTCTATACGATACCGTGCTCCATCAAGCCCTGGTACCACGATCCTGGGAGTACCTCAAATCAACAGCTCGAGCTCAGCTCCATAGCCATCGATGTACCTGTCCACCTGTCCCAACAGAGACAGCCCCCAACGGGGTGAGCATACCAATACACAAAATCCCATAATCATAATAATGAAATTCATAATTTACAACAAAGGTAAATGCTAATGAATTTAAATGATACTCCCTGGATGGCAACATCCTCATCCGGGATTCCGTGTACTGTCCCTGTTCTCACAACATCAAACTCATCAAATCTCATAAATCAGTAAATCAACACATTGATTTACACATCGCATGCCTGATCCTCGAATATCAACATATAGTGATTACAAATTCATTAAACATGCAATTACAGATATCACAATATCTAATACTGATTTCACAACCTTGCTATCAATCACAGATAGCTCAAATGCCTTAGCATTTATTTTACCAATCCTTCATTATACTTAGACATCTCAAGTGTCTTATAATGAATACATGAGTCTACAAACCTAGACATCTCAAATGTCTTATAATGAATACACGATTCTACGAACTTAGACATCTCAAATGTCTTACGAAGAATACATGATTTTACAAACCTAGACATCTCAAATGTCTCATAATATAGTCATATAAACCCAGTACCCCATATATCATACAAGAGTCATCCTACTCTAGTGTCACGCACGCTACAAGCGGCGATATCAAGATTTGGGTCATTCCTTGGCTATATCAACATGTATGTATAACCATACGCAAAACATTCAATGCAATCAAAAACACCTTATGCATTTCACATATATATAGTAATGCTCGTACGTCGCACGTACCTTAAATCTCCGAAGTCCGAGCCAAGCCTTGCTCGAGTTCCATGCCCCGAGGAATGATGTGCTAACACGATAAACAATTCACAATTATTTACGAACATGCAACCTATGCTCAAGCACACCCATATCCCCCACAACATTGTCAATACACGACAATTATCCTCTTAAAAGACCCGGGGCAGGGTACATGCAGGGAAGGAATAAATGAGACAAATCGAAATTTGTTCAAGAATGCCCTACAAAAATCGAACCTCAATCTCACAATTTCGAACCCAATTAAATACCATAACTCATCTAAAATGTCAATTAAGCTATCCAAGCAAGAATCAACATCCCTTGACAAAAACTCCCCATTTTCGAACTCAACCCCCATAATTTCGAATCCAAACAAGCCCTTAAATTCAAACCCTTAAAATCCTTCAAATTCGAACCAAAGCTTCTCAATTCAATCTCAATCAAGCATCATAATACTCTTAAAACATGCAATAATCGATCAATTGCACGAAATAATACCCCTGCCAAAAACCCCCAAAAATCGAAATTTAATCCCTACGAAATTGGGGGAAAATTCGAAACAATAAAGGCATGGAAATACATGAAAAGACGAACAAGGGGTTAGGGAGATTACCCAACGAAATCGGAAGCAAAAACAAACGAAAATCGAAGAACCCTAGAAATTGGGGATCGACGCTTACCAGCAAAATCCGACTTCCACACGCGACGAAACCTCGAATTGATGGAGGGGAAAGAAGCGCCTCGTCGAGACGAAGACGGCGGTAGGTCGCACGCCCCGAACGGCGGCCGGACGGCGGCGGGCGGAGCGCTTTTGCGCGCGGCAGCGCTGTAGCAGCGGGAAAATCGCACGCGGGAGAGAGGGAAGGAATTGGGGCTGAAATGATAATTTCTTAAAATCTTGGGTTCAAATGGTATTTATAGCAAAAATACCCCCGAAAAATTAATAGCCCCACAAATACATCATGATTCCTTAAAAATCATCTGTTTTCAAAAACTCTCTCTCTAACTCCAAATCCCCTACCGGTGCTCACACAGCACCCGAGATTCCGAGACACATCAAAAACCCAACTCTTAGGTTTTACACCGAAATGTGAATACAATCTCAACCTCTGGATCCAACGATCCCAACTGCCCAAATAAACGAGCCCAGAAGGCCCAACACCTCGATTAAATCCCAAATCGCCACGTAAAACCACTTTAGGGATTATTAATACTACGGGATTAACACCTATAATCCCTGGTCATCACAATATCCCCCACTAAAAGAATTTCGTCCTCGAAATTAGCACTGGTGTATCACGTAACACCCAGGCTGCACAACAACATGAAGCCATAACATCGATTCCTGACCATATCAGAATCGTATTAATAAACGCGAGGATACTTACCTCTCATCTAATCTCTGAAACAGAGCGACATACCATAACCAACATAACACCCAAGAGGTAAAACGTACCTCGATGCGGGTCATCCCAAAAGTCAGCCTCTCATGACTGCAAATCAACCAATACTTACGACTGTAGATCGGACAGTCATCCTTTGATCTAATACAACAGTACGAACACATCCTGAATGACACCTCAACCGTAAGAACGTGACCTCGTGTCAAACTCTGGAGTGGAATAGACTTCCAGATCCATCATAACGTCAAAGAGCGTCAGCACAACTCAACGCTAACAGTCCAAAAGCAGTTAGTCAACTGAAACTGCAAGGATTCGAATCGCTCTTGATTCTATCGAAGATATCATCCAATGATATTTTACTATGACTTACGATGTCTAACATACATCGTTACGAAGGAAACACTAGTACAACCACGGTGTACCCATATCAAACCTGGTTTCCACTTCAAACTTCCTCCATCGAAGGAGTAGTCGCCTCATTGCAACTTAATTTGGGCAACTCACGGCCACAAATTCAAACAAAAGACATCTCACAAGATGTCCACCTCCGGATGTTCCAAGAATCACGTCCTGATCATAAATAACAACCGAGACTCCGCAGAGTTTAAAATTCTTAAGGGGCATGCAATAAACCCATTGCATCCTCAACGCTTGTGTCGTCAGCGACACTCAACCAATCCGAAATCCTGCCATCCCTTGAAAATCCTCGGATTTAACAATCCAAACTTGGGAAGGCTGTCGCATAACTCGAAGGAAAACACCAATAAGGGAAATACCTTAACCCTCACAAGAAAATCCCTCCTCAAGGGAGTCAACTAACTTCACGATTATTCCTCATAAACATCGTGCCATGGAGATTCCCAATCTCAAGGTGTTCCATATCTCTCATCAGAGATTTAACCATCCAAAAATAGCATAACTCTATGCTTAACAGAGAGGAAATCAATAACTGGCATCCGTATACTCACCGGTATACCTGCCTAAGCACTGATGTCGCATGCATACTCAATGCACTCGGCTCGGGTATCTACCACATATCCCTAAGCCCCAAACACAACCGTCAATTCTGAGTCATTCCTTACTCAGTGGAGGATGAAAATCGACGATTAACAATACACGGTGTGATTCCCAAGATCAACACCACTTGCACCAACTTACCGAATCTTTCAAGATTCCCAAATAGGTATAATACTACCTCCTTCCTCGCAAGGGAAATGCCATCGAACTCGAGATCCACAAGTCTCGAACCATCGTTCGGAAAAACTGGATATAATAACACCCATTGTATCCCAATACACGGGTTCCTTTAGATTGAGTCAATAACAACCTGATGACTCTCTTGTTGGTACTCCAACATCCTGAGCTGTCCCAGACAAGTCTCCAAGATTTAACATAAACGTATACACGTTTCAGCGAGGCACGAACAACCTTAACCTCAATGACATGGTGACTACTAGAGTCCACCACAATCCACATCGTATCACCTTACGATTTGCCAAACTTGGTTCCAACGAGCAGTGTAACGGCTCTAGCAAGCCCATCATGGTGCTACACACACGCGGCAGACAACCTAGTCTCTGCCTCTTTAGGTTTACCTCAAACCTACCAATAAGACGGACGTTTCCACATGGTATAACATACTATGGGAGAAAACTCAATAGAGTAGTGGGTCTTTATCCAACATTCCTCAATGCCGATACACCCTGGACAACCCAATGTCCCTATGTACTTAACATAACCTGATCCTACTCCCTTAGGACCCATCCTACACCCTCAAGGGTGGTGTGACCATGTCCACCACATGTCACATCGACAGAAAGCGAGTACTTTCCTCCATGATTACTCCTGTCGTCAAATCACATGGCCAAAAGCCACTCCAACGAGCATACCTCAAGGGTATCACCACTCGTAATATGATCGCCCCAATCGTAAGCTGCGGTACAATCCCATGTACAGCGCATCCATCCATTCCTCGAGCAACCCGCTCGGTATAAGGGTCACGTCCATCGGTGTCGCACACACCACCTTGTGCTCGGTACTGGCACCCAAGGCATACCACTGAATACGTATACTCAACGCATCGATCATCGTAACGATGATGCATGTCTAATAAGACATCTCCTACACCATCGTCATCGTCATCCCGTGACGACACATGCCAACTCATGGCATCTAAAACATTGCCCACTAGTGACGATACATGTACATCAGCGTATGTCATCCACTATCATGCTAGTAAAATAGGCATAATAAAACATGTATATCAATGCATGCCAGCTACAATAAAGCTAATAAAATAGCAATATCTCATACCTCATCGCTAGTGATATAGCGTCATACCTGTCTCCGTCGCTCAATAATAGTGCGTAATCAGCACCCATCGCTCGAAGGCGGCAAAATCCTGTGCTGAGTACATAGCGGCAAAATCCCTCGCTATAGAATCGACGGCATGACACCTCGTCATATAATAAGTGGCATGAAACCTCGCTATATACCTGAGTATGAATCATCGTCCACATAGTAGCGGAAAGAGGCATCGCTATCAATACACCTGGCGGAATGAACCATCGCCAATAGATATAGCGGAATGAACCATCGCTATCAATACACCTGGCGGAATGAACCATCGCCAATAGATATAGCGGAATGAACCGTCGCTATAAATACACCTGGCGGAATGAACCATCGCCAATAGATATAGCGGAATGAACCGTCGCTATAAATACGCCTGGCGGAATGAACCATCGCCAATAGATATAGCGGAATGAACCGTCGCTATAAATACGCCTGGCGGAATGAACCATCGCCAATAAATATAGCGGAATGAACCATCGCTATAAATACGCCTGGCGGAATGAACCATCGCCAATAAATATAGCGGAATGAACCATCGCTATAAACCGTGTCCTCATAGAGAAATGAATATAAATCGACACAGCGGGACACATCACCGCTATCATCCGTGTCATCACATAGGAATGAATCATCATCCTAACAAGCGGCATCTCATCCTCGCTTCTTCATACAAGCGGTATCTCATCCTCGCTTCGTATGGCATACCCCGCCTCCATGTGCAAGCGAGCATCCCTGCCCGCTCCACATTTTTAGCGGTACAAGCATAAGCTTCTTCATACAAGCGGTATATCATCCTCGCTTCGTATGGAATACCCCGCCTCCATGTGCAAGCGAGCATCCCCGCCCGCTCCACATTTTTAGCGGTCAAGCATAAGTATAAAAATTCTCACTGTCATAAGCAGGACTCCTGGAATGCATAATCATCATTCCTTTTTATACTCCATATTTCCTGTAACCTGCAACCATCAGGGTTAACAACAATAGCCATATACGCTATGCATCCACATTCAATTCATAATAAAAACACATTATGAGAATGTATGGTTTCACAAATAAATGTCATGATATCCTTCTTTAAATCCTTATTTCATCCTGAGCCCTTATCATTAGTACATTTTAATGCTTCTTGCTACTCCAGGAAAGCGGAATTCTTCCTCGCTTCCACTGGACTTTAGCGTTGCTACTCCATGTAAGCGGAACTCTTCATCGCTTCCAATGGACTTTAGCGTTGCTACTCCATATAAGCGGGACTCTTCATCGCTTCATATGGACTTTAGCATAAGCCATTAAAATCCTTACTAAGATAACTTTGACTCAAGACATGCATATGCAAAAACAATGCACAATAACATATATCATAACCTCAATGCACCACTTTGCATTCATCATGTGTCAACAAGACAACGTAAAATACATGTTACCTCGGAAATATCCCTTTATCTGATTTTCTTAAAACCAGCTTCCTTGGCACATAACACACGGAGTGCCAGACATCCCCATAAATGTCATCCTATCGTGTTCCACACGATTCCTGCAACCACAATGGTTAGCAATACCACTTTTCATATCATAAGAGCACATAAACAATGTGTTATGTCATACAACATTAATGCCATCATGCATAAATATGTGCTATCAATAACTTCCTAGGCCCTTAACAGCCCCAATGAGCAACCACTGCTCTGATACCACTAATGTAAGGACCCCAAGCCCTTAAAACCTTGATTAGTGTATTAACCACTATGTGTGGTACATGCTTTCTATAAAATGTCAATCGGGAAGCTCTGATGATACTTAATCATTGCCTGTCAATAAAAGACTCATATGTTTGCCCTTTACCAACCCCTTGGTGCCACTTTTCACATTGTAAACTTTTACAAAAATTTGGGCAGAGTCTCCCCATAAATAGAGCTATCCCAAAACAGAGTACAACACATAACAAAATTCCCGGCCAGGGAACACATAATACTCAACAGAAAGCAGTAATACAAGTAGATTCCCAGCCAGGGAAGACACCACACATATGTCAACAAAAGTGGGTTCCAACACCCACATAATACACCAATGACTCTCATATCATTCTAGCAATTCAACCTAATTGCATGCAACCTTAAATGAAAGAGAGAAAGGCTCATGCCTTTATATACAATCCATATACAAGTATAATCGTGCTCACATGCGAGCATCATGAATATGAATATGTATAAATCCTCAGGTGTATATATAGGTACTCTATACGATACCGTGCTCCATCAAGCCCTGGTACCACGATCCTGGGAGTACCTCAAATCAACAGCTCGAGCTCAGCTCCATAGCCATCGATGTACCTGTCCACCTGTCCCAACAGAGACAGCCCCCAACGGGGTGAGCATACCAATACACAAAATCCCATAATCATAATAATGAAATTCATAATTTACAACAAAGGTAAATGCTAATGAATTTAAATGATACTCCCTGGATGGCAACATCCTCATCCGGGATTCCGTGTACTGTCCCTGTTCTCACAACATCAAACTCATCAAATCTCATAAATCAGTAAATCAACACATTGATTTACACATCGCATGCCTGATCCTCGAATATCAACATATAGTGATTACAAATTCATTAAACATGCAATTACAGATATCACAATATCTAATACTGATTTCACAACCTTGCTATCAATCACAGATAGCTCAAATGCCTTAGCATTTATTTTACCAATCCTTCATTATACTTAGACATCTCAAGTGTCTTATAATGAATACATGAGTCTACAAACCTAGACATCTCAAATGTCTTATAATGAATACACGATTCTACGAACTTAGACATCTCAAATGTCTTACGAAGAATACATGATTTTACAAACCTAGACATCTCAAATGTCTCATAATATAGTCATATAAACCCAGTACCCCATATATCATACAAGAGTCATCCTACTCTAGTGTCACGCACGCTACAAGCGGCGATATCAAGATTTGGGTCATTCCTTGGCTATATCAACATGTATGTATAACCATACGCAAAACATTCAATGCAATCAAAAACACCTTATGCATTTCACATATATATAGTAATGCTCGTACGTCGCACGTACCTTAAATCTCCGAAGTCCGAGCCAAGCCTTGCTCGAGTTCCATTCCCCGAGGAATGATGTGCTAACACGATAAACAATTCACAATTATTTACGAACATGCAACCTATGCTCAAGCACACCCATATCCCCCACAACATTGTCAATACACGACAATTATCCTCTTAAAAGACCCGGGGCAGGGTACATGCAGGGAAGGAATAAATGAGACAATCGAAATTTGTTCAAGAATGCCCTACAAAAATCGAACCTCAATCTCACAATTTCGAACCCAATTAAATACCATAACTCATCTAAAATGTCAATTAAGCTATCCAAGCAAGAATCAACATCCCTTGACAAAAACTCCCCATTTTCGAACTCAACCCCCATAATTTCGAATCCAAACAAGCCCTTAAATTCAAACCCTTAAAATCCTTCAAATTCGAACCAAAGCTTCTCAATTCAATCTCAATCAAGCATCATAATACTCTTAAAACATGCAATAATCGATCAATTGCACGAAATAATACCCCTGCCAAAAACCCCCAAAAAATCGAAATTTAATCCCTACGAAATTGGGGAAAATTCGAAACAATAAAGGCATGGAAATACATGAAAAAGACGAACAAGGGGTTAGGGAGATTACCCAACGAAATCGGAAGCAAAAACAAACGAAAATCGAAGAACCCTAGAAATTGGGGATCGACGCTTACCAGCAAAATCCGACTTCCACACGCGACGAAACCTCGAATTGATGGAGGGGAAAGAAGCGCCTCGTCGAGACGAAGACGGCGGTAGGTCGCACGCCCCGAACGGCGGCCGGACGGCGGCGGGCGGAGCGCTTTTGCGCGCGGCAGCGCTGTAGCAGCGGGAAAATCGCACGCGGGAGAGAGGGAAGGAATTGGGGCTGAAATGATAATTTCTTAAAATCTTGGGTTCAAATGGTATTTATAGCAAAAATACCCCGAAAAATTAATAGCCCCACAAATACATCATGATTCCTTAAAAATCATCTGTTTTCAAAAACTCTCTCTCTAACTCCAAAATCCCCTACCGGTGCTCACACAGCACCCGAGATTCCGAGACACATCAAAAACCCAACTCTTAGGTTTTACACCGAAATGTGAATACAATCTCAACCTCTGGATCCAACGATCCCAACTGCCCAAATAAACGAGCCCAGAAGGCCCAACACCTCGATTAAATCCCAAATCGCCACGTAAAACCACTTTAGGGATTATTAATACTACGGGATTAACACCTATAATCCCTGGTCATCACAGTTCTAAAATTAAATCGTTTGATATATTTATGTCTCATAATTATGTACATGGATAGTACATCAAGTTGTTCAATTAGATTGAGTTACTTGGATTATGAGTTTGTAGTTTTGTGTTGGCTTTTGGGCAAGTGGGAGATTGTTAGCATAAATGCCCAGGAAGCCAAACGTTGGCCCGTTGGGCTTTATGAACCATAGCCCAATTTGCTTAACTCATAACCACTATAAATATAACATTGATTCTAGGGTTAAAGAATAATTCCAATACACCCACTCTCTGAGAATAGCCGTCATCACACTAGCAGTGGTGTCGGGCTTGTAGATCTGGTCAGGTTGATTGGACTCGAGGATCACCGCCATCAGATTGATTTCGCTGTTAACGGTAATCTTATTTCCTGCATTTATATTCGATTTATGCATGTTAATATATGAATCAGGCGCGATCTTCCGTCCCTGGGTCAAATCTGTTTATTGTATTATTTCCGCTGCGTTAGGATCTGACGCCAGGATACGGAAACCCAACAAAAAGGAATTGAGACTCGGAATTGGAATAATCAAGTATGATTAAAAATCATAGTGTAATTGATTTTGAGGAGGTTATGCATTTAATTTTGGTGTGAGGATTATTGTACAAATAAAATCTTGAGGGTGGACTTAAGTGCAATTATTGGGATGTGTGGTCTTGTATTTGAGGAAGGGTGCACAAGATGATAACACATAAAATCATTCTCCCCAACCCTCCTTCACGCCTAAATCGTGCCTTTTCCCCTCTTGGTGCACAAGAAGTGAATTTTCCCATGAAAGCTTAAATTTGCTAAGGAATACTTGAGGTAAGTGTATTATTATGAGCTTGTCTTGGTGTTTGTTTTAGGTTGTAAAAGCATGAAACTGTTGGGTTATGGGTTGTTGCTTATTTGGTCCAAAATTGTGTTATTTTGTGATCGATTACATGTCATTGAGTATTGGTGAACATTATTATGAATGGTTGTAGTAGTGTTTGAAGTAATGGTGAAAATGAGAGGTTTTGAAGAGGTGAAAATCGAGTTTTTTTTCGAGTTACAGCGCCGACCAATCGATCGGTAGCACGGACCGATCGATCGGTCAATACAGAAGAAAAAAAATTCCGACGGACCGATGGATCGGTCGGAATTCTTTTTTTCTTTTTTCTTCAATTTTGTGGGACGATTTTATTGGTCCATATTGATGTTTGTTGCTTGGATTTGAAATAATGATGTTGGGCATAAGCGTTACGCGAAAGAAGGGGTAGTATGATATATTCGAAAAGTCAATAACAATGAAATAAGGTAATTTGTGACGAACCATAGAAATGTATATACTACTTGATCGAGGTAATTGATAACCCAAGTTAATAAAGAATGGAATGTAATGGTTTGAGTAGGATATAGAGTATACATTGTGACTGAGTATGATATGAGGCATAACGAGTCTTTATGATGAATGATGTTATTTTAAGGATTATTGCTAAGATATTAATATTGAATTGCTACTCAATATAGATATTGTACGAGCTTCAAGTTGTCGAGAATGACTTGATCATGTTGTCGATTTTCAGGTACGTGTGACGTACCAGCATAGGTAAATATATTATTGTTGTGTGTACTGAATAATATATTCTTATTTGTGGTTGAATTAGTATGCAGAGACATACAATCATTGAATGTTATATTAATTGACACAATTGTTGAGTAATGTGTTGACAAGTATTGAAAGCACCAATGAATGGTGCTATGAATTATTGTCCGCTATCGAGTGTGCGATGGTTATAGTGCCCACGTTGTTGAGGATGCGATAGGATTTAGTGTCGCCGCTATTGAGCAAAAAAGATGATATGATTAGATTATGATATGATGAGATTTAAGTCATGAACTGATAATTAAATTGCATGTGATTACTGTGGTTTAAGAATCTGAGTACAATAAATCATTGTTCGATGATGTAATTGATTTTGGAATTGATGATTTTTGTTATGTGAGAACATGAACAATGTGAGAGATCTCATATGGCTGGGGTATATGGTAGCGCTTATCGTGTATGCCCAAATTAACCCCACTTAATCCTCAAGATTGATAACAATAATGTAGTAGCGTGAGTAGGGATCGATCCCACGAGAAGGTGTGAATTCTTGTGTTAATGAAAATCAAAACAAAAGAATAATAAATGATGGGGTTGCTAGGTTGAATTATACTAATTAAAATTAAAAAAAAAGATTAACTAATGAAAGCGATTCTTGGTATCTGTCGACTCTACCTTGAATATTATCATCTATTTCATCTATTCACAAAAGACTCAATTTTACTTGAATATTCATCAATTGGAAATCTAATTCCTCCCTCACCTTATTCATAGCCAATTAGTCCAAGCGTCCTAATTTAACTTTCATCAATCAATCAATCTCTATATGCATATTCAAGATTAAAATCATGACACCATTCAAAACTAGTGAGCGATGAATCTAAATCATATAAACACAAGCGGTTCATATAATTTAGTCAATTGTTTTTCCTAAGAATTTAATAATACCACAGCCGGCAATTATCAATCTTAGTTGCTTCGTAAATTCGATTAACCAAACAATTATCAAATTTAGCATTACATTACATGCAAGTTACTAGGTTGTCAATCCAATAAACAAACACTAATCATATCAACAAAATCAGAAAAAGATATTCAATAAAATCGATAAACAAAGGGGTAGGAATCTCCCCAAGATAAATAAACCCAAGGTTTTATCTTCCTCAACCAAGAATTAAAACTAGCTAGACATAATCTAAGATAAAGCAATAAATAAAAAACAAAGGAAAGAAAGCTAATCCGATCTCCGCTCGTCGAGGTCGTCAATCCCGTCTTCGCTTCGATCTTTGTAGCGTTCTCAACAATAATTGAAAAGAAAATATAAAACTAGTCTAAAACTATTCTACCTACTCTACCTAGATGATTTTATGTCTGATATTTCGAGTATATTAGATAGGGAGGCTAGGAGGTGGGATAAAATCCAAGTTGGAAGGAAAGAAATCATGTTTCCATGTTTTCAAAACTCCGGGCGATCGATCGAGATAAAGGGGCCGATCGATCGAGCATTCCAGTAGAATTTCGTGACTTTTCAGCCTTGCTCGATCGATCGAGCAAACCGGAATGTTTTCTGCTCACTTTTCATCTTTTGGCGATAGACTTGCATTGGTCATAATTTCTTCATACGATCTCCGAATTCGACGAATCAGCTGTCCACGAGAAGATAGCTGAAAGTTCTACAACTTTTCTATGGACCACATTTCCAAAACTTGGCTTGAACATATATAAATTTGAGGAGAAACGAGTGACATGTGTCTTGGATTCCGATTTTTCATCTTTTCTTCATCTTTATTCATTCTTTCATCATTTTAGCTCGATTTCTTCACATTTTCCTACGTATTACCAAATGTATGATTAGGAACTATAAACATCAAGTTAACAATTAAATCATTCCCAATCATTGACAATTAAGCGCATAAAACGTGTCTATTTCTAGACACATCAAATACCTTCATACTTAAACTTTACTTGGCCTCGAGTAAATCAGACAAACTACAATCTTTTTGTTTGGCTCATAGTATCATAACAAAATACATTGTTCTCACTTTAATGCCTCAACAATTTTAAAACATGCATAGTAATGAAAGGCGTGAAAAGTTAACAGTGGAACAAGTTCAATCCCTAAACATTTCGTACCCAACAAAGTAGTGAACGTGTGTGTGTGGTCATAAACAAATGTCATATGCAAATTATAGATCCAACAAATGTAAACCTACAATAGTTCAAGTTGTACACCAACACAAGTATAAGCCCACTTTCACCCTCTTCTCCACTATCTTAGCCACTTGCAAACACAAATCAAGTAGGTCTTTATTAGCTTGTAGCTTGGCCTAGGTGTTGACTTATGAAAGAAAAGGAAAAGATACATCAAACAAGACAGTATGGTGATATGCACAATAATTAGCTTCTCTTCTTGCATGATTTTTTTGCAATGTAAACTTTAATAATTTTTTTTCTCTTTTGTTCCTTGGCTCCCCTTGGAGTCATATTTGTATTAATTCTTTTCAAGGCATCCCTTTTCTTTCATGCATTTCATTCTTTTGACAATAAAGCTCACAAAACATATATGAATCATTGATAACATAAGTGCATGTGAATGAAACACATCATACTCCCTTCAAAGGTATGGATAGAATTCATATTTAGGCTTATTAGAGAAGGATGATAAGCTAGTCAAAGAATGTCGAATGTGGGTCTTTTGTATGCTTAGCATACAACCATTATTTTGCATTAAAGCTCAAAAAGGGTACTAGTGATTGATTTTCTTTACATGGTAGGCTTAAAAGGCTCAAACGCATCAAAGATTGCCTATATCACTTTCATGTTCGCAAGTAGTCTAGACATACGCCTCAAAGAGCATGTAGTTAAGTTCTAGCATGTATTAGAGACTTCTTAAGACTATCACAAAATTCACACAATCTTCACTAAGCTATGCACACTTCACAAGTCATGACGGATTCGTGCTCAAAATATTCAAGTACTAAGTAAAAGCACACTTTGCATTAGAGTTCAAAGTGTTCCAAGGTTAACAATTCACCAATGTTCAAAAGCATGCATGCCATCAATTAGGTTTCATCATGTGCTAGTGATTCTAAGTATGCAATCATTATTGACTATGAGCTCAAAATTTTCAAAATTTTTGATTTTTTTGTACTTTTGTAATAGGAAAGCAATAACACACTACTAATCCCTCCCCCATACTTAAATCTTACATTGTCCCCAATGTAAAGCAAAAATACAAGAAAAGAGAAATGTCTAACTAATAAGGCAATAAAAAATAAAAAGAAAGGGAAACTAACTCCCCTTGGGTTGCCTCCCAAGCAGCGCCTCTTTTTACGTCGGTGGCCCGACTCCAATGCTCGTGCTCACGGTGGGTCATGTTTGGTGTCCAATGCCACCTTTTCCCACCTCAGTATCCTTCTGACAGCTCGAAGGTGATGCCTATTCGCCTTATACTTCTTGGAGGTCCTCAACCCTTTTCTCATCCCCTCATTTTCTAAAGATGCTTCTTGAGATCGTTCAGGAGGAAGTTTCAGCTCAATATCAGGTACCTGTATTTTTTAGAAGGAGAATTTGGTAAAGTATTAATAATGCATGAATTATCAGTCAAAACGTCTTCCATACCTCCTTCGTCAACCAGTCGGTCAGTAGTTACCTCTAATTCATGTTCACTGACAAGATGTGACTGTTCTAGTGATATGTGATGTGTGATGCCAATAGTATAATTAGTAGTAGGAGGATGAACGGGATCATGAGTATTGAACTTAGCTACATCACCATTAATCTCCATAGTAAAAGCACCACCACTTACATCTATTAAACATTTGGAAGTTTTCAAAAATGGTCCCCTTAATAGAATAGGGTTGCATTTATTATCATTTTCCATGTCAAGTTCGTAGAAGTTATCAGGAAATACCAATGTATCAACTTTCACTAGAATGTCCTCAAGTATTCCCCTAGGATGCACAGTAGACCTATTTGCTAATTGAATAGCAATTTCAGATTTTTTCAAAGGTCTTAGTTCTAAAGATTCATAGATTGAATAATGCATAACATTTATTGCTGCTCCTAAATCTAGCATGGCCTTATCAATTCTATTATTTCCAATCGTGCATGGGACAGTGAACATACCTGGATCTGTGCATTTAGTAGGGGTTTTTATCCTCCTCATCATCAGAAAAAAATCATCAAACATGTCCATTTCATCACAGTATTCGACCTTCGGTCCTTCTTCCACAGCACACGATTCTTCAAAATATTTGACATAACGCTCAGTTAGAGACATACCTTTTGGAGTTGCAGGATGTGCAAGCTCCTTTTCTTCTAGTGGAACATGTATCTTCTCTTCTAGCTTGGGTGGCGTAAGTACCACCTTCCCCGGGGTTTCTGCCTCTTCATCACTCCATGAGGCGACTGCAATGATGGTCTCTCTTGGTGCCTCTTGTTGCTCTCCTATCCTCTGGATCAATGCTGCTATTTGCTCCATTTGAGTACACAAATTCTGAGTACTAGCCCTGAATTCCTGTTGAAATTGTAAAGTACTATCGTTAAGTTTACAAGATCCTCTAAAGACTCACTAGGGGTATGGTATTGAGGTTGTTGCGGCCATGTCGGGTATTGCGGTATGTATGGCGATAGGGTGCTTTGCATGTAGGGTGGAGGTGGCATCATCCATTGATTGGCATATTGATCACTCCAACTTGAGTTGTATGCACTTTGTCCACTCCCTATGCCAAGTTGTTGCACAAGATATGCCAATTTGTCCAAGCTCCTATAATCCGCCATGGCAATCAGTATGCCTCTGTGGTTCGAGATTAGATGTTCACTTGTAAGCACGAACAAACCAACGTAGCACTAGGGGGAAATAAAGAAAGAAAAAGAAAGAGAAAGAAAAAAAAATAGAAAATATTAACACAAAAATATACAACGCCTCCCCGACAACGGAACCAAAATTTGGTAGTGCTTATCGTGTACACCCAAATTAACCCCACTCAATCTTCAAGTTTGATAACAATAATGTAGTAGCGTGAAGGGATCGATCCCACGAGGAGGTGTGAATTCTTGTGTTAATGAAAATCAAAACAAAAGAATAATAAAGGATGGGGTTGTGAGGTTGACTTATACTAATTAAAAACAAAGATTAACTAATGAAGGCGATTCTTGGTATCGGTCGACTCTACCTTGGATATTATCATCTATTTCATCGATTCACAAAAGATTCAATTTTACTTGAATATTCAGCAGTTGGAAATCTAATTTCCCCTTCACCTTATTCATAGTCAATTAGTCCAAGTTTCCTAATTTAACTTTCATCAATCAATCAATCTCTATATGCATATTCAAGATTAAAATCATGACACCATTCAAAACTAGTGAGCGATGAATCTAAATCATATAAACACATGCGGTTCATATAAATTTAGTCAATTGCTTTCCCTAAAAATTTAATAACACCAACTGCCGGCAATTATCAATCTTAGTTGCTTCGTAAATTTGATTAATCAAACAATTGTCAAATTTAGCATTAGATTACATGCAAGTTATTAGGTTGTCAATCCAATAAACAAACACTAATCATATCAACAAAATCAGAAAAAGATATTCAATAAAATCGATAAACAAAGGCGTAGGAATCTCCCCAAGATAGATAAATCCAAGGTTTTATCTTCCTCAATCAAGAATTAAAACTAGCTAGACATAATCTAAGATAAACCAATAAATAAAAACAAAGGAAAGAAAACTAATCCGATCTCCGCTCGTCGAGGTCGTCAATCCCGCCTTCGCTTCGATCTTTGTAGCGTTCTTCAATAATAATTGAAAAGAAAATATAAAACTAGTCTAAAACTATTATACCTACTCTACCTAGATGATTTTATGTCTAATATTTTGAGTATATTATATAGAGAGGCTAGGAGGTGGGATACAATCCAAGTTGGAAGGAAAGAAATCATGTTTCCATGTTTTTCAAAACTCCGGGTGATCGATCAAGATAAAGGGGCCGATCGATCGAGCATTCCAGTAGAATTTTGTGACTTTTATTTCTGCTTGATCGATCGAGCAAACCAGAATGTTTTCTGCCCACTTTTCAGCTTTTGGCGATCGACTTGCATTGGTCATAACTTCTTCATAGAATCTCCGAATTCAACTAATCAGCTGTCCACGCGTAGATAACTGAAAGTTCTACAACTTTTCTATGGACCACATTTCCAAAACTTAGCTCAAACATATATAAATTTGAGGAGAAACGAGCGACATGTGTCTTGGATTCCGATTTTTCCTCTTTTCTTCAACTTTATTCCGTCTTTCATCATTTTTGCTCGATTTCTTCACCTTTTCCTACATATTACCAAATTTATGATTATGAACTATAAACATCAAGTTAACAATTAAATCATTCCCAATCATTGACAATTAAGCGCATAAAACGTGTTCTAGATACATCAGTTTACTTAGGGAGTATTTATTTAAATTACATATGGTTGGGGTATACTTTTATTTATTTAATGCTCGTCTTTGAGCATAGTGACATGTTTATATGGGTTGTTTAAGTATCTGTTTACTTCCCTTTTCATTTGGGCTTTGCATGCAATTTATTAAGGGTGAACAATTGCATGATGAATTGAGAAGATGCTTAATGCATGGAAGCAAAAAAATTTTGGAAAACCGCAGGTCACGATCGATCGCGGCTATGGCGCTGATTGATTGCGACATATTATTGAAATTGGAAGGTGATGAATAGTTGCGGCGACCGATCGATTGCAAGCGTCTGGTGATCGATCGTGGGGTCTCGGCGATCGATCCCGGAAGAGTAAATTTTGGGCAGTAGGTTCTCGCGATCGATTGCGAGAAACTGGCGATCGATCACGGCCCCTGTTTTATATATATATTTAAATTTGTTAAAATGTTGGGATTTTGGAATATAATATTTATGGTAGATTTTCTTGATAATTTCTACATTCAAATAAAAATATTACACATTAAAATGAAGTGAGATGGGTTGAACTTTAGTAATATGTACTACTCGTTTGAGTTAATCAATGACTCGTTGAACAGAATGGGAGTAAATATTGCATGATGAATTGAGAACATGTATAGTGCCTTATCCAGTACATACATGTGCATGGCATCGTAATGGAATGGAGTTATGGGGGATTAAGCTGAAATTTTTTATAGATAGTATGCTATAATTACAAAGCATGTATGAGAATCCATAGATGATATTTATATATGCACTAATGAACAATGATAAATGCACTAATAACACGATTAAGAGTTGGGGTATTTATAATATTATAGGGTGTATTTATAATATTTTGATAATTTATATCATATATACTACATGTGGTGTATCTGTAATATTTTTTGATAGTTTTATATTACATATACAATAGGACAATAATGTCATTTCACGCATTCTGTTAATTCTTTTGACGGTATTACACTAGAGGGGATGTCTCTGAATTTTTTCAAAGTTGAGAGGGGTTTCTGTAATTAAACCAAATTCGAGGAGGTGCAGTTGTAATTATCTCTAATTTGTATTTGGAAAATTAAATTGTTGAATTCAAATTTTCCAAAAGCTTTGGTTTGCTCGTGAAAGGAAGGAACCTCTATAGGGAAGACCTACAAACTATCATTACCATAGTTTTACTGGAATATTTGATACTACTCCAACTGTAATCAAAGATGAATTTATGTAGTCTCTTACGGGTATTTGCCCCCTCAAAGAAAAAATTTAATACTAAAAGAAATTTGAAATTGCATTGTGCACCCAAAAAATTGTGCACCCTTAAAATTATATTTTGAACCCTTCAACTTTTTTTGCTCTTCAATTTTCATGCTATTTTTTCCCCCTAAATAAAATTTTAGATTCGACCATGTGTTGTGCCATGGGAGTGCATCCACAACACATTAACAACATTTCAAATGGAATATTCATAATATATGATAAGATTTACCTAAAAATAATGTCATTTGGCCATTGTGCTTGGAACATAAAAAATGTGTTGAAAAGAGTATTTCTTGAGTGTCATGATGCATCACCGTAGACTGAGCGAATCTAGAATTTTCTTTAATAGAGACATAAAATAATAACATAAAAAATTAAGGGTATAAAAATACTAATGTGTCAAAATATAATTTTAAGATAGCAGAATTCAATTTTTGGTAGCAAATTCATATTTTGAAAAAAAAATTAAATAATAATTTTTTAAGGTGGGATAGCTGCTCCTCACTCGCCATGAGTATAGACAGTTTATTATAGGAGTAACCCCCTAAGGATCCAGAACCGGATCTGAAAATGGATCTATATATTTGATTATTGAATCCCGTGTGTGTGTGTATAGTTATATATATATTCGGGTTATATATGTGCTCTTTTTAAGAGCAAACTTCACGTTGGTACCATACGATGAAATATTTTTCGACCTAGGCTGCAAAAAATCTTCAAATCGTCTAAGTCAATTTCGGTTAAAATGACCAAAGTAGACATATATCAGAAAGCCCAACACAGAAACACCTTCTTTCTTCAATAAATCTCCGGGCATCTTCGTGAAACCCCAAATGCCATCTTCGTTTCCACTGCCAGAGGGCATGTTCAAGAAAATCTATGACCAGCAACCACTCATTGGCGCGGCGTTGGGTCTCGATCTCCAGACCTCTTCGGTTCTTCTTCGCGTAATGGCGGTTGGTATCAACCGGGTTCTTCACGCGACAACGGCTATGGGTTGTTCTTCCACTCATCTTCACAGGCGACAGCTCTAGGCATTCTGCCTCATTTCTTGGCTTTCATGCGTCTCTATACTTATTCCTACATTATTTTGTTGTACTTCGTTTCATGGGGAGGATTCAGCTCGAATTGTGTGATATCTGGAGAATTAATTGTGGCAATTATGTTATAATTATCGACTTGAGTTTTGGGGATTTTTATCCGGTATTGAATTCAAGTTCGAGATTATTCTCATTGTTGTCTTGAACCTTGGAATTGTGTTGGTTGTGGGGTTTAGAGTATGTGGAGCTTTGGATTGAGGTTTGTGATGTAATTGGGTGAGTATGAGATAATTATTGAAAACGCATGGTTATCATAGAATTTGGTACGAGTATTTGAAACTCAGGTTTTTGGAGCCTTCTTACTATATATATAAAGTGGACTCAGTGTTCAACCATTCTCCACTCCACTTCCCTCTCTCTCCTCTACGCCTTTCTCTCCCTCCCCCACCTCTCCCCCCTCTTTCCCTCTTTCTCCCATTGAGAAAAATCGAGCAACATCTCAGCCATTGGCAGGAATTTTGCCCGCATCCCATCCCCAATTCTTGTTCACCCCAGATGATCGTGTTGGGTTCGACTTTGGAGCGAAATATCTCGAAGATGATTAGGTAAACTCATTAACCCCTCGATTATCTTCATTTTGATAGTAGCTTTGTGAAGTTTGGTTATGGTTTGATTTGGGTTTGAGTTTTGGGGTTTTTTGAGAATATTTTCGGTTTAGCTGAGTTATTGGAGGTATATTGGGTATTGGTGGTGTCGGATTTGAGTGTGTTGGGAAACCACCATTTAATATAATTTCGAAAACTCGCAGGTCGTGATCGATCGCGGCACTTGTGCCGATCAATCACGACGCGGCGTGAGATTTGGGTACGCGATGAATAGTTCTGGCGATCGATCATGGGGATTTTGGCGATCGATCGCCGAGGGACGATGATGGTCCGGACTTTTAAGAGGCTAGCGATCGATCGCCAGGCCAAGATTTTTGAAAAATTATTTTGGTTTGTGATGTCAACGTACGCTTAGCCAAGTCTTTTATGTGTTTAATCATCATGATTGGATTATATCTATGGAGGTTGAGTACATGCTTAAATATGTTATCATGTGCATGCGATTGATTGTGAATTATGGAATTTGTGTAGCGCATAATTCACCAGGTCTCGGGGCAAATGCAAGGATTGGCTCTTGCTATTGGATTATAAGGTACGTGTGACGTACAAGCATAGGTAACTTGTTCTGTTAACCAATAATATATTATTATTGCGTTTGAGTTAAGTACGTAGAGACGTACAATTTCTGATGGTTATGATTACTGCTGTATTTAGTGGTTTATGTTGATGCCGCTATTGAGCGAGCAACTATTTATGTTGATGCCGCTATTGAGTGAGCAATTGTTTATGTTAATGCCGCTATTGAGCGAGCAATGGGTTATGTTGATGCTGCTATTAAATGAGCAGCGATTTATGTTGATGCCGCTATTGAGCGAGCAATGGTTCATGGTGATGCAGCTATTGAGGGAGCAATGGTTCATGGTGATGCCGCTATCGAGCGAGCGTACTAATACATCATTGTTGAGATGTTTGAGTAAATATGAATTATGGTAATGATAAATGTGAATATGATGAATTGAATTATTATCAATTATGGAATTGACGAGTTTGGATATTGTGAGCACATGAACTACGAGAAGATCTTATAAGGATATATAATGCTTAGGGAGTATTATCTTAATTTACAGCATCATATTATGTGAATTATCAATTGTATATATGATGATATTGGATTATGTGTTGTTGGTATGCTCACCCCGTGTGTGGGCTGTTTCTGTTGAAACATGTAGAACATGTACAACATGGGCTCTGGAAATGATTTCGAGCCATGGCATGGGAATGCCCCCAGGACTGAGGTACCAATGCTGGTATTAGTAATGTGACTTGTACATGTAGGTACACATTCAGTTACTATAGGCTCGCGTGTGAGCATTTTAAATACGTGTATATGGCATGTAATATAAATTGAGGCTTCTCTTTTCAATTACGTATTGCATGCAATTATTGAGTATAAAATAGCATGTTGAATCGAGAATGAGATTGGTGAATTGTGAAGTGTATACGTATGCTAGTTGGGTTGTATTGGGAATTGGATGTTAAATGAATTATGTCAAATTTTTTATATATTGTTAATGAAGCATGTACGAGAATTCCCTAATGTTATAAAAGTATGCACTAATATATCTGATAATGCACTAATTGACGGGATTAGGACGTGGGATCATTACATTAGTGGTATCAGAGTAGTGATTTGCTCTTTGGGGCTGAAAAGGGCTTATGAATGTGTGATAGATATGAATAACACATAATTTAAGCTTGAATGCAATTTTGGGTCTGTGTGACATCATATTTTTACTCATGTGCATAGTATGATATGAGGTCATGAATGAAAACGTGTATTGCTAACCATCGTGGTTGCATGATCGTATGGAATACATTGATATTGAGAAATAACTGGTGATACCAATGAACATATGCATCGAGGGTGGTATTATTGAAGATTGTTATCAACCGGTAACGTATTTAAATAGCATATATAATAGATTAACTGTTTTAACAGTAATGATGTGACGCTAGATGATCAACGACTGATATGTTAAGTTGATAGGTGTTAGTAATTTGATGTAGTGATTGGTGAAAGAGTAAATGATGTTGATTGAAATGATATGTACCTTGTATATGTGGCAAATACTAAGAAATCTGATTTTGTAGGGAAATCAGACAATGAGGAAAGAGATATGTTGTCTAAGGATAGGAAGTGGTGGACAGTACAGTGCTGTCAATATGTTATGACAAATGATGTGATGGTCGGGTATGGTTACCTTATGATTATGAGAATGCAAGTATATATGGATGTATATGCTTGATATTGACCTGTTATCGTGATGCATGAATACTTGATATTGACCTGTTATCTTGATGCATGAATACTTGATATTGTCATTGTGCGTAAAAATGTATTGCGATTGTTGTGCTACTACGGTTATATCGATTAGCGATGGATCAGGATATTCGTCGATGTCTTATCGAGAGCTGGATCAGGATATTTGTCGTTGTCATATCGTAGCGCGTGACGCTGATATGTCGAAGCGAGGGATATCATTGAGCCGCCGATAATTCGAAGCGATTGCTATTATTGAGCCGTTGATATAACGTAGTAGGAATTGTGAAAATTGTGAGATGTTATGTCGATCTGAGTATACGGAGATTATTGTGATGCTACGGTGATATCGACAATGAATCAGGGTATTTGCCGCTGTCATATCGTAGCGCGGGTCAGTGATATGTTGCAGCGAGGGATATCCATGGAGCCGCCGATAATTCGAAGCGAGAGATATTATTGAACCGCTGATATATAGAATACTTACCGCTGTCATATCAAAGCAAGGAGCATGCTACTGATATGTCAAAGCGAGGGGTATTGATTATGCCACTGTATATATAGCGATGGATTATGCCGTTGTATATATAGCGATGGATTATGCCGCTGTATACACGATGATGTTATGATATTGTATACGCGATGATGCTATGCCGCTGTATACGTAGCGATGGATTATGCCGCTGTATATGCAACGATGGATTATGCCGTTGTATACGTAGCGATGATGTTATGTCGATGTATACATAGATATGGATTATGTCGATGTATATGTAGCGATGATGTTATGCCATTGTGTACGTAGCTATGGATTATGCCGCTCTATACGTAGCAATGAGTTATGCCATTGTATAAGTAGCGATGGATTATACCGCTGTATAGTAGCGATGATGTTATGCCACTGTATACATAGCGATGGATTATGTCGCTGTATATGTAGAGATGGGTTATGCCGCTGTATACACAGCGATGGATTATGACGAGGTATACGTAGCGATGGGTTATGCCGTTGTATACGTAGCAATGATGTTATGTCGCTATACACGCAGCGATGGATTATGCCTCTGTGTACGTAGTGGATTATGCAGTTGTATGTAGCTATGTATTATGTCGTTGTATACGCAGCGATGATGTTATGCCGCTGTATACGTAGCGATGGGTTATGCCGCTGCATACGTAGCGATGATGTTATGCCGCTGTATACGTAGAGAGGGATTATTGTGATACCCGGGGATTAATGGTGTTAATCCCGTTGTGGTAATAATCCTTAATGGATTTTTTTTGTGGCAATTATGAATTAATTGCGGTTTTGGGACTCCCGGGGATTTTAAATCCAGTTTATGGAGTCGTTGGATCAAAGGGATGAGATTGTATTCTCATCATGGCGATAACCTTGGAATTTGGTTCTTGGTGGAACCTGGGGTCCGGAGTACTTTGTACTGGGGCTGGTAATGAGAATTGAGGTTAGAGAGATGATTTTTGAAAACAGATGATTTTTAATGAATCATGATGTATTTGTGGAGGAGTCGGTATTTTGGAGCATTGGAGCTATATATACCAAATAGACTCGGTATTCCGCCATTATACGGAATCACGTCCCTCTCTCATCTCCCTCACGCCTCTCTCACCCCAAACCCTTCCCTCTTCTCCTCTTGGAAGCAAAATCGTTGGGGGCTCGTCTTGAGAGCCCGATTTCTTGAAGAAAGGCTGGTAATCTTCTTCTCCTCACCTTTAGCTTCGAATTGATTATAGTTTTGTGCTAAATGGTTGAGTTTTGGGTTTGATTTGAAATTTAGGGATTTTGGTTAAAAATCTAAAATGTTGATTTTAGTGTTTTTATTGAGTTTAAATGGTGTATTGGAGGTGTTGAGGAAGTTAGGGGTGTTGGTTTTGAGTTTGGGTGTGAAAAACACCATGGAAGCTCGACTTTTTCGGAAACCCGCAGGTCGCGATCGATCGCGGCATGGCGCTGATCGATCGCGACATATTACTGAATTTGGGGAGGGCGATGAACAGTCTTGCCGATCGATCGCAAAAAGTAGGCGATCGATCGCGAGGGTCTTGGCGATCGATCACGAGGTTTGGTGATCGATCGCGGTTGGCAGTGCTGCGGGCAGTGTACTCGCGCGATCGATCACGCCTGATGGGCGATCGATCGCGGCACGGTATGGTTTTTTTTTTTTTTTGAAATTTTGGAAAATGTCGGGATTTTGGAATCGAGGTTTAAAGGGCCGTTTCCGGGGCAATGTCTACATTCCAATGTGAATGCTATACTTTTAAAATGGATTGGTTGGAGCCAAAGTTTAATAAAACGGGATTCTCAATTGAGTTTTTAGCTATCTTTTAAACTTGTAAAATGGTATATTTTGGGTATTATGCATGCTTAGCCGGGGGGCTTTTATTTTTGTTATCGTCGTGGATAGACGAAAGGCTTGGAAGTTGTGAACGTGCTTGGGCACGTGATTGCATGCCTATGTTTAATTGAGAGTTAATGCATGTTAGCACTTAACTCATCGAGTCGTGGGACTCAGGCGAGGTTGGACACAAGCTACGAAATTATAAGGTACGTATGACGTACGATCATATCTTCAATATATTATTGCAATTGTGGTGCATGATATAATATAATTGTGTTGAATGGAAGGATAACGGAAATGGAATACAGTTACATAAAATTGGTCGATAATATGAATTGTACGGTGCCGCTATGGAGCGAGCGATATTTTGGATGTTGTCGCCATGGAGCGAACATCAGTTATGAATGCCGCTGCTATTGAGCAAGCGAGGAAATGGAACCATTGCTTATATATCTAGAATATCTGTAATGACTGGATAATGAAATAGTGTTATCAATATTGGAATTTGGAAAGGATTAGTTAATCAATGTAATGATTAACTGGCTATTAGGGATTTGATGATTTTGGTTATTTTGAGAACAGGGACTGTACATGGGATTCCCGGATGGGGATGATGTCATCCAGGGAGTATCTTTTATATTTCATGGCATTTACATTTTTGTAAATTATGAATTATGTTATGGTAATATTAGTTTGGTGGTATTGGTATGCTCACCCAGTGTGGGGGCTGTCTCTGTTGGGACATGTGAACAGGGTCGTGGTTGTCTTTGGAGTTGAACTCGAGCTGTGGATTGGAGGCACTTCCAGGATCGAGGTACCAGAGCTGGGAGTATGGTATTTTATACATTACGCACACATACGTTTATTTGGTGCTCGCTTGTGAGCAGTGTATATGTGTACATGGGTTGTATAAAAGGCAAATGTCTTTCTCTTTTCATTTATTTGTGGTATGGAATTAATTGTGAATTGCTAGATGAAGAGAATGTAATTAGTGTATTTTAAGGGTACATGACATGTTAAATGGTTTAGTTGGGAAAACTTGAAATGACATGGAATGAAATAAATGGAGAAATTTTATTACTGGTATATTATGCTAAGTTAGCATATGATCATTTCCCAACATAGATGGTTACATGTACATGAGTATGTGATTAATGCACTAATTACGGGTTAAGGGCATGGGGGTCCTTACATTAGTGGTATCAGAGAAGTGGTTTGCTCTTTGGGGCCGTTGAGGGCCTGGAACATGCTGATAGGATGGGTAGCACATATTTATGCATGATGGTAGTTAGTGTTGTGTGACACAACTATTTGCTTATGTGCTTTCATGATGTGGAATGTGGTATTGCTAACCATGATGGTTGCAGGATCGTATGGAATACGATGAGATGAGATTGATGGGAACGGTTAGCACTTGATATGAAAGTGTTTTAAGAATTTGATATTGTAGAAAAACAGGAAATGAGAAACATTATACGCTGTCTAAGGACAGGAATGGACAGTGGAACATTCGGGTATGATTTCCATATGATTATGAGATTTCAATTGGAATTGAGCATGCATATATATTGCAATTAGAGTCCTGCTACGGGTATATCACCAGCGATGGATCATAATATTTACCGCTCATATGTCGAAGTGATGGTTAATGCCGCTGTCATATCATAGCAAGAGATATTATTGAGCCGCCGATATAACGTAGTAGGATTTGTGGACTGTTGTGCTAACCTTGATGCAGGTGTATGGAAATGTCGGTAAGATTATACGGAATGGGCATCACTTCTTGAGTCAAAAAGGACAATGTGCATTGTACGGGGTCACCTCTTGCGCCTACGGAGCATGTGGCACGTGCATTGTACGGGGTCACCTCTTGCGTCTATAGGGCATGTGACACGTGCATGGGAGGGCCTCTTGGGCCTGCGGAACAAGGCGATACATTTTTGATTTTGCCGCTGTCGTGTCGAAGCGATGTACATGCCGCTGTCACGTCGAAGCGATGATACCACCATCATGTCGAAGCGATGATGCCGCTGTCGTGTCGAAGCGATGATACATGCCGCTGTCACGTCGAAGCGATGATACATGCCGCTGTCACGTCGAAGCGATGATGCCGCTGTCATGACGTAGCGATGCGATCGGGAACAAAGTGCTGCATTTAATGTGAGCCACCTCTTGGGTCCGAAAGGAACAAAGTGCTACATGAATGTGAGTACCTCTTGAGTCCACGATTATACCGCTGATTTTATGGCGATGGTTCTTGCCGCCGATTGTATAGCGATGGTTTATGCCGCTGATTTTTGGCGATGGTTCATGCCGCCGGGTATCTCTATAGCGATGGTTCATTCCGCTACATCTATTGGCGATGGTTCATGCCGCCGGGTATCTATATAGCGATGGTTTATTCCGGTATTCTATTGGCGATGGTTCATGCCGACGGGTATCTATATAACGATGGTTTATTCCGCTATTCTATTGGCGATGGTTCATGCCGCCGGGTATTCATAGCGATGGGTTATTCGGCTATTCTATTGACGATGGTTCATGCCGCCGAGTATTATATAGCGATGGGTCATTCCGCTACATCTATGGTGATGGTTCATACTGCCGGATATCTATAGCGATGTTTTATGCCGCTGACTTTATGGCAAGGGATCATGTCGCTGATTTTATAGCGATGGGTTCTGCCGCTATCTACATGGCACGGGATTGTACCGCCCACGAGCTATGGGTGTTGATTATGTACCACTATTGGACGACGGAGACAGGTATGCCGCTATTTTATTAGCGACGAGTTATGGTATATTACTGTTTTGTTAGCATAATTGTGGATATCTTTGACGATGAGATTATGGGTGTCGTGTATCGACATATACAGTCAAGAGTGGACGATGAGATTTTGGATATCATATGTTGGCATATACCGTCACGGGATGACGATGACATAGTAGATGTTCTATGTAGACGTGTAACGTCGTTTTGATGAATAATACGTCTGGGTGTACGTATTTAGCCATATGGTTTGAGTGTCGTTGGTGAGCACAAGGTGGTGTCTACGTCACCAGTTGACGAGACTGTTACGCCGAGCAGGTTTGCTCGATGAATTTTTGGATGCATTGTACTGGTGAGTGCACCGCATCATATAATAGAGGTAAATATTTTCGAGTAGTGATACCTTTGGGTATACTCGCTGGAATGGCTAAGGCCAAGTGATTGGTGGTAAGAGTAGTCATAGAGGAAACTACTCGCTTGTCGTTGTAATGTGTGGTAGACATGGTTACAGCCACCCTGAGGGTGTGGAATAAGTCCTAATGGATTAGGATTGCACCGTGGTTGAGCAAGGACACCGGGATGTCCATTATGCTTTGGTTTTTTAGAGAAATATTGGGTGATGACCCACTACTCTAATGGATATTACGGTATGTTGTACTGGGGTGGAACGTATGATACGTTGGTAGGCTGGGTATAAGCCTATGGAGGAAGCGTTTTGCTAGCCATATATGGTAGCAGTGTTATCGTGTGCTTGTTGTAGCAATTATACTACACGTTGGGACCGAGTTCGGTGAATCGTATGATGATACGATGAGGACTTATGGTAGACTCTTGTAGTCTCTATGTGGCATGATGATTGAAGCAGGGAATGCCTCACGGGAATGTTTATACGTCTATTAATTTGAAGGACTTGTACTGGGACAACTCAATTTTGTTGGTAGCACCAACACGAATGTCGACAAGTCGTTAGTAGCTCTGGCTCAGCATCCTTGCATGTGGAATGCAACGGGAGTCACAATTGGAATTGTGGGATATAGTTAACGGGGTAACATTACCATATTGATCGTATCTCTTGAAGAGATTTAGATTGTACTGTCATGGAGACAGCTGGTATCGATCGTGGGTTGATTATAAACCAGCCATGGTAAGCATTACTGGTGTTGGACCGAGTAATACATTTCGGTGAGACGTTCGAGGAGACATCTCCGGGGAGATGCTCGAAATTGTGGAGTACTATGACATTAGTACAGAGCATCATTAGGATGAGTATACATGGCGTATATGGGTTTTGATTGGGAAATAGTGGCGTTAATGCACTATTCTAACCAGTTGTGTATTTCTGGGTTCCAGGATGTATTTTGGTATAAATATATCTAGGTTTTCCGAACGGTGGTTCGAGGTTGGAGGGTCTTGGATTCATGACACATTCCTTGTGAGGATGGCGGTATTGATATACCTACCGAATGAATCTTTTGGGAGATTCGTTGGATTGATTTGTGTGGTGTTGATGTTGAAATCACACCCTTTGGTTTGTCAACCCCCTTTCTCCGTGGAGTGAGAATAATCGAGGATTGACACTTGGTTTTGAGACTTTGGGTATGATTGGAGATACCCGAGTCTATTGCATTGAGTATGCATGTTGTGATTGGTACGTGGACATGCATATGTATGTGAATGCCGCGTTTCGGTACTTGTTGAGTAAGATTAGTGTGCTTGGTTGACGAATCTCCGGTGAGAGATTGTGGCACCTTGAGATTGGTAATCTCAATGACACGATGCATTCTGAAGAATGATCGTGAGGGTTGGTTGACTTCCCCTGAGGAGGGATTGTCGTATCTTAGGCCATGGTAATTCATTTCTGAGTAATTTGATAACATCCCTGTGTTAGGATCGTTGAATCCTAGGGTAAACGATGGATAACCATGTTTCGGATGTGTTGGCTTTCGCGGTTGACACGTGTGGCGAGAATGCAATCGATTGTTCTTGCATGTCCTTTCGAGAACTTGAGACCTTGTGGAGTCTCGATAGTGTATTTGGACCAAGATATGATTCTTGGAACACTCGGATGTAGACATCTTTGGAGATGTGTTTTGTGTTGATCGGTGGCTGTTTGTTGCCCAATCTGTGTTGCAATGTGGTGCAACTACTCCTTTGATGGAGACGGATTTGGAAAGTGGAAGCCGGATGTGGTTTAGGTACATTGTTGTGTGCTAGTGGTTTCCTTAATAACGATATATGTTTAACATCGTAGGCTAAATCATGGAGATATCATTGGGGCGATATCTATTTTGGAATCACAAATGATTCGTTTGGTTAGCAGTTATGGTTGGCTGATTGCTTTGAAATGGTTGGCATTGGGGTATGCTGACGTTCCGTTACGGTTGTATTGGTTTGGGAGGTTTACCCCATTCCAGGTTTTGGTGCGAGGTTGGTATCCTCGCGGTTGATATGTCGTTCATGAATCGAGGATGTGAATTCGTTTGGATTTTGTAATCTCGGCATTACGTGGAGTACGCCGTGCAAATTTCGAGGGCAAGATTTTATTAGTGGGGGATAATTGTGATACCCGGGAATTAATGGTGTTAATCTCGGTGTGGTAATAATCCTTAATGGATTTGTTTTGTGGCAATTATGAATTAATTGCGGTTTTGGGACTCCCGGGGAGTTTAAATCTAGTTTATGGAGTTGTTGGATCCAAGGGATGAGATTGTATTCTCATCGTGGCGATAACCTTGGAATTTGGTTCTTGGTGGAACCTGGGGTCCGGAGTACTTTGTACTGGGGCTGGTAATGAGAATTGAGGTTAGAGAGATGATTTTTGAAAACAGATGATTTTTAATGAATCATGATGTATTTGTGGAGGAGTCGGTATTTTGGAGGTTTGGAGCTATATATACCAAATAGACTCGTTATTCCGTCATTATACGGAATCACTTCCCTCTCTCATCTCCCTCACTCCTCTCTCACCCCAAACCCTTCCCTCTTCTCCTCTTGGAAGCAAAATCGTTGGGGGCTCGTCTTGGGAGCCCGATTTCTTGAAGAAAGGCTGTTAATCTTCTTCTCCTCACCTTTAGCTTCGATTGCATACCTATGTTTAATTGAGAGTTATTTGCATGTTAGCACTTAACTCATCGGGTCGTGGGACTCAGGCGAGGTTGGACAAGAGCTACGGAATTATAAGGTACGTATGACGTACGAGCATATCTTCAATATATTATTGCAATTGTGGTACATGATATAATATAATTGTGTTGAATGGAAGGATAACGGAAATGGAATACAATTACATAAAATTGGTCGATAATATGAATTGTACGTGCCGCTATGGAGCGAGCGATATTTTGGATGTTGTCGCCATGGAGCGAACATCAGGTTATGAATGCCGCTGCTATTGAGCAAGCGAGGAAATGGAATCATTGGTTAGATATCTAAAATATCTGTAATGACTGGATAATGAAATAGTGTTATCGATATTGGATTTTGGAAAGGATTAGTTAATCAATGTAATGATTAACTGGATATTAGGGATTTGATGATTTTGGTTATTTTGAGAACAGGGACTGTACAGGGGATTCCCGGATGAGGATGATGACATCCAGGGAGTATCTTTTATATTTCATGGCATTTACATTTTTGTAAATTATGAATTATGTTATGGTTATATTGGTATGCTCCCCCGTGTGGGGGCTCTCTGTTGGGACAGGTGAAAAGGGTCGTGGTTTGCTTTGGAGTTGAACTCGAGCTGTGGATTGGAGGCACTTCTAGGATCGAGGTATCAGAGCTGGGAGTATGGTATTTTATACATTACGTACACATACGTTTATTTGGTGCTCGCTTGTGAGCAGTGTATATGTGTACATGGGTTAAAAGGCAAATGTCTTTCTCTTTTCATTTATTTGTGGTATGCAATTAATTGTGAATTTCTAGATGAATTGAGAATGTAATTAGTGTATGTCGAGGGTACATGATATGTTAAATGGTTTAGTTGGGAAAACTGGAAATGACATGGAATGAAATAAAAGGAGAAATTTTATTACTGGTATATTATGCTAAGTTAGCATATGGTCATTTCCCAACATAGATGGTTACATGTACATGATTATGTGATTAATGCACTAATTACGGGTTAAGGGCACGGGGGTCCTTACAATTATACTGCCGTTGGGCGATGAGTATTGTTTGTATGCCGCCATTGGGCGATGACTATTGCTTGTATACCGCCGTTGGGCGATGTGTATTGCTTGTATACCGCCGTTGGGTGATGTGTATGGATTGTTTACCACTGTTGGGCGATGATTATTGCTTGTGTACCGCCGTTGGGCGATGAGTATTGATGTGCCGCTATTAGACTAGCGATGTATATTATTATGCTGCTATTGTGTTAGCAATGTATATTGATGATGTGTTGATTTTGGATAGCAATGAATATTGTGTTAATTGTACCGTCACGGTTGACGAGGATGTTATGAATGTCACGGGTTGACATGTATCGTCACAAGTTGACGAGATAATTTATGATGATACCGTATGACGAGCGATGGGTGACTTGTGCCGCCGTTACGACGACGAATACATATATAGATGTATATATTGAGTTGTATGATTTGAGTGCCACTAGTTGGCGTAAGATGGTGTGGTGTGTCACAGGTTGATACGAGACCAGTATGCCGAGCAGGTTCGCTCGATGGACAAAAGGTCACATCGTACATATAACTATACTGAATAGTATATTGAGGTGAATGTGTTACGAGTAGTGGTACCTTTGGGTATACTCATTGAGTTGGCTATGGCCAAGCGACTCGTAGTGTATGTCGTTGTCGAGGAACCTACATACGTATAACGATGTTGTGATGACCAGGGATTATAGGTGTTAATCCCGGAGTGTTAATAACCCGTAAAGTTGTTTTACGTGGCGATTTGGAGTTTAATCGTGGTGTTGGGCCTTCTGGGCTCGTTTAATTGAGTAGTTGGGGTTGTTGGATCCCGAGGTTGAGATCGTATTCTCATTTCGGTGAAAACCTGTGAGTTGGGTTTTTAGTGTGACTCGGAATCTCGGGTGCTTCGTGTGGGCATCGGCAGGGGGTTTTTGAGTTAGAGAGAGAATTTTTGGAAACAGATGATTTTTAATGAATCATGATGTATTTGTGGGGATATTAGTATTTCGGGGTATTTTTGCTATAAATACCAGTTGAACCCGAGATTTTAATTACCGGAACCATTTTCCCACCTTCTTTTCTCTCTCCCCGTCCGCGCGAGTTTCCGATCTGTTTTGACCCCCGCGCACAAAAGGCCTCCGCCCGCCGCCGTTCGGCGCGTGCCACCCGCCGTTGGAATCGTCTCTTCCAGGCGCTCCTATCCATACCAACAATTCGAAGTTTCGTCGAGAATCGCGTTCGGATTTGCCAGAAAAGCGTAGGGTTCGAAAACTGGATTTCATCCGATTTTTGGGGCTCGATTTTGGTATGTTTTTGGTACGATTTTTCTGGTGTTTTTGGGGCGTTTTTAAGCTGATTCTGAGTCGATGATTCCAGACTTTTTAGTTCGAAAATATTTGTTGCATTTGGTTCGAATTTCAGCTCGATTTTTGTGATTAAGGGTTCGAAAAATTGGGACTTTTGACAAGGAGTGATGATTCTTGTTATGGATTGATTAATTCATGTTGTTGATGCATTATGATGCTTGATTGTGTTCGAAATTGAGGAATTGGATTCGAATTTAGGGCTTGAATTCGAATTTGGGGGTTTTGGCATGTGGAGCGATTAATCATGTTGTTGATTGATTAATTCATATTTTAGATGAATTATGGTGTTTAATTGAGTTCGATTCGTGTTGTGAAGGTTCGAAAATTTGTGGGAAATTCTTGAGCAATTTTCGATATTGGTTTATTGTCTTGTGTTGACAATATTTTTGAGGGTTAAGGGTGTGCTTGAGCATGGGTTGCATGATCGTAATTAATTGTGAATTAATTTATCGTGTTAGCACATCGTTCCTCGGAGCATGGAACTCGAGCAAGGTTTGGCTCGGACTTCGGAGATTTAAGGTACGTGCGACGTACGAGCATTACTTTATGTGATAGCAATTGTGAAATGCATAATGTGTTGTAATTGCATTAGATGGTTGTGGGTATGACTATATACATATATGTGTTGATATGACTATGGATCGACCTAGTCTTGATATCGCTGCCACAAGTGTGCGTAGTACTAGAGTAGTATGACCTTATAAGAGGTATGGGTACTGGGTTTATGTGACTATTGTAAGACATGTGAGATGTCTAAGTATAAATGAGAATTCGTAAAATAAAGAGTAGGGCATTTGAGGTGCCTAAGAATGATCGTGGGATCATGTATTCATTGAAAGACATGTGAGATGTCTAAGTGAAATAGAGTATTTGTAAAATAAATGCTAGGCATTTGAGCTATCTGTGATTGGTAGCAAAGTTGAAAATCAGCATTAGATATCGAGATATCTATGTTTGCTTGTATAATGAATTTGGAATCATTAACTATTGATACTTGAGAATCAGGCATGCTATGAATTAAATCAATGTGTTGATTTACTGATTTATGAGATTTGATGAGTTTGATGATTGTGAGAACAGGGACAGTACACGGAATCCCGGATGAGGATGTTGCCATCCAGGGAGTATCATTTAAAATTCATTAATATTTACTTGTGTTGTAAATTATGAATTTCATTATTGTGATTATGAGATTTTGTGTATTGGTATGCTCACCCCGTTGGGGGCTGTCTCTGTTGGGGCAGGTGAACAGGTGCATCGATGGCTGTGGAGCTGAGCTCGAGCTGTTGATTGGGTGTACTCATAGGATCGTGGTACCAGGGCTTGATGGAGCACGGTATCGTATAGAGTACTCATATGCACCCGAGGTTTATATACACATTTATGATGCTCGCATGTGAGCACGGTTATGCATGTATATGGGTTGTATATAAAGGCATGAGCCTTTCTCTCTTTCATTATATGTTGCATGCAATTGTGGTAGAATTGCTAATGATATGAGAGTCGTTAGTGTGTTATGTGGGTGTTGAAACCCACTTTTGTCGTATTATGTGTGGTGTCTTCCCTGGCTGGGAATTTACTTTGTGTACTATATTCTGTTGAGTATTGTGTATTCCCTGGCCGGGAATTATATTATGTGTTGTGCTTGTGTTTTGAGATAGCTCAATTTATGGGGAGACTCTGCCCAATTTTTTTTATAAAAGTCCACAATGTGAAAAGTGGCAAAATGGGAGGGTAATGGGCAACTCTATGAGTCTATATGTCAGTAGAGATGATTTTATAACGTTGAACATTAAAGAAATTTTGTAGTTGCCATTCAATGGTAAAGTATCATCTGAGTTTCCCGATTGGCTTTTTATTGAAAGCATGTGCCACACATAGTGGTTAATACACTAATTAAGGGTTAAGGGCTTGGGGTCCTTACAGATGTTGTGTATAATGGGTATGATCGCATATAAGCGTGAAAATATGTTGATAAATCCTAATGAGTTGGGATTGAGATATGATTGGCTTAGGAAATGGGAATGTCCCTTGTGTATCGGTATTAGAGAAATGCTAGATGTTGATCTACTATATCTAATTGTTCATACTATGATAAGCAATTCAGGATGTGATTCGTGAATGGTGAGAGTGGTAGTAGTATGGGAATGATACAGTATTGTATACCGGGATTGAACGTATGGCATGTTGGTGGTTTTGTATAAACCTAAGGAGGTTCTGATTTGCTGGCCAGGTATGATAATTTATCGTTGCTGTAATATGGTGAACTGGTTGTAGCCACTATATTGCTTGTCGGAACTGAGTATGTTGAATCGTACGATGATTCGATAAGAGGTTATAGTGAACTCGGTGTAGTCACTATAACTCTTTTGAGCTTGAGGTAAGAGATACCTCAAGAGAGCGCTCATACGTATAAATGCGTTGAGGAACTTGTGTTGTGACAACTCAGTTTTTTTGGGTGTACCAAAGTGAGTATCAACAAGTTCTTGTTATCTCTATTTGAGTAATCTTGCATTGAGGATGCAATGGTGAACCGTAACCGGAGTTGTGGGATGTAGTTAGTGTGGTAACACTACTATACCGATTGTATCTATTGGGGAGATAGTATTGTATGTTAATTTTGGTTTGAAGCAATGCTGTCGTGGAGATAGTTAGTATCGATTACAGGTTGATTTGTGAATCAACAGTGGTAAGCATTACTGGTGATTGACCTAGTATTTGATTTGTGTTAAATTGTGAGATGTACGTGGAGACGTCCCTAGAGAGATGCTTGAGAGTATCTGTGTACCATTATGTTAGTACGGAGTATTGTTGGAATTTGTATACATCACATATGCGGATTAGAGGTGGTATGTGAGTGGCATTAAATGCACTTCATGAGTTGTTATGTAATTATTGATTCAAGGATGCATTTCGGTATAAATGTGTCTAGATTGTTTGAACGATGGTTTGAGTTTGGAGAGTTGAGGATGCATGATACTTTCCTTGTAAGGAAAGATGTATTGATACACCAGTTTGGAATCTTTGAAAGATTCGATGAGTCGGTGTGCGTTGTGTCGATGTTGAATCCACACCATTAGTCGTTAGTTCGTCAATCATTATTCTCTACGGAGTGAGAATAACTGAGTGATTGGCAGCCGTGCCTGTGGCATGTGAGTATTATTGGAGATACCCAAGTTGAGATGCCTTGAGTATGCATGTGGTGTGTTTGGCATTTAGATATATATATCTGTATGCATATATGTATGATCATTTTTATGCTTGTTGAGTAACTGATTAGTCTGCTTGGATTGGTGAATCTCTTGTAAGAAATTGTAGTATCCTTGAGATTGGTAATCTCAATAGGACGATTTATTCTGAGGAATAATTGTGAGGTTTTGATTGACTATTTTATGGGAAGAGGTTGTCGTATTTTGAAGTAAGGAAGTTCATTGTTAGTTAATTCGATAGTTATCCTTGTATTAGAATTGTTGATTCTAAGGGTAAAGAAGGAATATACAGGATTCAAACTCTTTTGGTGTTGTTGTCGACACGTTAGTGAGAATGCAATGGGATTTCTTGCATGTTCTCTTTGGAATCATTTGCCTTGTTGAGTTTGTGATAGTGTGTTGGGGGCCAAGATGTGATTTCTTGTGACACACTAATGTTGACATCTGTGAAGATGTGTTTTTTTGTTGATCGGTGGTCGTTGATTGCCTGATTCGAGTTGCAAATGGTGCAACTTTTTCTTTGTCGAGTAAGATTGCATTATTTGTGATGGAACTGGAGAGACGGAATCCGATTTTGGTGTTAGTATACTACTGTATACTGGTGGTTTCCTTCGTAGCGATGTGTATTTGGTATCGTAGATCAAGTTGTAGAGATGTCATAAAGGTGATATCTATGTTGGAATCATGAATGATTCTAGTAGAGAGCAGTTAATGTTAATTGACTGCTATTGGTTAGTTAACATCGAGGGATGTTAACATCTTTTAGAAAATGATGTTGGTTTGGAAGGATATCTCCATTCCAGAGTTCAGTGCGAGGCTGATGTCCTCACAATTGCTGTTCGTGCATGATGTATGAATCGATGCTGAGTATTTGAGTTGAGTGGCATGGTCTGTGTAGTACGTTGAGTATGCGTGTGAAAATTTCGAGGACGAAATTTGATTAGTGGGGGGATAAATGTGATATCCAGAGAATTAATTGTGGTAATTATGATATAATTACCGACTTAGTTTTGGAGGATTTTTATCCGGTATTTGATTCAAGTTCGAGATTATTCTCATTGTTGTGTTGAACCTTGGAATTGTGTTGGTTGTGGGGTTTAGAGTCTGTTGAGATTTGGATTGAGGTTTGTGATGTAATTGAGTGAGTAGGAGATAATTATTGAACACGCAAGGTTATCAAAGAACTTTGGTATGAGTATTTGAAACTCGGGTTTTTGGAGCCTTGGTACTATATATACAAAGTGGACTCGGTGTTCAACCGTTCTCCACTCCACTTCCCTCGCTCTCCTCTACATCTCTCTCTCCCTCCCCCACCTCTCCCCCTCTTTCCCTCTTTCTCCCATGGAGCAAAATCGAGCAAGAATATCTCGAAGATTATTAGGTAAACTCATTCATCCCTCGATTATCTTCGTTAAATTGATGTATTGAGTATAGTTTCGGTTTAGTTGAGTTTTTGTATTGAGTTCGGTTTAGTTGAGTTTTTGGAGGTATATTGTGTCTTTGTGGTGTTGGGTTTGAGTTTGGGTTGGGAAACCACCATTGAAGCAAAATAATTTCGAAAAATCACAGGTCGCGATCGCTCGCGGCACTTGCGCCGATTGATCGCGACGAGGCGTGAGATTTGGGTGGGCGATGAATAGTTCTGGCAATCGATTGCGAATATCGACTAATCGATCGCGGAGTCTCGCGATCGATCACAGGGATTTTGGCGATCGATCACCGAGGGACGATGATGGTCTAGATTTTTAAGAGGCTGGCGATCGATCGCCAGGCCAAGATTCTTGAAAAATTATATGGTTTGTGATGTCAACATATGCTTTGCCTAAGTCTTTTATGTGTTTAATCATCATGGTTGGATGATATATATGGAGGTTGAGTACGTGCTTAAGTATGTTATCGTGTGCACGCGATTGATTGTGAATTATGGAATTTGTGTAGCGCATAATTCACCAGGTCTCGGGGCAAAGGCAATGATTGGCTCTTGCTATTGGATTATAAGGTACGTGTGACGTATCAGCAAAGGTAAGCATATTATTGTTGTGTTTACCAATAATATTTTATTATTGCGCTTGAATTAAGTATGTAGAGACGTACAATTTTCCGATGGTTATGATTACTGCTGTATTTAGTGGTTTATGTTGATTCCGCTATTGTGCGAGTAGTGGTTTATGTTGATGCCGCTATTGAGCGAGCAGTGGTTTATGTTAATGCCGCTATTGAGCGATCAGTGGGTATGTTGATGCCGCTATTAAGTGAGCAGTGATTTATGTCGATGCCGCTATTGAGCGAGCAATGGTTCATGGTGATGCCGCTATTGAGCAAACACTCAGTTATGTTGATGCTGCTATCGAGCGAGCGAACTAATATATCATTGTTGATATGTTTGAGTAAATATGAATTATGGTAATGATAAAGTGAATATGATGAATTGAGTTATGATCAATTATGGAAATGATGAGTTTGGATTGTGAGCACATGAACAACTGGAAGATCTTATAAAGATATGTAATGCTTAGGGAGTATTATCTTAATTTACAGCATAATATTCTGTGAATTATAAATTGTATATATGATGATATTGGATTATGTGTTGTTTGTATGCTCACCCTGTGTGTGGGTTGTTTCTGTTGAAACATGTAGAACGGGTACAACATTGGCTTTGGAAATGAGTTCGAGTTGTGGCATGGGAATACCCCCAGGACTGAGGTATCAATGCTGGTATTAGTAATGAGACTTGTACATGTAGGTACACATTCAGTTACTATAGGCTCGCGTGTGAGCATTTTAAATACGTGTATATGGCGTGTATATAAATTGAGGCTTCTCTTTTCAATTACGTATTGCCTGCAATTATTGAGTGTAAAATTGCATGATGAATCAAGAATGAGATTGATGCATTGTGAAGTGTATACTTATGCTAGTTGGGTTGTATTGGGATTTGGATGTTAAGATGAATTGTGTCAAAAATTTTATAGATGTCATGACATTGTTAATGAAGTATGTATGAGAATTCCTTAATGTTAAATGCACTAATATATCTGATAATGCAATAACTGGAGGGATTAGGACGTTGGATCCTTCAAATTGGGCACATGGGTATCTGTTATGGAGGGTGGTTTTTTGTGTCTATTAATGAATGTATGTGTTGTGCGTGAAAGAGAGAGGGGGAAGGTGTGACAATGAGAAATATTGTGCTCACTACTTGTTATTGTGTGCATCGCTTGGGTCTAGTGGTGCACGCGAGATAAGTTCACCGCTCGACTGAGACGGTGCACTTAATTACCAAATTTTTTCCGAGTGATTTTTAGATATTTTCGAATTACATGGAATAAAAAGCTCAAATATTTTTGCTCTATGTGATTTAATCTCAAACATTTTTGTTTCTTGGGACAAAATCTATATATACTTTGAAGATGTTCGATTTTGTTGTAATAATGTAAATTATAAGTTATTAGATGTTCTGTGTTATATTAAGATGGTTGTGTACTTACTTATATTAAAGTGGTGCATTTAAACTTAACAAGGTTGTGCACTTAATTTTAAACAAGGTGGTGCACTTTTATTTTGAGTAGCAGATGCGTGCACCGCTTGAGTATAGCGGATGCTTGCACAGCTAGACTCAAACGATGCATTTATCAAAGCACACATTTTTGTACTAATATGGTGGTGCACTTGCTTATATTAAGGTTGTACAATTAAATTTAACATGAAGGTACACTTACTTAAACAAGGCGGTGATTTTAAAAATGTGGTGCACTTAATTTTAGCAAGTGCACCGCTAGACTCAAACTATGTACTTATCAAAGTACACCTTTTTTATATTATATGGTGGTGCACTTGAATTTAACAAAGGGACGCACTTAATTTTAAAAAAAAAGTGATGATTTTAACAATGTGGTACATTTAATTTAAACAAGTGTTCTGTTTAAGTCTAGCGGTGCACTTATCAAAGCACACACTTTTTTATATTAATATGGTGGTGCACTTGCTAATATTTTGATGGTGCACTTAAATTTAACAGGTGATGCACTTAATTTTAAACAATGTGGTGATTTTAACAGGTATACATTTAATTTAAACAAGTGTACCATTTAAGTCTGACGGTGATCACACACTTTTTCTTAACTATTTTGGGCCAGAAGTATTTAAATGGGCTTTATATAATACAGAATTTTAATCAGATGGCCCAAATGGACTAAAAATCTGTTCAATAAATGCTCTAATGCTCGGAAAAATTCTTCTATGTACCAGTACTGTTATTTACCAACAAACATAAATATGTATATATAAGTCTGTATGTGTATTAGTATTGTAGGATCCTATTCATACAATAATAACCCGTAATGTTCCACTCGATTTGCATTATTTGATGTGTCAAATAATTTAGGTGTAGGACCAATCAATTTCCATCTTTTCCGGGAATAATTTCGGTATGGCCAAAATAAAATGGTTCCTCACTTTAATGGGCTTGACTAATTTTGCGGATATAAGGGAATCATGGAGCCCATATGTCCATAAATTGGTTCATAAATTTTTATTATAAACGTTGTATATGATTAAATTTGTTGTAATGAAACAGAAATTATTACATAAATACATAATGAAGTGGGTGATTTATTTCATGTCGTTGGAGAAAATGAAATATAATAATTGCTACAGCACAAATTGGTTCAAAATTTTTAATAAAAAAGATACGGAGACTTAAAAAAAAAAAAAACAACTAAAACTTCCACTCCCACTTCCGGGTTTGGTTGATGCTGCTCTCAGCGCAATATCACGAAGATATCATCACTCGATAAGAACCTTGAATATTCCATGTGGATAGTGATCAGTTTATTCCCTCCTGATGAGCACTTCGTATTTGTTAGAAGAGGACTTGGGCACATAAGTTAACATCTTGAGTTAGATCTTGGACCAGGATGAAATGATTGTGGCACGAAAACCAGCAACCCGTTTTGGCTTTTTTTCCCCTTATATAACAAAAACATTTAGTAATAGTATTTTTTATTTTTATTTTCCAAAGACATTCATAAAACTCAGTCAATGGGAATAAAGATTGTTCACTTGCCCAATTTTTTCGGATTTTCCTCTTTGTCAATATATATAATAATGTGTTGGTAACCACCCAGCTCTTCATGTCAATGCATCTTTACATCATTTCGTTTTAGGTGTTCTGCTCTTGTTGTCGCACTTTGTAACTAACTTGCATATTGTGATTTTTCTATTTGTTGTTGGGGCGATCTCATTCTGTAACTGTCACTCGAGATCATTTTAATATAATAATTGTTCTGCTAAAAAAACATTAATGTTGTATATTAAATTAAAAAAAAATAATTCATTTGTTTTTATTAATGTTACATTTGTTATAATATGCCAATTTTACAGAGTTTATGATATGAAATAATTTATTTAAAAAGTTTTAGAATATAATCATAAAAAAATTAAAAGTCACAGTTTGAAAATTCGGAGGCATCATCACATTTGATTAGGAATTGGAAGATTAATATTATTGCATCTCTCTTATTGGTGGGTGTTAGCTGGTGACATGTACTCTATGACTTAATTATTCTTATTATCAAATTATTATAATAAAATATAAATATAGATATTTGTATAAGATTATATAATAATTTTTTTTGTATAGTTCAATAATAAAGCTGGGGATTGAAAGCAGTGAAGGCAATGGAAACGTGGATATGGTCACCTCGTACAACATTGGCCTTTGTTTAATATGGTCAAGCTCCTTCATTATTATTATTTTGTATGACAAGAGAGCCTGCAATCGCTATCATTAGGGTTGTACTGGTTACAACTTTAGACTGATGTAGTAGTCTGCAAACCACGTCAATCAGGTAAATCGCACTAGGCATTCCTAGTACGACATGTTAAAACCGAAAAAATGTTGGCAGAGAGAATCGAACTCAGGATCTTATAGTGCCGAGCTCACCATGCTGGGGTCACCTTCATTATTTTATATTTAGATCCTCATGCATACGTTGTATACTTATATATTATGTATTGTTTAAATTAATACATGACTGTACAATCATATTTTTTATTTTAAATATTTTTTGTAGTTTTTTTTACAATAGGATAATATTAATTAGTAAAATTATTGGGGGCATTATGGTAATTCATACATTGGGATATCATGATCATTTAGCATATTAGCGCATTATATAGTATATAAGATATATAATATGATATCCGTTTTCGAATAATTAGTTCCATTTCCTCTATTAAATCATTGATATTTTATATGCTATCCAAATTAAAATAATTGATTCCATTATGTGATTATGTCCATTTTCATCGAATGTATGTAGAGGTAAAATTAGAAATTTTAAGGATGTAATAATAATTTTTTCCATAAGAAACATATTATTAAAGGAGCACTATAAGTACTCCTACCCAAAATGTTACCAGATTACAACACTTCACTTTACCCACTCCACAACAAAGAAACAAGAGCCTCAGGAAGAGGTTATACAAAGCCTCTTACAGTCTCAAACACACGCCGATTCACGATACCAATCTAAAGCCGAATAAGGATGAATGTCAATTTTCTATGTGTTGGAAAATCTGGCATAATAATAACTATCGAGTCGGGTATTCGATATACCTGATTACGTTTGTTTGCAGCGGAAGATTGATTTTCTCGGATCGTTGAGTCAGTCTACAAGCCTCCAAGATCCGAAATCTCGTTGGTTTTCGGTAGATTACTACTAGAGTAAAATACATTCGAAAGGTGTAAAGCAATCAACTTTAATTGACAAAATGAGGAGTGCAATTTGTGAGCATAAGAAGGAGCATCCAACTATTAGCCAAAAAGATATTCAAGTATGGGTATAACAAAAGTTTGATTTGTCTATCAGTCAGTCAACAATATCAAACACTCTCAAACGATCATCTGAATATTTGTTCAATGAGATGAGAATAGTGAAGTACATAAATTGGATCTTACTACAACATGAGCAAAATATTCCAGAAGTTGTGTCTACACTACAAAAAGTTAAGAATAATGTTCATTTTGGTTTCAGGTGGAATGAAAAAAACAATCAACTATAGATGCATTTAACGAGATTATTATATTAGTCCATTTGCCCAAGTCGGGATCGAAAGAAATTATTATATAAACGAGGTTATTACTTTATCGAACATTCATTTATCAAAGTTTCACTGTACTGGGAGATTTGATATTTTGTGTAGTATGTGATGTATTATGTGTATTGATGTGAACTCGATTATCTATTTTCAATATGTCATTATTAGTACTTTGATACATGTGAGTAGGGTATATTCATCGAGCAATGAGGTCAGGTAGAAATTATTTAAGGCCACATATTGGAAAATTTTAATCTGATCTTCCACTATTTACATTAAAAAAATCATTGTATGATAATTAAATATTTCATTGTTTGAAGACTAGTCAAGCCTACATTGATTACTGTATTAATGTTGAAATGAATTGATTTGATTTTGTCTTTTAATGGTCAAATTTGATTACCTCAATGGTGAATTATTATTTTCAACTTATGCAATAGGACAATTCGAGTCTGTGTGCGTGACTCCAAAAAACTCACTATATTAAATTCTGCATAATTGTTTTTTAAAAAAAAAAAAAACCAAACAAACAACAACATGTATCCTCTCCAACACACATATATAGTCTCTCCTTCACTTCAGCGTGCAAATCAGGGCGCCGAAGATAACAAAATTTACTGAATAATATTACGTGTAATCCTTCATCCAGGCTCTTCAAGAACTCTGCTGTTGGATTTCATCCTCTGCTCCTGCTGCGTCTGTTCCCTTGGTGTGCGTTGTATTGCTTTGCATGGGTTCTTGCTTCATTTGTTTCCTGAGTTGGGTAAGTGTTGATTATCTCCCTTTAATTGCTGACCCAGTATAATTGGCTTCCTCGTGTCAGTGTTGTTCCAAAGAGGAGACCGAGGATTATCTTTTCCTTCTCTAACGATGTGGTAAATCAGGGATGAGCTTTCTTTGTCAGCCTTTACGCTGTTCAAGATTTCAAAGATTTGGACTTTGAAACTCACCGGCGTCAGTAGCTATTCCCTAAGTTGAATTTTCTACGCCTGGGAGTCTGAACTGGAATTTTGCGAGAGCTTATCCATTGTGCTGAGAGGTTTTTGCAAACCTTTTACACTTGTAAGTTTGAAAGTGTTATTTCAAGGGGTATTTATATATAGTAAAATCAAGTCAATAAATTGTCAACATCTCAATTCCTCCATAAATTTCATTAATCTGCAAATTTATAATGGTCAATGACAGCCATAATTTCTGCCATTAATTCCATAAGTTTGGCTCTTGATATTTGTAAGGGTACAATCAAAACCCCAATTATTACATCCCTTCTCTCTGCCACTTCACACATCGGGACCTTCTGTTTCTTTTTTGTTATTTTATTTTCGCCCTTTAATTTCTTGACTAAATGCATTTTGTTGATGTATACAGTTATTAAAAAGCACAAGCTAAGGTATGTTATTAGCATTTGAGGTTGTGATGAAATCGTCATATGGAAAGTTCGAAAATGCAGCCGTTATGTTTGCAACAATGGCTGAATGAATTAGGGAATTTAAAATTATTTTAAATGAAATTGGAGGATGCAATTTGATCCGTAACCAGTGTATACATGTTTTAGAGTAGAAATGTAACAAAGTTTAAATTTCATATTTATATGGAGAATTATATTTCTTCCTCATTTTACATAATTTATGGATTACTGCTTTATATATTTTATTATTCACCTGTACATAAATTAATATATGTATATTTAAATTTGAAATGTGTTTTACTTATTGAAAAGTTCACACACTAGGTTGAACGAACCAAAGTAGCATGTTCGATCGGGGTAAATCTTACAGGGATGTAATGACCAGAATCATTTACGCAACACACACATTAAACTATATCTAGCATGCAAGCACACTATAGATACATTAAACACGTACAACCCTATGTATATCGAGAATAACATCAAGAACAAATATAGTCTTTAACTGTGTTTGGGCTTATCTGCACTACCATATACACGATGAGTGTTATCCTGGCCACCAGATGTGCCTTCGTCATATGATGCCGAAATAGTAACCTTTTCATAATTTCCATTTCTTAAAAGGTGACGATTCTTGATAGGAGGTATTACTAGTTCAGCATGGCCTTGGAGACTTGCAAATATGAGTACACAAGCAAGAAGAAGAAGAAGAAGAGAAATCCCGGACTTCATGATTCAGAAAAACCTGCAGACATGATTAATTAGATAAGTATATCAGATCAAGTTGAATTAAATCCTATTAATTTGTAAAAAAAAAAAAAAAAGAGAAATAAATTCTATGAAGATAATTAGTTATATATCATAGTTAAGGAAAGTAAAGTTTTATAGCTATCCATCAGATTCAAGATGTACCAGTTATCTATCTGTTCTTCAGGGTTTTTGTATTACTTCAGTGTACAAGTTAACTCCACAAAATTAACATTATATAATGAAAATCAGTTACTATACTACAGTTACTGATAGTAAACTAAGAAACAATTAATTAGTGGAGCATGCACTTAATTTACATTCATGTATAAAGAATGAGTCATGTTATTGCATGTAATATAGTGTGGTGTTGGCATAATGTTTTTGTATGGGTCAAATAGGTGGCCTTAGTAATATGGGCTTTGGTGGATCACAGCTGGATCAAACTTGTGACCTAGTAGTTTTATCATGTTAGTCATGTCTCTTTATTTAGCTAATATAAAAGCTCATTAGATTGTAAGTTTTACAATAAGATATAAATATAAAAAAAATTTCTTCCACTTATTTTTTTATGCCTTGAAATTTTCAAACACAATTTACATAAATCCTGTTGGCTCCATACCATTAGTCTTGTAATTACATGTGTTGGACGTGGTGCGCTCAGTCCAAATAATGAAATAAGGGTAAGGTTGGTTTGATGATAAGAGTACATTAAATTATTAGATGATAATATTTTTATTTAACATGATGATAATATTTCCTACAACTTTAATGTTGTGCACCCAAATGCAAATTGTATGTAAGTAGTATAAAATGGAAGTTCGTGAATCGTAGACATAGGGAAGATAAAAAAAATTACATATCCATTGGTATTTATGTAAATGATGAAATTTAAAAAAAATGGTGAATGTGTGATTTGTTATTAGAAATTGAAATATTCAATTTTAAATAAAGTAGTTGAAATTAGTTCTTCATAATAGAATTGATTGGAATATTTACTAAACATATGGATATTATTTTTTCAAGTGAAGAAAAAGAGAATAAAAAGAGAAAATTATGAAATAAAGTTTTATTTCTTATAATGAGGGATATCTATAATGCATCGATACACACCTCTATTTATAGGTAATATATGGAATGAAAGTTACAAATTTGGGATAATATTTTATATAAATAATTACACACAACTCTTGACTTTTTGTATCATGCATTTCATCTGCCTTACAACCACGTTTTGACATTGTTGCACACCGATTTTGATCTTGTCCAAAGAACAAGAGTTGTAGACCAGCTTGTCAATGTAAAGTTTGATGTAGAAAGTTTTTCATTTGACCAAGTATTCGATGAGGTACAGTCAAAATACGTATGTATAGCCAAACAATTTTTTCTTTGTTGCAACCTTTATTTGTTGTAATTTTTTCTCCAAATTGTAAAATGAATTTCACTTCCATTCTTCTTCAATATTGTGGGTATTGAACTTAACATTATACAGGTTCAAGAACCACCTCAATCCAAGTTTTCAAACCCGAGTTATGATTTTTTTGCTGAACCTGTAAAAACAACTAATTATTACTATAATACAACAATCACACTTTAACTACTATCAATATGACATTGATACAAATTAGGAAATTTAATGAAACTTAAAATGTAAAATAATACTTTAATCATTTAATAAGTGTAAGTTTTTAAGTATTCATCATACCCACAACCAGCTTATTGCTAGTCCCTAGCAATTTAAGCTAAAATAACAAAACAAAATATGCCGACTAGTTTAACTAGAAATGTATTAAAAATTTTACATGCATTTAATAAGATTTTTTTTAAGAAAGTTAAATTTATATCAAAATCATTATAATTATAACTTCGGACTTTTCTTGAGCTTCTTAAGTTAAAGATTCTTATCAGAATTCCAATACATCAGGTTCGAGAATTTCCTAATAAGAGTCTCCAATCCACATTCTCACGGGTAAGTGTATGTTTCAAAGAAAATGATTTCTCTCATGGAGTTGAAATATAGGTAAACGCTCGGTAGAAAAGGCTTATTTTTCAATCTTTTGTTGAGTTTGCATCGTTCATCTAGTAACGCCATGTGATCGAATTAGGCTCAAAATAAATGAACTCCCATGAAGTGGAGTTTCTCTACATTATTTTTCTCCCCTTTGTATTTATTATAATTCTCTTTTTTTTTCTTTCCTTTTTTCATTCTTTTTTTTTTACTGTTTTTTTTTTTACACGGGGAGAAAAGATCAAGTAACTCCAATATTACATTTATTTCGAACTTTAATCATTTTGAAACCTGGAATCACCCTTCATCTTGTATCATATATTTCTCAAAATAAGAAATCAGGTTTTAAACCATAGATAATCATAGTGATGATTAATGAAGGCTCGTAAGCTGTTTTCTCAATCCTCTCCACTCACTCACAAAAGATGCGTGGGTTTTAAAAATTTGCACTTCTACAAGGTACATCTCTTCCTGCATGTATTGAAAACCCAATCTTACCACAGTGCTTAATTTCTCATAGAAACTTCCAAGGTTATATTTTATAGTGATCAAGAGACAGAAAATGACTTTAATCAAATAATTTTAAAAAACATTTCCTGGATAGAATAATAAAGTTTTCTGATATAAACCTTTCAAACATATAATGTAGTACATTGCTTTTTTTTATTATTTATTATGAAATTTTCAAATTATTCTATATGAATTCACTCCACCAACCAGAACATGAGATTGCCTCTAATGTCGAAACAACAATAAACAAAGAGTGTAGGGTAAAGAAGATATCACCTGGCATTGTGTAAGGCCTCTACTTTTAACAGTTCCTTTAAACATATATGATACTAGACATTTAGAATTTTGCTTAGAGTTCATGCCAATAATCCTTCAAAAGTAATACAATTCTTTAGAAGACATATACATTCATATGTATATTAACAAAATAACAAAAAAATAAATGTTCATAACAAAAGTCTTCTGTATTTCTTAAGCATGTTGACTTTATGTCCGCGTTTCTTCTTCCAAAAACCTACACTCACCATCCGTCCTCAGGAACAAACTCACACAACGAGTATCTATCAATATTGTATAATTCCAAATAATAACAAAAAGTAGAAGAAACGAGCAATAAGTAGCGGTGTAACTCAAATCTTTTGACCCCGCATACTTAATATCATAGCGGCGCTTTGACCCCGCATACTAATATCATAGTGGCATTTTGACCCCGCATACTAAATATCATAGCGGCACTTTGACCCCGCATACTAATATCATAGCGGCACTTTGACCCCGCATACTAAATATCATAGCAGCACTTTGTCCTCGCATAGTAAATATCATAGCGGTACTTTGTCCCCACGTACTAAATATCATAGTAAATATTCACAACATCTGATAGATTCAGACAGACTTGATCAATCCACTTCAATTCTATTAATACGCGTACGTTTCAACGTACTTTACTGTCCAAATTCAGCTGAAGCTATCCGTCTCTAGTCCTGGATGCTCGTGAAGGCTCTATACAAATTCAACAACCGTGTTTTAGTACAATGTTATCATTTCACGAGGTAAGATGTTCTGATTTCCAATATATGTATCCATGCTCAATAACATGCTGAGAATTTATGGAATAACACTATCATCCACCAAATTATTCAAAATTTGAAGAATTTAAAGGTTTGGAAAATTTACGGCGACCGATCGATCGGTCGGACCAAAAAATTTCTTCCCAAGCTACTGCCTTGAACGATCTATCGGTTCACCCTACCGATCGATCGGTCGATGATGTAACATGAAAAATCCCCAATTTTAACCCATTTTCACCATCAACATATACACCCCTTCAACCAACATCAATTTCTCCTCACCAAACACCTACAACTCCTCATTTACCACTATTAATCCACAACTCATACAAATAATCAATAAAAGCATCATAAACTCAAATTCCCCCAAAACACAATTCCAATATATAACAAAATCACAATCCCAATTCAATAAAACAGCCCTCAAAGCATAAACAACTTACTCCTTGCAAAAGTCCTTAATATTTTGAGCCCAAGTGAGTGATTTGCCTTTGATTTGGGGAAGAAAAGAGTTTGAAGGAGATGGGGTGTAAAAATCGATTTCTTGTGTGTGAAGTGTATGTAGGGTTTTAGTATGTGTAATTTGTGTTGTGCATGTGATGGGTTATAAGTAGCAAGACTCAATATTGGCAATCCTAGTCCTTTCACCTTTAAATCATGGTATAACTTTATCCAAAATCACTTGTTTCAATTACTAACCCATCAATACACACTATCACACTTAATTAAATGTAAATTATCATATACTCACCATTAAACCCCTTTTAGTTAGCAACAATTATTTTGATGCGTCACACATGATCTTTATTGAAATGAGGGACGATATTAATAAAAAAAAATTAATCCACAACTTCATTATTGAATCAATGATCCAACTTTCTTTTCTTAGTGCTTGATCATGACCAATTTATTTCAGCTGTAATCGGACCAGGTTCATGAATGAAAACTTGCAAATTATCAAGCAACTGGTCAGCACTTGAAGCAAAGAGAAGCATACGTCGTGAATTTTCTGAAATAAAATTATGTTCTACAACATTATCAAGAATATCAACAAATTGTCAAAAACAATTATCAATACTCAACAGACCAACAGGGTTGTTGTGCCCTTGAAACAGTGTGAATTCTTTTTCCAAAGTATTGAAACCACTTGGTAATACAATAAAAACATTAGAATTTTCAATCATTTGAAATTCGGTCATACATGGATGAAACTCTTATTCTTCCCTAATTGTGACACCATAAATATTTCCTTTAGCTAATGTTTCGGGAATACCAAAACCCGACGACCTCTCATATGAGCAGTAGCTGAAACACATCATTAACCCAATATTACCTCCCCCATAAACCAAATGTATTTTTCTCCCGGCTAACAACTTCCCAAGATTCTTTGTTGCTTCAACACAAATTTATTTTCCAAGACTAGACCCACAAAATACACAAATATTTTTAACAATTCGTGTAGAGGATCCTGCCATTTTCTTATTTTCTGCAAAAAAAAATGAGAAAGTTGGGTGATTCTTATAGGGAGTGAAAGTTGTTGTCATGACAAGAATATGAGAGATAGCTATAGACAGAATACAAAGATAATATAAATTAATAACACACATGCATATGTACAATGTTGTGATTGTGGCTCACAAGTTTCCTCTGGTTTTACATCCAGAAACGGCTTCAACGCCTTCTATGAGTCAATGATAAGCTTCATATCCAATTTTCTTATAAATTGGCAAACATGGTATTGTTAGTCAGATTCTCTGGACTAATACGATGACGCTCATCTTGAAATATTTTCCATAAACGTAGAAGTTCAATAAACGTATACACTAGAATGCGTCTCAAGAGTCAATAAGAGGTCATCTAAAGACTTTTTACTTAGCTCATTCTTAATGAAATCAAATTTATCGTCTCTGTTAGTGGAAACACATCCCAATGATCTGCATCATTTATCACAAATCCATCTTGCACACTTATGACAAACATCTAACCTTTTGGCCCTCCGTTTCTTTATGTAAGAACTCTTTCCTAACCCAGGCATATACCGGACGAATAATGATCCTGACGCTTCTCCTCCCAAATGAACATTTGCTTCAATTATAAAGCCAATATCTTATGGAACTCCTTTGTGCATAAGCATCCTCAAACTCAAACCTTCCTTGGTAATTTTTCTTAATATATTATTTGGAACAAAAGGAAAATATTTACAATTTTTTGCTAAAATGTCATCCATTTGGAAAAAAAATAAGAAGAAAATGATTTTTTTTTTCTTTTGTTATCAGCTATTGTTGGAAACTTTAACCGACTGAAATAGCCACGGAGTACCATTATCCGCCACTGAACCGGGAAAATAAATAAGAAAACCTGTAAAAATATATCAAAACAACAAATATTAAAAAAAATTAAGGATCAGAGAGTGAGACAACATCCTCTTGAAAGAATAGCTTGAGTCTTTGTCCGTTGACTTTAAAAACACATGTCTTATGGTGTAATTGGCTTAATGTAGTGACTTTATGCCATGATGATACTAGTTTTACTCTACATATACCTTGAGTCTTAATGATTGTAGACTTGTTGTGAATATCTTGAATTGAGTTGACATGCTGCAAATGAGGAATAATTTACGCACTTTGAGTCATGAACTTGTTGATTGCTTTTAGAGTAGTGATGATATGTGTGAGCTTGATGATATGTCTTGAGCATCTTAGAGTATCCTATAACCTATTTGAAGACTCTTTGAGGTGAAATTTTATAGTTCAATTCCACAATTGATAATAATTCAATTCATCATATTCACATTTATCATTACCATAGTTCATATTTACTCAAACATCTCAACAATGATGTATTAGTTCGCTTGCTCGATAACAGCATCAACATAAACCATTGCTCGCTCAATAGCAGCATCACCATGAACCATTGCTCGCTCAATAGCGGCATCAACATAAATCACTGCTCACTCAATAGCAGCATCACATAAACCACTAAATACAGCAGTAATCATAACCATCAGAAATTGTACGTCTCTACGTACTTAATTCAAACGCAATAATAATATATTATTGGTTAACACAACAATAATATACTTACTATGCTCGTACGTCACACGTACCTTATAATCCAATAGCAAGAGTCAATCTTTGCCTTTGCCCCGAGACCCGATGAATTATGCTCTACATAAATTCCATAATTCACAATCAATCGTGTGCACACGATAACATACTTAAGCACATACTCAACCTCCAGATATATCATCCAATCATGATGATTAAACACATAAAGGACTCGGGCAAAGCATACATTGACATGAAAAACCAAAATAATTTTTCAAAAATCTTGGCCTGGCGATCGATCGCCAGCCTCTTAAAAATCCGGACCATCATCGTCCCTCGGCGATCGATCGCCAAAATCCCCACAACCGATCGCGAGACTCCGCGATCAATCGGGGTATCTTTGCGATCGATCGTTAGAACTATTCATAGCCTACCCAAATCTCACACCTCGTCGCGATCGATCGGCGCAAGTGCCGCGATCGATCACGACCTGCGATTTTTCAAAAATATTTTTCTTCAATGGTGGTTTCCCAATCTAACTCAAATCCAACACCACCAACACCCAATATACCTCCAAAAACTAAACTAAGCCGAAATATACTCAATACATCAATTTAACAAATTCTCCAAAAACCCCAAAACTCAAACCCAAATCAAACCATAACCAAATTTCACAAAACTACTATCAAAACGAAGATAATCGAGGGGTGAATGAGTTTACCTAATAATCTTTGAGATATTCCGCTCCAAAATCGAGCCTTGCTCGATTTTCTTCCATGGGAGAAAGAGGGAAAGAGGGGGGAGAGGTGGGGGAGGGAGAGAGAGGCATAGAGGAGAGAGAGGGAAGTGGAGTGGAGAATGGTTGAACATCGAGTCCACTTGGTATATATAGTACCAAGGCTCTAAAACCCGAGTTTCTCAATAATTATTTCCTACTCACTCAATTAACTCACAAAGCTCAATCCAAAGCTCCACAGAGTCTAAACCCAACAACCAACACAATTCCAAGGTTCAACACAACAATGAGAATAATCTCGAACTTGAATCCAATACCAGATAAAAATCCCCCAAAACTCAAGTCGGTAATTATATCATAATTACTCTCCAGATATCACACAATTCGAGCAGAACCTCCCCATGAAACGAAGTGCAACAAAATAATGGAGGAATAAGTATAGAGACACATGAAAGCCAAGAAATGAGGCAGAATGCCTAGAGCTGTCGCCTGTGAAGATGAGTGGAAGAAAAACCCACAGCCGTTGTCGCATGAAGAACCCAGTTGATACCAGCCGCCGTTGCGCGAAGAAGAACCGAAGAGGGATGGAGATCGAGACCCAACGCCGCGCCAATGAGTGGTTGCTGGCCGTAGATTTTCTGGAACAGGCCCTCTGGTGGTGGAAACGAAGATGGTATTTGGGGTTTCACGAAGATGTCCGGAGATTTATTGAAGAAAGAAGGCGTTTCTGTGTTGCGTTTTGTGATATATGTCTACTTTGGTCATTTTAACCAAAAAATGACTTAAACGATTTGAAGATTTTTTTGCAGCCTAGGTCGAAAAATGTTTCTTCGTATGGTACCAGCGTGAAGTTTGCTATTAAAAAGAGCACACATATAACCCGAATATATATATAATTACACACACACGTCGGATTCAATAATCAAATATATAGGTCCATTTTAAGATCCGGTCTGGATCCTTGTTACTCCTATAATAAACTTTGTCCATACTCATGGCGAATATTGGGTGGGGTGCAGCTATCTCACCTTTAAAAAAATTATTACTTAATTTTTTTTTAAATATGAATTTTGCGCCCAAAAATTGAATTCTGCTCCACTAAAATTATATTTTGACTCATTAGTATTTTAATACCCTCAATTTTTTATGTTATTATTTTATGTCCCTCCGAAAACAAAATTTTAGATTCACATTATCTACAGTGACGCATCATGACACTCAGAAATACTCTTTTCAACATTTTTTCGATGTTCCAAGCACAAGTCCAAATTAGTATATATGGATAAAATATAGGAAATATGTTAGTTCCGGTTAAAGATGACAAAACAGACCAGATCGATCGAGCCATGACAAATTAGATCAGACCGATATAGTCTATCTCAAAACAGAACAGATCGATGTAAACCAGACTAACGAGATCGAAGCACATCCAGATCGATCGACAAAGATCAGACCAGACCAGCTCGATGAAGATCAGATCAGAGCAGTCGAAGTTTAGTAAGCTTCGTTCTTCAGTCCGAATAATCAACCGCTATTTATTGAAGCATTTAATGATGCATTTAATGCTGAAAAAGACCAAGATTGAAGATTACCTTAAATGGTAAATAGACAAAGGAGAGTTTACCTGACAAGCGCCGAAAGAACAGACCAGAAGGGAAAGTCCCTAAAGAAGAAGACTGAAGCTTGTTCAGACATTGACCAAAGAGAAGGGTTGCACAGAAAAGGAAATATTGTCGTTGGTATAAACGACTATATAAGGATGCAACTAAAATACTCGGAAAAAGACTTTAACTGATCAATCAAGAGACAAAAACAACATAAGCTTACAAGTCAAAAACATTCATTCTTGAGCAGTACCATCACAGAAAGATTTTATCTTACCAGTCTGCTCAAAGTTTTTATAGCGCATATCATCAAAAGGATTATTTGTGCGTAGATTAATTCACTCTATCTTTTGTATTTGTGCTAAAATAGAAGAGTGAGATTCGATTGTAACTGTCAGACGGATTGTGTCTGAACAGATTGAGATACTAGGAGTTTCAGTCTGGTAGTGGGATAAATCCAGCTGAATCGGGGTTGTACAAATAGTTGTATTACTCAAAGTCTTCTAGTGAATCCTTCCTTGATTGGAAGAAGGGGAGACGTAGAAGGATTTGCCTTCGAACTTCTAGAAACATATCTTGTCTACTTACTTTCTCACTGCTTTGCATTTCATAGCCTTCAACAGTTCTTACTGGCTAAGAACAGACCATTTCCGCACTCTCATTTCAGTGATATGTTTTGCTTAAGTATTGATTAAGAAACAGATTTCATTCACTAACCTGAGTGAAATCAATAAGAACTAATTTTTAGAGGAGTGTTCATTCACCCCCCCCCCCCCTCCCCCTCTAACACTACCATCCGATCCTAACAAGTGGTATCAAAGTAGGTCTTCTTAATCATTAAAGATACTTGGACTGATGGCATCCTTCAACAAGATTCCCATGTTCTCAAAAGAAGATTATGATGATTGGAGAATCAGAATACAAGCTCACCTGGCAGCACAGGATGACGATATACGTCATTACAGACGGACCAATGAAAAAATTAAAAGTGAATCCTGCACTAGGAGGATTAAGTGGCGAACCTCAAATGATCGAGAAAGAAAGGGCTACACGGACAAATGAAGAAAGAAATAAAGCCAATCTAGACAACGTAGCCAAGGACATATTGTTCAAGATGTTGGACAAGAACATGTTCAGCAAGATTTAGATGTGCTCCACTGCCAAAGAAATTTTGGAGAAGATTGCACAGCTATGTGAAGGGAACGACAAGACAAAGGAAAACAAGCTGACTGTAGCTCTACAAAATTTGAGAGCATAAAGATGAAGCTTGGAGAAACTCTAAATGAGTTTGATGAAAGAGTTACTGGCATCATCAATGAACTGAATGGTCTGGGAAATGACTATTCCAACAGAGAGATTGCTTTGAAGGTGATGAGATCATTGCCAAAGGAATGGGACGTCAAGACGATTACAATGAGGTAGTCTAAAGATCTGAACAAGGTCTAACTCCATGACTTGTTCGTAGATCTTAAGGCGTACGAGTTTGAGCTGATCACCAGAGGTGAAGCAGAGCCTCCACCTCTCAGCCAAACAAGGCACTTGCAGCCATTCCAGACCAGTCCACCCCTTCAATAGAGGAATTTTAAACCTTCTCATCAGTATAAATCAAGAAAAGATGATGCTGTTAACGATCAGGCTTGCTACAATTGTGGTAAGACCGGACATTTTATCGCAGATTGCACCAGACCGAAGAAAGATGAAAGAAAAGAAAGGCATCGTGATGACAAGAAAAAGAAGCATTACAAATATCGTAAAAGTCATCACGGAAAGGCTCAAAAGGTTCTGGTAGCAGAGGAAGGTAACAGCAAGTGGGCTCAGACTGACTCAGAATCAGAGAGCTCAGAATGTTCATCAAGTGAAAGCGAGGAAGAAATCCAATGCCTAATTGCAGACGACGAGACAAGTCAAATAGACGAGGTATTCGACTTTGACTCAAATGAATTCACACGAGAAGAGCTTATGTCTGCACTACAAGACATGGCTAATGATTACAGAATATTAGCTGAATCGTTTGAGAAAACTAAAGCTGAAACCAAAGATCAAACAGACAAGCATATCAAACCAAGCTGTTCTAAGCTAGGTGAATGCAACAGTCTGAAGATCGAGCTGGATAAGCTGAAAATCTCTTACTAACAGCTCCATGAAGAAAATCAGAGAATTAGCACACAAAATGCTAAACTTTCTCACATTTTTAAAACATGGACAAAATCAAGAGCCTCATTGGAAGAGTTTTAAGAGGTACAAAGAAGTGTCGGTGACATCACCGGCTTAGGCTTTGGCACCAATGAAAGCACCAAAGATGAATCTGAGTTGTTGCTGGAAAGGAACAAAATCAAACAAATGACATTTGTTAGATCCAACACAATATATGAATCCGAAGTGCCTACAATTCAAACGGGAACCTTCTTCAAGGATAAAGGTTTGAGAAAGGGCATTGGGTATGTTGACCAAGCCAAGTAAAAGGCACCAGCGAGCTTTGTGTCTATCAGACCAACCCAAAGGTGCAAAATCTAAGGCAAGGAAGACAACACAACTATCACAACTCACAACCTGTTCAACGAAGATATAGGTTACCTAATAGGAATCAAAGGCCTCTATATCACACACATTATCACACACAACACCGAAACAGATCAGCACACACCACACCAGACACACACAAGCCATTAAAGTTGATTCAGGTATGGGTTCCCAAAGGGCTAATCCGTTCCGGACCCAAGTAGGATTGGGTACCAACAGTTTTTGTTTGATGACAGGTACTGCAGAAGCAAGCGTCTGACTGGTACTTAGACAGTGGATGTTCTCGACACATGACGGGAAACATCAAGCTGCTGTCTGAAATCACAGAATGCACTGGTCCTAAGATTACTTTCGGGGATAACTCAAAGGGTAAGACCATGGGCAAGGGTAAGATTGTCCATGGTAACATTATTATAAATGATGTGCTTTTAGTTGAAAATTATGCTATAATCTGATTAGCATAAGTAAATTATGTGATAATGGTTATGCTGTAGAATTTCACAAACACACTTGCACTGTCAAATCATCAGAGGGTATAACCATGCTTGTAGGAATCAGAAATGGAAATACTTATAAGATTAACTGGAATTATGTTCAACCTGATAATCCTACTCGCTTCATCGTGAATAATGATAATAAACACTGGCTATGGCATAAACGCTTGAATCATCTTAACTTCAAGACTATTTCTAGCCTGTGTAAACATGATTTAGTTATCGGTATGCCCAAGATCGACTTCGCTAAGGATAAGATCTGTGAAGCTTGCCAAATGGGCAAACTGATCAGATCATCCTTCAAGAACAAGAATGCCAAATCCTCCTCACGTTGCTTAGAACTATTGCATATGGACTTGTTTGGTCCTATACCAATAACAAGTTTAGGGGGAATGCGGCATACTCTTGTTGTTATTGATGATTACTCACGCTTTACATGGACTATATTTTTGAACAGTAAAGATCAGACCGGCCCGAAATTGATCAAGCTGCTGAAGCGTGTTCAGAACGAAAGATCATCTGGTATAGACATGATTCAAAGTGACAAGGGCACTGAATTTTCAAATCAGAATCTTGAATCCTTTTTAGAAGACCAAGGAATTAAGCATGAATTCTCAGCAGCTCGAACTCCTCAACAAAATGGAGTTGCAGAACGTCGGAACAGAACGCTTAAGGAAGCAGCAAGAACAATGCTTGCTGACTCTGGCATTTCCCAAAAGTTCTGGGCAGAGGCTATAAATACTGCATGATATACACAAAATCGGTCCATGATTAACAAGAAGCTAAACTTAACACCATATGAAGTATGGACAGGTAACAGAACGACTATCACTTACTTTTGTGATGCCCGGGGATTTATGGTGTTAACCCCGGTGTGGTAATAATCCTTAATGGATTTTAATTGTGGCAATTATGAATTGATTGCGGTTTCGGGACTCTCGGGGATTTGAAATCCGGTATTTGGAGTCATTGGATCCAAGGGATGAGATGGTATTCTCATCGTGGTGATAACCTTGGAATTTAGTTTTTTGGTGGGATCTGGGGTCCGGAGTACTTTGTACTGGGGCCGGTGATGGAAATTGAGTTGGAGAGATGATTTTTGAAAACAGATGATTTTTAATGAATCATGATGTATTTGTGGGGGTATTGGTATTTTGGAGCCTTGGTACTATATATACCAAGTGGACTTGGTGTTTCGTCATTGCACGAAATATCCTCTCTATCTCCTCTCTTTCCCTCTCTCCTCGCTCCCCACCCATTTCCCCCAAACCCCTCTTTTTCTTCCCTTAAAGAAATGGCCGGAGGCTTGGCCCGGGAGCCGGTTCTCTCGAAGATAATAAGGTATTGTTCTTCCCCTCATTCTTATCTTCGATTTGATAGTAATATGGTGGATTTTGGTTGAGTTTTTTGTTGGGTATGGAAATTGGGGGTTTTTGATAAAAAAAATTCATAGTTGAGTTTTTATTGGTTACAATTGGTTTAATGGAAGTGTTGAGGAAGTTAGGGGTGTTGGTTTTGAGTTTGGGTGTCAAAAACACCATGGAAGCTCGAGTTTTTCGGAAAATCGCAGGTCGCGATCGATCGCCGAGGAGCGCCGATCGATCGGGACGAGCAGCTGAAAATTTGAGGAAGATAAACAGTGCGACGATCGATCGCGACTTCTTGGCGATCGATCGCGAGGTGTTTGGCGATCGATCGCGAGGTGTTTGGCGATCGATCGCCAAGACATGGCGATCGATCGCGAGCTAGTTCTGCCCGGTAGTAAGGAACGGCGATCGATCGCACGTAAATTGCGATCGATCACGGCTTGCTGAATAGTGATTTTTCACTATTTGTTTTAAAAACTTGGAATTTTGGACTTTGGTTTAAATAGCTAGTTTCCGAGGCAATGTCTACATTCCAATGGGAATGCTATACTTTTAAAATGGATTGGTTGTGCCAAAATTTAATAAAACGGAATTCTCGGGTGAGTTTTTGGCTATCTTTTAAACATATAAAATGGAATATTTTGGGTATTATGCATGCTTAGCCGGGGGCTTTTATTTTGGTAATCGTCATGGATGGACGATAGGTTTGGAAGTTGTGAACGTGCTTGGGCACGTGATTGCATGCCTATGTTTAATTGGGAGTTATTTGCATGTTAGCACTTAACTCATCGGGTCGTGGGACTCAGGTAAGATTGGACTCGAACTACGGGATTATAAGGTAAGTATGACGTACGAGCATAGCCCTTTATTATAATTGCAATTGTTGAGTGCATGATACACTGTATTGCAATAACGGATATTGAAATACATGGTTTATGGTAATTGCTACAAATGGATATATATGCATTGGGAATTGTATGGTGCCGTTTTTGAGCGAGCAATGATTGGGATGTTGTCGCCTTTGAGAGAAAAAAAAGGTTATGACGCCACCGCTGTTGAGCATGCGTGAGAATGAAATGCCGCTATTGTAGAGCGAGCAATGAAATAGAACTATGGAACCATAAATGAGATATATGGAATATTTGTAATCATTATTTAATGATTTGATATTATTGATTATGATATCGGTATGTGGCAAATGGATTTGTTAATCAATGTAATGATTAACTAGCATTTGGGAATTTGATGGTTTCAGTTATTTTGAGAACATGGACAGTACATGGAATCCCGGATGAGGATGATACCATCCAGGGAGAATCTTTTATATTTCATAGCATTTACATTTTTGTAAATTATGAATCGTATTATTGTGATTATTGGATTTGGGATATTGGTATGCTCACCCCGTGTGGGGGCTGTCTCTGTTGGGGCAGGTGATTAGGTACATCGATGGCTTTGGAGATGAGCTCGAGCTATGGATTGGAGGTGCTTCCAGGGATCGAAATACCAGTGACGGTATTGAGCACCGTATTTTATACATTTGATACACACATACCTATTTGATGCTCGCATGTGAGCACTATTATGTGTATATGGCATGTATAAAAAGGAAAGGGCCTTTCTCTCTTCATTTATGAATAGCATGCAATTATTTATTGAATTGCTAAATGAACTGAGAACATGTTAGTGTATTATATTGGTGCATGAGATTTATGTGGACATGGTTGGGGGAACTAGACATTATATGAAATAATGTAAAGAAATTTTATATTATGCATGATTGGCTATAATGACAAGTGGTTTTTCCCCTACATGCATGATTGTATGCACTAATGGCATGGATTAATACACTAATAACGGGTTAAGGTCACGGGGATCCTTACAACTTTCATGTATTCGGCTGCAAATGTTACATCCATAACAATGGTAAGAATCATCTTACAGCATTTAAAGCTAAGTCAGATAATGGAATATTCTTAGGATATTCATCTGTTAGTAAAGCATTTTGTGTCTTCAATAATCGAACTTTAACTGTAGAAGAGTCAGTTCATGTAGTTTTTGATGAATCTTTGTGTATTAAGGACCACAAGGAATTAATTCAAAATCAGATGGAAAATATACATCTCAAAGCTAACAGTGATGATGAGATTGCAGTTAACAGATCAAGAGACAATCCACCGGAACCTGAAGTACCAGACAGACCGGTTCAAGGCACTGAAGTCATACCAGATCGAGCTGATATCGCTGATCCGGAGGGCATGAACTCTAATATTAAGATAGATGCTGACAATGTCAATACTACTTGTGATATCCCCGAAATGATTATGTGATTTTAATCATTAATTAAATTATGATGATTTGGGTGTTAATTCATGGGATTGAATTAATATTATTGAGGAGATACATTTCAGGGTGCATGTGATATATGTTGGGATTTTGGGGTTGTGGCATGTTTATTTAGGGTGTGTGTTATTTGTTTTGGTGAAGCATGTTTAAATGGGAATTGAAGTATTTTATTTAGAAAATACTATAAATATCATGTGAGGATATTTTAATACATTGTGCTAAATACCGGGACCAAAACATAACACATCATACCACCCAACACCCAACCACCCCCCCAACCCATGCCAATCAAACTGTACATAGGCTGATTGCCCACCCCACTTGGCTCAATCATTCAGCCTCCTTCTTCCTTCCCAAATCTCGAGCCTTCTCTCCCAAACAAACACCAGCATCTGCTAAGCATAATCTTGTGGAGCCTTGCCATTTTCATTCCTTGGAAGCCTCTCAAAAATCGGAGCAAAGTAGGGTGAGAAACCATGCCCTGTTTTTCCTTTAAACTTGTTTAAGTTCTGCTTTTGAGTAGTGTGTAAATGGCATGTTAGCTTAGGTTTCTTGAAACCTTTGATTTAAATGCTTACATGGTGTTATTATGAAGCTCTCTGTATTTTCCCTTGAGCATGTTGCATGTTTTATGTGAAGGATTAAAGCATGTGAAGTATAGTGTTCGGAAATCTGGGTAGGTGTATGCCCTGTTTTTCTGGAAAATGTGGATTGGGAGTGATTTTGAGGAAGTGATATTATGCATGTTAGATGGGTTTTAGGGTGAACCTTCGATTTGAGTACATGCATGGTAGTTTGTAAAGCCCATGACATTTTGTGTTTGAGGATGTTTTATGAAATATGTTGTAGTTTTTATAGCATGAAATGAAGTACTCAAGAAATCTGGAAATGAAATATGTTGCCCTGTTTCCGGAAAAGTTGATCGAGTACTTGTATAAATGGTCGACGTTTATGCATGTGGGCTTATGTTTGGGGTGTAAATTTGATTTGAATACACTCAGGGTAGTGTAGTGAAACTGCTAGCATGTTGGTTTTGACATGTTGTATGTCTTACATGTTAGATTTAAGGGTATGAATATCGGTGTTAGGGAATTCTGGAAAACCTGGGTTGAAACAGAGCGACCGATCGATCGGTCAAGAACACCGATCGATCGGCAAAAGCCGTAGCTTTTTTCCATAATTCGAACAGTTCACCGATCGATCGGTGATGAGGGCCGATCGATTGGTAGTACCTTTTTTTTTTTAAATGTGGAATTTGTTTAAATTTGATATTGGATTGTAATGAGGCATCTAATATTGTGTTGTACACTGGTGTAGAGCCTTCACAGACAGCTACACAGCGCAGGGGATAGAGTCCCACAACACACTACATTTTGGAAAGGTACGTAAGCGACGTACGGGCATCCCAACGGTAACATGTACTTTATGTTTGTCTTTTGACACATGATGAATGCAATGTGATGCATTAAGAGTATGATACATGTTATTATGCATTGTTGTTGCATATTATGCATTGTTGTTGCATATTGTGATGTGGAATAAAGAGGTGTATTCCACGAGTCAAGAGAGATCACAATATATGTTTAATGCTTATGCTTGTTCTGTAGTAATGATGCGGGGAGGATTGTACCGCTCATTATGAGGTTCTGTAGTAATGAAGCGGGGAGGATTGTACCGCTCATTATGAGATTCTGTAGTAATGAAGCGGGGAAGATTGTACCGCTCATTATGAGTTTATGTAGTAATGAAGCGGGGAGGATTGTACCGCTCATTATGAGTTGTGGAAGCATGAAGCATTAACATAACTGTTGATATATGACTCAAAAGATATGTAAAGAAAGAGGTGATATGTCATGACATTATTAAAGGATCCATAGTTTCATATAATGTGTTTTATTATGAGCTATGGTACAGGGACAACCAATGGGCGTTATAAATGCTGGAAATACAGGAAGTGCTTTGTATTTATGATGTGCATTTACGCTTTACTTTCATATTATGTTGAATATGAATCATGGTATGCTCATGTGATGGGGGTTGTCTTTGTAGGTGCTTTTGATGATGAGAACCAGGGTCGGGGTTGAAATGCTGAGCTATAAGGAGTGCTACAGGATTAGCATGTTAGAGAAATTTTTGTATAGCTTCTACACGCAGTAGAGTAAGACTATAGTGTAGTACCTTTTGGTAGGAATATGTGTAATTCCTTTTGAAACTTTTGGTACTGTAATCTCTTAAGCTCAGGTTAATCAACACGACACTATTACTCTGATATATGCACATGGATGTTTAGTTCTCTTATTGCACCTAAATCTCTTGATTAATAACGGGGTCTCACATTTAGTGGTATCAGAGCAGTGATTAGATAACCAGGGAAGAGTGAAGGGTAGCCTTTAGAGACAAGTTGGCTAGCTATTCATTGTTGGGCATGTTATGCATGTGATGCATATTGTGTATAAGTGATATACGAACATGCTTTTGAATGAGATACTCTTGTTATCTAACGGCTTATATTACGAACTGCTTTTGGTATTGTTGTTAACTCTTGTGTTGCAGTATGGCGGCTATTAACCCGGAGAACCTCAATGAAGAGGTAGGGGATATGTGCAGCATGAATGCTAGTATTGCTCAGACGAATCCATTACCGCCATCTGCTTTAGGCTTGGAGCCTGTAGCACAGATACTGCTACCAGGGGAGATAAGTCTGACGCAGTTCTTGAGCTATCATCACCGCTATTTGAAGGGACAGAGACTGGGGAAGCAGCCGAGGAATGGCTTGAGCGACTGGAACAGATATTCGTATCGGCACCCTGTGCACGGACTGCCTGGCTGAGGTTGGCAGAGTTCCAGTTAGCGAAGAAGTCTTCCATGTGGTGGAAGACAACAGTCATGGAGCTGAGAGCTCATGGTATGACGTTGGATTGGACTGTATTCAGGACCCGGTTTCTTAACCGGTACTTTTCTGCAGCTGCCAGACAATTAAAGGATGATGAGTTCAATGGTTTGAAGCAGGGCAGCCTGTCAGTATCAGATTACGCTATGCAGTATTCCTCACTGCTGAGGTATGTACCTCATATTGCTGTCAGCAGTCATGCCAAGATGAGGATCTCTCTGAAGGGTCTGAGGCCAGAGCTGTTTGATCGGGTTGTCTCCAACAACCCCAGCTCATTTGACGACGCCCTGACGCGGGCGGAGTTGGCAGAGATTGAAGTGGGCGCGTACAAGGACGTTGTACCCCCTTTTGTACCACCTCAGGGACCAGCTGTTGATAGTCTGAGGCCACGAGGGGACCAATTCAAGGCTCGTGGGGCCTCATCATCTTCCAGATTTAGTGGGAAGAAGTCTCAGGGTCAGAAACAACACAATCGGGGACCCACACAGGGGAGCAAGGCAGGGGGAAATCGATGTAACAACTGTGAAGGATGGCACTCGTCACGGGACTGCCAGGGTTGCTATGTTTGTGGCAAGGTGGGCCACTTGGCTCAAGGTTGCCACGATCGGAGAGCACCACAGAGACAGGCAGACTCTGGGCCGAATACGCCAAGGTTTGATGCTGGGAGGGCACCACAGAGACAGCAATTCGCACCTCGACCGCAGGGAGGTCAGACGGCAGGACCGCCGCAAGGTCAGGTGTATGCACTGACTAGGGAGCAGGCTGAGGCAGCCCCAGAGGAGGTCATTGCTGGTACGTGCCATTTATTTACGTACCCTGCACTTATATTGATAGATACAGGTGCTTCCCATTCTTTTGTATCTACCGCTTTTGTGGAGAGACACCGCTTGTGCTCGTCTCTGTTACCCACGCCTCTCATGGTCTCGACACCCACGGGGAAGCATGTGATTGCTGACCGATTGTTATCTGATTGCCTCATTTATTTGAGGGCAACGATCTGAGGGCCGATTTGATTCAGTTAGAGATGGCAGATTTTGACTGCATTATCGGCATTGATGTGTTGAGCAGATACCGAGCTGTGGTAGATTGCCAACAGAGGATAGTGCGTTTCCTGTCTGATCAGGGGTTCCAGTGGACTTTTTATGGGGACGGCTCTCGTCCAAAGATTTCAGTGATCTCAGCGGTTAAGATGTCGCGGTTATTGGAACGCGGCCACACTGGGTACCTTATTTATGCCATGAATGCATCGGACGAGAAGGAAGTGAGAGCCGAGGACATTCCGGTCGTGGCGGAGTTCATTGATGTGTTCCCAGATGAGATTCCGGGATTTCCGTCTGTCAGGGATGTGGAGTTTGCTATTGAGCTGCTGCCAGGGACTTCTGCTATCTCCCGTGCTCCTTACAGGATGGCACCGGCAGAGCTGAGGGAGCTGAAGATACAGTTACAGGAGCTCCTCGACAAGGGATACATTCGTCCTAGTGTATCGCCTTGGGGTGCACCAGTCTTGTTCGTGAAAAAGAAGGATGGATCAATGCTTCTGTGCATTGACTACAGGCAATTGAACAAGGCCACAGTGAAGAACAGGTATCCACTTCCGAGGATTGATGACCTGTTCGATCAGCTTCAGGGTACAGAGGTTTACTCAAAGATAGATTTGAGGTCAGGCTATCACCAGGTGCGGGTTAGAGCTGGTGATGTCCAAAAGACGGCTTTTAGAACTCGGTATGGACACTACGAGTTCTAAGTGATGCCATTCGGGGTGACGAATGCCCCAGCTGTGTTTATGAGCCTGATGAACAGAGTATTTCAGGAGTACCTCGATCAGTTTGTGATCGTGTTCATTGATGACATCCTTGTCTATTCAAGGAGTGAGGAGGATCATGCCGATCATCTGAGGATAGTGCTCTAGATCCTCAGAGATCATCAGTTGTACACCAAACTCAGCAAGTGTGAGTTCTGGCTGAGCAGTGTAGCATTCTTGGGCCATATCATATCACGAGAGGGGATATCAGTAGACCCGAGGAAGATAGAGGCAGTTATGGATTGGTCTGCCCCTACTTCAGTCAGTGAAATTCGAAGTTTTCTTGGTCTGGCTGGCTATTACCGACGTTTCGTCGAGGGTTTCTCAAAGATCGCCAAGCACTTACACAGCTGAATCAGAAGGGAGTCCCCTTTTGTTGGACAGAGGCTTGAGAGCAGAGCTTTAGGGACTTAAAGCACAGACTGACTACAGCACCAGTTCTAGTGATTCCCAAGGAGAACAAGGGGTTTATCCTTTTTACTGACGCATCGCTACAGGGCCTAGGATGCGTACTGATGCAGGATAGACATGTAGTGGCTTATGCTTCGAGACAGTTGAAGCCACATGAGACGAGGTATCCAGTCCATGATCTGGAGCTAGCAGCTATAGTGTTCGCCTTGAAGATATGGCGACACTACTTATACGGTACCTCATTCACCATCTTCACTGATCACAAGAGCCTGAAGTTCTTGTTTACACAGGCTGAGCTGAATATGAGACAGAGGAGATGGATGGATCTGCTGAAGGATTATGATTGTGAAATCCTATACCATCCCGGGAAAGCAAATTTGACAGCTGACGCTTTGAGTCGGAAGGTGAGGAGCACAGCAGAGGATGCCATGTGCTTATCAGCTATGTTGGGCTCCTACTGTCAGTTGGGGTTTGATTATGATGTATCTACTTCACCAGTACAGGTATTGACCTTGCTAGCTGAGCCTGTCATTTATGATCACATCAGGAAGGCTCAGGGGACCGACGCAGAGGTTCAGAGATGGATGTTAGTGGTTCATTCAGGTCAGCCATCGAGATTCAGAGTGGCTGATGACGATTCTCTGAAACTTGGCGACAGATGGGTGGTTCCAGATACACCCGAGTTGCGCCAGGGCATATTACATCGAGCTCATTGCAGCAGAATGAGTGTCCACCCGGGCGGGAAGAAGATGTATACGGATCTACGCAGCCAGTTCTGGTGGAGGCATATGAAACAAGATGTCACCTCATTCGTTAAGAGATGTTTGATCTGTCAGCAGGTGAAGGCTGAGAGGCAGAGGCCTGGAGGTGAACTAAGGAGTTTGGAGATACCCGAGTGGAAGTGACAGCACGTGTCTATGGATTTCGTGACCCACTTACCGAGGACTGTTTCCGGTTTTGATGCTATATGGGTAGTCGTCGACAGATTGACTAAGAGTACTCATTTCATTCCCTACTGTATGACCTTCACGTACTTGAGGATGGCACAGTTATATGTCAAAGATGTGGTGAGACTGCATGGGATCCCTGTTTCGATTGTGTCTGATCGAGATCCGCGGTTTACATCTCACTTTTGGGAGGGTCTTCAGTCAGCTCTTGGTACAGAGTTGAGGTTGAGCACATCCTATCATCCCCAGATTGACGGACAGACCGAGCGTACGATACAGACGCTCGAAGATATGTTGAGGGCTTTGTGCTGGAGTTCGACACTTCTTGGCAGGACTCAGTAGCCTTGGTGGAATATTTTTACAATAACAGTTACCAGGCTAGCATACAGATGGCTCCATTTGAAGCCCTATATGGCAGGCGTTGCAGGTCGCCTTTGTGTTGGGATGATGTGGACCGTAAATCGGTCGGAGGGCCAGAGTTGGTCCAGGATATGGAAGAAAAGGTAAAGATTATCAGGAGAAAGATGACGGCAGCTCAGGACAGACAGGCAGCGTATGCCAATCAGCGGCGTAGGCCGTTGGAGTTTCAGTTGGGCGACAGAGTCTTTCTGAATATCTCACCTTTCAGAGGTGTAGTACGGTTTGGTATGCGGGGGAAGTTGTCCCCGAGATATGTAGGGCCGTATGAGATCTTACAGCGTGTGGGTACTCTGGCGTACCGTTTAGCTTTACCGCCCTCTCTGTCTGGTATTCAAGATGTGTTCCATGTGTCTATGCTGAGGAAGTACGAGCCAGATCCTTCGCATGTATTGCAGCCTTCAGAGGTGCAGTTTGAGTCCGATGTTTCCTTTGTGGAACTGCCTATCAGGATTTTGGATAGAGCAGACCGCAGGCTTCGGAACAAGGTTATTCATATGGTCAAAGTACAGTGGGATCGTAGGGGTGTCGAGGAGGCCACGTGGGAGACAGAGCGACACATGGTGCAGCACTACCCAGAGCTGTTTTCTGGTATGCGTTTATGTATTGTTTTACTTCATGTTGGTAAGCATGCTTGATTTCGGGGACGAAATCTTATAAGTAGGGGAGTATTGTGATATCCCCGAAATGATTATGTGATTTTAATCATGAATTAAATTATGATGATTTGGGTGTTAATTCATGGGATTGAATTAATATTATTGAGGAGATACATTTCAGGGTGCATGTGGTATATGTTGGGATTTTGGGGTTGTGGCATGTTTATTTAGGGTGTGTGTTATTTGTTTTGGTGAAGCATGTTTAAATGAGAATTGAAGTATTTTATTTAGAAAATACTATAAATATCATGTGAGGATATTTTAATACATCGTGCTAAATACCGGGACCAAAACATAACACATCATACCACCCAACACCCAACCACCCCCACCAACCCATGCCAATCAAACTGTACATAGGCTGATTGCCCACCCCACTTGGCTCAATCATTCAGCCTCCTTCTTCCTTCCCAAATCTTGAGCCTTCTCTCCCAAACAAACACCAGCATCTGCTAAGCATAATCTTGTGGAGCCTTGCCATTTTCATTCCTTGGAAGCCTCTCAAAAATCGGAGCAAAGTAGGGTGAGAAACCATGCCCTGTTTTTCCTTTAAACTTGTTTAAGTTCTGCTTTTGAGTAGTGTGTAAATGGCATGTTAGCTTAGGTTTCTTGAAACCTTTGATTTAAATGCTTACATGGTGTTATTATGAAGCTCTCTGTATTTTCCCTTGAGCATGTTGCATGTTTTATGTGAAGGATTAAAGCATGTGAAGTATAGTGTTCGGAAATCTGGGTAGGTGTATGCCCTGTTTTTCTGGAAAATGTGGATTGGGAGTGATTTTGAGGAAGTGATATTATGCATGTTAGATGGGTTTTAGGGTGAACCTTCGATTTGAGTACATGCATGGTAGTTTGTAAAGCCCAGGACATTTTGTGTTTGAGCATGTTTTATGAAATATGTTGTAGTTTTTATAGCATGAAATGAAGTACTCATGAAATCTGGAAATGAAATATGTTGCCCTGTTTCCGGAAAAGTTGATCGAGTACTTGTATAAATGGTCGACGTTTATGCATGTGGGCTTATGTTTGGGGTGTAAATTTGATTTGAATACACTCAGGGTAGTGTAGTGAAACTGCGAGCATGTTGGTTTTGACATGTTGTATGTCTTACATGTTAGATTTAAGGGTATGAATATCGGTGTTAGGGAATTCTGGAAAACCTGGGTTGAAACAGAGCGACCGATCGATCGGTCAAGAACACCGATCGATCGACAAAAGCCGTAGCTTTTTTCCATAATTCGAACAGTTCACCGATCGATCGGTGATGAGGGCCGATCGATTGGTAGTACCATTTTTTTAAAATGTGGAATTTGTTTAAATTTGATATTGGATTGTAATGAGACATCTAATATTGTGTTGTACACTGGTGTAGAGCCTTCACAGACAGCTACACAGCGCAGGGGATAGAGTCCCACAACACACTACATTTTGGAAAGGTACGTAAGCGACGTACGGGCATCCCAACGGTAACATGTACTTTATGTTTGTCTTTTGACACATGATGAATGCAATGTGATGCATTAAGAGTATGATACATGTTATTATGCATTGTTGTTGCATATTATGCATTGTTGTTGCATATTGTGATGTGGAATAAAGAGGTGTATTCCACGAGTCAAGAGAGATCACAGTATATGTTTAATGCTTATGCTTGTTCTGTAGTAATGATGCGGGGAGGATTGTACCGCTCATTATGAGGTTCTGTAGTAATGAATCGGGGAGGATTGTACCGCTCATTATGAGATTCTGTAGTAATGAAGCGGGGAAGATTGTACCGCTCATTATGAGTTTATGTAGTAATGAAGCGGGGAGGATTGTACCGCTCATTATGAGTTGTGGAAGCATGAAGCATTAACATAACTATATGACTCAAAAGATATGTAAAGAAAGAGGTGATATGTCATGACATTATTAAAGGATCCATAGTTTCATATAATGTGTTTTATTATGAGCTATGGTACAGGGACAACTAATGGGTGTTATAAATGCTGGAAATACAGGAAGTGCTTTGTATTTATGATGTGCATTTACGCTTTACTTTCATATTATGTTGAATATGAATCATGGTATGCTCATGTGTTGGGGGGTTGTCTTTGTAGGTGCTTTTGATGATGAGAACCAGGGTCGGGGTTGAAATGCTGAGCTATAAGGAGTGCTACAGGATTAGCATGTTAGAGAAATTTTTGTATAGCTTCTACACGCAGTAGAGTAAGACTATAGTGTAGTACCTTTTGGTAGGAATATGTGTAATTCCTTTTGAAACTTTTGGTACTGTAATCTCTTAAACTCAGGTTAATCAACACGACACTATTACTCTGATATATGCACATGGATGTTTAGTTCTCTTATTGCACCTAAATCTCTTGATTAATAACGGGGTCTCACACTACTTCTCCATCAGGGCCAGATGTTCTCGAACCAAACTACCGCTGGACTAAGAGACATCCCCCTGATATAGTGATTGGAAGTCCATCTGCACCTATAAGAACCAGAGGATAGATGTTGGACGAATTCACTCACGCTGCTTTCATATCTAATCTTGAACCCAAACAGATTAACGAAGCTTTGACTGATTATAACTGGATAGAGGCCATGCAAGACAAAATCAAGTATGGAGCTTAACTCCCAGACCAAGCGATCTGCTTGTTATTGGAACCAGATGGGTCTTCAGAAACAAGCTAGATGCAGATGGTGTGGTAGTTAGGAACAATGCCAGGCTGGTTGCACAGGGCTTTAGACAAGAAGAAGGAATCGACTTCGATGAATCCTTTGCACCAGTCGCCAGACTTGAAGCCATCCGAATCTTTCTTGCATTCGCCGCCTTTAAAGACTTCAAAGTATATCAAATGGACGTGAAGAGTGCATTTCTTAATGGTAAACTTCAGGAGGAAGTCTATATCGAGCAACCTCCTGGATTTTAAAATCACTCATTTCCAGATCACGTATAAGATCACGTATACTTACTGAATAAAGCAGTGTATGGACTGAAACAAGCTCCAAGAGCCTGGTATGACACTCTGTCTCAATTTTTTCTGGATCATGATTTTCAAATCGGTTCAGGAGATAAAATCTTATTTAAATTTGTTAAGGGAGAACATACCCTGTTAGTTCAAATATATGTAGATGATATTATTTTTGGGTCAACTAACCCCAAGCTTTGCGAGAAGTTCTCTAAGTTAATGCATGGACAGTTTGAGATGAGTATGATGGGAGAATTGTCATTCTTCCTGGGTCTCCAAGTCAAACAGCTCAGCAATGGTATACTCATTAATCAAACCAAATATACCAAGGAGCTACTCAAAAGATTTGGTATGGAGACTTGCTCAACTGGTTTAACTCCAATGAGTCCATCAATCAAGCTAGATAAAGACGAAGGGGGAACGACAGTTGATGTAACAATGTATCGAGGTCTGATCGGATCGCTGTTATATCTTACAGCGAGCTGGCCTGATATTATGTTTTCAGTCAGCATGCGCGCTAGATTTCAATCTGATCCTAAGCAATCCCACTTTATTGCTGCTAAGCGTATTCTTAAATACCTGAAAGGATCTCAGAATGTTGGTCTCTGGTATCCCAAAGATCTAAATTTTAACTAAATTGGATATTCAGACGCTGACTATGCAAGGTGTAAGATCGATCGCAAGAGCACCAGTGGAACTTGTCAATTTCTAGGTGAAAGATTGATCTCGTGGTTTAGCAAGAAGCAAACGTCGATTGCCACATCTATAGCTGAGGCTGAATATCTTGCCGCTGGAAGCTGTTGCGCTCAAATGCTCTGGGTTCAACATCAGCTCAGAGACTAATGGCATTCAAGCTGCTGAGTCTCTAATCTTCTGCGACAACACAAGTGCAATTGCCATAACGTATAATCCAGTATTGCACTCTCGAACGAAGCATATTGACATTAGGCATCATTTTATTCGAGATCATGTTGTCAAAAAGGAGATTCGGATCTAGTATATTTCAACAGACCAGCAAGCTACAGACATCTTCACTAAACCACTCCCTGAGGCTAAGTTTAATTATTTTCGTCAAATTCTTGGTTCAATAGATTTATCGTAATGTACTTGACGATTGATTAATGTTGTTTTTGAAGAATTAATGTTAGCGCAGATCGATAATACATTGGTCAGTAAGATACAGACCGGTCCGGACTCTCAGACCGATCTTTATCGATCTGATATTATCCTGTGATCTGTTTTAAAACACTATCAATCTTTAACATAGTAACATTTTACAGCTCGGACTGATAGAATTTTATCCGCCTTACTATTCTCTCATCTTGACCGTTAAAATTCAAATTTTAAAATATCAGTCATCGAGATACAGACACGTGTCTAATATCTCCTATTTATCCTGTACATTTCATTTAGCTTTTTCACTTCTCTCGTTTACTGCTGACTGATTATCTCTCTTCAAAATCTTTCCATCTTTCCTACTTGCATAACATTCACTCAAATGGCAACTATCACTCACAACTCTCTGTCTGTTGAGTTTGATACGATTTACAGGGACGAAGACCCAGATATGGTGTCCATGTTCAAATCCTTGGAATCTTTAGGATTGAGGAGATTTCTGGAATGTGGAACGGTGATATACGAATCGGAGATTAGAGAGCTTTTCTCCAACGCCGTTTCCCACAAGACGTACATCTCTTCCTTCGACAAAGGAAAATCCATTGAAATCTCTCAGGCGACGCTTTCAAAGACCTTTGGGCTTCCTACCACCTGAATGTCCGACTTTGGTCATATATCTCAGGCCACCCTTGAAAACTTTCAGGGTCGGGTATCCATTTTTGGACAGAATCTGCAGCCATCATTCAAAAAGAAAGAGATGATGTTCCATTTTCAGGTTCTGTGTGATATTGTTGGCAAACCATTGCTAGGCAAGGCTGGCAGCTTTGATGCAGTCACTTCTGAAAAGTTCAGAGCAATGGCTGTTATCCATTCCGGACTGAAGGTGAACTGGTCCGCTATTCTTTTTAGAGTTCTGTTGGAGACGGTTATTTCAGCAAAACAGGCTGTCTGCTTCGCTGTTCCACTCAACAAGCTTTTGGAGTCAATGAACATCGAGCTGGGGAAGCCGTCAACACTCAATCCTTTCAAAATTCTTAACCCCAAGGGATGGGCTTTACTCAAGTCAAAGAGTGCTCCCCCCACTCCTTCTGATCTGTTGGCCGTAAAGATAGAAGTTGGAAAAGATCAGGCTGCTGGAAAGAAGACAAGCGTCAAGCGCAAGCTGACAAGCCAGACTGACTCAGATGAAACTCAGTCTGCCTCCACTACTACATCCCCAGCCAAACCTCTTCCAAAGAAACCACGAACCCAAATCACCAAACCACTGTCAACCTTAAACCCTAAACTCAGATCCATCTTTCCTTCAACCAAAGCCACCACTGTAACCCAAGCTCCAACCCCAAAATCCCAAGCTCCAACCCAAAAATCCCAAGCTCCGCCGCAACCATCCAAAGCCCAAACATCCAAAGCTCCACCCACTGCAACCAAGGTTACTATCCGAGTCCCCACCAATATCCCTGTCGTCAAGGGAATTGTCAATAAAGAACTTGGTGACTACACCCAATCCGGGATTAAGCCCTCGTCTGATGTTGGAAAGGGCAAAGCTGTAATGACTGAATCTGTCTCTTCCAAGCCCAAATCAGCTGCTCAAACAGCCATTGATATTGCCATGAAAGATGTAGAAGACAAAGTACAGGACCTGACTGTCGTATTCGATGAATGGGTCGAATACAGAACGATCAATCACTTCAATCTGTTCTTTGGCAAGCTCAAGTTGCTGCATAAGATGGAACAAGAGGTCCTGAAAGGGACAGAAACTGATGATGTTCGGATTGCGGTACATCGCAAGGAGTTGTTTCGGGCAAACCACAGACTGAGGCTTGCAAATTTACTTATCCAAGCCAAGAAGGCGAATTTTGATGCCACCAGCCCGACTGCCAAGGATGACGGTGCGGTCATAGCTCAGCTTGAGATGGACATTCTCACTCTCCACATGGCTGTTCGCATGCATCGTCAGAGGCTCAAAATTTCAACTCCGGTTCCCAGTCCGGATCATCCAACAACAAGCAAGACTGTGGCAGAGCAAAGCTCTGAGCCACCCATTTCTGAGACAGCGGAGCAACCACTACCTAATGCTCCGTATGCTGCAGAGACTGGGGCAATGGACGTATTGCTGGAATCTCCTACCACATCCATTCCGTTTGTGTCCTCAGTCTCCGATATTCACACCAGCACAGTAGACGCACCTCCGACAGTTTTCCCACCAGACTTCGTCGATGCTGATCTAGTTGTGTCAAAAATAGTTGTAGCTATACAGGTTGAGGAGCCTACTGAACCTATCACTCCTCCAGATCAGTCTGCTGCAGTTTGGCATTTTTGCAAGAATTTTCTACTGATTTGGTTGAATTGATCTGGTCTGATATTCGCCAATCTGCTGACTCTACCATTGTACCGGTTGAAGCAGAAATTGATCTGACTACGTCACCTGCTGATCACTTCCCAGGCCCCGTTGATGATGCTCCATCAGTAGTCAAGTCCCTTCAAGAATTATCTGAAAACTTTCTCTTTCTCTCTCAACGAGTAAGAGAAGTTCATCAAAGCCAGAGGACTACATCTATGGATTTTGAATCTTTCAAAGACAAGATGATGGTAAGCATCAACGGTATTCAGCGTGGACTGAATGATCTGTTCTCTCAGCAAGCATCGTATAAGAACAGTCTGATAAAAGAACAGATCGAGCTGGCTACCGAAGTAAAAACTACAGTTGCCAAATCCCTCCTTGCTCAAGACACTCGTTCGTATGCTATTTGCGCTCAGCTTACGCAGATCGTAGATTTCCATCAGGAGATTGCTGCTGACAAAAAGGGGGGAAAGAAGAAGGAATTCAAGCCAGCACAGCAGTCCTCGGTAGCGAAGAAATAGATAACTGTCTGAATTGACAAAACAGACCAGACTGATCGAGCCATGACAAATAAGATCAGACCGATATAGTCTATCTCAAAACAGAACAGATCGATGTAAATCAGACTGACCAGATCGAAGCACATCCAGATCGATCGACAAAGATCAGACCAGACTAGCTCGATGAAGATCAGATCAGAGCAGTCGAAGTTTAGTAAGCTTCGTTCTTCAGTCCGAATAATCAACGGCTATTTATTGAAGCATTTAATGATGCATTTAATGCTGAAAAAGACCAATGATTGAAGATTACCTTAAATGGTAAATAAACAAATGAGAGTTTACCTGACAAGCGCCGAAAGAACAGACCAGAATGAAAAGACCCTAAAGAAGAAGAGTGAAGCTTGTTCAGACATTGACCAAAGAGAAGGGTTGCACAAAAAAGGAAATATTGTCGTTGGTATAAACGACTATATAAGGATGCAACTAAAATACTTGGAAGAAGACTTTAACTGATCAATCAAGAGACAAAAACAATATAAGCTTACAAGTCAAAAACATTCATTCTTGAGCAGAACCATCGCAGAAAGATTTTATCTTACTAGTCTGCTCGAAGTTTTTATAGCACATCCTATTGTAATATTTGATCATCAAAAGGATCATTTGTGCGTAGATTAATTCACTATATCGTTTGTATTTGTGCTAAAATAGAAGAGTGAGATTCGATTGTAACTGTCAGACGGATTGTGTCTGAACAGATTGAGAGACTAGCAGTTTCAGTCTGGTAGTGGGGTAAATCCAGCTGAATCGGGGTTGTACAAATAGTTGTATTATTCAAAGTCTTCTAGTGAATCCTTCCTTGATTGGAAGAAGGGGGGACATAGAAGGATTTACCTTCGAACTTCCAGAAACATATATTGTCTACTTACATTTTGCACTGCTTTGCATTTCATAGCCATCAACCGTTCTTACTGGCTAAGAACAGACCGTTTCCGCACTCTCATTCAGTGATCTGTTCTGCTTAAGTATTGATTACGAAACAGATTTCATTCACTAACCTGAGTGAGATCAATAAGAACTAATTTTTAGAGGAGTGTTCATTCACCCCCCCCACCCCACGCCTAAACACTTACATCCCATCCTAACAAAATATGTATTGAACATTTAATATTTGAATTTTATTACTTTGTAATTATTTATTTATAAGTAGATACTTCCAAAAATATATTCAATATCAAGGGAGACCTACACATAAATCCCTAAACCCAATCTTATCTTAAAGTTGAGTCCCTAATAACATTATTCAAAGTCCGCAGTCTCCGTTTGCAAAAACAAATTATTTTATGATCCCTAATTTATGTGATTGACTAAAATACCCTTCCCCCGATTTTTTTCTCATTGGTATTTAACATAGCCTGCATCATCTCTTCTTCTTTCCTTCAAACATACACTCTCACACCTTCTCCTTCATCACAAGTTCTTCACTTCAAAATTAAACCCTCTTATTCCCCAACAAGAAGCAGGTTTCTGGATCCTATCAAGCTTAAACTTTTGAAGATCGTACGAAAGGAATGACAACAAAGTTAAGAAACAAACTTTGATCAGTTTTATTTTCCATTCATTATATCATTTCCACTTCGAGCCTCCACCGATCCCAATCATGTGCTTTCCAGGAACTTTACCCATGTGGACGGGTTTCCTCTGACTGCCTGTGAGGTTGTGGAGGGTATCATCAGCCCTGCCTCGACGGTGCGTACATACGTAACGGGCCTAATCCACAATTTATGTTCATGATTGGTGGTGGAAATTACGTACAATATGGGAGTTTGCGGCAATTTGCACACCATCAGCAAAGTGCAATGTATATTGAACAACTGAGACTCTCACAGGGGCTGAGTTTGTTGAGAAGCTTGCTTTGTTGGGGCAAAAAATAGATTTTGGAAGCAGTACGCCTGCTCCAGCAAATTAGGATAGATGTGTTCTATTTTCGGAAGAAAATATTGTTTGTGTCATATGGTGCATTTTGATAGTTTTGAAATATTTTTCTTGTGATAAATGAGATACTGGTGTTTGTTCATTGTCCCTTGTCAGCTGAGCTTATCTATAGTGTTGTATTTTGGGTCGCTGAAAATCACTTGATTTGGTTATGAAAACATTTGGAGTGTTGCTTCACGTTTCAGTTTTTTGCCTCTCTTAAAATTTATCATTAGTATCGTGCACAAGGAATCTAAATGTTCTTTGCGTAGCTAATAGTTATAAAATGGTGGTGTTTGTTTCCCAAATATTTACTTCAACAATTGTTATGTGGATTTGTGGTAGTGAAAATGATAGCTGGCTGCTGTTTTTTGTTTTTTTTTTATTACAAGTGCTTGGGAATCTATGTCAATCAAAGTTGAATTGTAGGAGAATATATTACGTTGACTTGAAATTGGTTATTAAAAAGTTTCCTTTTTTAATCGGATTTCTCAAATGGAAGTGATTGTGTTTCAATTATATATACAGATTTTCGAGTTTGTACTCAAGATATCCGCTAAAGGCTCTTCTCCAGAAGTGCTCTTGTATTGTTTTTCATGTTTTTAGGTTTGCAATTTCGAAAAATATAGTACCACAAATTAGCTAATGTAGTACCACAAATCAGATTATGCAATAACCACAAATTAGCTAATTTAGTACTACAAATTAATATATAAGCTACTCTGTGGTACTAAATATAAAATTTGTGGTGCCAAATTATATAATTTGTGATACTATATAAGCTAATTTATGGTACTATATATATTTGATTTGTAGTACTAAATAACATATTTGAGTTACTAAACATAATTTGTAGTACTATATAAGCTACTCTGTGATACGAAATATACTGATTTGTAAAATTATATAAGCAGTGGTACTATATAAGCTAACTTGTGGTGCTATATATATATATATATATATATCGATTTGTGGTACTAAATAAAATATTTTTGATACTGAATAGCATAATTTGTGGTATTATATAAGCTACTTTGTGGTACTAAATATACTGATTTGTGGTACCAAATTATATACTTTGTGGTACATGATAAGCTAATACGTGGTACTACATATAATGATTTGTGGTACTAAATAACATATTTATGGGACTAACATAATTTGTGATACTATATAAGTTACTTTGTGGTACTAAATAACATATTTCTGGGAGTAACATAATTTGTGGTACTAAATATGTAAGGACCCCAAGCCCTTAACCCTTGTTTAGTGTAATAACCACTGTGTGTGGTACATGCTTTCAATAAAAATCAATCGGGAAACTCAGATGATGCTTTACCATTGAATGGCAATTACAAAATTTTCTTTAATACTCAATGTTATAAGATCATCATCCTAACAACATATAGACTCATAAAGTTCGCCCATTACCATCCCCTTTTCGCCACATTTTACATTGTGGACTTTTATAAAAATTTGGGCAGAGTCTCCCCATAAATTGAGATATCCCGAAATAAAAGCACAACACATAACATAATTCCCGGCCAGGGAAGCTCAATACTTAATAAAATACAGAAATACTAAGTAAATTCCCAGCCAGGGAAAGCACCACACAATAGGACAACAAGAGTGGGCTTCAACACCCACAAAATACACCAATGACTCTCATATCATTTAGCAATTCGACCTCTAATTGCATGCAACATAGAATGAAAGAGAGAAAGGCTCATGCCTTTATATACAACCCATATACAAGCATAATCGTGCTCACATGCGAGCATCATGAGTATGTATATAACCCTCAGGTGTATATAAGTACTCTATACGATACCGTGCTCCATCAAGCCCTGGTACCACGATCCTGGGAGTACATCCAATCAACAGCTCGAGCTCAGCTTCACAGCCATCGATGTACCTGTTCACCTGCCCCAACAGAGACAGCCCCCAACGGGGTGAGCATACCAATACACAAATCCCATAATCACAATAATGAAATTCATAATTTACAACAAAAGTAAATACTAATGAATTTTAATGATACTCCCTGGATGGCAACGTCCTCATCCGGGATTCCGTGTACTGTCCCTGTTCTCACAATCATCAAACTCATCAAATCTCAAAAATCAGTAAATCAACACATTGATTTAACTCATCGTATGCCTAATTCTCGAATGTCAATATATATGATTCCAAATTCATTATACAGGCAAATATGGATATCTCAATAACAAATACTGATTTCTCAACCTCGCTAGCAATCACAGATAGCTCAAATGCCTAGCATTTATTTTACCAATTCTCCATTATACTTAGACATCTCGCATCTTATAATGAATACATGATTCCACGATCATTCTCAGGCATCTCAATGCCCTACAATAGTCATACACATCTAGTACCCCATATACCTTGTAAGAGTTATCCTACTCTAGTGTCACGCACGCTTGTGGCGGCGATATCAAGATTTGGTCGTTCCTTGGCTATATCAACATATATATATAACCATACGCACAATTATTCAATGCAATCAAAATACATTATGCATTTCACAAATGCTCTCATATAAAGGGATGCTCGTACGTCGCACGTACCTTAAATCTCCGAAGTCCGAGCCAAACCTTGCTCGAGTTCCATGCCCCGAGGAACGATGTGCTAACACGATAAATAATTCACAATTATTTACGAACATGTAACCCATGCTCAAGCACATCCATAACCCTCAAAAATATTGCCAACACACGACAATTAACCATTTAAAAGACCCGGGGCAGGGCACATGCAGGGAGGGAAACGAATGAGACATTATCGAAAATTGTTCAAGAACACCCTTCAAATTTTGGAACCCTTAACCTCAAAATTCGAACCCAAACTAAGCACCATAATACATCTAAAACATGTAATAAACGACCCATAACAAGAATCACCACCCCCCTGCCAAAACCCCCAAATTCGAACCCCAACCTCACGAAATTAGGGCAAATTTCGAACCATACAACACCAAAATACAGGGAATTACATGAGAAGCATGAAAAAGGGGTAAGGAAGGTTACCCATACGAAGATCGGAAGAAAAATCGCTCAAAAACGAAGAACCCTGGGCGTCTGCGTAAATCTGGAATTCCGAACGCAAATCGCGATGAAACTTTGAATTGCCGGTGTGGGAAGCTGCGCCTGGACGAGACGAAGCCAACGGCGGGTCGGACGCGCCGAACGGCGGCCGGACGGCGGCGGGCGCAGCGCTTTTACGCGCGGGGGTTGGGGGCCACGGGAAAGGGCCGACGCGAGGAGAGAGAGAGACGGGCTGGAGGAGCTGAAATGAATTTTAAAATTAAAATCTCGGGTTCAACTGGTATTTATAGCAAAAATACCCCGAAATACTAATAGCCCCACAAATACATCACGATTCATTAAAAATCATCTGTTTTCGAAAATTCTCTCTCTAATTCCAAAACCCCCTACCGGTGCCCACACAAAGCACCCCAGATCTCGAGTCACACTAAAAACCCAACTCATAGGTTTTTCACCCAAATGAGAATACAATCTCAACCTCGGGATCCAACGATCCCAACTACCCAAATAAACGAGCCCAGAAGGCCCAACACCACGATTAAACTCCAAATCGCCACGTAAAAAACTTTAGGGGTTATTAACACTCCGGGATTAACATCTATAATCCATGGTCATCACAATATCCCCCACTAAAAGAATTTCGTCCTTGAAATTAGCACCGGTGTATCACGTAACACCCAGGCTACACAACAACATGAAGCCATAACCTCGATTCTTGACCATATCAGAATCGTCTTAATAAACGCGAGGATACTTACCTCACATCAAACTCTGAAACAGAGCGACCTACCAAAACCAACATATCACCCAAGAGGCAAAAACGTACCTCGATGCGGGTCATCCCAAAAGTCAGTCTCTCATGACTGCAAAACAACCAATACTTACGACTGTAGATCGGACAGTCATCCTTATTTTTAATACAACTAGTATGAACGCATCCTGAATGACACCACAACCGTGAGGACGTTGATCGCGTGTCAAACTCTGGAGTGGAATAGACTTCCAAATCCATCATAACGTCAAAGTGCGTCAGCACAGCTCAACGCTAAAAATCCAAAAGCAGTTAGTCAACTGAAACTGCAAGGATTCGAATCGCTCCCGATTCCATCGTAGATATCATTCAATGACATCTCTATCATGACTCACGATGTCTAACATACATCGTTACGAGGGAAACACTAGCATACCACGGTGTACACATACCAAACCTGGTTTCCACTTTCAAACCTTTTCCATCGAAGGAGCAGTCGCATCATTGCAACTCAATTTGGGCAACTCACGGCCACAGATTCACACAAAAGACATCTCACAAGATGCCCACCTCCGGATGTTCCAAGAATCACATCCTGATCATAAATAAACAACCGAGACTCCACAGAGTTTAAAATTCTGAAAGGACATGCAATAACTCAATGCATCCTCAACGCTTGTGTCGACAGCGACACCCAACCAATCCGAATTCCTGCCATCCCTTGATAATCCTAGGATTTAACAATCCAAACTTGGGAAGGCTATCGCAACTCGGAGGAAAACACCAACAAGGAAATACCTTAACCCACACAAGATAATCCCTCCTCAAAGGGAGTCCACTAACTTCACGATTATTCCTCATAATTATCGTGCCATGTAGATTCCCAATCTCAAGGTGTTTCATATCTCTCATCAGAGATTTAACCATCCAAAAATAGCATAACTCTATGCTTGACAAGAAGGAAATCAATAACTGCCATCCGTATACTCACCGGTATACTTGCCTAAGCACTGACATCACATGCATACTCAATGCACTCGGCTCGGGTATCTACAACCTACCCCTAAGCCCCAAACACAACCGTCAATTCTGAGTCATTCCTTACCCAGTGGAGAATGATAATCGACGATCAACAACACGGCGTGATTCAAAAAATCAACACCACATGCACCAACTTACCGAATCTTTCAAAGATTCCCAAATAGGTATAATACTACCTCCTTCCTCACAAGGGAAGAGCCATCGAACTCGAGATCCACTAGTCTTGAACCACCGTTCGGAAAAACTGGATACAATAACACCCATTGCATCCCAAATACACGGATTCCCTAGATCGAGTCAACAACGACTTGATGACTCTCTTGTTGGAACTTCAACATCATGAGCTGTCCCAGACAAGTCTCACCAAGATTAAACATAAACGTATACACGTTTCAGTGAGGCATACACAACCTCAACCTCAATGACGTGGTGACTACTAGAGTCCACCACAATCCACATCGTATCACCTTAGGATTTGCCAAACTTGGTTCCAACGAGCAGTATAACGGCTCTAGCAAGCCCCTCATGGTGCTGCACACACGCGGCAGACAAACTAGTCTCTGTCTCTTTAGGTTTACCTCAAACCTACCAACAAGACGGACGTTTCCACATGGCATACCATACCATGGGAAAAAAATCAATAGAGTAGTGGGTCTTTACCCAACATTCCTCTAATGCCGATACACCCTGGACACTCCAATGTCCCTATGTACTTAACATAACCTGATTCTACTCCCTTAGGACCCATTCTACACCCTCAAGGGTCGTGTGACCATGTCTACCACATGTCACATCGACAGAAAGCGAGAAATTTCCTCCACGATTACTCCTGTCATCAATTTACATGGCCAAAGAGCCATTCCAACGAGCATACCTCAAGGGTATCACCACTCGTAATATGATCACCTCAAACATATGATGCGGTACAATCACATGTACAGCGCGTCCATCCATTCCTCGAGCAGCCTGCTCGGTATAAGGGTCACGTCGACCGGTGATGTAGACACCACCTTGTGCTCGGCACTAGCACCCAAGGCATACAACTGAATATGTATACTCAACGCATTGTTCATCGTAACGATGATGCATGTCTAATAAGACATCTCCTACACCATCGTCATCGTCATCCCGTGACGATACATGCCCACTCATGGCATCTAAGGCATCGTCAACTAGTGACGATACATGTCAACAATGACATCTAAACAACCTAGTCAACTCGTGACGGTCCATGTACATCAACGTATGCCATCCATCATCATGCTAGTAAAATAGTCATAATAAAACATGTATATCAACGCATGCCAGCCATAATAATGCTAAATATAATAGAAATATCCCATACCTCATCGCTAACAAGATAGCGGCATACCTGTCTCCGTCACTCGATAATAGTGCGTAATCAGCACCCATCGCTCGAAGGCGGCAAAATCCTGTGCTGAGTACATAGCGGCACAATCCATCGCTATAGAATCGACGGCATGATACCTCGTCATATAATAAGTGGCATGAAACCTCGCTATACACCTGAGCATGAATCATCGTCCACATAATAGCGGAAAGAGGCATCGCTAACATATCCGGCGGCACGAATCATCGCCAATCCTCATAGTAGAATGAGTCATCATCATTGACACAACGGAATGAACCATCGCTATCATCCGTGTCATCATAAAGAAATGAATCATCATCCTCGACACAACGGAATACATCACCGCTATCATCCGTGTCCGGCGGTATAAACCATCGCCAATCATCATACAAAATGTACATAAATAAAGAAATGCATGAATCTTCCTGGTTAAACACATTAACCCACTTTTATTGTCCCTGTTTCAAATATTCATGCACGAAATCATTAGATCTTAATGTAAATGATTAACATCATAGCATCATAACGTCTTATGTCATCTTACCACATAATAATATCGTATGGCCTCTTACCATATGGGCATCTTACCCCGTGGCATCTTACCACATAATAATATCGTATGGCCTCTTACCATATGGACATCTTACCCGTGGCATCTTACCACATAAAATATCGTATGGCCTCTTACCATATGGGCATCTTACCCCGTGGCATCTTACCACATAATAACATCGTATACAACAAAATATGAATGCAAACATATATGCATAAATCATAAATACAACCACAACTCATAAATAATAAACATATGAAATTATGGTTCCTTCTTCCTTTTCCACGTAAGCGGAATTCTTCCTCGCTTCTTATGGAATCCACGTAAGCGGAATTCTTGCTTCTTATGGAAATCCACGTAAGCGGAATTCTTCCTCGCTTCTTATGGAATCCACGTAAGCGGAATTCTTGCTTCTTATGGAATTGAGTCACTTATCAGTAGTGCATTTCAATGCTTCTTACTTCTCCACGTAAGCGGAATTCTTCCTCGCTTCTTATGGAGTCCACGTAAGCGGAATTCTTCCTCGCTTCTTATGGAATTTAGCGTAAGCATTAAAATCCTCACTAGGATAACCTTGACTCGTGAAATACACCTCTTATATTTCACAACATACATATGCAAAACGATGCGTATCAACATGTATCATATCATAATGCACTATCTTATGCATACCTTGATTTACCTTGTGTTAAATAACTAAACACATAATACATGTTACCGTTGGGATGCCCGTGCATATGTATAATCATCATTCATTTTCGTACTCCATATTTCCTGTAACCTGCAACCATTATGGTTAGCAACAATAGCCGTATACGCTATGCATCAACCATGCAATACATATACGCAACCACTTGCATGTCAATACGTATACCAAGACATGTTACCTCGGAAATATCCCCTTTTTCTGATTTTCTTAAAAATCAGATTCCTTGGCACATAACATACGGAGTGCCAGGCATTACCATTAATGACATCCTATCGCGTTTCACGCGATTCCTGCAACCACAACGGTTAGCAACACCACTTTTCATATCATAAAAGCACATAAACATATAGTTGTGTCATTCAACATTAATGCCATCATGCAAAATTATGTGCTATCAACAATTTCCTAGGCCCTTAACAGCCCCAATGAGCAACCACTGCTCTGATACCACTAATGTAAGGACCCCAAGCCCTTAACCCTTGTTTAGTGTAATAACCACTGTGTGTGGTACATGCTTTCAATAAAAATCAATCGGGAAACTCATATGATGCTTTACCATTGAATGGCAATTACAAAATTTTCTTTAATACTCGATGTTATAAGATCATCATCCTAACAACATATAGACTCATAAAGTTCGCCCATTACCATCACCTTTTCGCCACTTTTTACATTGTGGACTTTTATAAAAATTTGGGCAGAGTCTCCCCATAAATTGAGCTATCCCGAGATAAAAGCACAACACATAACATAATTCCCGGCCAGGGAAGCTCAATACTTAATAAAATATAGAAATACTAAGTAAATTCCCAGCCAGGGAAAGCACCACACAATAGGACAACAAGAGTGGGCTTCAACACCCACAAAATACACCAATGACTCTCATATCATTTAGCAATTCGACCTCTAATTGCATGCAACATAGAATGAAAGAGAGAAAGGCTCATGCCTTTATATACAACCCATATACAAGCATAATCGTGCTCACATGCGAGCATCATGAGTATGTATATAACCCTCAGGTGTATATAAGTACTCTATACGATACCGTGCTCCATCAAGCCCTGGTACCACGATCCTGGGAGTACATCCAATCAACAGCTCGAGCTCAGCTTCACAGCCATCGATGTACCTGTTCACCTGCCCCAACAGAGACAGCCCCCAACGGGGTGAGCATACCAATACACAAAATCCCATAATCACAATAATGAAATTCATAATTTACAAAAAAAGTAAATACTAATGAATTTTAATGATACACCCTGGATGGCAACGTCGTCATCCGGGATTCCGTGTACTGTCCCTGTTCTCACAATCATCAAACTCATCAAATCTCAAAAATCAGTAAATCAACACATTGATTTAACTCATCGTATGCCTAATTCTCGAATGTCAATATATATGATTCCAAATTCATTATACAGGCAAATATGGATATCTCAATAACAAATACTGATTTCTCAACCTCGCTAACAATCACAGATAGCTCAAATGCCTAGCATTTATTTTACCAATTCTCCATTATACTTAGACATCTCGCATGTCTTATAATGAATACATGATTCCACGATCATTCTCAGGCATCTCAATGCCCTACAATAGTCATACACGTCCAGTACCCCCATATACCTTGTAAGAGTTATCCTACTCTAGTGTCACGCACTCTTGTGGTGGCGATATCAAGATTTGGTCGTTCCTTGGCTATATCAACATATATATATAACCATACGCACAATTATTCAATGCAATCAAAATACATTATGCATTTCACCAATGCTCTCATATAAAGGGATGCTCATACGTCGCACGCACCTTAAATCTCCGAAGTCCGAGCCAAACCTTGCTCGAGTTCCATGCCCCGAGGAACGATGTGCTAACACGATAAATAATTCACAATTATTTACGAACATGTAACACATGCTCAAGCACATCCATAACCCTCAAAAATATTGCCAACACACGACAATTAACCATTTAAAAGACCCGGGGCAGGGCACATGCAGGGAGGGAAACAAATGAGACATTACCGAAAATTGTTCAAGAACACCCTTCAAATTTTGGAACCCTTAACCTCACAATTCGAACCCAAACTAAGCACCATAATACATCTAAAACATGTAATAAACGACCCATAACAAGAATCACCACCCCCCTGCCAAAACCCCCAAATTCGAACCCCAACCTCACGAAATTAGGGCAAATTTCGAACCATACAACACCAAAATACAGGGAATTACATGTGAAGCATGAAAAAGGGGTAAGGAAGGTTACCCATACGAAGATCGGAAGAAAAATCGCTCAAAAACGAAGAACCCTAGAATTTTGGGCGTCTGCGTAAATCTGGAATTCCGAAGGCAAATCGCAATGAAACTTTGAATTGCCGGGGGTTGGGGGCGACGGGAAAGGGCCGACGCGAGGAGAGCGAGAGACGGGCTGGAGGAGCTGAAATGAATTTTAAAATTAAAATCTTGGGTTCAACTGGTATTTATAGCAAAAATACCCTGAAATACTAATAGCCCCACAAATACATCATGATTCATTAAAAATCATCTGTTTTCAAAAATTCTCTCTCTAACTCCAAAACCCCCTACCGGTGCCCACACAAAGCACCCCAGATCTCGAGTCACACTAAAAACCCAACTCATAGGTTTTTTCACCCAAATGAGAATACAATCTCAACCTCGGGATCCAACGATCCCAACTACCCAAATAAACGAGCCCAGAAGGCCCAACACCACGATTAAACTCCAAATCGCTACGTAAAACAACTTTAGGGGTTATTAACACTCCGGGATTAACATCTATAATCCCTGGTCATCACAAAATAACATATTTAGTAGCACAGTGTAGCTTATACAGTACCACAAATTATGTTATTTAGTACCAAAAATATATTATTTAGTACCACAAATCAGTATATTTAGTATCACATATTAGCTTATATAGTATCACAAATCAGTATATTTGGTACCACAAATCATTCATCAATCTCAATTTTCCATATTCAGGCTACTAGGCGCATGTAGTGATTCACCTATGCGCATGTGCTTCTGCCCGGATGACGATTTTCTGCACAATCAAGAGCCTAGACACATGTAGAGATGCGCCTATGCGCTGATGTTTCTGTCCAAACTTTTGTGGTACCAACTATAATGATTTGTGGTACTGTATAAGCTAACATGTGGTACTAAATAATTTTTGGTACTAAATAACAAAATTTGTTGTGCTGTATAAGTTACTCTGTGGTACTAAATATTTGATTTCTGGTACCAAATATACTGAATTATGATACTATATATATTACTCACTATCTAACATAATTTGTGGTACTCTATAAGCTAATTTGTGGTACTATATAAGCTAATTTGTTGTACTATATATGTTATTTAGTACCACAAATCAGTATATGTAGTACCACATATTAACTTATATAGTATCACAAATCAAAATATTTGGTACCACAAATCAGTATATTTAAGCTAATATGTGATACTAAATATACTGATTTATGGTACTAAATAACACATATTTGGTATTAAATATACTGATTTGCGGTACTATATAAGCTAATATGTGGTACTAAATATACTAATTTGTTGTACTAAATAACACATATTTGGTACTAAGTAACATAATTTGTGGTACTATATGCTACTATGTGGTACTAAATATACTGATTTGTGGTACCAATTATACTGATTTGTGGTACTATGTAAGCTAATATCTGGTACTAAATAACATACATTTTGTATTAAATAACATAATTTGTGGTAATATATAAGTTACTCTGTGATACTAAACATATTTATTTGTGGTACCAAATGTACTAATTTGTGGTACCAAATGTAATGATTTGTAGTACTAAATATAATGATTTATAGTACAACGTATTCACGCCTCTCAAGTGGCATATTTACGCCATTTTTCTATGATGTGGTATTATAACCTCTACGATTGGTTGAGAATATAATACCACAATTATGTATATATGGTGTGTGACACAATAATTATCACATATGTCGTATAATTATTATTAGACAATTATTACCACATCATATATGACATGTGACATAGTTACAAATATACATGATATATGATAGTAGTGATATATATAATTTCATATGTTTACAAATAGATTTATATATAACATGTAAGAGATTTGTATATAACCGTGAAATATATAGTTCACATATTAGCTTATTTATACCACTTTATCATACATTTAGGTACCGTTTGAAGTGATGGATATGATAAGTAATGTAAGGATTAAAAAGTTGTGAAATGATTATAAAAATAATATGTGATAAGTTATATGCTGTTTGATTGGAGAATAAGATGGTTGATAATGATTATTATATGGTGTAATGTCTAAAATACCCTTATCATTATAATAATAAAATATAATAAAAATAATAGTTTATATCTAATAATCATAATATAATATATAATAATAATAATTGTGTGTATGTATATATAATAATAATAGTATATATAATATATAATAATAATTATTATTATTCTATTATAATATAATAATAATAATTATTATTATTATATTATAATATTAATAAAATAAAATAAAAAATAATAATACTAATATAAATAATAATAATGTGTGTATGTATATATAATAATAATAGTATATTATAATATTAATAAAATAAAATAATAATAATAATACTAATATATATATTTGAATATATATATATATATATACATATATAATATATATATATATATATATGCGTGCGTGCATGTGTATATATACATATATATAGTAGTAATAATAATAATAATAATAATATACATAATAATAGTATATATATAATATAATATATAAATTATTATATTAATAGCATATTATAATTATTATTATTATTACGTAATAATATATATATGCATTATATAATAATATGATATATATAATTTATATATATTATTATAATATATATATATAATCATAATATATAATAATAAACATAATTTATATATATATATATAATTTATATACATTATTATAATATATATATATATAATCATAATATATAATAATAAATATAATATATATATATATTTGCGTGTGTATATATATATAATAATAATAACAATAATAATAATATATATAATATATAAAATTATTATATTAATAACATATTATAATAATTATATAATAATAATTATTATATTATTACATAATAATATATATAATAATCATAATATCTATGTGCACATATATATATGAATAATAGTAAATTATTATTTTGTATAATAATAATAATATAATATATTATAATAATCATTATATAATAATAATAAAATAATAATAATAAGAATGAAATAAATAAAATAATACAATATAAAAATAAAGTTGTATGAAATAAGTTTTAATTTTTGGCGGGAATTTCAATTTTGAGATAGTAAAAAAAGGTGGTAAGGATATTTATGTCTTTTTGTTGTAACTTGGGATTAGAATGAGATAAATATAGTATGATACTTTTTTTAAAAAAAAATGAAACAAACATGGGATAGGATTAATAATCCGAAGATTACTAATCCTATCCCGCACCCCAAACGGTGCCTTAGTATATCATAATTTGTGGTAACAATTGAGGAAATTTGTGTTCATGTCTTAGCTTATTTAGTACCACCTTAATTGGTGGTAAAAATTAAGGTAATTTGTGTTACTATATAATATAATTTGTGGTACTATATACTATATACTATATTATCTAATTTGTGGTACTAGATACGGTAATTTGTGGTACTATATATATTAGTTGGTGGTACTCCATAAACTAATATGTGGTATTATATATACTAATTTGTGGTACTACATAAGCTAATTTGTGGTACTATATACTAATTTATGGTACTACATAAGCTAATTTATGGTATTATATAATTTAAATTGTGATACTATATAAGCTAATTTGTGGTACTAAATAAGATCATTTGTGTTAACTTGCAAATACCAAATATGTATATAGAGGTATATGTTTTAAAATATATTTGATAATATATATACTTTGATATGTTTACAAAATAATTTTGAAAATAACATCTGTGTTCCACCTTGTTATCACTTTCCGTTTGTCCCAAACAAGCAACTAAGATATTATTAAAAAAAAATTGTTACTTTTGTATTATTAAAAAAATAAGAGATTTCAAAAAGCAAATAGGTCTACCGTCTACAGACTGACAAGTTTAAGAGAATTTACTCTCTCTTATAGACTGATGAAGCCATTTAACAGCCTTCGGTATCATCAGCAAGCCTGGGTGAAACTTCAATAGAGACATATCCATCACCCTCATCTGTTTGATCATAAATTGACTAAAATAGTTTACACACATCTTGGATATCTTTAACCAATAGTTCCCAGTATGCACTTTTCATTTCCAACATACACTATACTTATTGGATTATATACAACTTTACTGTTAATAAATGCATATATATTTTTCACAAGTGCATCATCTATTCCCGTCCTTATCAATTTGTTATATATTGCCCTACGATCGATCGGCTTATCAATTTTAATAAGTAAGAAACTTAAGCTACGTAGAGCAAAATCAATAAACCAGCAGACACAAGATGCCCAAATCTTTAGCATTCATATTGTAAACAAAAAACAGAATTATCAGAAACATAGAATGTGAAAACAAATACCACTCCAGGATGGTTGCCAATGTTCAGGATGAGGAAATACTCAAGCATATCTTGGTTTGGGTTTCAAATTGACCATTTGGCTGCAAAAAAAAATTCAATTGGATAACATATCTTCAGACAAACATAAGATACATTCTTCATTCACAATAATGAACTATGTAATGAGAACCCAGTACTGTCAACAACATAAATTTAGGAGGCTTGATAGGATATTCAACAGACAACTGAATTCTTCCACGGTAAAATCCCCCCTCAAACTCCAAATCCTCGGATCTCATGATTGCAAACTGCCATTCAAATATGTTTTCCTGAAATATTTGGGAATTTATTCTCAATGTACCGCAATTTGAATGAATTTTGTGTTTTTGTGTGTGTGTGTGTGTTTTTTTTTTTTTTTTATTTATAAATTTTGGAGTCTATTTATGTTATTGTATGCTTACGTGTTTAGAAAGTGAAAGTCGTATCATTGTTATGTCAAATGCTAAATTTTTTGGAAACACGAATAATTATACCCTATCAATTGTTGTAGCCTTTTAACTCCTTATACTAGTAAATACGGTTACTTCGATACTATAGCAAATGGCCAAATTATATTATCTTTAGGATAAATCTTCCATAAATTATGAATATTTCATTTGAAATGCTGTCAATGCGTTGTGGATGCACCCGAATGGCACAACCCATGGTCGAATCTAAAAATTTTATTTAGGGGAAAAAATAATAGCATGAAAATTGAAGTGCCAAAAAAATTTAAGGGTTCAAAATATAATTTAAAATGTAATTTTTAAATTTTTTTTAGTATTAATTTTTTTCTTTGAGGGGAGCAAATACCCGTAAGAGACTACATAAATTCGCCTCGGACTACCGTGTGGTAGCATCAATTATTCTGATAAAGACTATGTTAATGATAGTTTGTAGGTCTTCCCTATAGAGATTCCTTCCTTTTCACGAGCAAACCAAAGCTTTTGGAAAATCTGAATTCAACAATTTAATTTTCCAAATACAAATTAGAGATAATTACACCTACATCTTCTCAAATTTGGCCTAATTACGGAAACCCCTATCGACTTTGAAAAATTACAGAGACCTCCCCTCTAGTGTAACACCGTCAAAAAAATTAACAGAATGCGTGAAATGACATTATTGTCCTATTGCATATGTAATATAAAACTATCAAAATATTACATATATACCCCATGTAATATATGTAATATAAAATTAGCAAAATATTATAAAGACACCCTATAATATACTATAAATTACAGTTACACCCCTATTGTGTAATATTATTTTAATTTATTTCAAAGAATTATTTATTAATATTTTTAAACTATAAACTAGTTCAATATTAATGATACTATTTTAAACTACTTATATATAAAAATACATTCAAAATTAACTAAAGTATTATTCTCATAATATCATATCTTTTTTTTGTTAATTATGAAGATAAAAAGATATTGTAATATCAAACACATCAACATATTTAACATATTTAAAATAAGTTTATCCAAATATTTTAACATCAACAAGTCTTCACAGCTTATGAGCTATTTAAAATAAGTTTAGCCAAAATATTTTTTTATACAATTATATGTTTAGATGTTGAATTTAAATGATATTGTTTATGTTTTAAGCTATGATCTTTAATGATAAGTGATGTTTTATCGAATCGGTTTGTTCGATTTAACGAAAAATCAGTCAGCTTGGTTGGCTGAAAAATAAATTCGATTGGTTCATCTTTCACAAATTCAGTTCGATTTTGACCGAATGTTCACCCCTAACTGAACTCGTATTTGGGTAGTTTAGACAAAGTATCATGTGATGCTTTCTGTGCATGAATGCAATGAGTGTACGGGATAACAATATCAAAGTGTTGATATGTCCGGAATCAAAGGAAAGACCATCAACAATGTCACTCGAGCAGAGGTGGCGACACACACACTGCGCTATGGTGTGCCCAGCATCCCTCGTGTCTAGGTCCGGCGACAACACGCGCAATTACAGTTTCTACCTAAACTGTCTGCTATAGCCGTGCCCAGGTCCATATGACACTATATATCTCATCATAGTCAATTGGTATCAAAGGAGCAATAAGAACAATATGATATGCCCAATGTCCATGCATCTCAATGTATCATGATGCAGCTCAATATATCATGTAATCGCATATCATGCAGTTCAATGTATCATATAATCACATATATTGCAGTTCAACATGTTATATAATCACATAGGAATCACATAATGACAAATAAATCATACCCCGTGTAAGGACCCTAATCCTTAAGTGCGGAAATAAGGCATAATAGAGCTAATATAATGATCAGAGTGAGAAAAGAACATGTTGAGTCTATGAGCTTAAGCATTACATGCCATAATAATAAGGACTTCCAAAAAGGATTAATTAATTACATTCCTCATCAATGAATGCTATCAACTAGTTTTACACTACTCCTAGAGTAGACACTAGACAAAATAATCCTGTCCTTTAATCCTCAAAAGAATGCTTCACAAGCTCACCACCTCAACCCGTTCAAAGCTTGCTATCATGCCAAAAAGGTACCTACAAGGACAACCCCCAAATATGAGCAATAATAATCATTCATATTCAACACAATATGAAGATAAAGCGTAAATGCATAATCATAATAAAACACTTCCTGTTTCCCCATGCATTTCAAACGCTTCCCGTTTGGTTGTCCCTGTACCATAACTCATGAGTATAATCAACAGATTATTTTTAATGGCCAAAACATGTCATGACATCATATACCATCTCAACAGTACCAAATATTGGTCACCATTCCCTAGTCTGTCCATCACAGTGTATTTTAATGCCCCTCGCTTATTTTCATATGGGCGGCATAGGATAACCTCGCTACAATGGACATGCGGCGCTCCCACCCCTCGCTTCACAGAGAGCGGCAAATACCCTTTCCTCGCCCCATATGACAACCACGCTCAAATGTGACATGCGGCGCTCCCACCCCTCGCTTCACATTTAGCGGAACCAATACAAAAAGCGGCAAGCATTAAAATCATCAAAGGATGACCACGACTCATGGGATGTGCATCCAATAATCATCATATGCATCTATCATCAATAGGCATAAATTACCATGTATATGCATCCACAATGCAATACCACATATGGCATAAATCAACATGTATATGCATCCACAATGCAATACCACATATATACTCGCATCCACAATGCATAAACAATGAGTATATAAAATACATGTTACCGTTGGGTGCCCGTACGTCCAATACGTACCTTTCCAAAAAGTGGAATGTGGTTGGACCTCAATTCCTTGGCTGCGTTGCCACCTGGGTTGGTTCTACATATTCACAAATACCAATATTAGAACCCAATAATAGTCCAATACCAAAAATCCCACAAAAACACCCAAAAACACCATTTTTGGTGTCTCGCGATCGATCGCCAACAAGCCCCGATCGATCGCGAGACCACACTGTCTCAGCCAACAAAAATAAACAATCCGCGATCGATCGCGGAGCTAGCGCCGATCGATCGCGGCCTCGCCGATCGATCGCGCGCATCTCGCGATCGATCGCTGAAGCGCACTGCCTCAGCGCTGATGCTCGCGATCGATCGCGAGCAGACGCCGATCGATCGCCGAGCTGCGGGCAAGCGAGATTCGGGCACTATTCACCCATCTCCTTCCCAAACACAAACAAACCCACCAATACCAACATTAATCAAACCCAACAACTCAAAACCACCCATAAACATCATAACAAACTCATTTAAACAACATCCAACTAAAACACTACCAAAATCACAACACCCAACACAAACCCATTTTAAAACCCTTCAAAACCAACTAAACTCAAACAAAACCTTACAAAAATAAACCATGAGGTATCCATACCTCTTGGGGACCTCAAATCACCCAACAATCTTCCACAAATCAAAGTTTGTAAGGACTCCTCTTCACCTCAAAGGTGGAACTCGAAAATAAGGGAAAGGGAAGGGTTTGGGTGTGATATTTGGTAAAGGTAAAAGTGAGTGGATGTAAGGGTGGGTTGGATGATAAAAGTGAGTTTTAATTTAAAATACATGCCAAAGCAAGTCCATGTGTATAAAACACCCCAACATGATATTTTTCAAAGCATTTACTCAAAATGCACCATAATATCAATTAACACATGATTCCTCATAAATTGCTAACCAAGGCAAATAAATCATGCTTCCCATAATATTTACCCAACATGCACCACATGTACCCTAAAATGCAATCCCGGGTCACCCTATCCACATGCCCATGCATTTCCACATAAGGTAAATAAATCCCAACACATAATCAATTACCATATAATTAATCATGTAAACACAATTAATGCACCAAAAAGCAATTAACCATTTCGGGGATGTCACAATACTCCCCTACTTATAAGATTTCGTCCTCGAAATCACATGCACTTACCCCAACAGAAACTAAACATAAACTCATACCAGAGAATAGTTCTGGGTAGTGCTGCACCATATGCTGCTCCGTCTCCCACGTAGCCTCCTCGACACCCCTGCGATCCCACTGAACCTTGATCATAGGTATCACTTTGTTCCGAAGTCTACGGTCTGCTCTGTCCAGAATTCTAACAGGCCGTTCCACATAAGACACATCGGATTCCAACTGAACTTCGGAAGGCTGTAACACGTGAGACGGATCCGGCTCATACTTTCGCAGCATCGATACATGAAACACATCATGTATCCCAGATAAAGAAGGCGGCAAAGCCAGTCGGTAAGCTAAGGTGCCAATGCGCTGTAAGATCTCGTATGGTCCAACATACCTCGGAGACAGTTTCCCGCGCATCCCAAATCGCACAACGCCTCTGAAAGGCGAGATCTTCAAAAAGACCTTATCTCCCAACTGAAATTCCAACGGTCTCCGCCGTTTATTTGCATAAGCTGCCTGTCTGTCCTGGGCCGCTTTCATTTTCTGCCTTATTGTCTTTATCTTCTCTTCCATCTCCCGAATCAGCTCCGGTCCTCCGACCGATTTGCGGTCCAAATCATCCCAACACAAGGGTGATCTACACCGTCTGCCATAAAGAGCTTCAAACGGAGCCATCTGAATACTCGCCTGGTAGCTATTGTTATACGAAAACTCTACCAAAGGCACTGAATCCTGCCAAGAGGCATCGAACTCCAAAACACAAGCTCTTAACATGTCCTCGAGCGTCTGAATAGTGCGCTCGGTCTGGCCATCCGTCTGAGGATGATAAGCAGTACTCAATCTGACTTCAGTTCCCAAGGCTGACTGAAGACCTTCCCAGAAATGAGATGTGAATCGCGGATCTCGATCTGACACTATCGAAACGGGGATCCCATGCAATCTCACCACATCTCTAATATACAACTGCGCCATCCTCAAAAATGTGAAAGTCATGCTATAGGGGATAAAATGAGCCACCTTGGTCAATCGATCCACAATCACCCAAATAGCATCGAAGCCTGAAGCACTTCTCGGCAAATGAGTCACGAAGTCCATGGAAATGTGCTCCCACTTCCACTTTGGTATCTCCAAGCTCCTCAGCTCGCCGCCAGGTCTCTTTCTCTCTGCCTTAACCTGCTGGCAGATCAAACACCTCTTCACAAAAGCGACGACATCTGATTTCATCCTTTTCCACCAAAAATGACCACGCAAATCTCTGTACATCTTCTTCCCGCCTGGGTGGATGCTAAGTCTGCTACTGTGAGCTCGCTCCAAGATCCCCTTACGCAACTCCGGCGTGCTTGGAACCACCCATCGGTCACCCAATCTCAAAGACCCGTCATCGGCCACTCTGAACTTCGTTGGCTGACCAAGATGCACTAAAGATAACCACCTCTGAACCTCGTCATCTGACCTCTGAGCTCTCCTGATGTCCTCATAGATATCTGGTTCAGCTAACAAGGTCGATACATACACAGGCGATGCATCAATGTCGAAGTCATAGCCCAGATGGCAATAGGAGGTCATCATAGCCGACAAATGGATGACGTCCTCAGCAGAACTCCTCACTTTCCGGCTCAAGGCGTCCGCTGTCAAATTGGCTTTCCCGGGATGGTACTCTATCTCACAGTCATAGTCCTTGAGTAGGTCCATCCATCTCCTCTGCCTCATGTTCAGCTCCGCCTGAGTGAATAAAAATTTGAGGCTCTTGTGGTCCGTGTATATGGTGAATGAAGTACCATACAAATAATGCCTCCAGATCTTCAGGGCGAAGATGATAGCCGCCAATTCCAAGTCATGAACTGGATATCTGGTCTCATGCGGCTTCAACTGCCTCGATGCATAAGCTACCACATGCTTATCTTGCATCAGAACACACCCAAGGCCCTGCAACGATGCATCAGTATACAGAACAAATCTGGAGTTCTCCATCGGGATCACTAACACTGGCACCGTCGTCACCCGGTGCTTTAATTCCTGGAAGCTCTCCTCACAAGCTTCTGACCAAAAGAAAGGCACACCCTTCTGGGTCAACTGAGTCAGTGGCTTGGCAATCTTCGAAAAGCCCTCGACAAAGCGCCGATAATACCCGGCCAAACCAAGAAAACTCCGAATCTCTGGCACAGAAGTGGGGGCAGCCCACACCATCACAGCCTCAATCTTCTTGGGATCTACAGATATCCCGCTGCTCGATATGACATGCCCCAGAAACACTACACTGCTCAGCCAAAATTCACACTTACTGAGCTTAGCATACAACTGATGCTCTCTGAGAATCTGAAGCACTGTCCTCAAGTGTTTCACATGCTCTTCCTCGCTCCGGGAGTAGATAAGAATGTCGTCAATAAACACAATGACGAACTGATCAAGATACTGCTGAAACACTCTGTTCATCAGACTCATGAAGACTGCTGGAGCATTCGTCACGCCGAACGGCATCACTAGGAACTCATAATGTCCATAACGGGTCCGGAACGCTGTCTTCTGCACATCTTCCTCTCTGACCCGAATCTGATGATACCCGGATCTCAAATCAATCTTACTATACACCCTGGTACCTTGCAACTGATCAAACAGATCATCGATCCTTGGAAGAGGATACTTGTTCTTCACTGTAGCCTTATTCAGTTGCCGGTAATCGATACACAACCGCATCGAACCGTCCTTCTTCTTCACAAAGAGAACTGGTGCGCCCCATGGCGACACGCTCGGGCGTATATATCCCTTGTCCAAGAGATCCTGCAACTGTTCTTTCAACTCTCTCAGCTCAGCCGGTGCCATCCTATAAGGTGCACGAGAGATAGCGGATGTCCCTGGTAACAGCTCGATCCCAAACTCGACTTCCCTAGCCGGTGGGAATCCTGGGATCTCTTCTGGAAATACATCAGCGAACTCTGCCACTACTGGTACATCCTCAACTCTGAGTTCTTTACTCTTCCCAGACGTGTCCACGGTATAAATGAGATAACCCGTGTGTCCACGTTCCAACAACTGAGTCATCTTGATCGCTGAAATCAACGGAATCTTCGCACGAGAACCGTTGCCATAGAAAGTCCACTGACTGCCCAACTCAGGTCTGAACTTCACTATCCTCTGTCGGCAATCTACCACTGCCTGATATCTGTTCAGAACATCAATTCCCAAGATGCAGTCGAAGTCTGACATACCCAGCACAATCAAGTCTGATCTCAATTCGTTGCCCTCAAAATAAATCAGGCAGTCTGCCATAAACTGATCAGCAACAACATTTCTTCCAGTGGGTGTCGAGACAAGGAGTGGCGTGGGTAACGAAGACGTGCGCATATGGTGTCTTTCCACAAAACCCACCGATACAAAAGAATGGGAGGCACCTGTATCGATCAAAATAAAAGCAGGGTACGTAAATAAATGGCACGTACCGGCGATCACCTCCTCTGGGGCTGCCTGGGCCTGCTCCCTGGTCAGTGCATACACCTGCCCCTGGGGTGGTCCTACTGTCTGACCTCCCGATGGTCGAGGCCCAAACTGCTGCCTCTGCTGCACTGTCCTATCCTCAAACCTCGGCCTGCTGCCCTGATACTCTGACTGTCCCCCCCGTGTGGGGCAATACCGAGCAATGTGGCCCATCTTGCCACAGACATAACATGCAGGACACTTGTTTGAAGAATGTGGCCCTCCACAATTATTGCACCTCGGCTCTCCCGGCCTATCCCCTTGTGAAGATCCTCTATTGGCCGACCAATTGCCCTTCTTGCCATCCTGCTTCTGACCAAAGTGTTTCTTTCCACCATACCGTGAAGATGAAGAGGCACCACGGGGCTTAAATGGTTCACCCCGAGGCCTCAAACTGTCACTAGTCTGCCTCTGTTGCGGTACCGGTGGTGGCATAGCGTAAGCTCCCACTCCTAGCTCAGCAAGCTCCGCTCTTGTGAGAGCATCATCAAAAGAGGTTGGGTTATTAGTGATAACCTGGTCATAGAGCTCCGGTCGTAACCCCTTCATGAAATTCCTCATCTTAGCGTGTCCACTGGTGGCAATGTGGGGAACGTATCTCAACAACGAAGAGTACCGTGTGGCATAGTCTGCCACCGTCATGTTCCCCTGCCTCAGACTTGTAAATTCATCCTCCTTTGTTTGTCTTGCTGCCGCGGAGAAGTACCGATTCAGAAATCTGGTCCTGAAGAGAGTCCAGTCAATCACAGCACCCAGTGCTCTCATTTCCATTACTGTGCTCCTCCACCACATCAGAGGTTTCTTGGCTAATTGAAACTCCGCTAGCCTCAGCCAAGCTGTCACAGCACAAGGAGCCGACACAAAGATCTGCTCCAGTCTTTCCAACCACTCTTCAGCCTCCTCCCCAGACTCTGTCCCCTCAAATCGGGGCGGATGATAAGATAGAAACTGTGTCAAGCTAATCTCACCCGGTAGCAATAACTGAACTACTGGTTCCATCCCTACAGCCGGTGGAGGTAGAGGATTAGCCTGTCCAATACTCGCATTCACACTCCCAACATCTCCGACTTCCTCATTAGCAGCCATGCTGTAACACAAATGTTAACAACAATCCAAAGCAATATATATCATGTCGTTAGATAACAGGAGTGATATAAGCATGTTAGTATAACAGGATATACATCAATATGCACCACATGCATAAACATGCTCCAAATGTAAGCACCTAGCCAAACATGCTAAGGCTACCCTTCACTCGTTCCCGGGTTCTCTAACCACTGCTCTGATACCACTAATGTAAGGACCCTAATCCTTAAGTGCGGAAATAAGGCATAATAGAGCTAATATAATGATCAGAGTGAGAAAAGAACATGTTGAGTCTATGAGCTTAAGCATTACATGCCATAATAATAAGGACTTCCAAAAAGGATTAATTAATTACATTCCTCATCAATGAATGCTATCAACTAGTTTTACACTACTCCTAGAGAAGACACTAGACAAAATAATACTGTCCTTTAATCCTCAAAAGAATGCTTCACAAGCTCACCACCTCAACCCGTTCAAAGCTTGCTATCATGCCAAAAAGGTACCTACAAGGACAACCCCCAAATATGAGCAATAATAATCATTCATATTCAACACAATATGAAGATAAAGCGTAAATGCATAATCATAATAAAACACTTCCTGTTTCCCCATGCATTTCAAACGCTTCCCGTTTGGTTGTCCCTGTACCATAACTCATGAGTATAATCAACAGATTATTTTTAATGGCCAAAACATGTCATGACATCATATACCATCTCAACAGTACCAAATATTGGTCACCATTCCCTAGTCTGTCCATCACAGTGTATTTTAATGCCCCTCGCTTATTTTCATATGGGCGGCATAGGATAACCTCGCTACAATGGACATGCGGCGCTCCCACCCCTCGCTTCACAGAGAGCGGCAAGTACCCTTTCCTCGCCCCATATGACAACCACGCTCAAATGTGACATGCGGCGCTCCCACCCCTCGCTTCACATTTAGCGGAACCAATACAAAAAGCGGCAAGCATTAAAATCATCAAAGGATGACCACGACTCATGGGATGTGCATCCAATAATCATCATATGCATCTATCATCAATAGGCATAAATTACCATGTATATGCATCCACAATGCAATACCACATATGGCATAAATCAACATGTATATGCATCCACAATGCAATACCACATATATACTCGCATCCACAATGCATAAACAATGAGTATATAAAATACATGTTACCGTTGGGTGCCCGTACGTCCAATACGTACCTTTCCAAAAAGTGGAATGTGGTTGGACCTCAATTCCTTGGCTGCGTTGCCACCTGGGTTGGTTCTACATATTCAAAAATACCAATATTAGAACCCAATAATAGTCCAATACCAAAAATCCCACAAAAACACCCAAAAACACCATTTTTGGTGTCTCGCGATCGATCGCCAACAAGCCCCGATCGATCGCGAGACCACACTGTCCCAGCCAACAAAAATAAACAATCCGCGATCGATCGCGGCCTCGCCGATCGATCGCGCGCATCTCGCGATCGATCGCTGAAGCGCACTGCCTCAGCGCTGATGCTCGCGATCGATCGCGAGCAGACGCCGATCGATCGCCGAGCTGCGGGCAAGCGAGATTCGGGCACTATTCACCCATCTCCTTCCCAAACACAAACAAACCCACCAATACCAACATTAATCAAACCCAACAACTCAAAACCACCCATAAACATCATAACAAACTCATTTAAACAACATCCAACTAAAACACTACCAAAATCACAACACCCAACACAAACCCATTTTAAAACCCTTCAAAACCCAACTAAACTCAAACAAAACCTTACAAAAATAAACCATGAGGTATCCATACCTCTTGGGGACCTCAAATCACCCAACAATCTTCCACAAATCAAAGTTTGTAAGGACTCCTCTTCACCTCAAAGGTGGAACTCGAAAATAAGGGAAAGGGAAGGGTTTGGGTGTGATATTTGGTAAAGGTAAAAGTGAGTGGATGTAAGGGTGGGTTGGATGATAAAAGTGAGTTTTAATTTAAAATACATGCCAAAGTAATTCCATGGTGTATAAAACACCCCAACATGATATTTTTCAAAGCATTTACTCAAAATGCACCATAATATCAATTAACACATGATTCCTCATAAATTGCTAACCAAGGCAAATAAATCATGCTTCCCATAATATTTACCCAACATGCACCACATGTACCCTAAAATGCAATCCCGGGTCACCCTATCCACATGCCCATGCATTTCCACATAAGGTAAATAAATCCCAACACATAATCAATTACCACATAATTAATCATGTAAACACAATTAATGCACCAAAAAGCAATTAACCATTTCGGGGATGTCACACCCCGTGAACATCACATGTCTTTGTCAGACATCGTGATAGAACCGATTTTCTACGTACCTCAACCGAGTAAATAATAATCAAGGAATTCCGTACTTCTCAATTTGACCTCGGTATAACACAACCTGGTTATTTACACCTCAATTAAATCATCAAAGTGTTCTATTACTTCACAATATCAAGTTTATAATCCAAACATTGACGTGCAGCAAACTTCTTAAAATTTCAACTTACATGCTCATAGTAATCGGCTAATAACGTTTCCGACACTTAACCAAATTAAATGGTCGAATTTAGCTTGAAAGTTAACTCAAAATACGACATTTCATATGTTTGACACTTCCCCAAATTCGTTCATTTACCTAAGGCAAAATGGGTCTAAACATTACTTATGTAAAACAGGGGAAATTCTATGTTCCAGTTTGACAATTTTTCGTAAAACCTTCATAACTAATTCATACGACATTCAACTGACCTGATTCTAGTGGGAGAATTTAGATAACTCAAAATTCTACAATGCATTGTTAATGAGCTTTATGCTAACTCGTTCATCTTGATGTGTATTTTTATCCAAACATCTCAGCTTAAAAACTCAAAGGTACCATGTTTCCAGATTTGACACTCTTTAGTAAGACTAGCATAACGTTTGGATACTACCTCCAAATTAGCTGAATTTACTTTCAATAGAACGTAATTCAAAGATCTACTACTTTTCTATTTACCTCAACTTCAAATTCGGAACATATTTTTCCCAGAATTTTCGAAGAACACACTGCATGTGACATGCATGAACATGCAGACCGATTTGTGCACAGTTTATTAAACATATCACAACTTTCTAATTTTAACTCCAAATTAGCTGATTTTGGTGGTCAATTAAAGACAAGCCAAAATACTACAACTTTATAAGGACACCATCTTCAAATTCGAAGCTTAACCATGCTTAAAATTCGAAATTCTAGACACTATTTACACTGAAATTTGCAGAATTCATTTAACAACTTTTTCTTGTTAAGGTTTATTAGTTTCAACCCTAACACCTAAACCCAACTGAAAATAAATTTGAAAAGAGAGTTATACCTTTCCTAAATCTTGAATATTTGAGCATAAAACACAAACCAAAATAGCCGAAGCTCCAAATGGTAGCCGCCCCTTGAATCCTTTCTTCAAGCTTCAAAGTTATTGCATCTTAATACTAGCCTAGCATTGTAGCTTCTAAATCCTCAATTGCATGTGGGTTTGACCACTTTTTAAGGATCAAAAGGAGTAAAAATGAAGAGGAATTTTCGAAATTGTGGAGAGTGCAAGAAGAAAATGGTGGAGGGATGAAAGATGTGATGGTTTCATGGTAGTGGAATGAGGTGAAATAAGTGGTGGTGCAAGGTGTCCTCCCAAATGCCAAGTGTTCATGTTTTCTAAGTAATGTTGTAGGATTTTAGTGCTTTAATCCTACTATAATATCAAATATGATATATATATATATATATATATATATATATATATATATATATATATATGTGTGTGTGTGTGTGTGTGTGTGTGTGTGTATGGTGTATATATATGTATGTCTGGATCAAATAATACACATATTAGTGTGTCGTAATTCGGAACACTTTAATTCTTTGGCTAACTTTGATCATCCAGTTTTCTCAAAATTCCACTACTTTTTCCACTAACTTAACATGAAGGACATTGTTGCTCGGTTATAGAACACGTTTCCGCCCAAATTTTATGATACCAAGACCGGGGAAAGGCCAAGTAATGAATTCAAGAAATGGAGTATCTGTTTGATCTAGTCACCTATGCACCCTCAAGGATGATGAAATTAACAATATTTGAGTTGAATAATATAGCACAACTGTGTTGGGGAAGCTAGTAGTTCTGGTTTAAACTAAGCTGGAGTGACTATAACTTGGGATGTTTTCAAGACCCAAGCAGTTACAGAAGCAATAAAGGTTTATGTCGAAAGGGTAAAAGGGATTGTTTTGATTGTGGTCAATCATCGAATTATTCCAAAGCATGTTTGTTACGTACTCAGAGACACACTCAACCACATCATTAGTCGATCTACCCAGTCACATCAACAGTTAGTTACTCACAGATCGGGGGTAGTGCATCGCAGTCATTTCCGGATCCCCAGCATGCTAGAGTGTATGTCCTGACAGAGGATCAAGCTATGGATGCTCCAGAAGGTATGATCGCAAGTGAATATACTATATTTGGTCACGTTGTATTAGTCTTAATTGACACAGGAGCATCATGTTCATTCATTGCACCAAACTTTGTTGGTGAATGTTTACACTAGATCACATAAGTCCGACCCACGAGCGGATGCGGATACGCGGATGCGTCAATTTTCAAAAAAATTGAGTGCGGGTGCGCCTTAATGCGCCTGTTAAAAATTAATAAATATATATATATATATACATACACACTGATGAAATGAAGTTAAACATACATAATATACATCATATTTAACAAACTCACATCATTATTATATTATTTACAAATTTACAATATGAGGTTCTTAACAACTTTGGTGTTTGCAGCTTTATCATTCTTAAAAAGCATTAAAATTAGATTTTATTGAAGGATCTAACATTTGCAGCTTTGCAAAATGTTATAGCCAGTGATACAACGTAATTTGAATCTTGTATTTGATCGTTCGTCTAGTAAGATTCTCCGAAAAATATATTTTTAGAAAAAGAAATGAAGTATTAAAGCTTTATTTTATTTTAAGATATAAAATAACGAATTTGAAAAATGAAACCAAATTGTTCATATTTATTTCAACATGTTTGGTAATAGTATAAATTTATTAAAAAGGACTCATATTATTTCCGAAGACTTATATTATTACCTTATGAAATGACTAATATAAACATTTAAATTAACTCAATAAAAATAAAATTTTTATTTATAAACTTAATTTTATTAATTTTCATGCAAAAAACTAAGATATCAAAATTTTTATTATTTACACCGCAAAAATCTTACAAAATCACAGATTTATCATACTTTCTTTTATCACATATTTTAATCTTTCATATGTTATTATGCTTTTTCATGATTCATTATCTATCTATTTACCATATGATATAATTTTCTTACCAGCCCGAAATATCTAGAAACCATAAAAATTCATCTAAACCAAAAATCAGAGAATTTTTTTTATAATTACAAAAAAAAAATGGAGAATTAAGGAGGATTAACAAGACTTAGTAACTTAGTGCACGACTTAGTAAATATTAATGCGCGAATTATGAATTCTTAGTGCGCGAATTATAAAATCTTAGTGCGCGAATTATAAAATCTTAGTGCGCGAACTAGAAATTCTTAAAGCGCGAACTAGAAATTTTTAAGTCGCCTTAATGCGGCGCACGCGCACCCAGTTCGTTAGTTCACGGCCGGAGCGCCAGTGTGTGGAGAGGGGTATGGGGATTATGTGACTTAGTGTTTACATTGCTGCAAGAGACATTATTTGTATCAACATCGATTGGTAGATATATTCTATTCAATCATATCGGATTAAGTTGTATATTGCGATTTGGTGATAGTATCTACTAACTTAGAGGAATATATTAAATACACCATGGGTTATACTAGTGAACTTTTACTTATTATGATTTAAATAAGTTGAAATATTTGGGTATATTTTAATCTATTGGAATAAGCATATTTAACCCTATGAATGTTTGCTATGTAATAATTTTTGGATAAATTATGTTAAACCGTGAATGGTACTGTTTTCTGATGCAGTTTAGTAGGAATTTCCCCTTGGAATAGATAGGGAATAATTGGATGCCCTTTCTTAGTGTGAAGTATTGATTTATTGAAATTAGAGCCTAAGGATGTGATGACAACAAATCGTGTTGACCTATGTAAAATTCTGCTTGGGATAATACATGATTATTCATGATTTGGAGTTAAGACCTGATGTTATAAGCCACGAAAGAAAAAAGAAATGCTAAGTTTCCACATGTTTAGGGAACTTGAGTTTAGCAGAATGTATTGAAGGAATGTGGTTCTGGAAGAAATGAAATTCCTAATTGTTCTTTGGGATAGAGATTTGAAGTACACTTCATGAGCTAAATAATTGAAGTGTAACGTGCATCGAAGATTATAGCGATGCATTTGAACTTTGGGAGCCTCGATAGGAACGAATGAATGTCGTGCAAGAGACTTCATATCTATGTGCCTCAGTATATCTACTTGCTCTATACAAATTCGAACGCATGTAGTACCGTTTGATTTACTTGAAAAGAAATATTTGCTATGTATCTTGTATTTGCAGGCTCGGGTATGGGTGCAGCCGCTGTTCTTGGGCGAAGGGATTGTGCAGACGACTTGTGTAATGCACGAGTGGCCTGTGGAAACAGTTTCTTATCTAAGGATGCTATATAACCATTTAACATTGGCTACAAATGTCTATTTTTACTTGCTAAAACTTCACTCATTCAGCATATTGGAGTTTGAGCTTGTAAAAAATAATTAGTTAACTTTATGATTAGTGGAGTTAGTGCAAGTTCATCAATTCATTAGCATTTGGCTTCGGATTTTCTCAGGTATCTGATTCTCTAGTAATTATTGACTAGATTCAACCTTGGGTTAGTGTAAGCTCTGACTTCGTCAGATCCCCAAGAAAATAAGACACATTTACTGAACCCATTAAAAATATGGAACCAAAGTAAGGAAATGTAAGAATAAAACAATAACGAATGTACTAAAACAATTTTTTTTTTTTGTGGGGATGATTTTGCTATTTTAATTTTTTAAACCATACTTCACAATATATCAGTAACCTGTTTTTAATCACCATAAATTCTTTGACCATATGTTTAAGAAGTCCTCCAACCACCTTGGCCAATTGGAGAATAACATTTTGGCACATGAAACATGCCGAATGCCTACTTTCTATAACTTTCAACTATAATTTTTAAATTATAATCATAAAAGTGGAATAGTAATGGCGAGAGATTGTTTCTAGAAATAATGGGAAAAGTACAAAAACAATCATATAATTTGATCCAATTTTGTTGTTAAAAAAACTTATGGGTGTGTATCTTAGGAAAGTAGCAAGCAAAAACAACAAATAGCTTTATAGTAGAAATGTCGAAGCGAGATTTTGAATCACCGTCCTTAAGACAATATTGCTCCGCTACGGTGCTAACGGTTCAATTGGCAATTTGTCTCACAAGATACAACGACTATGATTTGTGATATGAGCACTCCAAATCACAAATCCTTTAAACCACAAAGGTTTAAAATCACTTAATATTGAACAAGGATGAAGATCAACAAAAATACTCAAATTTTGATGTTCAATATGATGTGAATTTAAAAAATTGCATGTCTAATTCATTCAAGGGTTGTTTCTTACATAGTATACCAAGTGGTGTCATCAAGAGACACAATTTGAAAGCATCCAATCATGAAAAATTATACCCCAACATGAATGGACACACCATTTACTTTGGAATCATCCAATCATGAAAAAATTGCACCCCAAAATGAGTGGACATACCATTTAATTCAATTCAAATTTCCAACAATCCCCCACATGAATTAAATCAATGCATGTATGTAATTGAGCGTTTTAACGAACTATTATGGCATTTGGAGAGATAGCTTGCGGCTTTGAATCTTCCGTAGTAGTATTCAATCGGATTTACTTGACTTAATAGTGAACTTATAGTCTTGAATTATTTAGTCGTTGGTGTAAACCTAGACAATTGAACCCACACCATAACAATTCTAACCTTCGTAGTGGTTTCTTTCGGTTGTGTCCATTCCGGCCATGGACCACGCTTGGTTTCATAAGTGCTTTCTGTGATATCCCCGAAATGATTAGGTGTTATTTAAACATTAATCATTGTTGTAAAAATTATGGTATTAATTCCTTGTGTTGAATTAATAATATTGGGGAAATGCATGTCAGGGTGCAAGTGTTATATGTTGGGATTTTGGGGTTGTGGCATGATTATTTGGGGTGTGTGTGTTATTTGTTTTGGTGAAGCATGCTTAAATGGGAATTGAAGTATTTTATTGAGAAAATACTATAAATATCATGTGAGGATATTTAATACATCGTGCTAAATACCGGGACCAAAACATAACACATCACTTAACCCACCACCCAACCACCCCCCTTGACCCATACCCTGCTGCCAGCTGCTCACCCATACCCCTTTCCCCTTCTCCCACTCCACCTTCCCATGTCTGAAATCCCACCATTTCTCTCCCAAAAATCGTCCAACACTTGCTGAGCAAGATAGGAAGGAGTTCAACCATTTTTATTGCTTTGAAGCCTTCCAAAAATCGGAGCAAAAAGGGGTGAGAAACCATGTTCTGGTTTTGAATTTAAGTTGTTTAAGTTCATGTTTTTGTTGGTGTAAAAACGGCATGTTAGCTTAGGTTTCTTAAAACCTTCGATTTAAATGCTTATATAGTGTTGTTATGAAGCTTCAAGTATTTTTCCTTGAGCATGTTACATGTTTTATGTGAAGGATTTAAGCATGTAAATTATAGTGTTCGAAAATCTGGGTAAAGTGTGTGCCCTGTTTTTCTGGAAAATATGGGATGGGAGTGAAGTTGTGGAGGTATTATCATGCATGTTAGCTAGGTTTTTTGGTAAACCTTTGATTTGAGTACATGCATAATAGTTTTGTAAAGCTCTTGGAGTTTTTGTTCGAGCATGTTTTATGTTATATGTTATAGTTTTAATAGCATGAAATGAGGTGCTCGAGGAATCTGGAAATGAAATATGTACCCTGTTTTCAGAAAATCTTGGATGGGTACTGATTTTGTTGGGTGATTTTCATGCATGTGGGTTTAAGTTTGGGTATAACTTTGATTTTATTACACTCACGGTAATACCTTGTAGCTACTAGCATGTTGGTTTGGGCATGTGGTATAGCTTATGTGCTGGTTTGAATGGTATGAATATGAGTGTTCAGAAATCTGGAAAATATCGCGCACAGAGCATGTGGCGATCGATCGCCACAAACGGGGCGATCGATCGCTGAAGGCCAGTAGCCAAAATCAGCGATCGATCGCCATGAATGGCGCGATCGATCGCCATGGGACAGTGAAGTCTGGCGATCGATCGCCTCGAGGTAGCGATCGATCGCCAGAGGCAGAATAATGAAAAAATGATTTTTTGTTGGATTTTTTGATTTTGGACTATAAATTGGCATCTAATATTGTGTTGTACACTGGTGTAGAGCCTTCACAGATAGCTACACAGCGCAGGGGATAGAGTCCCGCAACACACTACATTTTGTAAAGGTACGTAAGCGACGTACGGGCATCCCAACGGTAACATGTACTTTATGTTTGTCTATTTGACACATGATGAATGCATGTGATGCATTAAGAGTATGATACATGTATTATGCATCGTGATTGCATATTGTGATGTGGAATAAAAGAGGTGTATTCCACGAGTCAGGGGTGATCACAGTGAGGATTTTAATGCTTACGCTTTACCGCTAAATATGTGGAGCGGGAGGGGGGAGGCTCGCTTGCACATAGAGGCGGGGAATGCCATACTAAGCGATGATGAGATACCGCTTGTATGAAAAAGCGATGATGAGATACCGCTTGTTTTGAGATTAAGGAGCGAAGAAGCATTAAAATAACTGATGATGACTGACTCGAGAGAAAGTAATGATATGTCATGACATTTATTTATGAGGCCATATGTTCATATAGTGATTTGATTATGAATTATGGTACAGGGACAACCAATAGGCGTTGTAAATGCGATGGAAATACATGAAGTGTTTTGTATTTATGATTCATGCATTTACGCTTTACATTCATATTATGTTGAATATGACTTGTGATATGCTTATGTTGGGGGTTGTCTTTGTAGGTGCTTTTGATGATGAGAACCAGGGTCGGGGTGGAAATGCTGAGCTGTAAGGAGTGCTACAGGATTAGCATATTTTTGTATAGCTTCTACAAGAAGTAGAGTAAGACTATAATGTAGTACCTTTTGTAGGAATAAGTGAAATTCCTTTTTGAACTTTTGGTACTGTAATCGATTAAGCTCGGGTAGTCAACACGGCCTAACACTCTGATATATACATATATATATATATATATATGTTTAGTTCTCTTAATCGCACCTTAATATCCTTTAGATAACGGGGTCTCACATTTAGTGGTATCAGAGCAGTGGTTAGATAACCAGGGAAGAGTGAAGGGTAGCCTTTAGAGACAAGTTGGTTAGGTATTCATTGTTGGGCATGTTATGCATGTGATGCATATTTTTGTATAAGTGTTATACTAACATGCTTTTGAATATGATACTCTTGTTATCTAACGGCTTATACTATGAACTGCTTTTGGTATTGTTGTTAACTCTTGTGTTGCAGCATGGCGGCTATTAACCCGGAGAACCTCAATGAAGAGGTAGGGGATATGGGCAGTATGAATGCTAGTGTTGCTCAGATAAATCCGTTACCTCCACCTGCTGTGGGCGTGGAGCACAGTGCACAGATGTTATTACCAGGGGAGCTCAGTTTGACACAGTTTCTGAACTTCCATCCACCCATGTTTGAGGGGACCGAGTCTGGAGAAGGGGCCGAAGAGTGGCTGGAAGGATAGAACAGATACTTGTGACTGCACCTTGTGCACGGACCGTATGGTTACGACTAGCAGAGTTTCAAATGGCGAAAAAGCCTTCTATGTGGTGGAAGACCACTGTGATGGAGCTGAGGGCTCAAGGTATGGTGGTAGACTGGACTGTATTCAGGACCCGGTTCCTTAACCGGTATTTTTCTGCAGCTGCCAGACAAGTAAAAGAGGACGAGTTCACTAATTTGAAGCAGGGCAGTATGTTAGTTTCAGATTTTGCTTTGCAGTATTCCTCACTGTTGAGGTATGTCCCTCATATCGCTGTGAGCAGCCATGCGAAGATGAGGCATTTCCTGAAGGGACTGAGGCCAGAACTATTTGATCGGGTTGTCTTCAACAACCACAGCTCTTTTGATGACGCCCTGACTAGGGCAGAACTGGCAGAGATCGCAGTGGGCGTGTACAAGGAAGTTGTACCCCCTTTTGTAGCACCACAGAGACCTGTTGTTGATAGCCTGAGGCCGCGAGGTGACCAGTTCAAGCCTCGTGGGGCCTCATCATCTTCTAGATTTGGTGGGAAGAAGTCTCAAGGTCAGAAGCAAAGCAATCGGGGACCTACACAGGGGAGTAAGGCAGGAGGGGACAGGTGTGAACGCTGTGGAGGATTTCACTTGTCACGTGACTGCCGAGGCTGTTATGTTTGTGGCAAGGTGGGCCACTTAGCTCGGGCTTGCCCCAATCGGGCAGGTCAGGCAGACTCTGGGCCGAATAGGCCAAGATTTGACGTTAGGACGGCACCACCGAGACAGCAGTTTGCGCCTCGACCACAGGGAGGTCAGGCCGCAGGACCGCCGCAGGGACAAGTGTATGCTTTGACGCGAGAGCAGGCAGAGGCAGCCCCAGAGGAGGTGATTGCTGGTACGTGTCACTTATTTACGTACCCTGCATTTATTTTGGTAGATACATGTGCTTCTCATTCTTTTGTATCTGTTGCTTTTGTGGAGAGACACCACTTGTGCTCGTCTCTGTTACCCACGCCTCTCATGGTCTCGACACCCACAGGAAAGCATGTGATTGCGGACCGACTGTTATCTGATTGCCTCATTTATTTTGAGGGCAATGATCTGAGGGCCGATCTGATTCAGTTAGAGATGGCAGATTTTGACTGCATTATCGCATTGATGTGTTGAGCAGATACCGAGCTGTGGTAGATTGCCAACAGAGGATGGTACGTTTTCTATCTGATCAGGGGTTCCAGTGGACCTTTTATGGGGACGGCTCTCGTCCAAAGATTCCAGTGATATCAGTGGTTAAGATGTCGCGGTTATTGGAACGCGGCCACACGGGCTACCTTATTTATGCCATGGATGCATCAGAAGAGAATGAAGTGAGAGCCGAGGACATTCCGGTCGTGGCGTAATTCATTGATGTATTCCCGGATGAGATTCCAAGGTTTCCGCCGATCAGAGATGTGGAGTTTGCCATTGAGCTACTGCCGGGGACATCAGCCATTTCTTGTGCCCCATACAGGATGGCACCGGCAGAGCTAAGAGAGCTGAAAGTGCAGTTACAGGAGCTCCTCGACAAGGGATACATTCATCCTAGTGTATCGCCTTGGGGTGAACCAGTCTTGTTCGTGAAAAAGAAGGATGGTTCATGCGTCTGTGCATTGACTACATGCAACTGAACAAGACAACAGTGAAGAACAAGTATCCACTTCCGAGGATTGATGATCTGTTCGATCAGCTTCAGGGTACAGAGGTTTACTCAAAGATAGATTTGAGGTCAGGCTATCACCAGGTGCGGGTTAGAACTGATGAACAGAGTATTTCAAGAGTACCTCGATCGGTTCGTGATCGTGTTCATTGATGACATCCTTGTCTACTCAAGGAGTGAGGGGGAACATGCCGATCAGTTGAGGACAGTACTACAGATTCTCAGAGGTCACCGGTTGTATGCCAAACTCAGCAAGTGTGAGTTTTGGCTGAGCAGTGTATCATTCTTGGGTAACATTATCTCTCGACAGGGGATATCAGTAGATCCCAGGAAGATTGAGGCGGTTATGGATTGGTCCGCCCTTACTTCAGTCAGTGAGATTCGAAGTTGTGGGGTCCTCTTTACTTAATCCATTATGTATTCAATTAAACATACATATGTGAGTCTGAATTAAGTAATAACATGCACTAATTTAGATTATCTTACTAGTTAAGTTGTTACATGGTTTACAAAACCTTAACCAACTATACGTCACATATAAAAGTAACAACCTATTACAAGATAACCCCTATGTAGTGGTTCCTCTCGCAGCGGAAATTATGACTCACGCTCCCCACGTCTATGAGTCCCTACAGAAACATTCACACAATGAGTATAGATAACAATTATCTCAGTGCAATATCAAACCACAAAATCAATATCAATGATAAAGCACAAATAAATCATCTAACGTGAATGTTCTGTATCATGCATCAACAAATGCACTATGTCATGACATGTCCAAGAGACACCCTATTATCACGAGCCCCATATGATATGCCTATTCAGCTCAATGTCAGTGGAACCACATCACATCTTCATATTAGCAGCACATATCATAGTACCATGCTCATCTGTGACAATAGCCAGAGCATATACCCACACCAGGCGTATATATCTCAAGCCAAAGCATATGTAGTATATCTATCGTGGCAACGATCCCAGCCAAAGCATATACCACACCAGACATATCTATCGAGGCAATGATCTCACCAAAGCATATACACATATCTATCAAGGCCTCCATCCCAATCATATGAAATCCATGTATGAACATGCATATGAACTACCAATCATATGACACAAGATAACATAAATCATATGATATCAAAACCATAACATCATCATCACATCATATCTATACTCCGTACGTCAACACGTACCTATATTGCGACACAAAAGCGATAAATCAGGCGTTGATAGCTAATTGCCTCTTTGCCCTGTCCCCTGAGATGATGCTACAACAATGCCAACAATATATCATGTTATCATAGGCATTAAAATCAAATTCTACAAAAATATAAAATTTTTCAACATTTCTAAACCACCGATCGATCGCTACAAACACCGATCGATCGCCATAACATTCTGTCCCCTCGCGATCGATCGCCATCTCTCGCGATCGATCGCCAAAGTGTTCTGTTGCTTGCGATCGATCGCCACATTTTCACCGATCGATCGCTACATGTATAAACCGCCTTAAAATTTACTCTGTCTCGGCGATCGATCGCCACAAAGCTCGCGATCGATCGCCGATGTCCAGAAAGTTTAGAACATGGCGATTTTCAAGCTTATCTCCATGGTTCTTCTCCTATACCTCAACTTGAACCATTTCAACATGTTTCTTGCAATCCCTAGGAACATGTGAACATGTTTCTAACATCATAGATTCCAATTCAAAGCATAGAAACATGATATGATTCTTCACATGAATACTTGGTATTTCATTTCACATATGCAACACCAATGACATATTTCAAGTGTAAAGTTAAGAATTCCTTACCAAGATGGCACACTTTCACTTCACACACCTTCCTAGCTCAATTTACAAGTGAATCCCAAGCTAAAACCACAAGGAATTTGAAAGAGATGGAGAGGAGCTTGGTAGAGATTTGTAGGTGTAAAATGGTGTAGTATGTGATTCCACCTCCCTAATCCACTTGATATAGATCCTTAGTCCCCTAATTTACTTGCTATCATGTCATTTAAAGGTAATTACATGTTAAGTAACATGTACATGAAATGAACTCCAAATTCAAATGCAACTCCAATTCACATGACATTCACATACATAATCAAATGCCTTCTAGTTCATGACTTGATATGTTATTAAATCATTGTACACCATGTTTCATTCCTTACCCTTGCCATATATCATTTCACACATTTTTTAATTCTTTCTTGGTTCCACCCGAACCCCCATTATCATACCGCTAAGTGATATAATTACACCATAATCATATCACACGTATATAACACAAATCGAGGCATTACCATTCTCCCACACTCATTGAATTTCGCCCTCGAAATTATATATACAAACATGCATGTATAGATACGCAACTCAACAATCCTTCTATAAGAAGATAGGAAACATGCTCATGGATGCAACAATACAGTACGTATATACCAACAGTATAATAAAACTGTAAAAGCATACCAGAAAATAAATCCGGATACCGTTGCATCATATGCTGCTCCGTCTCCCACGTTGCCTCTTCAACACCCTGTCTGTCCCACTGTACCTTAACCATAGGAATCACCTTATTACGCAACCTGCGTTCAGCTCGATCCAAGATCATAACCGGTCGTTCCTCATACGACACATCTGTATCCAACTGTACATCAGGTCACTGTAATACATGACTCGATCTGGTTCATACTTCCTCAATAGTGAAACATGAAAAACATCATGAATACTACTCAATGCCGGCGGTAGTGCCAAGCGATATGCCAACGTACCAATACGTTGCAATACCTCATACGGACCAACATACCGTGGAGACAATTTTCCACGCTTACCAAACCGTACTACACCTTTAAAAGGTGAGATTTTCAAGAACACACGGTCACCAACTTGAAATTCAAGTGGTCTACGTCGCTTATTGGCATACGCAGCCTGTCTATCCTGAGCAGTTTTAAGTTTCAATCTAATTACTTTCACTTTCTCTTCCATATCATGAATCATATCCGGTCCATGTAAAGTAGAATGATCCACATCATCCCAATACAATGACGATCTACATCGTCGCCCATACAAAGCCTCAAATGGTGCCATCTGTATACTGGACTGATAACTGTTGTTATATGAAAATTCCACTAATGGCAACGACTCTTGCCAAGAGTTATCAAACTCTAATACACAGGCACGCTACATATCCTCAAGCGTCTGTATCGTACGCTCTGTTTGTCCATCTGTCTGAGGATGATATGCTGTACTCAACCTCACTTCAGTTCCCAACGCTGTCTGTAACCCTTCCCAGAAATGAGAAGTAATCTCGGATCCCTATCCGATACAATGGAAACTGGAATACCATGTAGTCTCACTACATGTTGAATGTACAACTGTGCCATTCTTAGATATGTAAACGTCATACAATATGGCACAAAATGAGATACTTTGGTGAGTCGGTCAACAATCACCCAAATAGCATCGCAACCAGAAGACGTCCGTGGCAAATGAGTCACAAAGTCCATCATGATATGTTCCCATTTCCACTGAGGAATTTCCAAACTATGTAATTCACCTCCTGGTCTCTGTCTTTCCGCTTTCACTTGTTGACAGATCAGACACCGTTTCACAAAGTTCAACACATCCTGTTTCATACGTTTCCACCAAAATTGTGTACGTAAATCATGATACATTTTCTTCCCTCCAGGATGTATACTGTATCGACTACAATGAGCACGTTGTAGTAGTTCTTGGCGTAGTCCTAATGAAGCAGGTACTACACAACAATTTCTGTATTTCAAAGTTCCATCACTTGTAAGTACAAAGTGAGATGTTTGTCCTTGATTTATCCTTTCCTTCCACTGTTGTACTTCATCATCAGTCATTTGTGCCGTTCTGATTTTCTCACAAATGTCGGGTTCAACCAATAATGTTGATACCCGTATTGGCTCTATGTCCACATCAAAATCATAACCCAAAGTACAACAAGAAGTCATTAATGTGGATAACTGAATCATCTCATCAGCCGTATGATGTACCTTTCGACTTAAAGCATCTGCTGTAAGATTAGCCTTTCCTGGATGATATTCAATCTCACAATCATAATCTTTCAACAGATCCATCCATCTCCTTTGTCTCATATTCAACTCCGCTTGAGTGAATAGAAATTTTAGACTCTTATGATCTGTGTATATGGTAAACGACGTACCATATAAATAATATCGCCATATCTTCAAGGCAAAGACAATGGCAGCTAATTCCAGATCATGTACTGGATATCTCATTTCATGTGGCTTCAACTGTCGTGATGCATAAGCCACTACATGTTTGTCCTGCATCAATACACAACCCAAACCTAGTAAAGATGCATCCGTATATACTGCAAACCTGTCATGCTCAGATGGAATAATCAAGACTGGAGCTGTAGTCAATAGATGTTTTAATTCCTGAAAACTACGCTCACAAGTCTCTGAACATTGAAATGATACTCCCTTCTGTGTCAAATGTGTCAATGATTTGGCGATCGCTGAAAATCCTTCAACGAACCGTCTATAATATCCAGCCAAACCTAAGAAACTACGAATCTCTGGCACAGAAGTAGGTGCTGACCAATTCAACACTGCTTCCACTTTATTTGGATCAACTGATATCCCTTCTTCTGAAATGACATGCCCCAAAAAGCCGACACTAGTCAACCAAAACTCACACTTACTGAGTTTGGCATACAACTGATGTGTCTTCAACAATTGCAATACCATATGCAAATGTTGAACATGTTCGGCATCACTCCGTGAATAGATCAGTATATCATCGATAAAGACAATGACAAATCGATCAAGGTATTCCTGAAAAACCCAATTCATTAAACTCATAAAGACAGCAGGAGCATTTGTCACTCCAAATGGCATCACCAGAAACTCATAATGCCCATAACGAGTTCTGAATGCTGTCTTCTGTATATCTCCTTCCCTCACACGTATTTGATGATATCCTGACCTCAGATCAATCTTAGAATAAATCTTTGATCCCTGCAACTGATCAAACAAATCATCAATACGAGGAAGCGGATACTTATTCTTTATCGTTACCTTGTTCAATTGTCTATAGTCAATACACAATCTCATTGTCCCATCCTTCTTCTTAACAAATAAGACCGGAGCACCCCAAAGCGATACACTAGGACGTATGTACCCCTTGTCCAATAAATCTTGTAATTGAGTTTTCAACTCTTTCAATTCAGTTGGTGCCATCCGATAAGGAGCCCGTGAAATTGCAGAAGTACAGGTATCAAATCAATACCAAATTCCACTTCTCGAATCGGTGGGAATCCAGGTATCTCATCTGGAAACACATCCGCATATTCTGCAACCACTGGTATCTCCTCCACTTTCCTTTCTCGTTTCTGTTCCGTTATATCAAGGGCATAAATCAAATAACCCGCATGTCCACGTTCTAACAAACGCGACATTTGGATTGCTGATATCAAAGGAATCCTCGCCCTCGATCCTTGGCCATAGAAATACCATTGAGTTCCAGTATCAGACTGAAATCTTACCACCTTCTGACTACAATCCACAACAGATTGATATTTACTCAATACATCAATTCCAAGGATGCAATCAAAATCTGACATGTCTAACACAATCAAATCAGCATGTAGCCAATACTCAGTCTCAAACTGAATAGCACAATCAGACACACTCTGACAAGTCCTCACAGTAGTTCCCATGGGTGTCGAAACATAAAGAGGCATCAACAGTGGAGACGAGCATATATGATACTGATCAATAAAAGCTTGTGCAATAAAATAATGTGATGCACCAGTATCAATCAACAATAAAGCAGGATAAGTAAACAAAGTACACTTACCCGTTATCACATCATCCGGTGCTGCCTCTGCTTCCTCCCTATTCAGTGCATACACCTGAGCCTGAGGTGGTCCTGTCCTCTGTCCTCCACCAGACGGTGGTACCCCCTGTGGTCTCTGCTGCACTGTATTCTCTGACATGGGTCCTCTCCTCTGTTGTCCACCCACTTGAGGACAATCACGGATCACATGTCCTGGCTTTCCACAACGGAAACAAACTACCGTATCAAACTATGGACAATTTCTTTGATAATGTGGCCCTCCACATTTAAAACAATGTAGTCCTCGTCCACTACTACTACTACTTCCTTGGGACTGTCCTTTAGATTTTCGGTCATCCCATTTCCGTGGTCCAAAACGTTTCCCACTAAACCTAGATGAAGATGCACCACCTCGTGGTGATTTAAATGATTCTCCTCTAGGTCTCATACTGTCAGATGTAGGTGGTTGGGCTTGTCCAACATCTGTATATACCCCTACAGCAATCTCAGCCATCTCGGCTCTAGTCAACGCTTCTTCATATGATGTAGGGTTATTGGACATTACCCTATCAAATAATTCAGGCCTCAACCCTTTCACAAACTGTCTAATCTTAGCTTTTGTGTTCACAGCAATATGTGGCACATACCGGAGCAAAGAAGAATAATGCACAGCTAATCAGATACTGTCATTGATCCCTGTCTCAAATTTGTAAATTCATCCTCTTTCCTCTGCCTTGCAGCAACAGAGAAATAATGCTCCAGGAACTTCGTTCTAAACACATCCCAGTTAACTGTCTGTCCTTGAGCCCTCAACTCAAGCACTGTGGATTTCCACCACATCATAGCTTTCTTGGCTAACTGGAATTCAGCTAAACGTAACCAAGCAGTCTTGGCACACGGTGCTGAAACAAATCTCGGTTCCACACGTTCTAGCCACTCCTCTGACAGTTCCCCTGATTCAGTCCCCTCAAACCTAGGTGGCTGATAACTCAGAAACTGCGTTAAAGTCAATTCTCCAGGCAACAGTACCTGTTCCACTGGCCCTTGCTCAATCGGTGGTGGTGGCACAGGCACCATCCTCACACTAGCATTGCCACTCAAGGCATCCCCAACATCCTCATGATACCCTCTGTCTGTCATAGCTGTAGATCAAGGGTTAACAATAACATTTACAAGTATATAACATGTTAGAATAACATCATATTCCAAATCCTAACATGATATTACCATTCTCAACATGTTTTCAAGTGTTTAGGTAACTCCCTAATACACTTCCTCTACCCATGTTCACCCCGTTCTCGAACCACTGCTCTGATACCACTAATGTGGGGTCCTCTTTACTTAATCCATTATGTATTCAATTAAACATACATATGTGAGTCTGAATTAAGTAATAACATGCACTAATTTAGATTATCTTACTAGTTAAGTTGTTACATGGTTTACAAAACCTTAACCAACTATACATCACATATAAAAGTAACAACCTATTACAAGATAACCCCTATGCAGTGGTTCCTCTCGCAGCGGAAATTATGACTCACGCTCCCCACGTCTATGAGTCCCTACAGAAACATTCACACAATGAGTATAGATAACAATTATCTCAGTGCAATATCAAACCACAAAATCAATATCAATGATAAAGCACAAATAAATCATCTAACGTGAATGCTCTGTATCATGCATCAACAAATGCACTATGTCATGACATGTCCAAGAGACACCCTATTATCACGAGCCCCATATGATATGCCTATTCAGCTCAATATGTCAGTGGAACCACATCACATCTTCATATTAGCAGCACATATCATAGTACCATGCTCATCTGTGACAATAGCCAGAGCATATACCCACACCAGGCGTATATCTCTCAAGCCAAAGCATATGTAGTATATCTATCGTGGCAACGATCCCAGCCAAAGCATATACCACACCAGACATATCTATCGAGGCGATGATCTCACCAAAGCATATACACATATCTATCAAGGCCTCCATCCCAATCATATGAAATCCATGTATGAACATGCATATGAACTACCAATCATATGACACAAGATAACATAAATCATATGATATCAAAACCATAACATCATCATCACATCATATCTATACTCCGTACGTCAACACGTACCTGTATTGCGACACAAAAGCGATAAATCAGGCGTTGATAGCTAATTGCCTCTTTGCCCTGTCCCCTGAGATGATGCTACAACAATGCCAACAATATATCATGTTATCATAGGCATTAAAATCAAATTCTACAAAAATATAAAATTTTTCAACATTTCTAAACCACCGATCGATCGCTACAAACACCGATCGATCGCCATAACATTCTGTCCCCTCGCGATCGATCGCCATCTCTCGCGATCGATCGCCAAAGTGTTCTGTTGCTCGCGATCGATCGCCACATTTTCACCGATCGATCGCTACATGTATAAACCGCCTTAAAATTTACTCTGTCTCGGCGATCGATCGCCACAAAGCTCGCGATCGATCGCCGATGTCCAGAAAGTTTAGAACATGGCGATTTTCAAGCTTATCTCCATGGTTCTTCTCCTATACCTCAACTTGAACCATTTCAACATGTTTCTTGCAATCCCGAGGAACATATGAACATGTTTCTAACATCATAGATTCCAATTCAAAGCATAGAAACATGATATGATTCTTCACATGAATACTTGGTATTTCATTTCACATATGCAACACCAATGACATATTTCAAGTGTAAAGTTAAGAATTCCTTACCAAGATGGGACACTTTCACTTCACACACCTTCCTAGCTCAATTTACAAGTGAATCCCAAGCTCAAACCACAAGGAATTTGAAAGAGATGGAGAGGAGCTTGGTAGAGATTTGTAGGTGTGAAATGGTGTAGTATGTGATTCCACCTCCCTAATCCACTTGATATAGATCCTTAGTCCCCTAATTTACTTGCTATCATGTCATTTAAAGGTAATTACATGTTAAGTAACATGTACATGAAATGAACTCCAAATTCAAATGCAACTCCAATTCACATGACATTCACATACATAATCAAATGCCTCCTAGTTCATGACTTGATATGTTATTAAATCATTGTACACCATGTTTCATTCCTTACCCTTGCCATATATCATTTCAAACATGTTTTAATTCTTTCTTGGTTCCACCCGAACCCCCATTATCATACCGCTAAGTGATATAATTACACCTTAATCATATCACACGTATATAACACAAATCGAGGCATTACAGAAGTTTTCTTGGTTTGGCTGGCTATTACCGACGTTTCGTCGAGGGTTTCTCAAAGATCGCCAAGCCACTTACACAGCTGACTCAGAAAGGAGTTCCATTCCTTTGGTCGTAAACTTGTGAGCAGAGCTTCCAGGAGTTGAAGCATAGATTGACTTCAGCGCCAGTTTTGGTGATTCCCAGGGAGAACAAAGGGTTCGTTCTCTATACCGATGCATCGCTTCAGGGTTTAGGATGCGTGCTGATGCAGGATAAACACGTTGTGACTTACGCTTCGAGACAATTGAAGCCACACGAGACGAGGTATCCAGTCCATGATTTGGAGCTAGCAGCTATAGTGTTTGCCTTGAAGATCTGGCGACACTACTTATATGGTACCTCATTCACCATCTTCACTGATCACAAGAGCCCGAAGTTCTTGTTTACGCAGGCTGAGCTAAATATGAGACAGAGGAGATGGATGGACCTACTGAAGGATTATGACTGTGAAATCGAATACCATCCGGGAATAGCAAACTTGACAGCCGACGCTTTGAGTCGAAAAGTAAGGAGCACGGCAGAGGATGCCATGTGTCTATCAGCTATGATGGGCTCCTACTGCTATTTGGGGTTTGATTACGATGTGTCTGCTTCACCAGTGCAGGTTTTAACATTATTAGCTGAGCCGGCTATTTATGATCATATCAGGAAGGCTCAGGAGACCGACGAAGAGGTTCAGAGATGGTTATCCGTGGTTCGTTTGGGTCAGTCGTCGAAGTTCAGGGTGGCTGAGGATGGTTCCTTGAGGTTAGGTGATCGGTGGGTGGTTCCGAATACACCCGAGTTGAGACAGGGTATATTACAACGAGCTCATTGCAGCAGGATGAGTATCCACCCGGGCGGAAAGAAAATGTATAAGGATTTATGCAGCCAATTTTGGTGGAGGCGATGAAACAAGATGTTACCTCATTCGTCAAAAGATGTTTGATTTGTCAACAGGTAAAGGCTGAGAGGCAGAGGCCTGGGTGGTGAGCTAAGGAGCTTGGAGATACCACAGTGGAAGTGGGAGCACATATCCATGGACTTCGTGACCCACTTACCGAGGACTGTTTCGGGTTTTGATGCCATATGGGTAGTCGTGGACAGGCTGACTAAGGTGGCTCACTTCATTCCATATTGTATGACCTTCACGTACTTGAGGATGTCACAGTTATATATCAGAGATGTGGTGAGACTGCACGGGATCCCTGTTTCGATTGTGTCTGATCGAGATCCGCGGTTTACATCTCACTTCTGGGAAGGTCTTCAGTCAGCTCTAGGTACAGAGTTGAGGTTGAGCACAACCTATCATCCCCAGACGGACGGACAGACCGAGCGTACGATACAGACGCTCGAAGATATGTTGAGGGCTTGTGTGCTGGAGTTCGACACTTCTTGGCAGGACTCAGTAGCCTTGGTGGAATTTTCTTATAATAACAGTTACCAGGCTAGCATACAAATGGCTCCATTTGAAGCCCTATATGGCAGGCGTTGCAGGTCGCCTTTGTGTTGGGATGATGTGGACCGTAAATCGGTCGGAGGACCAGAATTGGTCCAGGTTATGGAAGAAAAAGGTAAAGGTTATCAAGAGAAAGATGAAGGCAGCTCAGGACAGACATGCAGCGTATGCCAATCAGCGGCGAAGACCGTTGGAGTTCCAGTTGGGCGACAGAGACTTTCTGAAGATCTCACCTTTCAGAGGTGTAGTACAGTTTGGGATGCGGTGAAAGTTATCCCCAAGATATGTAGGGCCGTATGAGATCTTGCAGCGTGTTGGTACTCTGGCGTACCATTTAGCTTTACCGCCCTCTCTGTCTGGTATAACGATGTGTTCCATGTGTCTATGCTGAGGAAGTACGAGCCAGATCCTTCTCATGTGTTGCAGCCTTCTGAGGTTCAGATAGAGTCCGATGTTTCCTATGTGGAGCGGCCTATCAGGATTCTGGATCGGGCAGATTGCAGACTGAGAAACAAAGTTATTCCTATGGTCAAAGTTCAGTGGGATCGTAGGGGTGTCGAGGAGGCCACGTGGGAGACGGAGCGACACATGGTGCAGCACTATCCAGAACTGTTTTCTGGTATGTGATTTATGTTTTGTATTATATTGGGTAAGTGCATGCTGATTTCGAGGATGAAATCTTATAAGTAGGGGAGTATTGTGATATCCCCGAAATGATTAGGTGTTATTTAAACATTAATCATTGTTGTGAAAATTATGGTATTAATTCCTTGTGTTGAATTAATAATATTGGGGAAATGCATGTCAGGGTGCATGTGTTATATGTTTGGATTTTGGGGTTGTGGCATGATTATTTGGGGTGTGTGTGTTATTTGTTTTGGTGAAGCATGCTTAAATGGGAATTGAAGTATTTTATTGAGAAAATACTATAAATATCATGTGAGGATATTTTAATACATCGTGCTAAATACCGAGACTAAAACATAACACATCACTTAACCCACCACCCAACCACCCCCATTGACCCATACCCTGCTGCCAGCTGCTCACCCATACCCCTTTCCCCTTCTCCCACTCCACCTTCCCATGTCTGAAATCCCACCATTTCTCTCCCAAAAATCGTCCAACACTTGCTGAGCAAGATAGGAAGGAGTTCAACCATTTTTATTGCTTTGAAGCCTTCCAAAAATCGGAGCAAAAAGGGGTGAGAAACCATGTTCTGGTTTTGAATTTAAGTTGTTTAAGTTCATGCTTTTTGTTGGTGTAAAAATGGCATGTTAGCTTAGGTTTCTTAAAACCTTCGATTTAAATGCTTATATAGTGTTGTTATGAAGCTTCAAGTATTTTTCCTTGAGCATGTTACATGTTTTATGTGAAGGATTTAAGCATGTAAATTATAGTGTTCGAAAATCTGGGTAAAGTGTGTGCCCTGTTTTTCTGGAAAATATGGGATGTGAGTGAAGTTGTGGAGGTATTATCATGCATGTTAGTTAGGTTTTTGGTAAACCTTTGATTTGAGTACATGCATGGTAGTTTTGTAAAGCTCTTGGAGTTTTTGTTCGAGCATGTTTTATGTTATATGTTGTAGTTTTAATAGCATGAAATGAGGTGCTCGAGAAATCTGGAAATGAAATATGTACCCTGTTTTCAGAAAATCTTGGATGGGTACTGATTTTGTTGGGTGATTTTCATGCATGTGGGTTTAAGTTTGGGTATAACTTTGATTTTATTACACTTATGGTAATACCTTGTAGCTACTAGCATGTTGGTTTAGGCATGTGGTATAGCTTATGTGCTGGTGTGAATGGTATGAATATGAGTGTTCAGAAATCTGAAAAATATCGCGCACATAGCATGTGGCGATCGATCGCCACAAACGGGGCGATCGATCGCCGAAGGCAGTAGCCAAAATCAAAGACACGCGATCGATCACCATGAATGGCGCGATCGATCGCCATGGGCCAGTGAAGTCTGGCGATCGATCGCCTCGAGGTAGCGATCGATCGCCAGAGGCAGAATAATGAAAAAATGATTTTTTGTTGGATTTTTTGATTTTGGACTATAAATTGGCATCTAATATTGTGTTGTACACTGGTGTAGAGCCTTCACAGATAGCTACACAGCGCAGGGGATAGAGTCCCGCAACACACTACATTTTGTAAAGGTACGTAAGCGACGTACGGGCATCCCAACGGTAACATGTACTTTATGTTTGTCTATTTGACACATGATGAATGCATGTGATGCATTAAGAGTATGATACATGTATTATGCATTGTGATTGCATATTGTGATGTGGAATAAAAGAGGTGTATTCCACGAGTCAGGGGTGATCACAGTGAGTATTTTAATGCTTACGCTTTACCGCTAAATATGTGGAGAGGGAGGGGGAGGCTCGCTTGCACATAGAGGCGGGGAATGCCATACTAAGCGATGATGAGATACCGCTTGTATGAAAAAGCGATGATGAGATACCGCTTGTTTTGAGATTAAGGAGCGAAGAAGCATTAAAATAACTGATGATGACTGACTCGAGAGAAAGTAATGATATGTCATGACATTTATTTATGAGGCCATATGTTCATATAGTGATTTGATTATGAATTATGGTACAGGGACAACCAATAGGCGTTGTAAATGCGATGGAAATACAGGAAGTGTTTTGTATTTATGATTCATGCATTTACGCTTTACATTCATATTATGTTGACTATGACTTGATATGCTTATGTTGGGGGTTGTTTTTGTAGGTTCTTTTGATGATTAGAACCAGGGTCGGGGTTGAAATGCTGAGCTGTAAGGAGTGCTACAGGATTAGCGTATTTTTGTATAGCTTCTACAAGATAGAGTAAGACTATAATGTAGTACCTTTTGTAGGAATAATTGAAATTCCTTTTTGAACTTTTGGTACTGTAATCGATTAAGCTCAGGTAGTCAACACGGCCTAACACTCTGATATATACATATATATATATATATATATATGTTTAGTTCTCTTAATCACACCTTAATATCCTTTAGATAACGGGGTCTCACACTTTCCAATTTTGAAGCGGCCACACTTCGCACTTACGTAGGTGATCTCCTAGAACAGTATCCCGCTATACTCCAACATATTCTATGTGATATTCCCGAAATGATTATATGCATTTGGACATTAATTATGTTTATGTGGTAATTATGGTGTTAATTAATTTAGTGTTGGAATTAATTAATATGGTGAAATGCTTAGTCATGCCGTGGGCGTGACCTGAAAATGCATTTCAGGGTGCATGTGATGCATGTTGGGAATTTGGGTGTTGGCATGGTTTAATTGTGGTGGGTAAAGATTATTTTGGTGAAGCATGTTTTAATTGAGGTTATGGTGCATTATTGTAAAATGCTTTTAAAATATAATGTTGAGATATTTTATACATCATGCTAATTTATGGGGTACATGTTATTTTTAACCCCACTTATACCCCACTACCCCACACCTCCCATCACTCTTTACCAATCAATTCACTCCCAACTCTATCCCCAAAACCCCCCAAACCCGATTTTGGTGCCAAGGAGGAGAGGAAACCTTTGCAAAATTCTTATTTGTGAGATTCTTGATAGGATTTGAAGTCCTTAAGAGGTATGAATCGCTCCTTGTTGTTTTTATGAGGTTTTATTTTTAAATGGGTTTGATTTTGGGATTTAAAAATGGTTTGATTTTGGGTTGTGTTGTGTTTGGTTGGGTGTTGGATTTTTGGTGGTATTAAGGTGTTTATTGAAGGGCTATAGTGTTTTGATGTTGTGGGATTGTGGTTATTTCTGTTGGTATGGATTGGGGAAGAAAAATGGTGCAAAATGGTGATTTTTCTGGTTACAGGTAGCGGCGATCGATCGCCCGTTTTTGGCGATCGATCGCACGCAAGCAGTGCGCGGCAGAAGCACTTGGCGATCGATCTCTATGTTTGGGCGATCTGTGGGCCTCGCGATCGATCACCGAAGGCAGGAAAATGTTGGCTCGGGCAGTGTGATCTCGCGATCGATCGGGGCTATGTGGCGATCGATCGCGAGTCACCAAAGACATTTTGGTTATTTTCGTGGGATTTTTGGCATTGGGCTATTATTGGCTTCTAATATTAGTTTGTGTGATTGTGTAGAACAATCCCAGGTTGCAACAGAGCCAAGGAAGTGAAGTCCTACTAAATCCTACTTTTGGAAAGGTACGTAGAGAGACGTACGGGCACCCAACGGTACATGTATCTTATATACTCATTTGAATATGCATTGTGGATGCAAGTATATATTGAATTGTGCATTGCGGATGCAAATACATGTTGAACTATGCATTATGATTGCATATGTGTATGTTGAATATTTGGTGCACGTCCCATGAGTCATGGTTATATTAGAGTGATGATTTTAATGCTTTGCCGCTGTCACTTGAAACGATGATAGAATACTTGCCGCTGTCATATTGTAGCGAGGAAAGAATATTTGCCGCCAAATGTTGAAGCGAGGGTATTGCCGCATGTCACATTTGAGCGAGATTATTCAATGCCGCTAATATGTCAAAGCGAGGGGTATTAGTGCCGCTGTCATGACAAGCGAGGTGCATTAAAATACACTATTATAACAGACTAGGGATTGGTGATTGGTGACTGGTGATAACGAAATGGTGATATGTCATGACATTTGTGGAACCATTAAATAATCTATTGATTATACTCATGAGTTATGGTACAGGGAAAACCAAAAGGGAGCGTTTAAAATGCATTGGAAAAAAGGATGTGTTTTGTAATTACGCTTTATGCATTTACGCCTTATAATCATAATATGTTGAATATGGATTATTATATGCTCATGATTTGGGGGTTGTCCTTGTAGGTACATTTTGGCGTAAAAGGGGCTAAGGACGGGTTGAGGCGGTGAGCTTGTGAAGACCGCTTTTGATAAGGAAGGGCATGATTATTTTGTATAGTTTATACTCTAGGAGTAGTGTAAAGCTATAGTGATTAACATTCATATTATAGGGAATGTAGTTAATCCATTTGGAAGTCCTTAACTTGGCATGTAATTCTTAAGGCTCAAGGCCTCAACACGAACTTTTATACTCTGATTATACATGTTAGCTCTACTTATGCCTTTAATCCGCACTTAAGGAACTAGAGTCCTTACATTAGTGGTATCAGAGCAATGGTTAGAGAACCCGGGAATGAGTGAAGGGTAGCCTTAGCAACAAGTTGGCTAGGTATTTATTATGAGCATGTTTATGCATGTGGTGCATATTGGTGTATAAAATTGTTATACTAACATGCTTATTGATGCTCATGTTATCTAACGGTGTAATACGTGAATTGCTTTGGTGTTGTTGTTAACCCTTGTATTACAGCATGGCGGCCGTAAATTTGGGGAACCTCAATGAGGAGGTGGGCGATGTTGGAAGTGTCAATGCTAGTATTGCTCAGACGAACCCTCTACCGCCACCTGTTGTGGGCATGGAACCGATAGCACAGTTGTTATTGCCCGGAGAGCTGAGTCTGACACAGTTCTTGAACTTCCACCCACCCCCTTTTGAGGGAACAGAAACTGGAGAGGAAGCGGAGGAATGGTTAGAAAGGATATAGCAGATCTTCGTGTCGGCACCCTGTGCCAAGACTGCTTGGTTAAGATTGACAGAGTTTCAACTGGCCAAGAATTCTTCCATGTGGTGGAAGACAACTGTGATGAAGCTGAGAGCTCAAGGAGTACAGATTGACTGGAGCTTGTTTAGGAACCAATTTCTGAACCGGTACTTTTCTGCTGCCGCTAGGCAAATGAAAGAGGATGAATTTCCAATCTGAAGCAGGGCAACATGACAGTCTCTGACTATGCCCTACAATACTCATCACTTTTGAGGTATGTCCCTCATATTGCTACAAGCAGTCATGCCAAGATGATGCATTTCCTGAAGGGCTTGAGGCCGGAGCTGTTTGATAGGGTTATCTCCAACAACCCCACCTCTTTTGATGATGATCTTACTAGAGGAGAGCTTGCAAAAATTGAAGTTGGTGCCTATGCTGATGTTGTACCCCCACATGTGCCACCGTAGAGGCAAGTTACTGATAGCTTGAGGCCACGAGGGGAGTCATTTAAGCCTCGTGGAGCTTCTTCATCCTCTCGGTTTAGTGGGAAGAAGTCTTATAACCGGAAACAGGAGAGTCGAAAGAGCAATGTATCGACCAACCGAGAACCAACGCAAGCGAATAGAACGGGGGAAACGATATGTGATAACTGTGGAGGACCGCACTTATCAAGTAACTGCCCGGCTTGTTACAGTTGTGGCAAGATGGGCCATATTTCTCGGTATTGCCCCAACCGGGGAGGTCAGTCAGATTTCAGGATGAACGGGCCACGATTTGATGGGAGGACAGGGCATCAGAGGCAGCAGATTATGCCTCGACCATCGGGAGGTCAGACAGTGGGACCGCCCCAAGGGTAGGTATATGCACTGACTAGGGAGCAGGCCGAGGCAACCCCAGAAGAGGTGATCGCTGGTACGTGTCATTTACTTACGTACCCTGCTTTTATTTTGATAGATACAGGTGCCTCCCACTCTTTTGTATCTGTTGGTTTTGTGGAGAGACACCATATGTGCACGTCTCCGTTACCCACGCCTCTTATGGTCTCGACACCCTCCGGAAGGAATGTTGTTGCTGATCTGTTTCAGAATGTCACACGGGCTATCTTATCTATGTCGTGGACACGACGGGAAAGAATAAAGAGTTGAGAGTGGAGGATGTACCCGTGGTAGCAGAGTTCACTGATGTGTTTCCGGAGGAAATCCCAGGATTCCCACCGACTAGAGAGGTCGAGTTTGGGATTGAGTTATTACCTGGAACATCCGCTATTTCTCGTGTCCCTTATAGGATGGCACCTACGGAGTTAAGGGAATTGAAGGAGCAATTACAAGAACTCATTGACAAAGGATAAATACGCCCTAGCGTATCGCGTTGGGGTGCACCAGTTCTTTGTGTGAAGAAGAAGGATGGCTCGATGCGTTTGTGCATCGATTACCGGCAACTGAATAAGGCAACAGTGAAGAACAAATATCCTCTCCCAAGGATTGACGACTTATTTGATCAGTTGCAGGGTACAAAGCTGTATAGCAAGATTGATTTGAGGTCTGGGTACCATCAGATTCGGGTCAGAAATGAGGATGTTCAGAAGACAGCACTCCGGACTCGGTATGGGCACTACGAGTTCTTGGTTATGCCGTTCGGTGTGACGAATGCCCCGGCTGTCTTTATGAATTTGATGAACCTGGAGTTCCAACCATATCTTGACCAGTTCGTCATAGTGTTTATTGACGACATACTTATCTACTCTAAGAGTGAGGAGGAGCACGTGAGACACTTACGAACAGTGCTCCACATCCTTAGAGATAATCAGTTATTTGCCAAGCTCAGCAAGTGTGAGTTCTGGTTGAACAGTGTGGTGTTTCTGGGGCATGTTATATCTAGCAGTGGGATATCGGTGGATCTTAGGAAGATAGAGGCTGTGATGGAGTGGTCTGCACCCACTTCTGTACCCGAGATACGGAGCGTTCCTGGGTTGGCCGGATATTATCGACGCTTCGTCGATGGATTTTCAAGGATTGCTAAACCTTTGACATAGTTGACCCAAAAGGGAGTACCATTCTATTGGTCTGAGGATTGTGAGCAGAGCTTCCAAGAGTTGAAGCACCGGTTGACGACGGCGCCTGTGTTAGTGATTCCTACGGAGAACACGAGGTTTGTTCTATATACTGATGCATCACTACAGGGCTTGGGGTGTGTACTGATGCAAGATAAGCATGTGGTAGCTTATGCATCGAGGTAGTTGAAGCCGCATGAGACTAGATATCCAGCCCATGACTTGGAGTTGGCGGCTATTATTTTTTGCCTTGAAGATTTGGAGGCATTACTTGTATGGTACGTCGTTTACCATTTATACGGATCATAAGAGCCTGAAGTTCTTGTTTACTCAGGCGGAACTGAATAAGACAGAGGAGATGGATGGACTTACTCAAGGATTATGACTGTGAAATAGAGTACCATCCTGGGAAGGCGAACTTGATGGCAGACGCCTTGAGTCGAAAGGTAAAGAGTACTGCTGAGGAGACCATGCAGTTATCGGCTATGATAACTTATTACTGCCATCTGGGCTATGATTTTGATGTAGATACATCATCAGTACGTGTATCGACCTTATTGGCAGAGCCGGACATTTATGAGAATATCCGGAAGCCTAAGAAGGCAGATGATGAGATTCAGAGATGGTTATCATTGGCACATCTTGGACAGCCATCGAAGTTCAGAGTGGCTAAGGACGGTTCCTTGAGATTGGGTAATCGTTGGGTAGTTCCGAGTACGCCAGAGTTGCGTAGAGGGATCTTGCAGCGAGCTCACAGCAGCCGACTTAGTATCCACCCAGGAGGGAGAAAAATGTATAACGATCTATGTGATCAATTTTGGTGGAAACGGATGAAGCGTGATGTTACCGCTTTTGTCAAGAGGTGTTTAATCTGTCAGCAGGTTAAGGCAGAGAGGCAGAGGCCTGGTGGCGAGCTTAGGACTTTGGAGATACCGGAATGGAAGTGGGAACACATATCCATGGACTTTGTGACCCACTTGCTGAGGACCACATCTGGTTGTGATGCCATTTGGGTGATTGTGGATAGGCTGACGAAGGTAGCTCACTTCATTCCCTACAGTATGACGTACACATACCTGAGGATGGCTCAGTTGTATGTCCGGGATATAGTGAGACTACACGGGATTCCATTGTCTATTGTATCTGACAGAGATCCGCAGTTTACATCTCATTTTGGGGAGGTCTTCAGTCAGCTTTGGGTACTGAAGTAAGATTGAGCACGGCATATCATCCCCAAACGGACTGTCAGACTGAGCGTACAATACAGACGCTCGAGGACATGCTACGGGCTTGTGTATTAGAGTTTGATGCTTCATGGCCAGATTCATTGGCCTTGGTAGAGTTCTCTTACAACAATAGCTATCAGGCGAGTATTCAGATGGCTCCCTTCGAGGCTCTATATGGTCGACGTTGTAGGTCACCATTGTAATGGGATGATTTGACCAGTAAGTCAGTTGGAGGACCCAAACTGATTCGGGAGATAGGGGATAAAATAAAGGTTATTCGACAGAAGATGAAGGCAGCACAGGATAGGCAGACAGCCTATGCAAAGAAACGACGGAGACCGTTGGAGTTTCAGTTGGGAGATAAGGTCTTTTTAAAGATCTCACCTTTCAGAGGTGTTGTACGGTTTGGTATGCGCGGGAAACTATCTCCGAGGTATGTTGGACCGTATGAGATCTTACAGTGCATCGGTACTTTGGCTTACCGTTTGGCTTTGCCACCGTCATTGTCTGGTATTCATGACATATTCCATGTATCTATGTTGCGGAAGTATGAGCCGTATCCGTCACATGTGTTGCAGCCTTTTGAGGTGCACTTAGATTTTGATGTGTCCTACGTGGAACGGCCAGTCAGGATCCTAGATAGAGCTGATTACAGACTTCGGAACAAAGTGATACCGATGGTCAAGGTTCAGTGGGATCGCAGGGGTGTTGAGGAAGCCACGTGGGAGACGGAGCGGCATATGGTACATCACTACCCAAAACTTTTTTTCTGGTATGTGATTTATGTTTAATTTCGGATTGGTAAGTGCATGCGATTTCGAGGATGAAATCTTATAAGTATGGGAGTATTGTGAAATCCCCGAAATGATTATATGCATTTGGACATTAATTAGGTTTATGTGGTAATTATGGTGTTAATTAATTTAGTGTTGGAATTAATTAATATGGTGAAATGCTTAGTCATGCGGTGGGCATGACCTGGTAATGCATTTCAGGGTGCATGTGATGCATGTTGGGAATTTGGGTGTTGGCATGGTTTTGTGGTGGGTAAAGATTATTTTGGTAAAGCATGTTTTAATTGAGGTTATGATGCATAAAATGCTTTTAAAATATCATGTTGAGATATTTTATACATCATGCTAATTTATGTGGTACATGTTATTTTTAACCCCACTACCCCACACCTCCCATTACTCTTTACCAATCAATTCACTCCCAACCCTATCCCCAAAACCCCCCAAAACCCCCCAAACCCGATTTTGGCGCCAAGGAGGAGAGGAAACCTTTGCAAAATTCTTATTTGTGAGATTCTTGATAGGATTTGAAGTCCTTAAGAGTTATGGATCCCTTGTTGTTTTTATGAGGTTTTATTTTTAAATGTGTTTGATTTTGGGATTTAAAAATGGTTTGATTTTGGGTTGTGTTGTGTTTGGCTGGGTGTTGGATTTTTGGTGGTATTAAGGTGTTTATTGAAGGGTTATAGTGTTTTGATGTTGTGGGATTGTGGTTATTTGTGTTGGTATGGATTGGGGAAGAAAAATGGTGCAAAAATGGTGATTTTTCGGGTTACAGGTAGCGGCGATCGATCGCCCATTTTTGGCGATCGATCGCGCGCAAGCAGTACGATCGGTGGGCCTCGCGATCGATCCCCATGTTTGGGCGATCGATCACCATGTTTGGGCGACCGATCGGTGGGCCTCGCGATCGATCCCGCCAAATGTGGCGATCGATCGCCGAAGGCAGGAAATGTTGGCTCGGGCAGTGTGATCTCGCGATCGATCGGGGCTATGTGGGGATCGATCGCGAGTCACCAAATATTGACTTTTTGGTTATTTTTGTGGGTTTTTGGCATTGGGCTATTATTGGCTTCTAATACGGTTTGTGTGATTGTGTAGAACCATCCCAGGTGGCAACAAAGCCAAGGAAGTGAAGTCCTACTAAATCCTACTTTTGGAAAGGTACGTAGAGAGACGTACGGGCACCCAACGGTACATGTATCTTATATACTCAGTATGCATTGTGGATGCAAGTATATATTGAATTGTGCATTGTGGATGTAAAAACATGTTGAACTATGCATTATGATTGCATATGTGTATGTTGAATATTTGGTGCACATCCCATGAGTCATGGTTATATTAGAGTGATGATTTTAATGTTTTGTCACTGTCACTTGAAGCGATGATAGAATACTTGCCGCTGTCATATTGTAGCGAGGAAAGAATATTTGCCGCCAAATGTTGAAGCGAGGGTATTGCCGCATGTCGCATTTGAGCGAGGTTATTCAATGCCGCTAATATGTCGAAGCAAGGGGTATTAGTGCCGCTGTCATGACAATCGAGGTGCATTAAAATACACTGTTATAACAGACTAGGGATTGGTGATTGGTGATAACGAAATGGTGATATGTCATGACATTTGTGGAACCATTAAATAATCTATTGATTATACTCATGAGTTATGGTACAGGGACAACCAAAAGGGAGCGTTTAAAATGCATTGGAAAACAGGAAGTGTTTTGTAATTACGGTTTATGCATTTACGCCTTATAATCATATTATGTTGAATATGGATTATTATATGCTCATGATTTGGGGGTTGTCCTTGTAGGTACATTTTGGCATAAAAGGAGCTAAGGACATGTTGAGGCGGTGAGCTTGTGAAGAGCGCTTTTGATAAGGAAGGACATGATTATTTTGTATAGTTTCTACTCTAAGAGTAGTGTAAAGCTATAGTGATTAACATTCATTTTGTAGGGAATGTAGTTAATCCATTTGGAAGTCCTTAACTTGGCATGTAATTCTTAAGGCTCAAGGCCTCAACACGAACTTTTATACTCTGATTATATATGTTAGCTCTACTTATGCCTTTAATCCGCACTTTAGGAACTAGGGTCATTACATTCTAATAATCATTAAAGGCCTTTTTGGCTATCCTCGTACCCCTTTTGCAGGCTACACCACTTATCATAGGAATGGGTTGGAGAGTGATCTCCAAGATGTTTATACAATCTCATAATTTAGTTGTCCCTTTTGAACCTAGATCTTGGGATCTCCAGACAACAAAGGTGGGTATCCACTATGAGATTTTGATTATAGGGTTTTAACCCCATTCCCCTCGATAAACTTCCACATGATCTCTCGGTTAACCATTTTATATGTGGATCCGCGGTTACACATAATCACTCATGATTATGCTACTAGAGATCATTTTGTCATATAGCATTAGCGCAACACATTTTAGTTGCATGCACAGGATTTTTCTCTAACAACTTATAAAGTCACTCGGCCGAAGAAGCTTTATATGTTTTACATAGAGAATTTTCCCCAATTATATTACCTCATTAGCATCATTTTATCCTTTTAGGATATTTCATCATCGAATTTTAAAAGCGTTGTTAACGCGTTATTTCTTACATAATTCGAGACCCGAGAAAATACTCAACTTTAACTCACAATTCATATTTAAGCGCATAGATTCTTAAAATTACAAGTTCAAGATTCTATTTCTTATAAACTTGAAATTTAAGAGCAACTTAAAATTTGAAACTCGAATTAATCCTTGAGATTTCATTCTTCAAATGTCTTTGAAACTTTAATTCCAAGCATTGTTCTTGATGCACATACGTCAAAATATCTCGTCAACATTTTATTTGTTACTTGATGATTTCTAAATTGCTTCTTCAATGAGCATATCATCAATACACAAGCATACATATGCTTAGGAGTCTACACATTTATCACACTCGTTGATCTATTTAACAACATTATTTGTCAAACTCTTCATGTCACTTATTTGACGTTTGTTATGACTTCACTTTAGCCTTCATATTTCTAGTTTAGCCAAGTACCCTCACATTTCAAATATTGTAGGAAACTCTCTTTTCCTTCAATCACAAGGTTTTTTCGTCATTGCCTAAATGTGGTACTTAGTATGTGATTGAATCCTAGAATTGCGACCCCCCACAACTTCGGGTAGTAACGAAGTGCACTGTCGTTCCAACTTTTGTGTTTCAATTCTAAGCGTTATCGTCTTACAAATCCAAATTCAAGTTTTTTTATTTCTTGAAATTTTCGGATTTAAGCGCACTTGCTTACAAAAGTTGAAACTTGGATAATATTCTCAAACTCGGTTCACAATTTGCAATTTAAGCGCACTAGCTTAGAAAACTTGATTCAAGATTTTAAGTCTTGCAAATTCATTTTATAAGCGTACTAGCTTAGAAATTCAAAATGAACCAATTTGAGATAATACAACGCCTAGTCAAAATTTGTGGTTTCGATTTATCACTTGTGTTTTAAGCGTACAAAGCTTAGAAATTTGAATTCAAGATTGTGTTGCCCTGTAAACTCAAGCTTAAGCGTCAAATTCTTAGACAACACAAGTATAATCTACTCACATTTCCCATAGCAAACCTCATTTGCTAAATTTGATTGCAATCTCATACTTGAAGTGTTTATACACCTCATTGGCCTCGCTTTCGCTTCATATCAAAAAAGTCACAACACTATCATGTGCAAATATTGATAAAGTAACAAATTACTTTTCTTACATCTCTAGTTTGCACAATCTTTCCATCACAAACATCATTGTGAGTTAACTCTAGAGACGTTACGATTCTTCTAACAAATGAATGACGATTTTGTTAACTTAGTGCCCACACAAGCAATAAATTTAACATTACAATTTGTGTTGTGAACTATGGTTTAAAGGATCCTAACAATCATGCCACAAACCATAAGATTCAATACAAAAGCAATAACATAAATTGTTTTCAACAAATATCGGCATTACATTTACTTAGAATCACTCCATTCTTGGAGTTTACAACTTTCAAAGATACACAATCTAATTAAGCGATAAGGGCTAGATCATCCAAATCATTTGAGAGACGATCTTCTTCGGTCACATTTACTTGATTATAGCCTTCCCACGATCGTCTTTATTATGACAATCCTTTGCCATGTGATTGGGTTTTTCTCATTTGTAGCACTTGCCTTTGAACTTCTTTGCATTTCAAGATTTGGAGGCCATGACGTCAAACTTGCGCTTTGTTCCGGCGTGTTTTTCCACTAAGTTCACTCGTGCTTTATGTTGGTGCCAATTTTCCTTCCTTTCAGAAATTTTGTTGTCCTCCTCGATTCTCAAGCGAACCACAAAGTCTTCAAGATTCATCTCTTTTCGTTTGTGCTTGCTATAATTCTTGAAGTCCTTCCATGACGGAGTCAACTTCTCAATCATTGCGGCCACTTGGAATGAATCACTTAGAACCATTCCCTCCGCATGAATTTCGTGCATGATTACTTGCAAATCTTGCACTTGCGCTATCATCGGCTTTGTGTCAACCAATTTGAAATCCAGGAATCGCCCAACGATGAATTTCTTCATGCCGGCATCCTCGGATCTATACTTTTTCTCCAAGGATTGCCACAATTCCTTGGTCGTCTTCACTAGACAATACACATTGTATAATGTGTTGTCCAGTCTGTTGAGAATATAATTCTTGCACAGGAAATCACTTTGATTCCACGCATCAACAACATCCCTCTTTTGGTTGTCGATTCCACTATCCATAATAGTATGAGCATCCTCATTGAGGAACATTGCCAACCCAAGGTTGTCAATAAAACAACATCTTTTGTTGACATCGCTTGAAATCGTTCTCATTGAACTTTTCAAATCTTTCACCATGATGAACTGGAGTCGTTGTTGTACTCGACGAAGCCGTTTGTTGCTAATATTGTCTTAAGATTGTTGTTAAAAAACTTATGGATGTGTATATTAGGAAAGTAGTAAGCAAAAACAAAAAATAGCTTTGTAGTAGAAATGTCGAGGTGAGATTTGGAATCTTCATTCTTAAGATAATATTGTCCCGCTACGGTGCTAACGGTTCAATTGGCAATTTGTCTCCCAAGATACAACGACTATGATTTGTGATAGAAGCTCTCCAAATCACAAATCCTTTAAACCACAAAGGTTTAAAAGCACTAAATAATAAACAAGGATGAAGATCCACAAAATTATTCAAATTTTGATCTTCAATATGATGTGAATTTAAAAAATTCCATGTCTAATTCATTCAAAGGTTGTTTCTTATAAAATATACCAAGTGGTGTCATCAAGAGACACCATTTGGAAGCATCCAATCATGAAAAATTGCACCCCAACATGAATGGACACACCATTTAATTTGGAAGTATCCAATCATGAAAAAATTGCACTTCAACATGAATGGACACACCATTTAATTCAATTCAAATTTTCAACAAATTTCACTCTAATATTATTTGGAAAATTACCGTGTACATCATCAACTCTAACAAATTATAACATTTTGTATCCTGTTGACTTGATCTGAAATTTTATCAAAGATTTATCGTTGCATTCTATCATCGGCATGCATCCTCAAACTTAAAGCACTTAAGCTAACTATTTCAAATCTTTAAAAAAACAAAATAAAATTCTAAGGTGTCAAAATTATCTTTTTCAGAAACCAAACGACTAGATAATTTTATATCCAAAAAATATATATATTTTTTAAAATTTACAATAACTAGCTTAAGGGGCTCTAAGTTTGAGAATTCAAGATAATGATGTGAGACGATGAATCTTCGAAAGAGGATGCAAAGTGTTAGAGCATCTCCAATGCAACTTCAAGTTGGTGTTGGACACCATTTTCACACAAGAATCATCATCCAACCCAGCGCTAAATTCTGCACCAAATTTTGTTTTTGCTACAGTGCTGCGCCCGCGCTAAAGTTTTTCTTTTTTAAATTTTTTTTTATCTTTTAATTTTTTTTATTGTTTTAAATTATTGGATTAATTAAATAAAATAGTTAAGAATATTTAATTTCGATTTAATTAATTATAACATAAATTAAAAAATATTTAAATAAGTTCCATAAATTATTTTATTTAATTAATAAATTTAACTATTAAAATAAGTTAAATAAATGTTTAAATAAGTTTAATATACGAAAATTTTAAGTTTAATGTTTAGTTATGATAAAGTGAATAAATGATTATTTATATTAAATTAAATTAATTAATTAAATTGAATTATTGATTGGATTTTACTGATTTAATTATTAAATTTAATTTTAATTAATTATCTAAATAAATTTTCTAAATATAAATTTCATATATAAATATATTAATAAAATTGTAATAGATAATTGATTGAATAAAATAATTACTATAAATGAAATTAAAAGGAATATTTTAAGGAATAATTTTTTGGAGTATATATGTTGGACATGAATTCGTGTTTGGTGCAGAAATTGCAATATTTTGATGCAAAACTCGCACTAAAATGAAGTTTTGGGTTGGATGGCCTTACAATTTATGAAAGTTGAGGATATAAACTTGTAAGTTTTCAAATAACTGTTACAAAGTAAAATTTAGATTAAACTATATGATGATTTTTGTAATTTTTAATATATATTTATATATTGATTTTGGTAATTAAGCGTCTAAGCCTAAACAAAAATCTTAGTCCAAGTATTATATCACCTATGCTACCACCCTTCTTCAGGTACTTATTTCCACCTTTTTTTCTCTATTTTTTTGTTTTTCCTCTTCAGCTTATCTTATGTGTTACTATTGTATTAATATGTTGTTTCTTTCTTTCTTTCTTTTTCTTTTTTTCTTTTTTTTCTATTTTCGGATGGCTATTGTTTGCATTGCTTAGCTGTGATTGGAGTTTTGTTTAGTTTTTGGGAATAGTTGGAATTTTTACGATTCTCAACGTGTTATTTATTTAGTAATCTGTTTTTTTTTTTAATTTAAGATTTGGTTTCTGCTAATCTGTTTGGAGGCTTCTGTTAATTATTTCATGGTGTGTTATTCCTTTTCTGTTGATACGGAGAGCTGCATTGGTCCCAAGTGGATTAAACTATTACCCCCCATTCCGGGAGAAAAAAATCATATATAATTGAGTTAATGGGTTTCAAATGTATTTTGTTTAAGTATGGCACATACTATACTTAACATCGGCTGATAAACTACACAGGGCCTGCATGAGATGGTTATTCATATGCAAATGCGGTTACTGTATTATATTGTTTTGATCATTGTTCTGATGAAGTCATGAAGATTGCTTGGATGATGAAGTAACTCATTCAGCAAGTTCAGTTGTCAAGCTTGATGATGATGAACTTGTATGAATATTTGTTATTTCACCTGATAAAATATGTTCTTTTCTCACCTCTTATACACTGTTCATTTAAGATTGTATGCTGGCCTTTTGATTACTTCTACCGTTGGATATTCATAAAGCTGATTAGAGTGTTGTTCTTGAGGACGTTAGGGTCATCAATTTGTTTTTTTCTTTACTCTTGTTTTTGGGAGTCTGAGTTATATTTATTTTCCTCATATTTCTATGATTTCTTAGGCTATGTTTGGTTTTATTTCCAGTATTTTCTGAGGTTTGTTATAACAAAATGAGTTTTTTAAATATGTATTGGGGCATGAAATGAATGTTTTGTTTTGTTTTAGGAAAAAAAACAAGATTTAATGTTGCAGTTAAATTGTGCATTGTTTGTCTAATCATTGATCTTTTAATATTTTGTGGGTAGTTAAAATTGAAAAAGATATTGCATTGTATCATAATGTGATATATTGCTAGAGCATTTTTTGGGATTGATGAGAATTTGAGTAAAAGTAATAATTATATCAGGAGAAGTGAAAATAACTTCTTATAAAAGGAATGAAATGAGATACTAGTGTTGTTTTTGTTAAAGATGGGAAATTTTTTTAAAGACAAAACCAAACATGACCTTACTACTCTGTATCCACAGATATTTTTGTTCTCTAGATACGCAAAAGCATAGTTATTAAAGGCGCATAGCGCATTAAAGCGCAAAGAGGTCTTGGAGCTATAGCGCATAGTGCGACGCGAAGCGCGCGTTTTACTAAAGTAAAGCGCAATAGCTTATATATTTTTAATACATCAATAGTATCCATAAAATTTAATCAAACTCATTAACTCATACAAAGCAAATCACAAAATTGATTAAACCATGTTTTTCAACTTTATGTGTTCAACCGGGGCTTGAAATTGATTCATTGTGAATCTGTGATTTATATTATATGGTCAATGTCAAGAATCAAGTTGCAATAAATAAAGAATATGTTTTGTTTTTGTCCGTTGAAATGAAGGTATGGATTCATTTTTATGTAGTTTAGCAACAATTAGCAGTATGCTTTAGCAATAGCTTAGCAATTTATATTTGCTATATTTATATTTTGCTATATTCTCATGTACTTGTCAAACTTTGATTGAATAGACTAAGGGGATGTATTGGTTATAGACTTTTATTAACTTTATTGACTTTTATGGAGTTTAAAAGTCTAGAGGTATTCAATCCAGACTTTTATATACTCTACAAAAGTCTAATGGTATTCAAGACAGACTTTCGTAGAGTTTTAAAAAGTCAGGTGGTATTCAAACTTGAATTTTTAAAACTCCATAAAAGTCTATAGGTATCCAAAATTTCATAGACTTTTAATGACTTCTGTTGAAATCTTTAGGCACAAACTTTGATGCCCCATGACATCCCAAAAAAGTTAAACATTCTCCACTACTCCTAGTAAAGATTTGGAATGACTTTTAATTCATAATTACCATCATCTCTCTTTACTCTTTGCTATTTCATTTCCGACACGACCACCTCCCCATTGGCTTTTCCTCCCCTGTTTTCTACACGTACCCTTTCTTTAATTCCTAATATGCAGCTCTTTCTACAATTATTATTTTTTTTCACATCTTATTTTTTATCCAATATAATACTAATATTTACACAAATATTGTGATGCCCCGAAATTAATTATATGCAATTTGAGCATTAATGATGTTAATATGATGAATTAAGTTGATAATTGATTTATGTGTTGAAATTAATTATCATGTTGAAATGCTTAGTCACATGATAGGCGTGACCCGCGGGGTTGCATTTCAGGGTGCATGTTATGCATGTTAGAAAATAAGGTGTTAACATGATTTAACTACGTTGATGGTTAATTACGAGGAAAGCATGATTTAGTGGAAGTTCAATGCATTTTTGTAAATGCTTTTAAAATACCATGTTGGGGTATTTTATACATCATGTTAACTTTGGGGTATAATTTTAATATTAACCTTATAACTCCCTTTTCCCACTATACCCACTTACTTTACCAATCACTTTTAAAATCCCCAATTCATTCCTCAACCCTAACCCATCTCCCATTTTCGAAATTCACCAAGGAAGGAGAAGGAAAGCTTCACAAAACCTTTGTTTGTGTGATCTTTGTTAAGATTTGGAGCCTACAAGAGGTATGGAACTCTTCCTAAAGTTTTTATGATGTTTGGTGTTGAATGGGTTGATTTTGAAGTAAATTATGTGGGTTTGTTTTGGGTATGTGTTGCATGTTGTTGGGGTATAATTTTTGAAGTGTTTTATGTGGGTTTTAGTGGGTTATGATGATGTAAATGTTGTAGGAAAGTTTGGGTTTGAATGGTTTGAGATAGAGCTTGGAAAATGCTCTAAAATGGCGATTTTTCGAAGTACAGGGATCGGCGATCGATCGCCCATTCCAGGCGATCGATCGCGACCCAACAGTAGACGCCAGTAACATTTGGCGATCGATCGCCACATTTGGGCGATCGATCGGCGAGGCTGGCGATCGATCGCGCCAAAAGTGGCGATCGATCGCCAAGAGCTGAAAATTTCAGCAATGTCTAGTATGGTCTCGCGATCGATCGGGCCTGGGCGGCGATCGATCGCGAGATATAAAAATATGTGTTTTTGATGTTTTGTGGGATTTTTGGATATTGGACTATAGTTAGCTTCTAATATCGATTTGTATGGTTATGTAGAACCATCCCAGGTACCCACAACTTCAAGGAGATAAAGTTCTACAACTTCTCCATTTTTGGAATTAAGGTACGTAAGATGCGTACGGGCATCGGACGGTAACATATTCTAACACTATGACTACGCAATAATCGTATAAGTATTTAAGATGTTTATGATGATGATGTTTATGATGAGTGAAGAGGATATGATGTTTATGATGAGTGAAGAGGATATGATGTTTATGATGATGATTATGATAAGTATGTTTATGATGATGATGTTTATGATGAGTGAAGAGGATATGATGTTTATGATGATGATTATGATAAGTATGTTTATGATGATGATGTTTATATGATGCCCATATAATGATACGATGTTATGATATGGTAAGAGACCAAACGATTGGGTAAGACGCTCACGTGGTAAGATGCCATACGATGTTATGATATGATAAGAGACCATACGATTGGGTAAGACGCCCACGTGGTAAGATGCCACACGATGTTATGATGTGGTAAGATGCCATACGATTGGGTAAGACGCCCACGTGGTAAGATGACACACGATATCATGATATGGTAAGATGCCATACGATGGGGTAAGATGCCCATATGCACGAATGTGAATCAGGGTCAATAAAAGAAGCTGACGAATAACCAGCATGTTTACTTAACTAAGATTTCGTACATTTACTGTTATAGTTATAAGATGATGATGCTATAAGATGATGATGCTTATATGATGATGATGTTATATGATGATGATGTTATAAGATGATGATGCTATAAGATGATGATGCTTATATGATGATGATGTTATAAGATGATGATGTTATAAGATGATGATGCTATAAGATGATGATGCTTATGAGATGATGATCTTTATAAGATGATGATGCTTATATGATGATGATGTTATAAGATGATGATGCTATAAGATGATGATGCTATAAGATGATGATGCTTATAAGATGATGATCTTTATAAGATGATGATGCTTATATGATGATGATGTTATAAGATGCTGATATTTATAAGATGATGATTTTAATCATTCATGTCAAGAATTAATGATTATATGCATGACTATGAAACAGGGACAACCAAAGAGGGTTAATACGATTAACCAGGAAGTATATGTTACCAATTACTTTCATGCATTTATTTATATGCCATTTCCTTATGATTTTAAGTAACGATGTATATGCTCATGATGGGTTGTTCCTGTAGGTACACTTGTGGACCAAAGGGCCTAGGGGCGGGTTGAGGCAGTGAGCTAAAAGGAGCAAGACGCTTATAGGATACAGGATTTTGATAGTCTCTACTCTAGGAGTAGTGTAAATCTATAGCTTTAACATTCATTATTGAGAATGAAATTAATTAGCTCGTGAAATTTTATTTTGGCCTGTGATCTTATTAGCTCAAAGCTACAACCGGAACCCTAAGACGTTATTAATGCATGTTTAGTCCATAATTTGTGTACGAAGATGATGTTAAGGTATGAAGACCCTACATTAGTGGTATCAGAGCAGTGGTTAGATAACCCGGGAATGAGTGAAGGGTAGCCTTAGCAATAAGATGGCTAGGTGCTTACTTTTAAACATGTTTTATGCATATGTTGCATATGAAGTATATGATGTTGTACTAACATGTTTTGTTTCTCTAACGATGTATTATATGAACTGCTTTTGGGTATTGTTGTTAACCCTTGTATTGCAGCCTAGCAGCAAATGCTGAAGTAGATGATGCGATTTCATATGCACTTCTCCGTCGCCCATGCCTCTTGTAGTCTCGACACCCGCTGGAAGAAGTTTGATAACTGATCAGATTGGTTATGACGGCCTCATTTATTTTGAGGATAACGAGCTAAGGCAGTCGTGAACTGCATGCAGAGGACTGTCCGATTCAGGTCTGATATGGGAGTCCAGTGGACATTCTTTGGGGATGGTTCTCGTTCAAAGATTCCTTTGATATCTGCTGTCAAGATGGCACAGTTGTTGGAACGAGGCCATACAAGATATCTCATATCTCTCGTTGATGTTACGGAAAAGAAAGAAGAAGTAAAAGTTGAGGATGTGCCCGTAGTGGCGGAGTTCCCTGATGTCTTTCCGGAGGAGATTCCCACCGACGAGAGAAGTCGAGTTTGGGATTGAGTTACTACCGGGGACGTCTGCCATCTCTCGTGTCCCATATAGGATGGCACCAGCGGAGCTAAGGGAATTAAAGACACAGTTACAAGAGCTCTTTGATATGGGTTACATGCGTCCTAGCGTATCGCCCTAGGGTGCACCAGTTTTACTTGTCAAGAGAAAGAAGGATGATTCGATGCGTTTGTGCATCGATTTCAGACAAATGAACAAAGCCACAGTAAAGAATAAGTATCCACTTCCGAGGATCAATGATTTAGTTGACCAGTTGCAGGGTACGAGGCTCTACAGTAATGTCGATCTGAGGTCGGAGTTCCATCAGATTCGAGTAAGAGAAGATGATGTTCAGAAGACAGCATTCAGGACTAGATATGGGCACTATGAATTCCTAGCCATGTCTTTTGGAGTGACGAATGCCCCAGCTGTTTTTGTGAGCCTGATGAACAGAGTGTTCCAACCGTATTTGGATCAGTTCGTCATTGTTTTCATTGATTTGGAGGCATTACTTGTATGGTATGACGTTTACTATCTTTCGGACCATAAGAACCTGGAGTTTCTAATCATACAGGCTGAGTTGATTATGCACCAAAGAATACGGATGGATTTACTCAAGGATTATGACTGTGAGATTGAGTACCATCCTGGTAAAGCAAATTTGATAGCAGACGCCTTAAGTCGGAAGGTGAAGAGTACTGCTGAAGACACTATGTGTTTATCAGCGATGATGACTTCTTATTGCCATCTGGGCTATGATTTTGATGTGAACACGTCGCCGGTGCGAGTGTCGACCTTGTTGGTCGAGCCAGACATATTTGAGGCAATCAGGAAGGCCAAGAGGTCGGATGATGAGGTTCAGAGGTGGACATCATTGTTGCTTCAGGGTCAGCCATCCAAGTTCAGAGTGGCTGAGGATGATTCTTTGAGACTGGGCAACCGATGGGTAGTCCCAGATACACCAGAGTTACGTAGAGGAATATTGGAGCGAACTCACAGTAGTCGGTTCAGTATCCACCCAGGAGGAAGGAAGATGTACAAGGACCTATGTGGTCAATTTTGGTGGAGACGCATGAAGCGTGATGTTATGACTTTCGTCAAAAGATGTTTGATCTGCCAACAAGTAAAGGCAGAAAGACAGAGGCCTGGTGGTGAGCTGAAGAGCTTGGAAGTACCTAAGTGGAAGTGGGAGCACATATCTATGGACTTCGTGACCCACCTACCAAGAACGGCCTCTGGATTTGATGCGATCTGGATGATCGTGGATAGGCTGACGAACGTAGCTCATTTCATCCCTTACTGTATGACTTTCAAGTATCTTAAGATGGCCCAATTGTATGTACGGGATGTGGTGAGGTTACATTTGGATTCCAGTCTCGATTGTGTCTGACAGAGGCCCAAGGTTTACTTCACATTTCTGGGAGGGTCTCCAGACGGCTTTGGGCACCGAAGTGAGACTGAGTACAGCTTATCACCCTCAGACAGATGTCCAGACTGAGCGTACTATACAGACGCTCGAAGATATGTTGAGGGCTTGTGTGTTAGAGCTTGATACTCCATGGCAGGATGCGGTGCCATTGGTGGAGTTCTCCTATAATAACAGCTATCAGGCGAGCATTCAAATGGCCCCTTTTGAAGCTCTTTATGGATGACGATATAAGTCACCGCTGTATTGGGAGGACTTGCCTAGTAAAGCGGTCGGAGGACCGGATATGATTAAGGACATGGAAGACAAGATTAAGATGATACGCCAAAAGATGAAAGCGGCCCAGGATAGGCAAGCAGCCTATGCCAATAAGCGACGACGATCGCTAGAATTCCAAGTAGGAGACAAGGTCTTCTTGAAAATCTCACCCTTCAGGGGTGTAGTTCGTTTTGGTATGCGGGGGAAGTTATCCAGAGGTATGTTGGGCCATATGAAGCATTGCAGCGTATCGGTACCTTAGCCTACCGTTTGGCTCTACCGCCGTCTTTATCTGGAATTCATGATGTTTCCACGTCTCTATGTTACGGAAGTATGAGCCAGACCCGTCTCTTGTATTACAGCCTACTGAAGTGCAGTTGGACTCAGATGTATCCTACGTAGAACGACCGGTTAGAATTCTGGATCGAGAGGATAACATATTACAAAGTAAAGTTATACCGATGGTCAAAGTTCAGTGGGATCGTCGGGGTGTTGAGGAGGCTACGTGGGAGACGGAACGGCATATGGTGCAGCACTACCCGGAACTATTTTCTGGTATGATTTATGTTTAGTTCCATTTTGGGTTAGTGTATGCGATTTCGAGGACGAAATCTTATAAGTAGGGGAGTAATGTGATGCCCCGAAATTAATTATAGGCAATTTGAGCATTAATGATGTTAATATGATGAATTATGTTGATAATTGATTTATGTGTTGAAAGTAATTATCATGTTGAAATGCTTAGTCACATGATAGGCGTGACCCGGGGGTTGCATTTCAGGGTGCATGTTATGCATGTTAGAAAATAAGGTGTTAACATGATTTAACTACGTTGATGGTTAATTACGAGGAAAGCATGATTTAGTGGAAGTTTAATGCATTTTTGTAAATGCTTTTAAAACCATGTTGGGGTGTTTTATACATCATGTTAACTTTGGGGTATAATTTTAATATTAACCTTATAACCCCCTTTTCCCACTATACCCACTTACTTTACCAATCACTTTTAAAATCCCCAATTCATTCCTCAACCCTAACCCATCTCCCATTTTCGAAATTCACCAAGGAAGGAGAAGGAAAGCTTCACAAAACCTTTGTTTGTGTGATCTTTGTTAAGATTTGGAGCCTACAAGAGGTATGGAACCCTTCCTAAAGTTTTTATGATGTTTGGTGTTGAATGGGTTGATTTTGAAGTAAATTATGTGGGTTTGTTTTGGGTATGTGTTGCATGTTGTTGGGGTATAATTTTTGAAGTGTTTTATGTGGGTTTTAGTGGGTTATGATGATGTAAATGTTGTAGGAAAGTTTGGGTTTGAATGGTTGAGGTAGAGCTTGGAAAATGCTCTAAAATGGCGATTTTTCGAAGTACAGGGATCGGCGATCGATCGCCCATTCCAGGCGATCGATCGCGACCCAACAGTAGACGCCAGTAACATTTGGCGATCGATCGCCACATTTGGGCGATCGATCGGCGAGGCTGGCGATCGATCGCGCCAAAAGTGGCGATCGATCGCCAAGAGCTGAAAATTTCAGCAATGTCCAGTATGGTCTCGCGATCGATCGGGCCTGGGCGGTGATCGATCGCGAGATATAAAAATATGTGTTTTTGATGTTTTGTGGGATTTTTGGATATTGGACTATAGTTAGCTTCTAATATCGATTTGTATGGTTATGTAGAACCATCCCAGGTACCCACAACTTCAAGGAGATAAAGTTCTACAACTTCTCCATTTTTGGAATTAAGGTACGTAAGACGCGTACGGGCATCAGACGGTAACATATTCTTACACTATGACTACGCAATAATCGTATAAGTATTTAAGATGTTTATGATGATGATGTTTATGATGAGTGAAGAGGATATGATGTTTATGATGAGTGAAGAGGATATGATGTTTATGATGATGATTATGATAAGTATGTTTATGATGATGATGTTTATGATGAGTGAAGAGGATATGATGTTTATGATGATGATTATGATAAGTATGTTTATGATGATGATGTTTATATGATGCCTATATAATGATACGATGTTATGATATGGTAAGAGACCATACGATTGGGTAAGACGCCCACGTGGTAAGATGCCACACGATGTTATAATGTGGTAAGATGCCATATGATTGGGTAAGACGCCCACGTGGTAAGATGCCACACGATATCATGATATGGTAAGATGCCATATGATGGGGTAAGATGCCCATATGCACGAATGTGTATCAGGGTCAACGAAAGAAGCTGACGAATAACCAGCATGTTTACTTAACTAAGATTTCGTACATTTACTGTTATAGTTATAAGATGATGATGCTATAAGATGATGATGCTTATATGATGATGATGTTATAAGATGATGATGCTATAAGATGATGATGCTTATATGATGATGATGTTATAAGATGATGATGTTATAAGATGATGATGCTATAAGATGATGATGCTTATAAGATGATGATCTTTATAAGATGATGATGCTTATATGATGATGATGTTATAAGATGATGATGCTATAAGATGATGATGCTTATAAGACCCTACAAATATTTTGATAAAATAGCAACTTAATGTGCTCATTTTTATATTAGATGATAGATTTTTAAAACGATTGTTTGGGTCTATATCTATAGACAATTATAATAAATATTTTTCTAAAACAAAAGATATTTATAACGATATAAATTATCATGTTTAATTTAAAAAGTATGTTTTAAGAATTTTTATAGTAGTCAACTATCATCAAAAAATATTTTAAGTTTATAAAATGTTATTTAATAGAAAACTTTTGTTTTATTACACAAAATTATAGATTACAATTATATAGCAACATTAACTGAATCTTCAAAGTCGTCATCTTGAAGATGCAAAAAAGGTGTTCAATATTTGCCATGCAAAAGAATTGAATAGGTATATTTGACATTTTTGACTGTTAAATAAGTAAAATGTGTTTACATTAATAGTAAAAAAAATTATATGTTGAAGAAGTTATTTATGTTCAATTGTTAGTTCAAAGAAATCAATTATAAGTTATAAAATCTAACTTTTGATAATTCCGTGTAATTCTATAAAAATTATTAGAAATCTATCTGTTAGTTCCGGACCTTATCGATGAGATTTTAAAGATGACAAAACATATCAGACCGGATTGAGTGAAATCAGACTGACCAGATCGATCGCCCAAAACAGATCAAGCTGATAAGATGACAAAGCATATCAGACCGGATCGATGGATTTCAGACTGACTATATCGATGCTTCAGATCGATCTCAATCCTTATCAGATCAGAGCAGTCAAGGATACATAAAGAATGGCTCCTCAGTTCGAATCATTAACGGCTATTTATTGTAGCATTTAATGTCGTAATTAATGCTACAAAGGACCAAAGACTGAAGATTGCCATAAAAGGTAAGAAGACAAAGAAGAGCATATCTGACAGTCGCCGAAAGTATGAACCAGAACGGCAAATATCCTGAAGAAGAAGACTGTAGCTTTCTCAGAGCTCAAGCAGAGTCAAAGTTGCACATTAAGGGAAATCCGCGAACTATTCGCCAATGCCGTCTCCCAGAAGACATCAATATCCACTAATGTCAAGGGCAAATCATTTGAGATCTCGCCGATGACGCTGGCCAAAACCTTTGGCCTCCCCAATTCCGGACTGACAGAGTTTGGACAGATCCCTCAAGCGTCACTCTCAGCTCTTCAAGGGAAGATTTCTATTTTTGGCCACCGCCTGCAACCCTCGTTTAAGAAGAAGGAAATGCTTTTTCATTTCCAGGTGCTGTGCGAAATCGTTGGCAAGCCTCTGTTGGGCAAAGCAGGAAATTTTGACGCTGTAACCGCAGAGAAGTTCAGGGCTATGGCAGCTATTGTATCCGGACAGAAGATGAACTGGTCCGTGATTCTTTTTGGAGTTCTGATGGAAACATTAATTGCATCAAAACAGGCCGTATGCTTTGCTGTTCCTCTCAGCAAGCTACTGGAGTCCTTAGACATCGAGCTGGGAAAGCAATCCGCTCTCAGTCCCTTCAAGATTCTAAACTCCAAAGGGCTCGCACTGCTGAAGTCCAAGAGAGCTCCGCCTACTTCTACTACTCTGGCTGCAGTCAAGATCGAGAAGGGCGAAGAACAAGCTGTTGCGCGCAAACCTCGGGTCAAGCGAAAGCTAACCATCCAGACTGATTCTGAAGAAACTCAGTCTGCTCCCTCGCCACCAACCAAGCCACTTCCCAAAAAGCCAAGAACCCAGATTACCAAACCAAAAGCCTTACCCATATTGGCACCAACTAAAGCCACCCCTGCACCCCAACTTTCCACCCAACCTTCACAAGCTTCAACCCCTTCACCCAAAGTCACCGTTAGACTTCCCTCTGCCATTCCCGTGGTCAAAGGGATAATTATCACTGAGTTGGGCGATTATACCCAATCAGGGATCAAGTCCCCTTCCTCCACCGGCAAGGGAAAAACCATTCTCTCCGAACCCCTCTCCTCTAAACCAAAATCTGCAGCGCAGACAGCCATCGGCATTGCTATGGAGGATGTTGATGAGAAGGTGAAGGCACTCATTGTGGTCTTTGATGTATACGTCCAGTACCAGACTATCAACCACATTGAGATGTTCTTCGGAAAGTTGAGCAGACTGAAGAAGATGGAAGAGGAAGTTCTGAAAGGAACAGAGACCGATGATATTCGGCTTGCCGTGCAGCGCAAAGAGCTATTTACGGCAATTCAAAGATTCCGACTGGCCACTCTGCTCCTAGCTGCTAAGAAAGAGAACTTCGATCCGAATGCTCCGACTGCCAGAGATGATGGGGCTGTTATTGCTCAATTAGAGATGGATGTTCATGCTCTTCACTTAGCTGTCCGTTTTCAACGACAGAAGATCAGTGTATCCACTCCAGCAACCAGCCCGGATCATCCTTCTGCAAGCAAAACTCTGGCAGAACCTTTCGTTGAGGTTATTCCCTCTGGAGCAGCAGACCAGGCTGGTGATCAGCCAGCAGCGCAGCCTGCAGAACCAGCCGCAGATCAGACTACAGATCAAGCAGCAGCTCAGACTGCAGAGCTAGTACCAGATCAGCCAGCATATCAGACAGCGGAGCAGCCATTGCCTAATGCTCCGTCTGCTACAGATGATGAACCATTGAATGTGTTGTTGGACTCTCCAACAACATCTATTCCTTTGGGGTCATCAGCCTCCCGTGCACAAATCAGTCCAACCGCAGCACTTGCAACAACTGATGCACCAGACTTCGTCGATCCGGATTTAGTGGTGTCTACAGTTGTTGCAGCTTTACAAATTGAGGAGCCTCTCAGTCCCAGCACTCCTCCGGGACAATCAGATGAAGATCTGGCCTTCATTCAAGAATTTTCTTCGGATTTGGTCACCCTGATCCGATCCGAAAGTCATCAAGCTGCCATATCTTCCATTATGCCGATTGCTGAAGAAGATGATCCTGCACTGTCATCATCCGATCACAGCCGGCTATCTGATGCACCTCCATCACTGGCACGGACTCTCCAGCATTTCTCTGACAACTGCATGTCACTCTCTCAACGTGTTCTAGAAGTTCATCAAGGTCAGAGGCTTACAGCTTTGGACTTTGATTCATTCAAAGAGAAGATGGCAGCCAGTATAAGCAGCCTTCAGCGAGGACTGAATGATCTGTTTTCTCAGCAAGCCACTTATAAGAACAGCCTGAGAAAAGAGCAGATCGAGCTGGCCACTGAAGTCCGAGCATCTGTTGCCAATTCCCTCCGCGCTCAAGACGTTCGTCTTGACGCTATCAGCGCGCAGCTAGCACAAGTTATTGATTTTCTTCAAGAGATTGCTGCTGACAAAAAGGGGGAAAAGAAGAAAGATTTCAAGCCGCCTCAAACTTCAAGAAAATAACAGTCTCGTTGATTAAATTTTTTAGACTGACTGTATGCGAGATTTTTTATCAATAAAAATCTTTCTTTATTAAGTCGTTGTTCATTTATTTTGAACTTTAATAAAGGCTTAATCGATCCAACTTAATAATGTTCATTTATTTTGAACAAAGAAGAAGTAATCGATCCGAAAGTTTTCGCTTCAGAGTTCTTATCAGTCTGGTTAAACATACGTAGAAGCTAGGTTTTGTCATCATCAAAAAGGGGGAATTTGTTAGTTCTGGACCTTATCGATGAGATTTTAAAGATGACAAAACATATCAGACCGGATTGAGTGAAATCAGACTGACCAGATCGATCGCCCAAAACAGATCAAGCTGATAAGATGAAAAAGCATATCAGACCGGATCGATGGATTTCAGACTGACTATATCGATGCTTCAGATCGATCTCAATCCTTATCAGATCAGAGCAGTCAAGGATACATAAAGAATGACTCCTCAGTTCGAATCATTAACGGCTATTTATTGTAGCATTTAATGTCGTAATTAATGCTACAAAGGACCAAAGACTGAAGATTGCCATAAAAGGTAAGAAGACAAAGAAGAGCCTATCTGACAGTCGCCGAAAGTATGAAAACGGCAAGTATCCTGAAGAAGAAGACTGTAGCTTTCTCAGAGCTCAAGCAGAGTCAAAGTTGCACATTAAGGGAAATAATGTCGTTGGTACTTACAACTATAAAAGGATGCAACAAAAGGAATATACAGGACTCTCGCTGATCAATTGAAAAACGCACAAGAAAGCAGAACAGCACAAGCTTACAAGCTCAGAAGCTCTCGAGCTGAAATTATTCTTAAGCACGATTACTTTGTAATATTTGATCATTTAGGATCACTGTGCGCATCTTGTGTATTCTGTGTTGAAAAATAGAAGTGAGAAACATATTGTAACTGTCAGACAGAGTGTGTCTGAGCAGATTGAGTGACTAGGAGTTTCAGACTGGTAGTGAGGTAAATCCATCCTGAATCGGGTTTGTACAACAGGATTGTATAAATCAAAGTCTTCTAGTATAAACCTTCCTTAATTGGAAGAAGGGGAGACGTAGAAGGATTACACCACCTTCGAACTTCCAGAAACATATCCTGTGTATTATCTTTCTGCACTTGTTCTTTCATACTAGCCATCGAGTCGTTCTTACATATACAAGAACAGACCGTTCCGCACTTATACTTTCAGTGGTCTATTCTGTACAAGAGTTGATTAAGAAACAGATTTCTTTCACTAATCCGAAAGAAATCACAAGGGATTAATTTTCAAGGAGTGTTCATTCACCCCCCTCTAAACACTCCGGACCGATCCTAACACTATCAATTTCATAAAAGTTCATCATTTAAAAAAGTCATTAAAAGTCGATAAAGTCCATAGAAATCTATTGAAAAAGTATACGAGACTCTATACAAATCTTTTTATAACTCCATGGAATTCTATAAAAGTCAATAGAAATCTATCAACTCCATAAAAGTCAATCATTTTAAAAATTCATTATAAGTCAATAAAAGTCTAGATTGAATACACCCCCTAGTTGACGATTGTGATGACTGATGAACTTTGTCACGTAAAAATTGAAGTAAAAGAAAATATAAAACAAGAAAGGAGAATCAATCCAAAAATAAATAATTTTGAGACAAAAAAAAGAAGAAAGGAAATAATGCAGTGTAATTTTGAAGAAAAGAAAAATTGAGCACTTGAACACATCAATCTGCTTATCGGTCAGCGGCGGCTGGAGGCTGGAGGGTTTATGCAACAAGACTTTATGTAACAATAACCATATTCTCTAACTTAACCCTAATATTCTCTAACTTGGTCTTATTTTTAATAAGCCCAAATTTAATTAAAATCCAACTTTATCAAAGTATTTTGTATTTTGATAACCTGATAGCTCCAATTTTCAAGCCTTAGCAAATGCGCGCTATAGCAAGTACCTTGGCTAATTGAAAAAGCACAGATAGCGCACAAAGCGCGCTTTGCCAAAACACGAGGCGCATGGCGCTGCGAGGCGCAAGACCCGCGCCTCGCTTGGCCTTGAGCTTTAGCGCGCGCTATGTGAGCTTTTAATAACTATGCGCAAAAGGTTAGTTAAATCATGTGGTTAGAGGAAATGGTGTTGGAATGTCTCTCTATATGCCAAGTTTTAACTCCGACTACTGTGGACCTCTAGGAATGTCTGCAGTTGTCTAAAACTATACTGCAATTCAATCATATTATTAAATCTATTTTTCAGGAGAGACGAGTAAAAGAGATAGTCTTGAAAGCAATGGGTCAAGCTATTAGCAAGACAGTAGCTATTGCAGAGATGATTAAGGTTGCTATGCAGATTCTATTTGCACATTGCTTTCTTTTCTCCCATTTGTTTTCAATGCAATGCTAAAGATTTGGTACTTTTCGTTTGTCTATGAGCATAACTGATACTTTTGAACCCATTGAAGAGGGCCTTGAGATGTAAGTTTCTCGTTTTTACCCCTATGATTGTCTGCTACTATTCTACATTCATATGTTCTTCTATTGGATACATCTTCTGCGTGTATAGAGTGGGCTTCTGAGTCTCTAATTTTGTTTTAGTGTCTAGTACAGTGTGCAGCAGACCCGCAATGTCTCCCTGATTTCAATCACCCTGTCTGCTAAGGAGCTTAACAAGAATTCAGAATTCTCCTGGGTAATTGTTCTACCCGCTTTTATTTAGTAAATCATCTATCATGGTAGAAAGGCATACATAATAATATGGCAACATCTCTATATAATGCAAAAAAGGTTGATGTGATTTATTTATTTTATCGACTCTTGGTTTTTCTCTTCGAGATGTTAATGTACAAGCGTTATCTTGTGCTTTCCTCTTTTTAATCATTGTGGCGTCTATTTTGGGTTTGTAAGCATGAAGAAATAAGTACATTATCTGAATACTTTCTGCAGAAGTTTGTTCCTTGACGTGAAGTAACCTTCTCTGGATTATGTTTTATTTAGGTATCAAGCTCCGTCTCATGTGGATCAATCTAGACAGCGCTACACGTATCAGCCACAGCAACAATCTTCAAGACAACAAGCATACACAGTGTACAACATGAGTAGAAAAGTAACTGGAAATTGACCTGTTTAATATATCCGTTGGCATCTCAAACCTTTTTATGTTTAGATACTTATGAACGAGGAAGAGGTCGTGGTAGGGGGAGGGGCCGTGGTTGGAACAAAGGTGGATATACAAACTACCGAGGTATTTCCTTCCAAATGTGAATGTCTTATGATTTGAGCAGCCTAACATTCCTAAGTATTCTTCTGGCATATACGTGGCATGCTTGTCTTGGGCCATTTCATGGCACATTCTTTTTGACAGATAATGGTGGATATTCTAACTGGGGACGAGGTGGAGAACGTGGTGATTGGGTTTATCAGGTCAGTATATTTTTCCTTTTTGATTTCGAAATTCTGCGGTGCTAATATTCTGAAACCCAATAACTTTTTCATTCCTCCAATTTGTCTGTACTCGTTTTTGTTGGTCAAATGCTCTCAAATAATATTACCGTTTTTTCCATATGGTGTTTCATCTCAAGCATTTCAATTTATTGACAGGTGCAGATATGGGAGAGGAAGAGGTGGCGGTGGCCGAGTCTATGGCCGGGACCATGGAAGGATGGATGGTTTCCCTAGGGGTGGTGGCAACCAAGCATAGTTGGGAGGTTGGTTTTCTGGTTTGCTCAAAGAAAAATGCTTGTCTTGGCTTCAGTGGGTGTTGTCAAGAAAGCTTGTTTTGCATACCATAAAAGTGTGGCTTGTTCAGAGAATGTGTTATATTGAGCCAAAGACAACCATTTTGAGAATTGTTTACTGGGGTTAAGTCATTTTTTTATTTCTCTAGATATCTTGTTAGTACTTTAGTTAGGATGCTAGGAAAATATTACTTTATTTTATAAGAGATTTTATATTGCCTTTAAATCTTTAAAAGAATAGTAATAATTTACTGATGCTTGGTTGAGTTGGGTGTATCTTTATATATTTTAGGCTTGAAAACTGACTTGCAAGTTGAATTCCGTTTGCATTTTGAGTTGTGTGCCTCCGAAATATCATAACCAACTCTCGCTGAAATTCTTGAATATTTATGAGTAAAAAATTTGAATCCAGACTAGATGTCTTGTTTGTCTCATTTAAATATAAAATTACTATCCACTTCATTATTTTATTTGGCCTTTATCATTGACTATTGGAATTGCATTATCTTCTACTAGAAGTGAGGTGCGTACTATTCATTTTACTACTGTCTCACCAATAAATACAATAATCGTGTCTACATTCATTATATCTCAGGATGATACAATTTTGAAGAGCTATCAATGATTATGAGGATAAAATTGTATTTGTCTGGTTTTAAGTCCAGGTTCAACTGTTCGATGCGGAAGCTTTGAATGTGACTTCTTTTTTTTTTTCTCGAACACACAACACACTTGTATGCTACCACCTACTATATGTATAAAATAAAATAAAATAAAATAAAATAAAATAAAATTTAACTATCTAACTTTGTTTGATATCACCAAAAAGTATGATCTTCAATAAATATTGAGCGATGACGCAACAAACAGTTTTTTCACCCATTAACCAAATCGAACAACCCCAAATATATCTGTGTATCAAAGAAAAATGGTAAGATGACTCCGCCTGTAGACGAAGCCACTTCGACGCTCAAGTCGGTATATATTTCAATAGAAAAAGTATTGAAATTGTAGACTTTTTCATAAGTAATTGCGTAAGTAATCGCGTACCTGAATGAGGGTTATGAGCCCTCTATTTATAGAGGTAGAGATAGATGTAGAGTCTCAATCAACATATGATAAGAGTTCTAGTCAATATGAAATTGTATTGTATATGACACGATAGATGTAGAGTCCCAATCATCATAGGATAAGAGTTCTAGTCAATATGAAATTGTATTATATATGGCAACTAGATCCATATCTATCCAGAGAATATTAAGAGATATCTTCCAAAACCCTACAACACCTTTTTGTTTAAGAAAATATGCCCTTGCAAATGGGCCTCAGTCAATGGGCCAGACTATATGGGTTTTATTTGAATAAGCAGGGTAAATAGGCTATAGCTTGCTTAATCAGATTAGATCGGTTAAAACTCATTAGGTAGATCGACCCCCAATCGAGGGGTATCACAAGTCCCCCTCCTAGTCGAACTGACATCGAGGACCAGAAGTTCGTTAACTCTTTTAACCGACCTGTTACTAGTGCCCATGCTTCTTAGTTTACTTCCACTGAGCCAAACAACAAATGTGACAAGGACCCGAGCTGATAGAGATGACCGAGCTGACCGAGGTAGTAAATAAACATGCGGTGCAAATAACACTGGCTTTATGAATATTATGTGTCCCGAGCTCCATAACTAATAGATATCCCAAGCTCCCGTTGATCACTTTTATTTTAAATAGTATTTTCAGTATAGCGATTGCGTACCGCAAGTGCACGGTGTCAAGTTTTAGTATAATGATTTTAAAAGTATGAGTGTCGAACCCACGAGAACTAGGAAATAAGTACCAAACTTCACTAATTTAACTTTATTTAGCCTACGAATATTAGTGATGATTAATTAACTAAATTGACTAATTAACTCGATAATCAACCCAACAAGCAAGAACGAATAAGATTAGAATCAATAGAGACATTTATCAAGACTTTCAGCTCACCCGTGCAATCCCCACAATTCGCCTATAGTTAAGAATTAAATTCTTACGTTCTAAGGTGACGAGTTTTCCTAAAGCACTTGTTATACCTTGGTCCGGTTACAACAGGTTTAATACTAATATGCAACAAGGCAATGATCATGCACTTATTTAACACTCAATATTGTAAGTTGATCTATGAAACGTCTAGCTTTCGATTACTAGATATCTATAGCTATCACACGTGTATTTGACTTCATCTCTCGATATCAGTCTGAAATCCACGATTTAATTTACTATATCGTATCGCAATCTCCTATGGTAAATAATCAATCAATGACATTAATCCATTGAAAGCATGAACACAACAAATTAAACTCAAAGAATTTGTAAGAATCAATCAAAACTTAATTAAAATTGTGTGTTCAACACATGGGATCCCCTAAGTCTTGACAACAAAACTTAGCCAACTATAGTCATCAAATAATAATGGAAAAGCATGTTTTTCAACAATCTAAACATTAATAATTTGATAAAAAGAAAGAGTAAAGTTTAGGAATACTAAAATAACGATAGGCGTTGATTCCTTGCGTTGCACCGTCGTTCCGTCTCTTCCGATGTCTTCTTCTTCATATATGGATGGTTGGGGTTGAAGGAGAATGATGGTGACTGAGTTTGTAGGGTCAATTGTGAGCCAAGAGTCCCCAAAAATATCCAAGGCAATACATATTTATAGTAGGAAGAGTTTTGCTAAGTTCGGACACAAAATAACCAAGAAGAAAACAAAATCTTGATTTTTTCGGGTTCGACGATCGAACTTCATAAGTTGCCGATCGATTGCCAAAACATTCTGGACAAAATAACCAAAATTTTTATATCTGCGATCGATCGCGATGTTTTGCCGATTGATCGCGAAAATCTTCTGGATGGTGGCGATCGATCTTTGTAAGTTGCCGATCGATGCGGATCTCAAAATCTTCAATCTTGCGATTTTGTCCCTCTATATTTGCTTGGTTTGGTCCTTTTTCATCCATTATAGCTTATTTCCTCCACTTTTATGCAATTGGACTTAGATATTCCTGAAATATACAAATATATACCAAAACGCGTAATATTTTCCAGGAATCACTACAAAAACCACTATAAAATCATTGTGAAATAAGTGAAAAAATCACACTTATCACCAGTGATGATAAATATACGATGCGAATGAAACTTGTTAGATTTCCAAAATCAATAGAATCATGAGCTGAGCAGATAAACCCGATCTGGCACCAGAGGTAATACGGAGCAAATAAAGCTCCTCTGAGCTGATTTTAGCTATATTGGATAAATATGTGCAAATGACGCTCGACTAAACTAAGCTCGAAAGGTAATAGGTATGCCGAGCAAATGATGTTCGCCTGATCCGAACTGAGCTCCATATATAATGAATATGGGCGAAGTGTGCTCGCCTGATCTGAACTGAGCTCCAGAGGTAATAAATAGAGGCAAAGTGTGCTCGCCTGATCCAAACTAAGTTCCAGAGATAACAAATAGGAGCGAAGAATGCTCGCCCGAACCGAGCTCCAGAGGTAATAAATAGCGGCGAAGTGTGCTGCCTGATCTGAACTGAGCTCCAGAGTTAACAAATAAGATTGGAGAATGCTCTCCTGAACCGAACTCTAGAGATAATATATAGGGGCGAAGTGTGCTCGCCTGATTTGAACTGAACTCCATAGATAACAAATAGGAGCGAAGAATGCTCGCCTGAACCAAGCTCCAGAGATGATAAATAGGGGTGAAGTGTGCTCGCCTGAACCGAGCTCCAGAGATAATAAATAGGGGCGAAGTGTGCTCGCCTGATCTGAACCAAGCTCTAGAGATAACAAATAGGAGCGAAGAATGCTCGCCTGCACCGAGCTCCAGAGATAATAAATAGGGCCGAATCTCGCCTGATCTGAACTGAGCTCCAGAGATAACAAATAGGAGCGACGAATGCTCGCTGATAGGGTTGAATATTACGCGTTTTTATGCTATGATATGTATATGTTTTCGTGTTGATTCTTGAATTATTTTACGTTTTATGGTATATATTTATATATTTCAGGAATCAATGTTGAAATTCATAAAAGGGGAAGAAATCAAGCTAAAATGATGAAAAAATGAATAAAGTTGAAGAAAAGAGGAAAAAACCAGAATCCAAGACACATGTTGCTCCTTTCTCCTCACATTACTATATGTTCGAGCCAAGTTTTGGAAATGTGGTCCATATAAAAGTTGTAGAACTTTCTCTTATCTTCGCGTGGACAACTGATTCATTAAATTCGGAGTTTGTATGAGAAAGTTACGACCAAAATACGAAACTCGCCAGAAGCTGAAAAAAGGCGAAGAAACTTTCTGTGAAGCTCGATCGATCGAGCAAGCATTTCCGATCGATCGAGACGGGCAGAAAAAGCCACGAAATTCTTACTGGAAGGCTCGATCGATCGGCCACTTCGTCCGGATCGATCGGTGGAATGAATTTTCATTAAAATAACTTCCTTATAGAGTTTGTTTCCAACAAGGAAGTCCTTGATTCCCTTCCCCTATATATTACAAACGAAAGTTACAACCCATACATCAGATTTTTAACCCTAGATACAGCCTCCATCTCACAGCCCTACACCTTCTTCACCCATTCACCATCCAAAAAACCCACGCCTTCCTTCACTCCCAAGATCATCCAAAATATAGGCCTCCATCATTCTTCCATTCACCATACACACGTCCAACCTCCATCCTTCTACCATTCAACCTTTCTATCATCTAACCTTCAACCTTTCACCCTACGATTTTGGAACATCTCCAACAAGGCGATTGGAGAACACGATTGAGAAGGAAGCGAGAGAGGAAGCAAGGATCTACGAACGAAGCCGATATCGGGAGTTCTTCTTTGTCTTTAATTCTTAGTTTTGTTTTGCTTTTCACGTTACTATGTTGAACTAAGTTTATTTATCGAGGCTAGGCGATCCTTTGTTATGAACCTTCGATTTGATGATTGAATTCTTATAGTTCTTTGCGTATGTTTTATGTTCTTCATGCTTTTAGAGGATTGATCACCTTTGAATGATATTAGTATCATAATTGAGATCGAGAGATGATTTTATGATACTGAATTAATAACTCATACCATGGATTTAAGACCGAGATCGAGAGATGACGTCAAATACATGCGTGATAGCCATAGATTCTAGTAATTGAAAGCTATGAGTTTTCCTGGATCTTATGCAACATTGAATTTGTTAAATAAATGAACGAGAGTTACTTACTACAATTCGGTGTTAGGTTTAATATAGCTCGAGAGAGAGTATTAGATAAATTGGGAGAACTCGTCACCTTAGAAAGATTTGAATATTCAATCGAGAATTGTAGGGAATTGCAATGATGAGCCAAAGTCTCGATAATCTTCTCTAGTGGATTTTTCTCGTTTACTTTTATTGACTTGGTTGGATTATTTGTTTATATTAATTAATTAGTTGTTAATTGTTAATTGATTATGGTAGGTTAAATATAGTTAAAAGACATCTTAATTGGTACTTGCTTGTTAGTCCTGTGGGTTCGACAATCCGTATCTTCCTATCTATACTAAAAGAAAATTTTTACCCACCCCTAAGGGAGTATAATGAATCTCATTCATTGCATTAAATTGTTATATGTTGATAAGTTCATTGTGAAAGAAATGAAATGAACAAAAGAATGAGCAAAGAAAAAGAAAAGATGTAGAGAAAAAGCCTTGAAAAGAAAATTTAAATAAGACCCAAAGTGGCCAAGGCTAGAAAATGTGAAGAGAAGCTCAATGATTATGTGAGAAAATAGTTGAACTGATTTTATTATACTCTTTTCTTTGAATTCATCCTACCTTTCTTTGAAGCCGACACCAAAAGGCCTAACGTTATAAGCTTTTAAGACCTTTTGATCCAAGTCTAGGGAATAATTACATTAGTGGAGAAGTGGTGGATAGTAAATTTGTAGAGTAATTCAAAGTAATCTTGACTAGGAGTTGATATGGCACATGTTGATCTTAAAGATATGTATGTAACTCATGTTTGACAATAGCACACACGCACGTTCCGATGTTGCGATGTATTGTTTAACTTAGGAGAAATTGCTTCTTGTTAAGTGTTGAATGACTTCTATTGATGTGTAAGTAGGATTTCTGAGTTTTTACGTATGTTGTAAAGATGATTCATGCTTAGTATCGAGTTTAACTTTTCTTTTTGAGCTTATTGCTTGCTCGAGGACGATCAAGTCTAAGTTTGGGGGAGTTGATAGGCTTAGATTTTATGTGTTTTTAACTGTAATTTCTTCCCATTTTCCGTACTTTTTCCTGGATGATATTATGCTTTTTGGTGTTTATTCGTTTGTTTCAGGAAATTAGATCGGAAGTGGAAGAAATGAGCTAATATGAAGATAACGGGCGAAATCGAGGCGAGAAAGAGTTGAAATTGAGGAAGTGAGATTTTCGGAATCTCGATCGATCGAGATTATGTCTCGATCGATCGAGCCAGACAGTGCGCTGAGAAGAAAAGAATTTCAAGTCTCGATCGATCGGTGGAAAATCTCGATCGATCGAGGCAGTAACTTCAGAGCTGATTTTTTTCAAAGTCTCGATCAATCGGTAGAAAATCTCGATCGATCGAGCGAGGCATGACAGTGCACCGATCGATCGGACGGAAATCTCGATCGATCGAGACGCAAATCCGGGAAAATCTTAGCTTCCATTTTTGAAATGATTTTTGAGGTATAAAAGGAGAAATCTCTTCCAAATCAAAGATATACCATACCAGACGTGAATTAGGTCGAGGAGAAGCAGCCCTAGCCGCCGCCTAACGCCGCCAAAGGAGATTCAATCTCCGTTCTTCGTCCAAAGTTGAGCCAATCCATTCCGGAGTGCAAGGAAGGAACAAGAGAAGAAATCACGGTGCAACGCACGGATTCATCCACCGTTTATCGTATTTCTAAACTTCAATTTATTTGATTTTCAATTCCATTTGATGTTTTTGAGGTCGAGAGACAATTAAACTCTTATGTATTTGATTTGAATTAAATCTAGTTTATTTTATTCGAGTTTTAGTTTCGTTGTGTTTGATTATTGATTCAATTGTGTTTGAGCGCATTGATTGTTATTGTTCATAAATTAATTGTTTGTGTAGATCAAAGTCTAGCTAGCTTTGATTGAATCTGAGAGTTATAACCGAGATCGAGAGATAACGTTGTAATACGCTCCATTAATTTATGATGTATGTTATGATTGAGATCGAGAGATGATATCGCATACGTGAGAACTTGGAATCGAGAGATTTAGAGTTATAAGGTTTTGATAATTTATGCAACTTTGAATTAGTAAATATCGCCATTTTTTTTTTTACGCAAAGAACTATAAGAATTCAATCATTAAATCGTCAAATCGAAGGTTCATAACAAAGGTTCGCCTAGCCTCGATAAATAAATTAGTTCAACATAGTAAATCAAAGCAAATCAAAACTAATATTAAAAGACAAGAATAAACTCCCGATGTCGACTTCGGTTGTAGATCCTCGCTCCTTCTCTTGCTTCCTTCTCGATCGTCTCTTTTTACCGCCTTGTTGGGTTGTTCCAAATCCTAGGGTGAAGTGGTGATGGTGGATGATGGTGATGAGTGTTGGAAGAATAGTGGAAGATTGGTGGAGTTTTTTTTACGTGTGGTGGAGTGAAGGAATTGGCATGAGGTTGAATTAGGGTGAAGGAGTGTGAGATGGTGTTAGTGGAGAATGATGGAGGTATATGACTGGATGGAGTGAAGGAAAGAGTATGGTTTGGATGGTGGCTGTGATGTGAGTGTTCGAGGGTTAAAATCTGATTTGGGTTGAAAATCTTGTGTATAATATATAGGGGAAAGAATTATGGACTTCCCTTTTGCATACAAACTCTACAAGGAAGGTATTTTAATGAAAACTCCTCATCCCGATCGATCCGGAAAAGTGGCCGTTCGATCCAGCCTTCCAGTAAGAATTTCGTGTCTTTTTCAGCCTTTCTCGATCGATCGAAATCCGTTCTCGATCGATCGCCCTTCACAGTAAGTTTCTTCGCCTTTTTCAACTTCTGGCGAGTTTCGTATTTTGGCCGTAACTTTCTCATAAAAACTCCAAATTTGATGAATCAGCTGTCCACGCGAAGATAAGAGAAAGTTCTACAACTTTGATATGGACCACATTTCCAAACCATGGCTCGAACATATAGTAATTTGAGGAGAAAGGAGTAACATGTGTCTTGGATTCTGGTTTTTTTCCTCTTTTCTTCAACTTTATTCATTTTTTCATCATTTTAGCTTGATTTCTCACCTTTCCCTACATTTCAACATTGATTCCTGAAATAGAGAAATATATACCATAAACCGTAAGATATTCCAAGAATCAACACGAAAACATGTACATATCATAGCCTAAAAACGCGTAATATTCAACCCTATCAACTCCCCCAAACTTATCACTTAATCGTCCTCGATTAAGCATTAAGATCATAAGGTAGAGTTCATTCTTGATATTTGAAACAATTATTTCATGACTTGCTTATTCTCAGAAATCTCATGCACATATACAAAAGTTGACAAGACATGTTTTCTCCTAATTCAAGCACCATATCTCAAAATCGGAATGTGTGTGTGTGCTAATTTCATTCTCAAGTTTCATGCACATATTCAAGATCAAATCATGCTAATCAACTCAAAGTCGAGATTATCATCAAGCACCCCATAAGATTATTTTCAAACAACTTCTCCACTAATGATAGTTACTCCCTAGACTTGGATCAAAAGGACTTTTTAAGCTTTTAATGTAAGGCCTTTGGTGTTGGCTTCAAATAAAAGATAGGATAAGAGCAAAGAAGAGAGTATAATCATTTACAGTTCAAATTTTTCGCACATATCGAGCTCCTCTTCTTTTTCTTTTATAGCCTTGGCCACTTTGGGTCTTATATGCTTATTTTTTTTCTTTTCAAGGCTCTTCCTTTTTCTTCTTTTCTTTTTCTCATTCATCAATATTTTTCAATAAGCTCATCAGGATATAACAATTTACGTGCATCGAATGGAATTCATTATACTCCCTTAGGGTAAGGATAACTTTTTTTCATTTAGGCTCAAATAATGGTAAGATAATGAGTTTGCCAAGAATGTTGAATGGGGTCTAATTATATGCAATGCATATACCATTCTTTTTCAATAAAGCTCAAATGGGACACTAGGGATTGATATGAATCATGGTAAGATTGAAAGGCTCAAACATTTCAAAGATCGCCTAGATCATTTCCAAGTCAAGTTTGTAACTATAAAATTTCGCCTCAAAGTGTCATCATCAAAGTTCTAGGATAACTCTAAGATGCTCAAGACAAATCATCAAGTTCACAACAATTATCACTATTCAAAACATGCAATCCACAAGATCATGACTCATTGTGCTCAAAGTATTCCTCATTCTTGACATGCTAACTCAAATTAGGATATTCATGTACAAGTCCAATCACAAATCAAGTTCATATGCATAGTGAGATCAAAATCCTCATTGAATAGTCACTACTATAATTCATTCTTTTCTCAAGTTTGAACTCATAAAAAAAAAAATTTAGCTCATAATAATCGGACTATTCAAGTGTCATTTAAGCACACAACAAGTGGTTAAAACAAGTAAAACATGCAAGCTACTACTCCCCCAAACTTAAATCAAACATTGCCCTCAATGTTTAAAAGAATCAAAAGGGAAAACAGTGAACTCCCCTGATCAAGACTCTTGCATGAGGGTTGAGGAAGATTTGCTTTTGAAAGCTCCACTGTTGTAGGTGTTCATCGCTCCAACCAAGTACCTAGCAAGAGAAGAATGCATATGGTAAAATATTCGACTTGAGAGATAAACAAAACTAAAATGAAAACTGAAAAATAAAACAAAACTAAATAACAAAAGGATACACTTGGGTTGCCTCCCAAGAAGCGTTGATTTTTGGTCTTCGGCTTGACCATCAGAAGCAACCATCAAAGAACGGCTGCCGCCCATAGTAAGTATCGTATGATACCACTAATGGGTCTTCATTCAGTATGCCCTCAAGATTGGCAAGATTGTAACAATGTAAGCTCGTCGCTCCAACAACATTCATCTTGAAGTGGTAGGAATGAGAGAATGATTCTTGACTCGGCTTTATCTCTTTCAGGATGTAGTGCGATGAAGTTGGCATCGATGGAAAATACGGATCCACATATGGCATAGAACATGTCTCCATCGATGGACTTAAATCAGAATCTTTGCAAGTCTCTTCCTTCTCCAACATCACACTCGATTCATCTTCATATGGGAACTCCTCGGATGACATCTCTGAAGTATGCTCAATCTCTTGAAGAGGATCAAGTTCCTTTGAATCTTCCACACTAGGAGGATCACTCCCCAAACTTGGTTGGTTGAGTGATCATCATCGTATAACCAAATTTGATTTGTCGCCTCTTGATTTGTAGCTCTCGTCTCTTCCTCCTGGCAGCTAGTTGAAATTGTTTCCATGAGGACCGCCATTTGCTGCTCCAGGTGACGCATAGAATTGGTTTGGCACTCTAAACTGCTCTCAGTTGATGCTATGAATCTTATTAAAGTATCTTCTAACTGAGTTGTGACATCTGCAGAACTATCTCTCCTCTCTTCGAGATGTTCAAATGGTTGCGGCGTATCAATAGCGTAGCGAGGCTCCGGTGGGTATTGGTGGCTCCAACCCTGCAGTGAAGGATTCCAATGCCAGTGATGATCGAAGTCCGCCATATCATTGAACAGGTGCACCACACTGTTCTCATCTCTATCAACCAGGGGACTCCCAGTCACCAGTGCTCCTCTCAATACCCATTCTCGTGTCTGTGCATCCAACCCGTTGAAGAAATATTGCAAGAGAGTATAGTTCGAAAAGTTGTGATACCGGAATGTGTTGGCCAATTCAATGAATCTCTCCCAAACAGTGTAGAACGGCTCAGAACGTTGTTGGGCAAAGCTTGTGAAGGCTTGTTGATGTAGCATCTCCAAGTACCTCACAAGACAAACAAAACAAAAACAAAATAAATATATACAAATCCCTTTTTTTCGAAATATATAAACAAAAAATGGTTAAATTACAGTCAAAGAAGTATGATATTACTAAAGTTAGTCCCCGGCAACGGCGCCAAAAACTTGATCGCTTTTATTTTAAACAATTAATTCCAATCTAGCGATTTTAGACCGCAAGTGCACGGTGTCAAGTTTTAGTATAGATAGGAAGATACGGATTGTCGAACCCACAGGGACTAACAAGCAAGTACCAAATAAGATGTCTTTAACTATATTTAACCTACAAAATTAATTTATAATTAGCAACTAATTAATTAAAATAAACTACTAATCCAACCAAGTCAATAAAAATAAACGAGAAAAATCCACTAGAGAAAATTATCGAGACTTTGGCTCACCAATGCAATTCCCTACAATTCTCGATTGAATATTCAAATATTTCTAAGGTGACGAGTTCTCCCAATTTATCTAATATACTCTCTCGAGCTATATTAAACCTAACACCGAATTGTAGTAAGTAACTATCGTTCACTTATTTAACAATTCAATGTTGCATAAGATCCATGAAAACTCCTAGCTTTCAATTACTAGAATCTATGGCTATCACGCATGTATTTGACGTCATCTCTCGATCTCAGTTTGAAATCCATGGTATGAGTTATTAATTCCGTATCATAAAATCATCTCTCGATCTCAATTATGATACTAACATCATTCAAAGATGATCAATCCTCTAAAAGCATGAAGAACATAAAACATACGCAAAGAACTATAAGAATTCAATCATTAAATCGTCAAATCGAAGGTTCATAACAAAGGTTCGCCTAGCCTCGATAAATAAATTAGTTCAACATAGTAAATCAAAGCAAATCAAAACTAATATTAAAAGACAAGAATAAACTCCCGATGTCGACTTCGGTTGTAGATCCTCGCTCCTTCTCTTGCTTCCTTCTCGATCGTCTCTTTTTACCGCCTTGTTGGGTTGTTCCAAATCCTAGGGTGAAGTGGTGATGGTGGATGATGGTGATGAGTGTTGGAAGAAGAGTGGAAGATTGGTGGAGTTTTTTTACGTGTGGTGGAGTGAAGGAATTGGCATGAGGTTGAATTAGGGTGAAGGAGTGTGAGATGGTGTTAGTGGAGAATGATGGAGGTATATGACTGGATGGAGTGAAGGAAAGAGTATGGTTTGGATGGTGGCTGTGATGTGAGTGTTCTAGGGTTAAAATCTGATTTGGGTTGAAAATCTTGTGTATAATATATATGGGAAAGAATTATGGACTTCCCTTTTGCATACAAACTCTACAAGGAAGGTATTTTAATGAAAACTCCTCGTCCCGATCGATCCGGAAAAGTGGCCGATCGATCCAGCCTTCCAGTAAGAATTTCGTGGCTTTTTCAGCCTTTCTCGATCGATCGGAAATCCTTTCTCGATCGATCGCCCTTCACAGTAAGTTTCGCCTTTTTCAGCTTCTGGCGAGTTTTGTATTTTGGCCGTAACTTTCTCATACAAACTCCAGATTTGATGAATCAGCTGTCCACGCGAAGATAAGAGAAAGTTCTACAACTTTGATATGGACCACATGTCCAAAACATGGCTCGAACATATAGTAATTTGAGGAGAAAAGAGCAACATGTGTCTTAGATTCTGGTTTTTTCCTCTTTTCTTCAACTTTATTCATTTTTTCATCATTTTAGCTTGATTTCTCGCCTTTCCCTACATTTCAACATTGATTCCTGAAATAGAGAAATATATACCATAAACCGTAAGATATTCCAAGAATCAACACGAAAACATGTACATATCATAGCCTAAAAACGCGTAATATTCAACCCTTCGCCTGATCTGAACTGAGCTCCAGAGATAACAAATAGGAGCGACGAATGCTCGCTGAACCGAGCTCCAGAGATAATAAATAGGGGCGAAGAATGCTTGCCTGAACCGAGCTCCAGAGATAATAAATAGGGGCGAAGTGTGCTCGCTGATCTGAACTGAGCTCCAAAGATAACAAATAGGGGCGAAGAATGCTCGCCTAAACCGAGCTCCAGAGATAATAAATAGGGGCGAAAAATGCTTGCCTAAACCAAGCTCCAGAGATAATAAATAGGGGCTAAGTGTGCTCGCCTGATCTGAACCGAACTCCAGAGATAACAAATAGGAGCGAAAATGCTCGCCTGAACCGAGCTTCAGAGATAATAAATAGGAAGTGTGCTTGCCGTATCTGAACTGAGATCCCGAGATAACAAATAGGAGCAGAGAATGCTCGCCTGAACTGAGCTCTAGAGATAACAAATAGGGGCGAAGTGTTCTCGCTTGGTCTGAACTGAGCTCCCGAGATAACAAATAGAAGCGGAGATTGCTCGCCTGAACCGAGCTCCAGAGATAACAAATAGGAGCGAAAAATGCTTGCCTGAACCAAATTCCCGAGCTAATATATATGAGTGAATAAAATTCGGCCGATTATCTGCTGAGCGTAACCTTAGCATGCTTGATGGAAATCCCTGACTCAGATATGTCTAGCGTAACCAAGGCAAAGAGCTCAGTGCAATTGTAGCTCATCTGATCATCTACTAGGCGTAATCTTAGCTTTGGGTGAAAATTCCTGACGACACTTGGCATAGCCAAGGCAAAGAGCTCAGCGTAACTGAGGCGAGGTGAGCCGTCGTAAACGTGCTCCTAAGGTCGGGGGAAAACCCTTAAAGCCTGACGTAAACGAGGCAAGGTGAGTCGTAGTAAACATACTCCCGATGTCGGGTGAAAACCCTTGAAGCCTTGCGTAACCAAGGCGAGGTGAGCCGTCGTAAACGTGCTCCTGAGGTTGGGTGAAAACCCTTAAAGCCTGGCATAACCGAGGCGCGGTGAGCCGTCGTAAACGTACTCCTGATGTCGGGTGAAAACCCTTAAAGCCTGGCGTAATCGAGCCGAGGTGAGCCATCATAAACATGCTCCTGAGGTCGGGTGAAAACCCTTAAATCCCGGCGTAACCGAGGCGAGGTGAGCCGTCGTAAACGTGCTCCTGATGTGCAAAGGGCTTATTGACAACGCCTTGGACTTCTGAATAGGGCCTTACTGCTAGGTTGTATACCGAGCTGACGTGATGGTGCCTTACTGTAAGATTGCATGTCCGAGCTGATAAATAGGGTCTCACTGCAAGATTGCACGCCCGAACTGTCATAATATGGCCTTACTGCTAGATTGCATGTCCGAGTTGATAAATAGGGCATCACTGCAAGATTGCACGCCCGAGTTGCCGAATTGGGCCTTATGGCACGCCTGAACTGTCATAATATGGCCTTACTGCTAGATTGCATGCCTGGGTTGACATAATAGGGTCTTACTGCTAGATTGCATGCCCGAGCTGATAAATAGGGACTCACTGCAAGATTGCACGCCCGAACTGTCGAATTTGGCCTTACTGCAAGATGGCACGCCCGAACTGTCTTAATATGGCCTTACTGCTAGATTGCATGTATGGGCTGACATAATAGGGCCTTACTGCTACATTGCATGCCCAAGCTGATAAATAGGGCCTTACTAAAAGATGGCACGCCTGAGCTGCTGAGTTGGGCCTTATTGCGAGATTGCACGCCTGAACTACTGATTTGATAAATAGGGCCTTACTGCGAGATTGCAAGCCCAAGCTACTGAGTTGGGCCTTATTGCGATATTGCAAGCCTGAACTGTCATAATAGGGGCTTACGACGAGATTGCATGCCCGAGATGTAGCGCACTGAGTCGACCTGAAACAGTGAAATAGTGCAACACAACATATATATGAACTTCGAAGTAGTAGCTTAAAAAGAAATAACCGTAACGGCATGTGGACCAAGCACCGAAGTTGAGGTCAACTGTTGGACTAAATATGTCATGAGCTCGGTAGTACTGAGCTAGAGGCCGAGGACCCCAGTGAGCTATGAATGAGATTTCCAAGGTGCTACGCGGGGATCGGACTTGGCCCACAATTTCGAGCTATGTGCCTGGCGACATGGGTCGAGCACGTGCAATATGCACATGGTCAAATGTATCATGTCCTCAGCTTGGTGGGTAAGTATAGTACATAGCTAAGCGAAGAACCACATTTTGATAAAGATCGACAAGCCCATTTGCAGCACAAATGCTGAAATGACCACAATCGTAAGATCACTGCTCTGAAACATAAGATCTGAGGTTCGAAGCTCGATGATGCAGCACCAGTAATTAATATTATAGTCCATTGTAAAAATCAACTGAAATAACCAGCAGAAAAGAGCGTAGGATATAAATGAAAAGGGGATATCCCCATAAGCACCAAAAGCTAACAAGACTGGCACTTGAACCCATATATTGAAGTAAAAAGTAGTATGCAAGTGGAAGTATGAGTGCATAGCCATATACGGATCATGTTGCCACATTTACATAGTTGACATCAAAGGTTCATGACGAAATTTGGTTGCTGCTTCTTTGCATCAGGTAGGTGGCGCAGTTTCCAAGGGAAGCAATCACAAAGACCAATGTTGTTGAGATCCAGACAAGACAGTAAAGATCAGGGTTCGCGTCAATTTTGCTAACAAAATCTCCACTACTAGGATATAAAGGACTAATCAATATGTTCAATATAATATCTGTATCTACGTTGAAATATTGTGTGTAGGAAGAGATGCTAATTAATCCCTTCCAGTTTGTTGGCTGCGGCTCTCCAACATCACTGGCACCATCTACAATTTGATATCCCTGACTCCCACCACCACCATTGTTGGGAGGAAATACTTGCAAATTCGCAACAGGAACCTCTTTATTTGTGGTCTTCTGATCTTCACTAACAACAGCCGGAACAGAGCCAAGCAAGTGGCTGGAGGGAAGATTGGTGAAGGACTCTTCCATGGGATTCAATCGATTCACAAAAAGAGAAATTTCCTCGTGTAGTGAAGGTATATAATCTATATGATTCACCAAAAGAGCCATTTAAATTGCTCAAATACCAATCTGCCCTCTGGAATTTCCATTGGTTTGGAGTTTCAAGCTTAGTGTTCTTACACTAAATTTATCACAGGGATGATATGTCGTCTCCATATGTGAGCCTCGAGACACATGTGTTGGAACCTAAGAGGGGTAAATGAGGTTCCTTGGCTACTTTAGCATTTAACATGATTTTGCAAATAATTGAGTTTGCGCTGCGGGAGACTTGATGTCAATCGAACAATAAACAATATAATAAAATAATGTAAATGCGTAATATAAATAAAGTAATAAAGAACACGAGAATTTGTTATAGAAGTTCGGCGATGAATCGCCTACGTCTCCTCTTCCCGGTTAGAAATCGTTTAACCGAGGTGAACAACTTCTTCTTGGCCTTAAGGGCTCCAAGGATTGTCACACATAACTTCTTCTTGGCCTTGAGGGCCCCAAGGATAGCCACAACCTTGCACCAACTTCACTTGTCGGTGACTTATACAATTTTCCAACTTGCGTCGGTGTTGGAGGACCTTTACAAAGATTCACAACTTGTGTGCTACAACAAATGACACATTAACGGTGTAACCAAATGAAGAACAAAGCTCTCACACAAGAATAAGAAACAAACTCTCAATACAAGACACTAGAATATAAAAGTTTTGCTATGATAGCTTGAGTTGGATTGAGTATAGCTTGCTTGTATTGTATATTGTTGTTTCCTAACATCAACTTGAGCCCAAACATCCATATTTATAGTGTAGAAGGCTCCGAAGGCTCCTACTAGCCGTTGCTACACTTAAGGCTTGAATCACTCTTGCATCGCCTCGGGCGATCTTCATCGCAACGCACCAACGATCACATTATGGCACAGATCACCTCAGGCGGTGTCCGTATCGCCTCAGGCGTTCATCACCAAAAACAAATGCCGTAGCTACAAATCTGGATCGCCTCAAACGAAGTTGCCATCGCCTCAAACGTTCCAAGATCGCCTCAGACGTTCTAGCCATCGCCTCGGGCGATCTCTCCATGCGCGCTGTTCTCGGCGTCGCTCCAGTCGATGTGCGGGGCAAAGTTCTGAATGGTTGCCATCGCTTGAAGCGATGGTCATCATCGCCTCGGGCGATCTTGGTAGCACGCTTGCCTCGCCATCGCCTCTATCGATGGGCGTGGCGATGCCTCGCCTGGCACCCATCGCCTGGGGCGATCCGTTTGATCAAAAAATATTTTCTCTTGGCATTTCAACACTTTGTCAATCTTCAATATGCTTAATTTGATCATAACTTATGTTGCATACTCAGCACAAATCATGAGTACAAAAAGCAAAGGTTTTGTAAGCGTCAAAACAAAAATAGATACTTTTATTTAAATTAGAGAAATGAGAGTTGTAGTGTTTTAAGGCACAACAATCTCCCCCTTTTTGATGATCACAAAACCCGGTAAACTTGAAGGACAAATAAACTTATAACAATGCAATGCATAGAAAGTTTAAACTCCCCCTTAATGAATGCAATGATAAACAATGTTTCAATGTGCATTTTTATCATCTTTTAAACAAGCGTCACAAGTTGTAAAACCAAATTGCAAATAGCATTCCAACAATCAAGTTTACACATTCATTCTCCCCATTTTTGTGAGAATAAAAAGGTAAAGGATTCTTAAGAAAATTGGACAGAGTTTCCTTTATAAATTGAATAAACCATAAAGCCATCAAGCTACACAATGTCAACTAAATATCCATTTAACATATACAATAAACTAGTCCAACATCATTTAAACAATTTAATCCTTACAAACAATTCCAAAAAGATAAAATCTAAAAAACACGAAAAAAAAACTTATACAACTCAATCCATGCCACCATCATCGTCATTCCCGTTATTAGGATCCTCGTCCAAGCGGGCACCGGGAAACTGAGATCGAAGAGCGTCCACCTCATGTCGTAAATACGACAAATTTTCTCTAGATGAGTCTTGGTAAGCCCAAAGAGACGCAACATCATCTCGAAGTGATTGGAATTGAGAATTTATATCTACTCTCATGGATTGAAATTGAGAGTTCATGTCATCTCGAAGAGTTTGAAATAGAGAAGTGAAGAATGCAAAGGCATCTTGATTGAATTCAAATGAAGAATGTGTTTGATGACTATCAGGAGCCGAAATATCCGCCCCAATGTTCATCATATCATCAAAATTGGAGGGAGATTGATGTGGAATAGGTTGCTCCTCATGGTTTGGTTCAATCAAGAAAGGGAAGTGGAGTCTTTGAGCACTAGTCATCCTTTCAATGGGTAATGAGGGGTGGTCTTTAGGATTGAAAGCTGAGAGCAAGTTCCCTGGATCATTAACCCAACAAGAAGTGAAAGGATTCCAAGAAATTTTGTTAAAAAGGAAACACCGAAGATTGAAGGTGTCCTTAGGCTTGATATAAATTTTTTCATTGTCATTGAAAGGAAGATTAAAATGAAGAAATATCATGGTTAAGACAATCCCGAAAGGGAGAATTACCGTTTTGGAATTAAGGGTTGTGTTCTTAAAAATTTGGACAATGAATCTGGGTAGATTGAAGGGGGTCATAGTGATGATGTAATACATCAAGTATACATCAGAGAATTTCAATCTAAGACGATCACCATCCCGAGGGATCATCGAGGTGGTCACTATCTTGTGCAATACTTGGTAGAGCGTAGGAATTTGGTTCACGAGGAAAGATGATTTGGACATTGGGGACAGCCGCCAAAAATGAGATACAAAGCTTGGGAAGGATCGCATACCCCATCATTAGGCCAAGTAGCTAGAGCAAATTTAGCTGGATCCTCCGAAGGAATGCGAAGAATGTTCCCCAATTCGGTACTAGTGAATTTTGATAGTTAATTCACCATCTTCCTCAAACAATTCAAGATTATCATAGAATGAGTGAATCATAGAAGGGTACAAGAAATCATTCTTTCTAGGAGGTTTGAAAAAAAATTCCCAATGTTGGAATTGAATCCAATCAAGAATGGGGAGTTGGGAAGTTCTAAGGAAATCAAAATCAAAGGCATAGCCGGGATATAATTTGCGAGAATGGTAATCTTCGGGAATTGGCTTACCATCGAGAGAAGGACCCGTATAATTCCTAGTAGATCGATTAGAACGTCTCCTTCGGCTTGATTCTCCTTCTTCTCGGTTGATTCTAGACATTTGAGCAAAAATTTGAGAGAATTGAGACAAATTTGGGTTTTTGGAAAATTGGGGTCCAATTGGAAGAATTGTTGTTTAGAAGATGAAATTGATGGTTGGGAAGAGCTTAGAACTGATTGGAGATAACACTTATGAAGATTGCTCGAATTATGGATGAAAAACACGAAAAAGTGCAGAAAAATGAGCAAAAAGCCGTAGCTGCCAGACTTTAAAAATCGAGATCGCCTGAGGTGATCGATGAACGCTCGAGGCGATGCGAGCCATCGTTTGAGGCGATGCGAGCCACGAACGAGGCGTTGCGCACATGATGCTGAGGCGATGATTTGGGCAGATTTTGATCCAATTTTTAGACCAAAATTTTATTTTTAATTAACCTATCTCCTATTATACCATCTATCAACAAAAAAGGATTAAAATAAATCTCATAATCTCAAAAACACAATAATCCACAATTTGTGACTTTTAAAGGTGATCTCAAGATGCGCTTTTGAAATTAAATGTTGAGCTATAAAATTCATTAAACATAATTAATTTATGTAAATGAATTTTACAATTGCTCTATGCATATGACGAAGTATAGTAGCTCCCCATAAATATGATATAATTTCTTAAGGTATACAAACATGATCAAAGTTCAATCATACCCAATTCACCAAGAAGAAAAATAAAAGTGTTTTCGTCTGGTGGTTTTGTAAAAATATCGGCAATTTGATCCTTGGTATTAACATAAAATATTTCAACATCATTTTGTTCGATATGGTCACGAATGAAATGGTGTCTTATATCGATATGCTTAGTCCGAGAATGTTGAATTGGATTTTTAGATAAACATATGGTGCTAGTGTTGTCACAAAAAAATTGGAACTTTTGAAACATCCAGCCCATAATCAAGTAATTGGCTTTTCATCCACAAGATTTGTGCACAACAATTACCGGCGGCCATATATTCGGCTTCGGTTGTTGAGAGTGCAACACAATTTTGCTTTTTGGAAAACCAAGATATCAAGCTATTACCGAGAAAGAGACAAGTACCACTAGTGCTTTTCCTATCCACCTTATATCCTCCAAAATCGGCATCGGAGTAAGCTTTCAAATCAAAGAAAGAGTTTCTAGAATACTACAAGCCGAGATTTGGAGTTTTTGTAAGATATTTAAAAATGCGTTTTAAGGCGAACAAGTGTGATTCTCTTGGTGATGATTGAAATCTAGCACATAAGCATACACTAAACATGATATCCGGCCTACTAGCCTTTAAATAAAGCAAAGAGCCAATCCTATAAAGCTTTTGACAAATTGGTTTACCTTGTTCATCCTTGTCAAGCTTGGTTGATGAGCTTATTGGTGTTGATGCACTTTCTTTAACATGTCTTTGACATACTTTCCTTGACTTACAAAGATTCCATCTTTGCATTGTTTGATTTGCAATCCAAGAAAGTAGTTGAGTTCTCCCATCATGCTCATTTCAAAATTATATTGCATCAATTTAGAAAACTCCTTGCGCAAAGATTCATTAGTAGCACCAAATATGATATCATCAACATATATTTGAACAATAAGCAAATAATTTCCCTTAATTAAGGTAAACAAAGTAATATCCACTTTTCCTCTTGTAAAGCCATTCCTGGTTAAGAATGAAGATAGTTTTTCATACCAAGCTCTAGGAGCTTGTTTCAAACCATACAAAGCTTTATCAAGTTTAAAAACATGGTCGGGAAAATGTGGATCCTCAAAGCCGGGTGGTTGATCAACATACACCTCTTCTTTCAAATCACCATTCAAGAAGGCAATCTTGACATCCATCTGAAAGAGCTTAAAATCTTTAAAGCAAGCAAAAGCAAGTAACATGCAAATGGATTCTAAGCGAGCAACGGGTGCATATGTTTCATTAAAAATCTATGCCCTCTTCTTGGAAATATCCTTTAGCTACTAACCTAGCCTTGTTTCGAATAATCGTCCCATGTTCATCAATTTTATTTCTAAATACCCATTTTGTTCCAATAATGGTGTAGTTCGAACGCCTGGTACAAGATTCCAAACTTTATTTCTTTTGAATTGATTTAGTTCCTCTTGCATAGCCAAGATCCAAGAATCATCAAGCAATGCATCATTAATGTCCTTAGGCTCTATGTGAGAAATTAAAGCAAGATGATTGCAAATATTGATATATGAGGATCGAGTTGTTACCCCCTTTTGATGGACTGGCGATAATGAGATCCATGGGATTATCCTTGGTGGTTTTCCAATCCTTTGAAAGTTCCCCATCCTCTTTGGAATTACTTGACTCCATTATTTGTTCTTCTTGGTCACCAGTAAAGTCCTCAAGGGTGGTTGACTCTATCATTTGCTCAAGTAATTCTTCGTCATCACAATCAAAAGAAATTCTCGATACTCGAGGGTTAGTCTCATCAAATATAACATGAATAGATTCCTCAACAATAAGGTTACATTTATTAAACACTCTATATGCCTTACTAGTATTGGAATAGCCAAGAAATATACCTTCATCCGATTTGGCATCAAACTTACCAAGGTTATCCTTACCATTGTTGTGAATGAAGCACTTTGAACCAAATACATTGAAGTAAGAAATGTTAGGCTTTCTCCCCCTCCATAATTCATATGGAGTTTTCTTGAGAATTGGCCTTATTGATGAACGATTAATGATATAACATGCGGTGCTCATTGCCTCGGCCCAAATTTATTTTGGAAGTGAATATTCACATAGCATAGTACGTGCAATTTCCATTAATGTCATATTCTTCCTTTCAACAACACTATTTTGTTGAGGTGTCCTAGGACAAGAAAAGTTGTGACCAATGCCTTTGTCATCACAAAAGTTTATAAAATTTTCATTCTCAAATTCGGTTCCGTGGTCACTACGGATACTTTTTATTGAAAGAGTTTTCTCATTCTCAACTCTTTTTGCAAATATTTTGAAACTCTCAAAGGCATCACTTTTATGGGCTAAGAACAATGTCCAAGTGAATCTAGAGAAATCATCCACAATGACAAATGCATAAGATTTTCCTCCTAGACTAGTTGTTCTTGAAGGACCACACAAGTCTAAATGAAGCAATTCAAGTGGCATAGAAGTGGAGATAACATTTTTTATTTTTGAAAGATTTTCTAGTATGCTTTCCTAGTTGACAAGCATCACAAATAGAATCAACTTGTAAATCAAGGATAGGCAATCCAACAACAAGTTCAAGTTTTTGAATTTTATCAATGGTGCTCAATCCAACATGACCAAGTCGTCTATGCCATAACACATTATTATTACCATTCAATGTTACAAGGCATTTTACATTTTGAGAAGAAAGATTATCCAAATCAACCTTGTACACATTTCACTTCTATAACCAATGAATTTAATGGATTTGTCATGTGTGTATGATACTGTGCAATGAAGTGATGCAAATGAGACTTCATAACTTTTATCACATAATTGACTTATGCTAAGAAGATTATGCTTAACTCCTTTGACATAAAGTACATCATCAATAATTGTAGAGTTAGAGTTACCAATTGAGCAAATGCCTTCAATGATTCATTTGCTATTGTCTCCAAATGTGACACTTCCTCCACTTTTAACTTTTAGTGACAAGAACAAGTTCTTGTCACCCGTCATATGTCTTGAGCATCCACTATCGAGATACCAAGAATTGGACCTCTTACTTGTTCCTCCCTATAAAACAATTTTTTAATATTTGGACCTTTGGTACCCAATTGTTCTTTGGGTCCATGTTGGTTAGTAACAATAGGGGGATTTAGGAATCCACTTCCACCTCTTGTTTGGTTGGTATTGATTTTTAAAAAATCTACATTTATTTCTAACATGATCAACCTTACAACAATAGGTGCAAGTAGACAAGCTTGAAAATGTTTTGATTTGCTTGAGAAGCCTAATCCTGCTTTATCAAAGCTACATCTTTGCAAGCCAAGCAATTCATGAAGCATTAAACCACTATCATTAAACTTCCCAAATGAGTTCTTCAAATCAAGTTCATTTTTCAAAGTGATATTTTCTTCTTTCTTTTTAGCCAAGTCCAACTTTAACAATTTATTACTCTTTTTAGTTTTACCAAGAACATCAATAAGTTCATTATAAGCATCTAATAATTCATCATAAGATGGTACCTCATCATCATCCTCTCCATATTCTTCTCCAAGAGCCATTAGACAAAGATTTGCCACTTCTTCATCGGAGTCAATGTCACTCCATGTGGCCATTAAAGCTTTCTTCTTTCCCTTATCCGCCTTCTTTCTACTTGGACATTCATTAGCATAATGACCATTTTGTTGACAATTATAACAAGTTACCTCTCGTTTAGTAGAATTCTTGTTGGATTCGGAGGTTCTTGGCTTGTTGTATTTTCGGTAGAACTTCTTGAACTTCCTTGTGAACAATGTCATTTCCTCATCATCTTCATCATCGGATTGTGCTTTCTTTCCAACCAAGGCAATCCCCTTGCCTTTTGCTTTTTCTTCCTCCTTCTTCATTTCCTTCCGGGTTGACACCTCAAGCTCATGGGTCACCAAGGTACCATGAAGTTCATCAATATCATATGATGCACTATCTTCTTTGTTGGATTCGATGATAGCCATTTTTTTAGCATCCCATTCCTTTGGCAAGGCTCTTAGTGCTCTTCTCCATATTTGCTTTGGAGGATACTTCTCTCCAAGTTGGGCAAGCTTATTGATGATTTGGGTGAGCCTTCTAAACATAGAATCAACGTTTTCTCCGGACTCCATCTCGAAGGATCATACTTGAGTTGCAATAGATCAATCTTTGTCTCTTTTACTTGATTGGTTCCTTCATGACAAATTTGAAGTTTGTCCCAAATCTCCTTGGCCGTTGAGCACATCAAAATCCTGCCATACTCGTTCATATCTAAAGCACAATGCAAAATATTAATAGTTTTAGCATTTGCGAAATTAAGATCATATCCGCCCTTGTAAAATCGTTCATTTCTTTGGGAACATTCATTCCCCCAACTTCCTTCTACGGAATATGTGGACCTTTCACAATAATCTTCCATAGGTCATAATCTACGGATTGAATATATAGAGAAATTCTATTCTTTCAATATCCGTAGTTATTTCCCGTGAAGAGCGGATGGCGATTGGTCGATTGACCTTGAGCAAACTCATTTGCTAGATTAGCCATAAAAAATTTTTTTGATTTAAAACAAAATTCAAATGGCTCTGATACCACTTGTTGGAACCTAAGAGGGGGGTGAATGAGGTTCCTTGGCTACTTTAGCGTTTTAAAATGATTTTGCAAATAATTGTGTTTGCGCTGCGGAAGACTTGATGTCAATTGAACAATAAACAATATAATAAAATAATGTAAATGCGTAATATAAATAAAGTAATAAAGAACACGAGAATTTATTATAGAAGTTCGTCGATGAATCGCCTACGTCTCCTCTTCCCGGTTAGAAATCGTTTAACCGAGGTTCCACTAGAACAACTTCTTCTTGGCCTTAAGGACTCCAAGGATAGCCACACACAACTTCTTCTTGGCCTTGAGGGCTCCAAGGATAGCCACAACCTTGCACCAACTTCACTTGTCGGCGACTTATAAAATTTTCCAACTTGCGTCGGTGTTGGAGGACCTTTACAAAGATTCACAACTTGTGTGCTACAACAAATGACACCTTCACGGTGTAACCAAATGAAGAACAAAGCTCTCACACATGAATAAGAAACAAACTCTCAATACAAGACACTAGAATAGAAAAGTTTTGCTATGATAGCTTGAGTTGGATTGAGTATAGCTTGCTTGTATTGTATATTGTTGTTTCCTAACATCAACTTGAGCCCAAACATCCATATTTATAGTGTATAAGGCTCCCAAGGCTCCTACTAGCCATTGCTACACTTAAGGCTTGAATCACTCCTACATCGCCTCGGACATCGCCTCGGGCGATCTTCATCGCCACGTACCAACGGTCACATTATGGCACAGATCGTCTCAGGCGGTGTCCGGATCGCCTCGGGCGTTCATCACCAAAAACAAATGCCGTAGCTAAAAATCTGGATCGCCTCAAACGAAGTTTCCATCGCCTCAAACGTTCCAGGATCGCCTCAGGCGTTCTAGCCATCGCCTCAGGCAATCTCTCCATGCGCGCGGTCCTCGGTGTCGCTCCAGTCGATGTGCGGGGAGAAGTTCTGAATGGTTGCCATCACCTGAAGCGATGGTCTTCATCGCCTGGGGCGATCTTGGTAGCACGCTCGCCTCGTGATCGCCTCTGTTGATGGGCGTGGTGATGCCTCGCCTGGCACCCATCGCCTGGGGCGATGACCCTCATCGCCTGGGGCAATCCATTTGATCAAAAAATATTTTCTCTTGGCATTTCAACACTTAGTCAATCTTCAATATGCTTAATTTGATCATAACTTATGTTGCATACTCAACACAAATCATTAGTACAAAAAGCATAGGTTTTGTAATCGTCAAAACAAAAATAAATAAGTAATATCATACTAGATTAGTTAATGTAATTTAGTCATTTTCGTTTTTGCAGTTTTTATTTCTTTTGATTTTACTACTATTATTACACTCTTTCTTTTGTTGGTGTTATTTTTTTCAGGATATCACTCCCTAGTACATGCTAAGGAGTGATAGATCGACACTCGAGCCGTTTGTTTCTGAAATTGAAAGAACTTATCATTGGAAACTGAGAGAGACGCGAGCAGTGGCTGAGAATAATCAAAGAGGGAATGGTACTTGAAACAACGAGGAAGTGCAAATTACACGATCACTAATGGACTACTGATAAGGATGAATATTACGTGTATTTTTGCAATGATATGTATATATTTTCGTGTTGATTCCTGGATGATGTAACGTTTTTTTGGTATCTATTTGTTTGTTTCAGGAATCTAGGTGGGAAGTGGAAGAATTAAGCTAGAAAGACGAAACCGGATCAAACCGGGACAAGAAATGAAGAAGTTGGAATCTGACATAACCGATCGATCGGAAGTGGAGCGCGATCGATCGAGGAAGACAAAGGTTTGGCCAAAAAGAAAAAGAGGAGCTCGATCGATCGGAAGATGATGCTCGATCGATCGAGCATGGCGGAGATTTGTTAAGCGAGATTAAAGAATGCTCGATCGATCGGAAGTTGACGCTCGAGCGATCGAGCGAGGCAGAAAAAGTCAGGGACGAGAAATCAGAGAGCTCGATCGTGACAAATAACCGATCGACCGAGCAACAAAATTTTCAGGAAAAAAAAAGACTTGATTGAGTTTGATCTATTGGGAACACTTCCATCCACCTCCGCTTCTATAAATAAGAGACCTATGGCACGAAATCATAGGCCCAATATCATATCAAACACCATAAATCAGCCTCCTATCGTCCTCCAACATCCATACAATTTAAGAGAAAAAGCCTTTCAAGTGCAAGGAAGGAAGCAATGGAAGAAGTAACGTTTCAACGCACGGATTCAACTCCTACGTTATCGTACTTCTAAACTTTATTTATCTTGATTTTCGAATTTATTGATGTTTATGAGGTTGAGAAACAATTATTCATCATGTTAGTTTGATTTGAACATAAAATAATTTTATTTTATCAAGATTAGGGAAGCTTGTGATTGAGTTAGTGATTTGATTGTTATTTGAGTGGATTAATTCTTTTGTGCATGATTTATATTTTTAATGCTATCAAAGCCTTGCTACCTTTGATTGATTTGTGAATTATAATTGAGATCGAGAGATAAAATTATAATACGCTATAATAAAGCATGTTGTATGTTAACGATTTAGATCGAGAGATTAAATCACATACGTGATCGCTTTGAATTGAAAGATTTAAAGTTAACGGTTGTCATCGAGATTTATGCAATATTAAATTGGTTTGAGTGAACGAGAGTTACTTATTTCAATTTAATATTAGTTTCAATATAGCTTGAGAAAGTATATTGATTATTTTACGGAAATCCGTCACCTTAAGAATTAATTTATTAGTAATAGTTTTTACAAACAAATCATTGACGATAACACAAGTGAACCTGTAATGTCCCCGAAATGATTAATTGCAACTAAGGCGTTAATTATGTTTATATGATGAATTATGTTGGTAACTGATTTACGTGATGGGTAATGAAGTGTTAACATGATTTAATTGTATTGATTGTCAATTATGAGGAAAGCATGATTTAGTGGAAGTTTAATGCATTTTTGTAAATGCTTTTAAAATACCATGTTGGGGTGTTTTATACATCATGTTAATTGGTCGAGTACAATTTTAATTAACTTTATAACCTTTCCCCCTTTACCCAACTCACTTTACCTTTCCCTCTAAATCCCCAAATCACTCTCAAACCCTACACTTTCTCCCATTTTCGAAATTCATCAAGGAAGGAGAAGGAAAGCTCCACAAAACTTTTGTTTGCGTGATCTTTGTTAAGATTTGGAGTCTTCAAGAGGTATGGAACCCTTCCTAAAGTTTTTATGATGTTTGATTTTGAAATGGGATGATTTTGAAGTGATTTATGTGAGTTTGTTTTGGGTATATGTTATACATGTTTGGGGTATGATTTTTGAAGTGTTTTATGTGGGTTTTAGTGGGGTATGATGTTGTTGTTGTTGTAGGAAAGTTTGGGTTCGAATGGTTTAAGATGGAGCTTGAAAAATGCTCAAAAATGGTGAAAAATCGCGCACCAGCAGGTGGCGATCGATCGCCAGAAATGAGGCGATCGATTGCCGAAGGCCAGTAGCCATTTTGCGTAGCAGGCGATCGATCGCCTCAAATGAAGTGATCGATCGCCGCAAGGCAAAAAGTGAGGCGATCGATCGCCTCAAGTAGCGATCGATCGCCACTGTTTAAAAAGTGGAAAATGATGATTTTTGTTGATTTTTTGGTATTTGGCTATTGTTTAGCTTCTAATATCGATTTGTATGGTTATGTAGAACCTTCCCAGGTACCCACAACTTCACGGAGATAAAGTTCTACAACTTCTCCATTTTTTTGGAATTAAGGTACGTAAGAAGCGTACGAGCATCGGACGGTAACACACTCCTAAACTATGACTATGCATTGATTGCATAAGTATTTATGATGTTTATGATGATGATTATGATAAATAAGTTTATGATGATGATGTTATGATAAATGAAGATGATATGACGTTTACGATGATGATTATGATAAGATGATGATGTCTATATGACGATGATGCTTATAAGATGATGATGTTTACAAGATGATATATGATGATGATGATGTATGTTTAACTATGTTTTTAAGAATGGTTGAATGTCCGGTGGTTATTATGGGCAAGCGAGGAAGGTACTTGCCGCTCACATAACTAGCGAGGGGATACATCCGCTATCAAGGCGTAGCGAGGGGTATCATATTCCGCTAAGCGAGGAGATACATCCGCTATCAAGGCGTAGCGAGGGGTATCACAATTCCGCCTTATGTCGAGCGAGGGGGCCAATTGTGCCGCTGTCATAATAGAACCAGGACGGTCCCATTTCTAATTAACATTGTCGATTACGAGCATATAAGTGAAGTACGATTTTAATCATTTATGTCAAGAACTAATGATTACATACATGACTATGAAACAGGGACAACCAAAGAGGGTTAATACGATTAACCAGGAAGTATATGTTACCAATTACTTTCATGCATTTATTTATATGCTATTACCTTATGATGTTAAGTAACGATGTATATGCTCATGATGGGTTGTTCCTGTAGGTACACTTTTGGACTAAAGGACTAAGGGCCGGGTTGAGGCAGTGAGCTATGAGGAGCATGAAAGAAGTTAGGATACATGATTTTGGATAGTCTCTACTCTAGGAGTAGTATAATTCTATCGCCTTAACATTCATTATTGAGAATGTAATTAATCAAGTTTGAAATTTCACTTTTGGCCTGTAAACTTATAAGCTCAAAGCTACAACCGGTGCCCTAAAAGGTTATGAATGCATGTTTAGTCCCCAATATGTTATTAACATGATGTTAAGGTAGGAAGACCCTACATTAGTTGTATCAGAGCAGTGGTTACATAATCCGGGAATGAGTGTAGGGTAGCCTTAGCAATAAGTTGGCTAGGTGCTTCTTTTTAAACATGTTTTGGTGCATGTATTGCATATGAAGTATATGTTGTTACACTAACATGTTTTGTTTCTCTAACGATGTATTATATGAACTGCTTTTGGGTATTGTCGGTAACCCTTGTCTTGCAGTATGGCAGCAAATGTGGAAGTGGGTGATGCAGAAAGTGTTAATGCCAGTGCTGGGCGTACGAATCCCCTACCACCGCCAGCTTTCGGCCATCTTACCGTCTAAGCAACAGTTACTACCTGGGGAGCTGAGCTTGACTCAATTTCTTGCATACCGACCTCCGACTTTTGAAGGAACTGAGACATGGGAACAGGCTGAGGAGTGGTTGGAAAGGATAGAGCAAATATTTGTGGCAGTTCCTTGTGCTAAGACAGCCTGGATCAGACTAGCGGAGTTCCAATTGGCCAAGAAGGCGCTGATGTGGTGGAAGACCACAGTAGTAGAGCAAGAGGCTCAAGGTCATGAAGTTAATTGGAAGCTGTTCAGAACTCGGTTTCTGACCCGCTATTTTTCGGCTGCCGCACGACAGGTTAAGGAGGATGAGTTCACTAACCTCAAGCAAGGTAATATGCCTGTATCAGATTATGCTCTTCAGTACTGTTCCTTGCTCAGATATGTACCTCACATTGCTGCAAGCACTCAAGCGAAGATGAGGAACTTCATGAAGGGCTTGAGGCCTGAACTGTATGACAGGGTGATCACTTATGGCCCTGCTTGCTTTGACGACGCACTTTCAAGGGCTGAGCTAGCCGAACTGGGAGTTGGTGCATACCCTGATGTCGTGCCACCTACCCCCTCAGAAATCCACTTCTGATAATTTGAAGCCGATGGGTGATCAGTTCAAGCCAAGGGGGAATACTTCGGCTTCGAGATTCAGTGGTAAGAGGCCCGAGAATCGTTGGAAAGGAAACCGTAAGAATGACACCCCATCAGGAAGAGGACAGTCTCAGGGAGGCAGGTTTGGGATGGTCCAGTGCTCTCTTTGTGGGCAACCACATATGACGAAAGATTGCGTAGGATGTTATGTTTGTGGCGAAAAAGGTCACTTTGCTCGGCAGTGTCCCAACAGGGGAAGGCAACATAACTCTGCGGGGAGGCCTGCGGACAGAGCAGCACAGCACAGACCACCTTTTGCACCGAGGCAGTATGGAGGTCAGCCCGTGGGGCCACCTCAGGGGCAGGTTTATGCTTTGACTAGGGAGCAGGCTACAGCGGCTCCGGAGGAGGCGGGTACGTGTCTTTTATTTACGCACCCTGCTTTTATATTGATCGACACAGGTGCGTCACACTCTTTCATGTCGACGAGTTTTGTGGAAAGGCACCACATATGCACTTCTCCGTCGCCCACGCCTCTTATAGTCTCGACCCCCGCTGGAAGAAGTATGATTACTGATCAGATTGTCTATGATGGCCTCATTTATTTTGAGGATAACGAGCTAAGGTCAGATTTGATTGTTCTGGAGATGTCAGACTTTGACTACATTGTAGGCATTGATGTTCTGAACAGGCAGTTGTGAACTGCAGGCAAAGGACTGTCCGATTCAGGTCTGATATGGGAGTCCAGTGGACATTCTTTGGGGATGGTTCTCGTTCTAAGATCCCGTTGATATCTGTTGTCAAGATGGCACAGTTGTTGGAACGAGGTCATACAGGATATCTCATCTATGTTGTTGATGTTATTGAGAAGAGGGAAGAATTAAAAGTTGAGGATGTGCCGGTAGTGGAGGAGTATCCTGATGTCTTTCCGGAAGAGATTCCCGGATTCCCACCGATGAGAGAGGTCGAGTTTGGGATTGAGTTACTACCGGGGACGTCTGCCATTTCTCGTGCCCCATATAGGATGGCACCAGCGGAGCTAAGGGAGTTAAAGATTCAGTTGCAAGAGCTCCTTGATAAGGGCTATATACGCCCTAGCGTATCGCCCTGGGGTGCGCCGGTTTTGTTTGTTAAGAAGAAAGATGGTTCGATGTGGCTGTGCATCGATTACAGACAACTGAACAAAGCTACAGTAAAGAATAAGTATCCGCTTCCGAGGATCGATCATTTGTTTGACCAGTTGCAGGGTACGAGGCTCTACAGTAAGATCGATCTGAGGTCGGGGTATCATCAGATTCGAGTAAGGGAAGATGATGTACAGAAGACAGCTTTCAGGACGAGATATGGGCACTATGAATTCTTAGTCATGCCTTTTGGGGTGACGAATGCCCCAGCTGTTTTCATGAGTTTGATGAACAGGGTGTTTCAGCCATATTTGGACAAGTTCGTCATAGTTTTCATTGACGATATACTCATTTATTCTCGGACCAAAGAGGAACACGTGAAACACTTGAGGACAATACTCCAGATCCTTAGGGATCATCAGTTATATGCAAAGCTCAGCAAGTGCGAGTTATGGTTGAGTAGTGTAGTGTTCTTGGGTCATGTTATATCTAGCAACGGGATATCGGTGGATCCCAGGAAGATTGAAGATGTGATGGAGTGGGCTGCACCCACTTCTGTACCCGAGATACGGAGCTTTCTTGGTTTAGCGGGATATTACCGACGTTTTGTCGAGGGTTTCTCAAAGATTGCCAAACCCCTAACACAGCTGACTCAGAAAGGAGTGCCGTTCTATTGGTCCGAAGCTTGTGAGGAAAGCTTCCAAGAATTGAAGCGCCGTTTGACCACGACACTTGTATTGGTGATTCCGTCAGAGAATAAGAAGTTTGCCTTGTACACGGATGCATCATTGCAAGGTTTGGGATGTGTGTTGATGCAAGATAAGCATGTGGTGGCTTATGCTTCGAGGCAGTTGAAGACTCATGAGACCAGATACCCAGTTCATGACTTGGAACTGGCGGCTATCATTTTCGCCTTGAAGATTTGGTGGCATTACCTATATGGTACATCATTTACCATCTTTACGGACCATAAGAGCCTGAAGTTTCTATTCACACAGGCTGATTTGAATATGAGGCAAAGAAGATGGATGGATTTACTCAAGGATTATGACTGTGAGATTGAGTACCATCCTGGTAAAGCAAATTTGATAGCAGACGCCTTAAGTCGGAAAATGAAGAGTACTGCTGAGGATGCTATGTGTTTATCAGCTATGATGACTTCTTATTGCCATCTGGGCTATGATTTCGATGTAGACACGTCGCCGGTGCGAGTGTCAACCTTGTTGGCTGAGCCAAACATTTTTGAGACTATCAGGAAAGCCCAGAGGTCGGATGATGAGGTTTGGAGATGGTCATCGATAGTACTCCAAGGACAGCCATCAAATTTAGAGTGGCAGAAGATGATTCCTTGAGACTGGGCAACCGCTGGGTAGTCCCAGATACACCAGAATTGCATAGAGGAATATTGGAGCGAGCTCATAGTAGTCGGTTCAGTATCCACCCGGGAGGAAGGAAGATGTATAAGGACCTATGCGGTCAATTCTGGTGGAGACACATGAAGCGTGATGTGATCACTTTTGTTAAAAGATGTTTGATCTGCCAGCAGGTAAAGGCAGAGAGACAGATGCCTGGTGGCGAGCTGAAGAGCTTAGAGGTACCCAAATGGAAGTGGGAGCATATCTCTATGGACTTTGTGACCCACTTGCCAAGGACGCCTCAGGATTTGATGCGATCTGGGTGATCGTGGATAGGCTGACGAAGGTAGCTCACTTCATCCCTTATTGTATGTCCTTTACATACCTAAAGATGGCTCAATTATATGTACGGGATGTGGTGAGATTGCATGGTATCCCAGTCTCGATTGTGTCTGACAGAGACCCAAGGTTTACTTCTCATTTCTAGGAGGGTCTCCAGATAGCTTTGGGCACAGAAGTAAGACTGAGTACAGCTTATCACCCTCAGACAGATGGCCAGACAGAGCGTACCATTCAGACGCTCAAAGACATGTTGAGGGCATGTGTTTTGGAGTTTGATACTCCATGGCAGGATGCAGTGCCATTGGTGGAGTTCTCCTATAATAACAGCTATCATGCGAGCATTCAAATGGCCCCTTTTGAAGCTCTTTACGGACGACGATGTAGGTCACCGCTGTATTGGGAGGACTTGACTAGTAAAGCGGTCGGAGGACAGGATATGATTAAGGATATGGAAGAAAAGATTAAGATGATACGCCAAAAGATGAAAGCGGCCCAGGATAGGCAAGCAGCATATGTCAATAAGCGACGATGACCGCTAGAATTCCAAGTAGGAGACAAGGTCTTCTTGAAAATCTCACCATTCAGAGGTGTAGTTCGTTTTGGTATGCGGGGGAAGTTATCCCCGAGGTATGTTGGTCCATATGAAGTATTGCAGCGTATCGGTACTTTGGCCTACCGTTTGGCTCTACCGCCGTCTCTATCTGGTATTCATGATGTCTTTCACGTCTCTATGTTGCGAAAGTATGAGCCAGACCCGTCTCATGTATTACAGCCTACTGAAGTGCAGTTAAACTCAGATGTATCCTACGTAGAATGACCGGTCAGAATTCTGGATCGTGAGGATCGCAGATTACGAAGCAAGATTATACCGATGGTCAAAGTTCAGTGAGATCGTCGGGATGTCGAGGAGGCTACGTGGGAGACGGAACGGCATATGATGCAGCATTACCAGGAACTATTTTCTGGTATGATTTATGTTTAGTTTCTTTTTTTGGGTAAGTGCATGCGATTTCGAGGACGAAATCTTATAAGTAGGGGAGTATTGTAATGTCCCCGAAATGATTAATTGCAACTAAGGCATTAATTATGTTTATATGATGAATTATGTTGGTAATTGATTTATGTGATGGGTAATGAAGTGTTAACATGATTTAATTGTATTGATTGTCAATTATGAGGAAAGCATGATTTAGTGGAAGTTTAATGCATTTTTGTAAATGCTTTTAAAATACCATGTTGGGGTGTTTTATACATCATGTTAATTGGTGGGGTAAAATTTTAATTAACTTTATAACCTTTCCCCCTTTACCCAGCTCACTTTACCTTTCCCTCTAAATCCCCAAATCACTCTCAAACCCTACTTTTTCTCCCATTTTCGAAATTCACCAAGGAAGGAGAAGGAAAGCTCCACAAAACTTTTGTTTGTGTGATCTTTGTTAAGATTTGGAGTCTTCAAGAGGTATGGAACCCTTCCTAAAGTTTTTATGATGTTTGGTTTTGAAATGGGATGATTTTGAAGTGATTTATGTGAGTTTGTTTTGGGTATATGTTATACATGTTTGGGGTATGATTTTTGAAGTGTTTTATGTGGGTTTTAGTGGGTTATGATGTTGTTGTTATTGTTATTGTAGGAAAGTTTGGGTTCGAATTGTTTAAGATGGAGCTTGAAAAATGCTCAAAAATGGTGAAAAATCGCGCACCAGCAGGTGGCGATCGATCGCCTGAAATGAGGCGATCGATCGCCGAAGGCCAGTAGCCATTTTGCGTAGCAGGCGATCGATCGCCTCAAGTAGCGATCGATCGCCACTGTTTAAAAAGTGGAAAATGATGATTTTTGTTGAATTTTTGGTATTTGGCTATTGTTTAGCTTCTAATATCGATTTGTATGGTTATGTAGAACCATCCCAGGTACCCACAACTTCACGGAGATAAAGTTCTACAACTTCTCCATTTTTCTGGAATTAAGGTACGTAAGAAGGGTACGAGCATCGGACGGTAACACACTCCTAAAATATGACTATGCATTGATTGCATAAGTATTTATGATGTTTATGATGATGATTATGATAAATAAGTTTATGATGATGATGTTATGATAAATGAAGATGATATGACGTTTACGATGATGATTATGATAAGATGATGATGTCTATATGACGATGATGCTTATAAGATGATGATGTTTACAAGATGATATATGATGATGATGATGTATGTTTAACTATGTTATTAAGAATGGTTGAATGTCCGGTGGTTATTATGGGCAAGCGAGGAAGGTACTTGCCGCTCACATAATTAGCGTGGGGATACATCCGCTATCAAGGCGTAGCGAGGGGTATCATATTCCGCTAAGCGAGGAGATACATCCGCTATCAAGGCGTAGCGAGGGGTATCACAATTCTGCCTTATGTCGAGCGAGGGGGCCAATTGTGCCGCTGTCATAATAGAACCAGGACGGTCCCATTTCTAATTAACATTGTCGATTACGAGCATATAAGTGAAGTACGATTTTAATCATTTATGTCAAGAACTAATGATTACATACATGAATATGAAACAGGGACAACCAAAGAGGGTTAATACGATTAACCAGGAAGTATATGTTACCAATTACTTTCATGCATTTATTTATATGCTATTACCATATGATGTTAAGTAACGATGTATATGCTCATGATGAGTTGTTCCTGTAGGTCACTTTTGGACTAAAGGACTAAGGGCCGGGTTGAGGCAGTGAGCTATGAGGAGCATGAAAGAAGTTAGTATACAGGATTTTGGATAGTCTATACTCTAGGAGTAGTATAATTCTATCGCCTTAACATTCATTAATGAGAATGTAATTAATCAAGTTTGAAATTTCACTTTTGGCCTGTAAACTTATAAGCTCAAAGCTACAACAGGTGCCCTAAAAGGTTATGAATGCATGTTTAGTCCCCAATATGTTATTAACATGATGTTAAGGTAGGAAGACCCTACAGAACCGACATCTTGATAAATTTCTCGAGTGGAATTCTTTCGCATCTTCAAAGGAGTTGATTTAATTTTGAGTTTTTAAGTTCTTATTAGATAATTATTCATTTATTTCGTAGGCTAAATATAATTTTTCTAATTTTATTTGGTACTTATACGTTAGTCCCTGTGGGTACAACATCCCTATTTCTAAATCACTATACTAAAACTTGACACCGTGCACTTGCGGTAATAAATCGCTACATTGGAAATTTCTGTTTAAAATAATAGCGATCAATTTTTTGGCGCCGTTGCTGGGGACTAATTTGTATAATATCATACGAGATTAGTTAATTGTAATTTAGCCAAATAAATTTTTTTGTTTGTTTTTTTTGTTTGTTTTGACTATTTGGGTTACCACATTTGTGTTTCTCCTTTTGGGTTGATTTTTATAGGTAGTCATCTTCTTGGTGCATGCTAAGGAGTAGCAACCCCACACTCGAGCCTTTTGACCCATAAATTGAGCGAACATTTCTAAGGAAAATAAGGGAAGCTCGAATAATGGCAGATAACACTCAAGAAGGAGGCGCGAATAATGAAGCACCGAATCCTAGATCCATGATGGACTTTGCTCAACCAGCTTTCCATGGATCACTGTCAAGCATAACGAGGCCAAGTATTCAAGCTAACAATTTTGAGATAAATCCTACAATAATTCAGATGATCCAGCATTCAGTAATGTTTGGGGGAGTAGCCACTGATGACCCAAACGCTCACATCTCCAACTTCTTGGAGATTTGTGACACATTAAAAACAATGGCGTTTCTGACGACGCCATCAGGTTACGGTTATTTTCCTTTTCATTAAAAGATAAAGCTAAAGCATGGTTAAATTCCTTACCTGCAGGATCTATTACCACTTGAGAAGGGATGACTCAAGCTTTCTTGTCTAAATATTTCCCCCCTTCCAAAACTGCGAAGATGAGAAACGATACCACCACGTTTGGGAAATATGATCCTGAAACTTTATATGAGGCGTGAGATCGTTTCAAGGACTTTCTTAGGAGATGCCCACATCATGGTCTTCCTATTTGGCTCTAGGTACAGACCTTCTATAATGGTTTATTTTCATCTAACCGTTCTATGATTGATGTAGCCTCAGGAGGATCCATCATGCGAAAAACACCGGAAGCAGCTTATGAACTCTTGGAAGAGATGGCTTCTAATAGCTATCAATGGCAATCTGAGAGAATTTGCCAAAGAAACCGAGTGGAGTTCATCAAATTGACAAAATCACTACTCTTTCGGCACAGTTGGAAGCATTGAACAAAAAGATAGATAGCATGAGCATGACAGCGATGCAAGCTCAAGTTATCACTTGTGATCTATGTGGAAGCAATCATCCAAGCATCGAATGCCAGGCAGGTAATCCATTTACTCAGTCTAATGAGTCTGCTAATTATGTAGAAAACGGGCAACCCAATAACCCGTACTCAAACACTTACAACCCGGGATGGAGGAATCATCCAATTTGCAATGGTCCAACCAAAGCAACGTGTTGAACCCACAACCACAACCGGGATATGTACCTAAGACGAGTGTGGAGGAGCTCTTGACCAAGTTAATATCATCGACAGAAACTAGGATGCAAATCAGGATGCATCTATAAAAAACTTGGAGGTACAAGTAGGGCAACTTGCAGCAATAATTCATGGACGAGCTCAAGGATCACTACCTACTGATACAGTGAAAAACCCGAAGGAGCAAGCAAAATTGGACCATTGCAAAGGAGGTGACAGTCCAGCTTAGGACTATAAATTAAGAACTTTCTTCTCTCTATCTCTTGATTGTTTTTCAAAAAAAAATTTAGTTCATCTTTTCATATTTTGTTTTTTTATTTATTAACCAGTACCTCCACCGGAGCATGATGAGAACAACAATCACTGACGATCGTTGTCAAGTTATGTGTTTTGCTTTTGCGCTTATTTGTATAATGTACATTGAGGGCAATGCACGTACTAAATTTGGGGGGGTGTTTACTGATATCTGCTATTTTCTCTTGTTACTTATCTTGCATGCATATGCTATCATGAGATTAGATTGTGTTTTAGCACACATAAATTTTATTTTTTTTGAAAAATGAGTTCATCATTAAGAAATAATGAATTATACTTGCAACAGTAGTACATGATGATATTAATCCCCATCTCAACTAGAATCTGAAGATTTTTGACTTGTTTGTGAATATATGTGGTTGAGCTAATATTTCAAAATGGAGGAATATCTTGAGCACTTTTGAGTCATGATTGAGGGAAATATATATTGGAAAGATTTTGTTAACTATGATTTGTCTTGAGCATCTTAAAGCACTCTATAACCTATTTGAGGGCACTTTAAGGTGAAATTTTATAATTAGGAACTTAACTTGGACATGATTTAGGCGATCTTTGGAACGTTTGAGCCTTTCAAGCTTACCATGCATATTTCAATCTCTAGTATCCCAATTTGAGCCTAACTGAAAAAGAATGAAGTATGTTTAACATACTATTAGCCCCCATTCAACATTCTTTGGCAAACTCATTATACCCACCTAATTGAGCCTAAATTGAATATTTTTATCTTTACCTAAATGGAGTATAATGATTCTCATAAGATTCACATGAATTGCTACAATTGGATGAGCTTACTGGGGAAAAAAATGATGATGAATGAGAAAAGAAAAAGATAGATATAAAGCCTTGAGAAAAAAGTGACTAAATAAGACCCAAAGTGGCCAAGGCTAAAAGAAAAAGAAGAGAAGCTCAAGTTGTGCTAAAAAGTTTAATTTTATAAGATTATACTCTTTTCTTTGTGTTACCCTATCTTTTCTTTGAAGCCAAACACCTAGGCCTAATATTACAAGCTTTAAAAGACCTATTGATCCAAGTCTAGGGAATAATTACACTAGTGGAGAAGTGCTTGAAAAGTAGGCTTATGGAGTGTTTAATAGTAATCTTGACTTTGAGTTTAATAGCATTATTTGATCCTGAAAGTTTATATGAAACTCAAGATTGACATTAACACACACGCACGTTCCGATTTTGTGATGTATTGCTTGGCTTAGGAGAAAACACTTCTTGTTGATTTTTGGATTGACTTATGGTTGAAGTGTTAGTGGGATTTCTGAGCTTTTACATTTGAGTTGCTAAGTTATTTCATTTAAAGTATTGATGATGAACTTTGCATTTTGATCTTAATGCTTGCTCGAGGACGATCAAGTCTAAGTTTGGGGGAGTTGATAATGATGAATATTACGTGTATTTTTGCAATGATATGTATATATTTTCGTGTTGATTCCTGGACGATGTTATGCTTTTTGGTATCTATTTGTTTGTTTCATGAATCAAGGTGGGAAGTGGAAGAATTAAGCTAGAAAGACGAAACTGGTTCAAACCGAGGCAAGAAATGAAGAAGTTGGAATCTGACATAACCGATCGATCGGAAGTGGAGCGCGATTGATCGAAGGAGACAGAGATTTGGCCAACAAGAAAAAGAGGAGCTCGATCGATCGGAAGATAATGCTCGATCGATCGAGCATTGCAGAGATTTGTTAAGAGAGATTGAAGAATGCTCGATCGATCGGAAGTTGTCGCTCGATCGAGCGAGGCAGAAAAAGTCAGGGATGAGAAATCAGAGAGCTCGATCGATCGAGACAAATAACCGCTCGATCGAGCAACAGAATTTTCAGAAAAAAAAAAAAAAAAGACTTGATTGCGTTTGATCTATTGGGAGCACTTCCATCCACCTCCTCTTCTATAAATAAGAGACATAGGGCACGAAATCAAGGGATCAATATCATATCATACACCATAATCAGCCTCCTATCATCCTCCAACATCCATACAATTTAAGAGAAAAAGCCTTTCAAGTGCAAGGAAGGAAGCAAGGGAAGAAGTAACGTTTCAACGTACGGATTCAACTCCTACGTTATCGTACTTCTAAACTTTATTTATCTTGATTTTCGAATTTATTGATGTTTATGAGGTTGAGAAACAATTATTCATCATGTTAGTTTGATTTGAACATAAAATAATTTTATTTTATCAAGATTAGGGAAGCTTGTGATTGAGTTAGTGATTTGAATGTTATTTGAGTGGATTAATTCTTTTGTGCATGATTTATATTTTAATGCTATCAAAGCCTTGCTACCTTTGATTGATTTGTGAATTATAATTGAGATCGAGAGATAAAATTATAATACGCTATAATAAAGCATGTTGTATGCTAACGATTTAAAAAGCATGTTGTATGCTAACGATTTAAATCGAGAGATTAAATACGTGATCGCTTTGAATTGAAAGATTTAAAGTTAACGGTTTTCATCGAGATTTATGCAATATTAAATTTGTTTGAGTGAACGAGAGTTACTTATTTCAATTTAATATTATTTTCAATATAGCTTGAGAAATTATATTGATTATTTTACGGGAATCCGTCACCTTAAGAATTAATTGATTAGTAATAGTTTTACAAACAAATCATTGGCGATAACACAAGTGAACCGACATCTTGATAAATTTCTCGAGTGGAATTCCTTCGCATCTTCAAAGGAGTTGATTTAATTTTGATTTTTTAAGTTTTATTAGATAATTATTCATTTATTTCGTAGGCTAAATATAATTTTTCTAATTTTATTTGGTACTTATACGTTAGTCCATGTGGGTACGGCATCCCTATTTCTAAATCACTATACTAAAACTTGACACCGTGCACTTGCGGTAATAAATCGCTACATTGGAATTTTTTGTTTAAAATAATAGTGATCAACTACGCACAACCCTCTTTCTGAAGCAACTTATCGAGCATCACTAACCAAGGATTCAGGCTAATAACTTCGAGATTAAGCCTGCCATAATCCAGAGATTCAACACTCTGTAATGTTTGGGGGAGCGGCCACTGATGACCCAAATGCTCACATCTCCAACTTCTTGGAGATTTGTGACATATTCAAACAAAATGGTGTTTTTAACGACGCCATCAGGTTACGTTTATTCCCCTTTTCATTAAAAGATAAGGCTAAAGCGTGGTTAAATTCTTTACCTGCAGGATCCATTACTACTTGGGAGGGGATGGCGCAAGCATTCTTATCAAAATACTTTCCCCCTTGCAAGACAGCTAAGATGCGCAATGATATTACCACATTTGTGCAACATAATCCGGAGACACTGTATGAAGCTTGGGAGCGATTCAAGGATTTACTTCGACAATGCCCACATCACGGCCTTCCAATTTGGCTTCAGGTACAAACATTTTACAATGGTTTATTTTCTGCTAATAGATCCATAGTTGATGCAGCAGCAGGAGGTACCTTTATGAGAAAGACACCAGTGGAGGCGTATACACTTTTGGAAGAGATGGCTTCTAATAGCTACCAGTGGCATTCTGAGAGGAATGTGCCAAAGCGACCAATTGGCATAGTTACCGGACTCACGGTAGATCTCGGACGTCTTGTCGAGGCAGCCATCTGGAACTACACTCGTGGTCTGGCATGCCATGCCCCTCCAGTATCACATCTTTATGCAAGTATGCGGAAGTTGTCTGGGACTCCGCAGAATAGGCAATTCCACCAAAGGCATTACTCGTGGTCTATCATCCTGCATTAGCCACAGTCAGACGGATGCACAACCACGACCTAGCAGGAGCCATCTTCCTGAACCATCATCATCTGCTGCTACAGTGCCTACATCGATCACTATGGAATCCCTCCACTGTGAACTGCAGGAGATACGGCATGAACAAAGGGAAATCCGATGGGGCCACCAGCGAATGTATCAGCAAAACATGGAGTTCATGCAATATCAAGATGCATGGAACTCTGCTTTGGCATAGGGTTTCCCTACCATCCCATTCCCGCCACAACCTACATTTCCACCTCTCCAGCCATTCCAGCCATACCAACCGGTGGAACCATACTACCCAGACCCACCACCGGAGTAGGACGATGAGGACGACGATCACTGACGATCGTCGTTGAGGTATGTGTTTTGCTACTCCACTTATTGTTTTCTGTACATTGAGGGCAATGCACATACTAAGTTTTGGGGGGGGTCTTTACTGATTATTGTTGTTCTCTTGCTACTATTTTCCTTGCATGATATTTTATTGAGTGGTACGAAGTCGTTCTTGAGCATCTTAAATTTAATTGTTTGGGAAAAATGAGTTCTTCATTAAGAAATACATGAATTAAACTTCAACTGTACTACATGATGAAAATAATCTCCATCTCAAATAGAGTTTTGAAAATTTTTGACTTGTTAGTGAATATCTTGGGTTGAGTTAATATGTCAAAATTGAGGAACATTATGATGCACGTTTAAGTCATGATTGAGTGGAATATATATAGGAAAGTGAAAAATTCTGTTAACTATGATTTATCTCGAGCATCTCAGAGCACTATAGAATCTATTTGAAGGCACTTTGAGGCGAAATTTTATAATTATGAACTTGACTTGTATATGATTTAGGCAATCATTGGAACGATTGAGCCTTTCAAGCATACCTTGTCTATATGTACCACTATTGCCCCCCTTTGAGCTTAAATGAATAAGAATGGAAATTATGCCCATTCAATATTTTTTGTTGGCAAATTCATTATACCCACCTGTTTGAGCCTAAAATGAAAAAAAATTATTATCCTCACCCTCATGGAGTATAATGATTCTCATTAGATGCACATGAATTGCTGTATTTTGATGAGCTTATTGAAAAAGAAGATAAGCTCAATTTTGCGCTAAAATATGAACATTACATGCTTATACTCTCTTCTTTGTGCTATCCTATCTTTTCTTTGTAGCCAAACACCAAAGGCATGACATTATAAGCTTAAAAAGACCTTCTGATCCAAGTCTAGGGAATAATTACATTAGTGGAGAAGTGCTTGAAAATTAGGCTTATGGAGTGCTTGATAGTAATCTTGACTTTGAGTTTACTCGCAGAATTTGATCTTAAAGATATGTATGAAACTTAAGATTGGCATTAGCACACACACGTTCCAAGTTTGCGATGTCTTGCTTGGCATAGGAGAAAACACTTCTTGTTGATTTTTGGATCGACTCTTGTTGAGGTATTAGTGGGATTTCTGAGCTGTTGCATTTGAGTTGTTAAGTTAATTCTGTTAAAGTATTGATGATAAACTCTACATTTTGATCTCATTGCTTGCTTGAGGACGATCAAGTCTAAGTTTTGGGGAGTTGATAAGTGTGAATTTTACACTTATTTTGCTGTGTTTTTGTATTGATTTTCGTGTTGATTCCTGGATGATTTTACGCTTTCTGGTATATATTTGTGTATTTCATGAATCTAGGTCCAAGGGAATAAAAGTGGAGGAAACAAGCTAAAAAGGTTGAAAAAGGACCAAACCGAGCGAAGATGTTAAAATATGGACTGAATTCTCGGCGATCGATCGTCATCAACACCGCGATTGATCGCGGAGCTATATATTGAGAAGCTGAGCAGATTAAATTGGCGATCGATCAGCAATGATGAGCGATCGATCGACAATATAAAGTGAAGACTCGCGATCAATCGGCAGGGAATGAAGATCGATCACAGATATGATAATTTTGGGCCATCACGTCCAGTAAGAACTCGCGATCGATCGGGAGGATATGAAGATCGATCGCCGCGAAGAGTTTTAAGAAAGAAAAAAAAAGACATTCCATGTTTGGTTCAAGGTGGACTCCTTCCTACTTGATTTTACCCTATTTATCAGACCTAAGGACGAAAATTATTGGATTTTGGCACATTTTTCTGAACCCTAAGAGCAGCCACTCCTCCATCCCAAAGAGGATAATCATACCACAATTGATTGAAGAGCAAGAGCAACGCAAGGAAGGAAGAACGGAGCGACGCATGGAGCGACATCCTCGTTATCTTAGTATTTCCGAACTTAATTAATTTTTATTTCAGAATTTGATGTTGAATTTGTTTAAAGACATATTTTTGCATTATAATTTGAATATGGTTGTGGGCTAATTTTATTTATCAAGACATAAGGGATTCCATGTTTGAACCCTTGAGTTAATTAACGGTTTTGATTCGATTTCCATGATCTTTGTGCATAATTTATGTTTTTAATACTTGTAAAAGATTAGCTACCTTTTGCATGCTTTTGGTAATCGTGATTGAATTGACCATATGAGATTACGATACGACATAGTAAATCAGGCCATGGGTTTTAGGTTGAGATTGACCAAGTAAAATCTAGCACACGTGTGATAGCAATAGATTTACCAAAATCGAAGGCTAGTAGTTTTCAAAAAGCGTTTTTTGGTATTAATCATTCAATAAAGACACGGGAGTGGTTTATTGTAGATTAATGCTAGACTTGTTATAACCGGACCAAGGTATAAGAAACTCGTCACCCTGGAACATAGAATTTGAATCTTAATTAATAGAACTTTTGGGGGATTACATGGGTGAACCGACGTCTTGATAATTCGTTTATAATATTTCTTCAATTATCCATCGTTGCTGTTTAGGTTTATTTTTGTGTTTAAGTCAATTTAGTTTGATAATCATTCCATAATCGTAGGTTAAATATAGTAATTCTAATCGAACGTGGTACTGATTTTTTAATCCTTGTGGGTTCGACACTCGTACTTCTCATTTCAATATACTAAAAGTTGACACCGTGCACTTGCGGTATAGAATCGCTACACTGGAAATAACTGTTTAAAATAAAAGCGATCAGAATCCCGAACCTCAAAGATTCTTGTTTGGGAGCAGTTGCAGGAATTTGTATGCGGGAAAAATGGCTTTCAACATCTATTCTAGAATTGCATACAAGTTGGGAGATCGAGATTTCAACAAGGTTCTAACTCTTCATCAAGATTTTAAAAGAAGTGATTTGATGAAAGAATGGAACATGCCTTACTCGATCACCTACAAGGTGTCATGTGCGCTCTCGAATACTCATCATTCGGAAGTGTTCTTGAGAAAAGAATTCATTAAAGTCCTCAGAATCTTCGAAGATTTCACCAAAACTGTATTGCCGGACATTATTGATACTCCGACAATATGAGATATCAACATGATGATACAAGATCAACATGTTCTGAACAGAAGCAGGAGCCTTATGATCGATCTGAGAAGGGTGTCTTTTCAACATGATAGGTTAATCAACAACTATCTGGGGGAAAACAGAAGGCAGTCTCGAGCAGAATTCAGAAAATCCCTAATGTATTCAAAACAACAGGAAAGCTGAAATACCCAGATGGCTAGAGAAGTGGAGATAATTTTTGACATTACGGAGAAAGATAATGTATTCCCATGTGATGTCCTCTACTATTTGCAACAACCTACAGTTGGCAGGTATCAATGAAACCTTCAAATTGGTGAAACTGATCTAACAATTACAGGAACTGCAGGAAGAATCTCAGAACAGCTTATTCTAGGGATTGAATTTCCCGTGGAACATAAACCTTGGGAAAGATTACAAGACATAATGAAATTCACGGTGGTAGGCAAGCGATATAGGATTCGAGGACTACCAATCCATTCTCAATATACATCTCTGTCGGGATGTTATATGTGAAGTATCGGGCAGAATATTTTGCCGCCTACATTGATTCCGGAGCTGGAATATGTACTGCCAGGCGTGATATCTTCCCCAAAGAAGTTGGTGAAAAATTACCAGCCATTGCAGGAAGAGACTTTTCAAAGCGGATCATTATCCTTAATAAAGGAGTCCAGGGAGCGGAAATAATAATTGGAGAAGCAGGCGGTACCCCATGGTACAAAGTCAAAACTCCGCATATTTATTTTCATGATACATGAGCTGATATGGTGCTAGGAAACAATCTCCTACAGACATTCAAGCGGTTCACTCAGGAGAACAAAACAAGGAGACTTATTTTCACAACCCTTTGTAATCATAAGAATATTGTGCGGTGACTACGAGAGGCGTTTCACAGAAAATTCCCCATTAGTTTTCACAGCAAGCATGGTGATTAAGGAAAACTTCGACACCCAAAGATGAAGGATCAAGGGAAATTTGGAGAAGCAATCCTTTAGTTTCGACAACAAGGTCCTAGTGAAAAGGATTCTCAAACTTTTGACTGGGTTAATATTATGTCTTTCAGAGAACGGGATGACGAAGAAGTTACTCCAGAAACCCTGTTGATACTTAAAAGACATTACAAGAAGAAGTTCTACAACCTGAAACTACCATCGAGGAGCAAATTACTCTAGAGGATGTAAAAAGGAAAATTCGGAGGAACTACAACTAGGATCCTCTGGCATGGTGGAACAAGAATGATCTCAAAGCTACTTTGAAGGTGAAAGCTGGAAAAGAAAATGAGTTTGTCAGATTCAAACAAATCTCCATGAATATGGAAGATCGGAGAGTTATGCAGAATATACTTAAGGAACATCTTGACCTTAAGTTAATCTCAGCAGGTGTTTCTCCATATAGCAGTCCAGGATTCCTTGTTCGGAATCACGGAGAAATCAAAAGAGGAAAGCCAAGATTAGTAATTAACTACAAAGGAATCAACGGCATCTTGCAGCTGTCTATTTGACAATAGCGAGGTTATCAGATGGCACATCAACGAGAAGGATTTCTTTGCAGTTCGAAAGGCTTTTAAAAAATGGCCATTATTCTTACTTGCAAAAAAGTTTATCTTAAAAATAGATAATACCAGTGTAAAGTCTTTTCTGAAAAATAAAATTGAATCAAAACCAGAAAAGACTAGACTTTTAAGATGGCAAGCTGAATGCCAATATTATGATTATGAAATCTGATAAAAATGTATTGCAGATTTCTTAACACGAGATGGGGGAATTGTCAACGCACTTGGGAGAAACTAATAACCAGACGGGGTATCAACCCAGACAAAACTATTGTTGATATCTCCGAAAAATATCAGAGGGTTTGGATGAAGCCAGGAAGCCATCCAAACGAAGTTCAAGAATGGTTATTTCGGGTTCTTGCTTCGCTTTATACTGTTGCACCAGTATTCTCTGAAATTTTAAAATTAGCAAAATGGGTCAGGGAAGCTGTTCACGAGGCATAGGCCAATAATCCACATTTGGCCAGAGGAGATATCTTGGAGTTGTATTTTTCAGTGCTGCTCCAGAACTAGCGAATAAGAACTTATTAAATCTTTTCATTTTATCAAGCTCAGACGACCAGATTGAACGCCTTAAAAACTATAAGAATGACGCTATCAGACGGCATACCAGTTTTGGCTGGAACTATCACAGAAGATGAAGTTTCAACCAGACGTGCATGGGGTCTTTGGGTTTGTCACCGAGATGGACAAAGTCAAATATTCATTAAGTTCTTTCAGAATTCAGTCAACGGTACTTTCATGCTGAATTCCATGACGGGAACATCAACGAGATTTGCTGAAGAACTCTTTGAAACAAATAGGAGAATTCTTTGGGAAAACAAGATTCCGGGCACTCGTTGATCGATGGATAGATCATATTTGCCAAGCATGCCCGGAGGAGAAAGAACCAGAATTTGGGAAAGGATTCCGATCCAAACCCGACATATCAAAGGCAGGAAAAGATAAAAAAAACCTGCTGACAAGAGAGTCTGTTTTCCAAAAGCTCGGGGACCACAAAAACCAATAATGTAAAGATTCCCCGACAAAGGAAAATGTATGGACCATTAAAAAATTAGTGTGATAACTATTAAACGCACTCGGACAAAATAATGGATCATTCACAAGAAAAGTTGGCACACTCAGACAAAGATGCCAATCTACGTGAAAGTTAAGGCGCATTCACAGGCGCACTCAACAATTATCAAGATTTGGAATCCGAATTTCAAGTCCGGATTCATGCCTATATAAAGGCACGCATTCAGGAAGCTAAGGACATCGAAAATTCTCCATAGTTTTCTGAGAATAAAATTTGTAGTCTTCAAGCTTTGTAATCTTTCGACTTTCATAGCTTGGTAATATTTCATTTCTTTCTTTCCTTTGTAATCTTTTGTAATATTCTTTTGTTTTTAATTTATGTGTTCTTAAGTCAAGCCTCATCTTTATGAAAGGCTAAACAAAGCCTCTTTCCTCCCAAAATCAGACGTTTTAATGTAATAGATATTATAAATATTTTCAAAATAAAACGAAGGTTGTTGCCCATCTATCTCCCAGATTTCTTTAATTTTTTTTATATCTTGATTATACCTTACGCCATAAGGTAGGAAACGAATTAGGGTTGTGATATGCGGTTTCTGAAGGAGACGGATAACTGGCAGACTAACCTCGTCTGAGAGCTGAGGTTGGATGGTGAGGAGCCACTCGTAAACAGTCTGGAGGCAGTAAGTTTTCGACTGGTGGCTTGGCAACCCACCTCACACGGTGTCGTTATGGTCAAAATGGTATATTTCAGTTTGTTAAAATTTTATTATAATACGAAGCATGATGGGCCTGTTGTTTATTTCACTTGTTCTTTGTATAAGGGAATTTTAGGGCTAAAAGATTCATCATGAACTGTTAGTCCTTTGCAAAAGTATGCTCTTAGGTTCTCTCAAGATGACAGAAACTGAAGGATCTCATGTTCATTAAGGCCCCTAAATTTACGTACCCTTATTAGGAGTTGTTATTAGTAAAAATGAAATTTTGGATGTTTTGTAATAATCATAAAAGCTTTAAGGAGTTTTATCAATTAAAGTCGGGGCTTTTATGTCTTTTGAGGTTTGTAGGGAGTTGGAATAAAGTTGGAATAAAGAAAAAAAGTATAAAAGGGAGTTTAAATAAAAAATCTTTGATATGTGGAGGAATGTTAAAATTATGTTTGGGTAGAGGGATTTTAAGTGAGTTTACCCATAAAATATATATATTTATTGTTGCATAAGGTTATTAAAAAAAAGTAAAATTGTTATATTTTAACTTAGGAATATGATACTTGGTTTAATAAAATTAAATATTTTTTGTCAAACAAATTAATACACTAAATATTATTTATCTTTTCAAAAACTTTAAAGAAAATATAAAAGTGCAACTTTGGCAATTATTTTATTATTATTATTATAGTTAAATAAGTTGAGTTTTGTTTTATTTTATGTTGCATGATTAATTACATCAATTTTTTGTCAATCAATAATCCAGCCAAAAACTAACACGTGGGAGGGCCAAGATACGTCGCAAAGGCCCAGTTATATATTAACTCATGGGTTAATAGACTGAATTTAGACGACCCAGCGTCCATGTTCGTTTATGTTTTGGTTTGCGCCGTACATATATACAGAATGGGAGTCACATAATTTTCTCCATCCCAATCTGCATCTACCTGTGGTAAGAAGATTCTTCGCCTCCCAGCTGCTACAGCAGATTTAGAACTCTGAAATAATTAAACCAAAAGTTTAAAAATTAAGAAAAAAAACGAAGGGGACATAAATGGAAAGTGGTTTGACGTCGAAGAACAATTTAAAGAAGGATCTGTTTCATGTTGTGTACAAGGTTCCTTCTGGTGACGGCCCTTATGTCCGAGCCAAACATGCTCAGGTCTGTAAAAGTTTCCATTTTTTGTTTCATACTTTCACATAAATTTCGTAAAAAGAATAGGGTTTCCTTTATTTTTTTTAGTGTCTCTATGTATATTTTTCAGCTGACTAAGGTTATTTTCAAGAACCATCTTCATTTTTGTTTGTGTTCAGACGTTATTTTGCTTACAGTCTTTGTTCTAACTATACATGGTTTATCCTTGTTAGTTTACAGCTCGGAGTAGTTCAACATATTTGAGAATGGAAACACACAATTTTTTTTTATTTGTCACCCATTCTCGTAAGTTCTGGGTCCACCACCATTACCCTTTTTTGATGACTGAGGATGGCTAATTTGGTTGCACAATGGCTTGCAAAACATGCAACCAATAAACAGCATATATATATATATTTATTAAGATTAAATAAGTTTCAATCAATTTTTTTTTATTTCTTGAAAGAGTGATTAATGTACATAATCGTGGGTGGGTGGATGGATGCAGCTGGTTGAGAAAGATCCAGAGGCAGCAGTGGTATGGTTTTGGAAAGCTATAAATGGTGGAGATAGAGTGTGCAGTGCCCTCAAAGACATGGCTGTGGTTTTGAAACAACTCGACAGAAGTGAACAAGCTATTGAAGCCATCAAATCTTTTCGAGGATTCTGCCCCAAAAGTGCCCAAGAATCACTCGACAATATGCTCATCGACTTGTTCAAGGTATATTCTATATGGATTTTATTCGAGGGGATGAATTTGTGTAATGATATTGGGTTTAATTTGCTTCGATATCATGATGAAACAAGTTTGGCTCCTCTTTTAATTATTTGACCCTACACAAACGATTCGATTCAACAAAATTTGAGATCAAACTTAAATATGGTAGTAATATTCAACTAGCTGAATTCGTCGCGTTCACCTGGTTTGAAAACATGTAGTTTCAAAACACTGCTTTTTGAATAAGTATAAAACACATATTCCTTGTACACCTCTGGGTAGCGTGATATGTTTTGTGAACACCACATAGGTAAAAAGTCTATTTATAAAAATGGGATAAATGTCTATTAACGAAGGACTATGTTGCACCGATACTCCAAAAACTTTCACGGTCAAGTATCAGATACTTCTGGGATACGGATACGCGAGGATACGACATCGATACGTATCGGATACGCCACGTGGTGTATCTGGGGACAAAAATTAAGTTTTTATTTCGGATACGTTTCGGATACGATCAAGATACGCCGGGGAACGTATCCGACACGGATTAGATTTTTGAACTTTCATAATTTTTTTAAAACATAGGGTTGAAACTGTAATTAAAATTAAATTATTTAACTTAATATCTATTTCCTAACCAACTTATATGTTTAATGTCGATTATATGCTTGAAATTTTAGATGTCCTGGATTAATATTCTATTATTTGTAGTGAATTTGGTGAATTTGCAACTTTATTTTGATTTCTAATGTGTTTGATGTTGATTATATGCTTGAAACTTGATTTCGTACAAATATTATTAATTATATATGTATACATACATAAATGAATAAATAAAATTTGTCGTATCCAGATGTATCGTATCCTACCAATTTCAAAAATCCCGTGCAATCGTACCCGTATCTGCGTATCCGCGTATCCGCGTATCCGTGTCTGTGCAACATAGACGAAGGATAGTCTAGTGTTTAATTATTTATTTTCTGATTTGTATTAATTTGATGGTTTTTCAGAAATGTGGGAAATATGATGAACAAATAGTGCTGCTAAAGCGCAAGCTGAAATCAATATATTTAGGGGAGGCTTTCAATGGGAAGCCTACAAAAAGTGCTCGTTCCCATGGCAAGAAGATTCAGGTTTCTGTCAAACAGGAAACATCAAGAATACTGGTATACATAATATATATATATATATATATACACACACAATATATTGCTGTAATATTAGGTAACTTTTTTAAAAAATGGTTTCATAGAATATTTTTTTTTCCAATACTAGTCACAATTTTTTAGGACTAATCAAATATAGTCACACACATTAATTTTCAACAGAAATTATTTTTTAACAAAAGTAGTCTCATAATTGAGAAGGGGGCTTTTAGGGTATTTTGATTAACAATAAATGTTTGAGACTAGTATCGATTAAAAACAAAAGTTTGGGACTATTTTTGATTAAAACCAATTTACATATGATTAAATTTGATTAGTACAAAAAACATTGCAAAAATCCCTATTTTGTGGGACCATTTTGAAATTTACTCTTTCAATTAATAATCTAATATTTTGTTCAATCTATTTATTATTGATTGTTATTTGTTAAAATTTTGAGCTTTTGACAGGGGAATCTAGGATGGGCTTACATGAAAAAGCCCAATTACATAGCAGCCGAGGTTGTTTACCGTAAGGCCCAAATGATAGACCCGGACACCAACAAGGCCTTAAACCTATGCTATTGCCTCATCAAACAGGCCCGGTATGAAGAAGCCTATTTATTTCTTCAAGATGTGTTGCAATACAAACTTCCAGGTTCCGACGATTTCAAAGCAAGAAATAGAGCCGAAGAATTATTACTTGAGTTAGAAGCAAAGCAGCCTTCTCTTTCTCCGTTGTCGGATTCACCGGAAGCCTTGAATTTTGAGGACGATTTCGTGGATGCCCTCAAACGAATGATGAACGAATGGGCGCCAACTAGATCAAAGAGACTGCCCATTTTTGAAGAGATTTCTCAGTTTTGAGATCAGCTACATTGTTGATTTCATTTAGAGTTTGTGTACTTGGTAAGTGGATCAAGGTTGAAGATTCAAGAATTCTTGGAATGTAGATTATGTTGAATAACAGTGGTCCAATTGAAGGTGTGGTTGCTGTGTGAAATGATGTGTATATATTTAGTTGGGGACTCCAGTTGGATTCCAAAAAAAAATATTTGAACAGAACTTGTTCGTTTCGATTATATATATATATATATATATGGTGTATGGTATGTGAATAAAAATCAATTTTATATACTTTGTTTCACATGATATATATGTGTTTATATTCTATAAGCGAGTATTTCAAGCTAATAAGTGTATGATGATTTTAGAAAGTAGTTTAATCGAATCTTTAGTTGGTTTATTATCACAAAATTATCACATCATATTATCCTATTTTATTCCAACTTTATAGGAAAATGATATATATCTAATTTTCAATATTTATTTTTTAGTATTGTAAAATTTGAAATTTCGTCCAAAAATTTCAACTTAGTTCATACAACTTAATTCCAAAGATTTTGAAATTTATTACACTATTTAGTAAAGGGTGTTTTAATCATTATAACAAACAATAATTAATCCACTGTTTAAATCATATCAAATAACATATAACATGTCACATAATTTTAATCACTCTTATATTTATCGTATCTATAACTACAAATGGTACTAAAAGTAAATGAGAAGGTAACTCGTAACTGTTGGTAGGTAAAAAGCATAAACTTTATTAACCTTTAATAAATTTTGTAGCATACATATATTATTATTTTGTGTATTCTCCCAATCAGTTCATCTCAATTCTCGTAATATGGTATCAAAGCATATTTTCTTTCCTGCGATTGTTCATGAGCTTGATTGAAAATTGTTCAATCCTCTTCCGCATTGATTCGTGATCTTCTGTATCACATTTTCTGAAATTCATCTGAGCTGATCTCATGTCTTCTCGTGATTCCGAGAGTTCCTCTTCCTCATCTGGCAAATCCTCCATTGATGATCCACTTAGTCCTTATTTTCTTCATCATTCCGACAATCTTGGAATTTCTCTGGTTACTCAACCGCTTACTGGAGCTATGCTTATTGCCTTGTCTGTCAAGAATAAGTTAGGGTTCGTTGATGGTTCAATTGTGAAACCTACTGGTACGGATGCTTCTTTACTCAACTCTTGGTTTCACAATAATAATGTTGTAATTTGCTGGATCCTTAATTCGGTGTCCAAGGACATCTCTGCGAGCATCTTATTTTCTGAGTTTGCTTCTGAAATCTGGATGGATCTTCGTGATAGATTTCAGCAGAGTAATGGTCCTCGATTTTTTGAATTGAGTCGTGATTTTGTTTTACACAATTCTGGATCACTCCCTGCTTGTTTCTTCCCAAACAACATTTGTCAATAAAGTTTCAGCTCATCTTTGGCACCAACGACTTGGATACTGTGATGCCCGGGAATTAATGATGTAAATCCCGGTGTGGTAATGATCCTTAATGGATTTTAATTGTGGCAATTATGAATTAATTGCGGTATTGGGACTCCCGAGGATTTTAAATCCGATATTTGGGGTCGTTGGATCCAAGGGTTGAGATTGTATTCTCATCGTGGTGTTAAACCTTGGAATTGGGTTTTTGGTTGGATCTGGGTATGAGTGCTTTGTGTTGGGGCTGGTAATGGAAATTGAGATTGAGAGGTATTTATTGAACACAGATGATTTTTAATGAGTCATGATGTATTTGTGGAGGACTCGAGATTTTTGAGCCTTGATACTATATATACCAAGTGGGCTCGGTGTTCAAGGAGTTGGCGTTTTATTCTCTCTCTCTCCCTCACGTTTCATCTCTCCCCCAACCATTTTCCCCTCTCTTTTCTCATTGGAAGCAAAAATCGAGCAAGGCTCGACTTGGGAGCGGAATTTCGCGAAGATAATTTGGTAATCTCCTTCTCCTCGCATTTATCTTCGTTTTGATTGTGGTATTGCTAAGTTTGGGCATGTTTAGAGTTGGGTTTGGGTTTTGGGAGATTTTGAAGAATCTTGGATTCTTGTTGTTCTTGATTTAAAATGTGTTTTAAACCTTATTGGATGTCCAATGGTGTTTTAATTGTTGTTGGTTTGAGTTGGAAGGAGTTAGGTGTGGTTTGTTGAGGCTTTTAAGGCTTTTAAAATTGATGTTTTCAGGTTCCAGCAGCGACCGATCGATCAGTAGCATTGCACCGATCGATCTGTGCAAAGACGTAGCGATGGACGATTTTTTCAGATGTTTACCGATCAATCGGGAGGATCTACCGATCGATCGGTAGCTCCTACCGATCGATCGGTGCAAAGCCGTAGCCAAAGCCATAATTTTGAGCTTTTACCGATCGATCGGTAATGGTGACCGATCGATCGGTATGACGATTTTTCTGAAATTAAATTTGGGTCCTCCTTTAAGTTTCGAGGAGCTTTTATCGGTCCATTGTTGATTAATCATCATGTTGGGATGATTGGAGGACGGTTACATGCTTATGCATGTGGTTATGTTTTTATATTGATTGTGAGCTATTGTCTAGATATAACAAGTAATTCACTAAATCTCAGGGTAAAGCCAAGGACTGGTTTTGACTATCGGACTATAAGGTACGTTTAACGTACGAGCATACATAGATATATTATTATCATGTGCATGAATAATATATGTTTGTTGCAATCACTTGATATATAGTGGGAATTATATGGTGCCTATATTGGGCGAGCAATGATTAGATGTTGTCGCTGTTGAGCGAACATCGGTTATGACGTCGCCGCTGTTGAGCGGCCGTGAGGTTAAAATGCTGCTGTTGTGGAGCAAACGATGAAATAGAACTATGGAATCATTGGTTAGATATATGTGATATATGTGGTCATTCGGATAATGATTTAATCATATTTGATTATGAAGCTGGCATGGTAGGAATGGTCTTAGTTAATGAGTGTGGTGATTAACTGATTTTATGAATTTGATGGTTTTGGTTATTGTGAGAATAGGAACAGTACGGGGAATCCCATATAGAAATGATACTATACGTGGAGTATTTTTTACATTTAAATATTTATATTCTGCAAATTATGTATTGAAAAATTTCATATCCCATGGGACCATTTTTGAAATTTACCCTATATAAATACTATGAAGCTAGATGACCTTATTGTTTTTATTGAGATGGTGGATCGGTATGCTCACCCCGTGTGGGGCTGTTTCTGTTGGGACAGGTGAACAGGTACAGCATTGGCTCTGGTATTGAGTTCGGGGTGTGGATGGGGAATGCTCCCAGGACTGAGGTACCAATGCTGGTATTGAGTAGTATGCTTTATACATTAGATACACATTCATTTATTCAATGCTTGCCTGTGAGTATTCTGATGTGTATATGGGTAGTATAAAGGGTGATTAATTTCTCTTTTCATTTATGGTTGCATGCAATTAATTATGGTGTGTTGCATGATGAATTGAGAATATGTTAGTGTGTTATGAGGTGTATGCTTGTGCTAGTTGGGTGGTATTGGGAATTGAACATTAAGTTGTTTAATGTTGAATTTCTTTTTATAGATGGCACGTATGAGGATTCCCAATTGTTATAAAAGCATGCACCATTATTGTGATAATACACTAATAGCGGGTTAAGGGCGCGGGGTCCTTACAGATACCTTTTCTTCAAGGCTTTGGACTCCTTACAAACTCAAGTCAACTTTCATTCTCCTTACAGTGGTTCTCATGATATCTGTTATATTTTTCCTCTCGCAAAACACAGAAGGTTACCTTTTCCTTCTCATAATAATATGTCTCCAACTGCATTTGATTTAATTCATTGTGATGTTTGGGGGACGTTTCATTTACATTCTCATTCGGGACATCGCTATTTTGTTACTTTAGTCGATGATTGTACACGTTTTACTTGGGTATATCTTCTTTGTAATAAATCTAATGTTGCACATATTATTCCACGATTTTTTGTAATGGTTGAGACTCAATTTCAATGCAAAATCAAGACATTTCGTTCTGATAATGCCAAAGAACTTACCTTTACTGAATTTTTCTTGCAACGTGGAGTTTTGCATCGATATTCTTGTGTTGATTGTCCCTAACAAAATTCTGTTGTTGAACTCAATCACCAACATTTACTCAATGTTGCTCATGCTCTATTTTTCCAGTCTCGTGTCCCGTTTCCATTTTGGAGCGAATGTGTGCTTACTGCTTGTTTCCTTATAAACCGTACTCCTTCACCCTTGTTGCAAATTTATATGCCTTTTGCTCGATTGTGTCGCAAGCCAATTGACTACACTTCTTTTAAAGTCTTTGGTTGCTTAGCCTTTGCCTCCACCTTACCATCTCATCGATCAAAGTTTCAACCACAGGCACACTCTTTTGTCTTTCTTGGTTATCCTTCGGGTGTCAAGGGATATAAATTGTATGATATTCTTACTAAACACATCTTTATATCCCAAGACGTTTTCCATGAGACTATTTTTCCATTTCATTCACTCCCCTCCTCATCAACTACTAGTGATCCTTTTCCTGACATTGTTTTACCTCAAGTTCATCAGGATTTCGTTTATGATGTTCCTCCTCATTCATCTATTTCTTCTTCAGCATCCCGTGTGCCACCTCGCCAATCCTCTCGGCCTCATAATCTACCTTCATACTTGGTTGACTATCATTGTAACCTGCTTCAATGCTCTACTTCATTTCCAGAGCAATCGAGCACTCCTTTATATCCAATTTATCAATATCTTTCTTATCATGTTCTCTCTCCATATTATAAGACATTTGTCCTCCAAGTTTCTTCCCATTTTGAACCAAAATTCTATCATCAAGCTGTTCAACATCCAGAATGGAGAGAAGCCATAAATGCTGAACTTGAAGCTTTGGAACTAAATAACACTTGGTCCATTGTTTCTCTACCTCTGGGCAAACATTCAATTGGTTGCAGGTGGGTGTATAAGTTGAAACTTCGGGATGATGGCTCCACTGATCGTCTTAAAACGCGTCTTGTTGCTAAGGGTTATAGTCAACAAGAAGGTGTTGATTTGCTGGATACATTTTCACCGGTTGCTAAGGTGGTCACAATAAAGGTGTATTGGCTTTGGCGTTGTCTCACAATTGGCATCTTACTCAACTTGATGTCAATAATGCATTTTTGAATGGTGATCTCTTTGAGGAGTTATATATGGATTTACCTCCTGGTTATAAGCTTAAAGGGGAGCATGTTCCTAAGGCAACACATATGGTTTGCAAGTTAAATCGATCTCTCTATGGCCTTCGTCAAGCATCCAGATAATGGTATTCCAAATTTTCACATGTTCTCAGTACCTCTGGATTCACACAGTCTAAAGCAGATTACTCTCTATTTGTTAAAGGATCTGGTTCTTCTTTTATCGCTCTCATAGTTTAAGTATTTTTTGACCAAATATGCTCTTACGCTAATTGATGTTTATTTCTTCGACTTCTAACTGGAAAATATTTCATAAATTTATACTTTTAAACCCGAAGAGGCTCAATATACTCTTTCATGATGTATTAGCTATCAAGAGTCGCCCTGTAAGGACCCTAGTTCCTTAAATGCGGATTAAAGACATAATTAGAGCTAACATAAATTATCAGAGTGAAAAGATCGTGTTGAGACTATGAGCTTTAAGAATTACATGCCAAAATAAGGACTATCAAGTGGATTAGTTACAACCCCAATCGAATGAATGTTTTCACTATAGCTTTACACTACTCCTAGAGTAGATACTACACAAAAGTAATCCTGTCCTTCATCTATCAATAGTGTTCTTCACAAGCTCACCGCCTCAACCCGCTTTAGCCTCTTTTCTATCATGCAAAAATGTACCTACAAGGAAAACCCCCAAAACATGAGCATAATATTATTCATATCCAACACAATATGAATATAAGGCGTAAATGCATAAATAATAATAAAACACTTCCTGTTTTTCCCATGCATTTTAAACGCTTCCTTTTGGTTCTCCCTGTACCATAACTCATGAGTATAATCAAATAGATTATTTAATGGTCCACACATGTCATGAAATAATACCATTTCATTATTACCAATTACCAATCACCAATCCTTAGTCTGTTCATCACAATGTATTTTAATGCCCCTCGCTTTTCATATAGGCGGCATAGAATAACCTCGCTTCAATGGACATGCGGCGCTCCCACCCCTCCCTTCACATTGAGCGGCAAATATTCTTTCCTCGCCTCATATGATAACCACGCTTAAATGTGACATGCGGCGCTCCCACCCCTCGCTTCACATTTAGCGGCACCAAATCAAATAGCGGCAAGCATTAAAATCATCAAGGGATGACCATGACTCATGGGATGTGCACCAATAACCATCATATGCATATACAATCATCATGCATAATTCAACATGTATTTGCATCCACAATGCATAATTCCATATATACTCGCATCCACAATGTATAATCAATGAGTATATTAGATACATGTACCGTTGGGTGCCCGTACGTCCCTTTACGTACCTTTCCAAAAGTAGGATGTGGTTGGACTTCACTTCCTTGGCTGTGTTGCCACCTGGGATGGTTCTACACATTCACACAAATCAAAGTTAGAACCAAATAATAGTCCAATACCAAAAATCCTACAAAAATAACCAAAAATATCATATTTTGTGACTCGCGATCGATCGCCGCGAGGGGCCCATCGATCGCGAGATCATACTGTCCCAAACTCAATTTTTCTTCCTTCGGCGATCGATCGCCACACTTGGCGCGATCGATCGCCAGCCTCGCCGATCGATCGCCAAGATGTGGCGATCGTTCGCCAATTGCCCCTGGAGCCTACTGTTGGCTCGCGATCGATCGCCAAAAACGGGCCATCGATCGCCGAGTCCTGCACTTCGAAAAATCACCATTTTTGCTCCAAAATTTCTTCCCTTCACCTCCAACACTTATACTAACAAACCCAAAACACAAAAACACTAAAAACCTTCAACAAACACCTTTAAACAACCATAAATCCAACATCCAACCCAAAACCATACCAAACCCAACAAACCCATCTCAAAAACACAAATATCAAACTCAAACCAAAAATAAATCTTTGCAAAAACAACAAGGAATGATATATACCCTTTCTAGACCTCAAATCTTACCAAGAATCAGACCAATGGAGTTTTGCAAAGGTTTCTCTTCCTCCTTGAAGTGAAAATCGAAAATGGGGTAAGGGTTAGGGTTAGGAGGGGGTTTGGGGATTTAAAGAGTGAATGAATAAAGTGATGGGTAAAGGTGGAGTAATTGGGTTATAAGGGTTTAATTAAAATTATACCCCAAAAATTAACATGATGTACAAAATACCCAAACACGGTATTTTAAAAGCATTTTACCAACATGTACCGAAAACCTCAATTAAATCCATGCTTTCCAATTAATTGTCAACCATTACAATTAAATCAATCTAATACCCAATTTTCCCAACATGCACAATATACATCCCGAAATGCATTCCCGGTCACGCCTAACATGTGACTAAGCATTTCAACATGATAATTAATTCAGGCACATAAATCAATTATCACCTTAATTAATCATATAAGCATAATTAACGCCCACATTGCAATTAATTATTTCGGGGATATCACAATACTCCCATAATTATAAGATTTCGTCCTCGAAATCGCATACACTTACCCAAAAAGAAACTAAACATAAATCACATACCAGAAACACAGTTCCGGGTAGTGCTGCACCATATGCCGCTCCGTCTCCCATGTAGCCTCCTCGACACCCCTGCGATCCCACTGGACCTTGATCATAGGTATCACTTTGTTCCGAAGTCTGCGGTCTGCCCAATCCAGAATTCTAACAAGCCGTTCCACATAGGATACATCGGATTCTAACTGAACCTCGGAAGGCTGCAACACATGAGACGGATCCGGCTCATACTTCCGCAACATAGACACATGGAACACATCATGTATACCAGACAAGGAAGGTGGTAAAGCTAGTCGGTAAGCTAAGGTGCCAATGCGCTGCAAAATCTCGTACGGTCCAACATACCTCGGAGACAGTTTTCCTCGCATCCCAAATCGCACAACGCCTCTGAAAGGCGAGATCTTCAAGAAGACCTTATCTCCCAACTGAAACTCCAACGGTCTCCGCCGTTTATTCGCATAAGCTGTCTGTCTGTCCTGGGCTGCTTTCATTTTATACCTTATCATCTTTATCTTTTCTTCCATTTCTCGGATCAGTTCCGGTCCTCCGACTGATTTACGGTCCAAATCGTCCCAACATAAGGGTGATCTACACCGTCTGCCATAAAGGGCCTCAAAGGGAGCCATCTGAATGCTCGCCTGGTAGCTATTATTATAAGAGAACTCTACCAAGGCCACTGAATCCTGCCAAGAAGCATCGAACTCCAATACACAAGCCCTCAACATGTCCTCGAGCGTTTGGATAGTACGCTCGGTCTGGCCATCCGTCTGAGGATGGTAAGCGATGCTCAATCTAACTTCAGTTCCCAAGGCCGACTGAAGACCCTCCCAAAAATGAGATGTGAATCGTGGATCTCGATCCGACACTATGGAAATGGGGATCCCGTGCAATCTTACCACATCTCGAATATACAACTGAGCCATCCTCAGATAGGTGAAGGTCATGCTATAGGGAATGAAATGAGCTACCTTAGTCAATCGATCCACAATCACCCAAATAGCATCAAAACCCGGAGCACTCCTCGGCAAGTGAGTCACGAAGTCCATGGAAATGTGTTCCCACTTCCACTTCGGTATCTCCAAGTTTTTCAACTCGCGGCCAGGTCTCTGTCTCTCTGCCTTAACCTGCTGGCAGATCAAGCACCTCTTAACAAAAGCGACGACATCACACTTCATTCTTTTCCACCAAAACTGATCACGTAGATCTTTATACATCTTCTTCCCGCCTGGGTGGATGCTAAGTCTGCTACTATGAGCTCGCTCCAAGATCCCTCTACGCAACTCTGGCGTACTCGGAACCACCCAACGGCTACCCAATCTCAAAGATCCGTCCTCGGCCACTCTGAACTTTGATGGTTGACCAAGATGCAATAAAGATAACCATCTCTGAATCTCATCATCTGACTTCTGAGCTCTTCTAATATTCTCATAGATATCTGTCTCAGCTAATAAGGTCGATACGTACACTGGTGATGCATCTATGTCAAAATCATAGCCCAGATGGCAATATGAAGTCATCATGGCTGACAAATGAATGACGTCCTCAGTAGTACTCCTCACTTTCCGACTCAAGGCGTCTGCTGTCAAATTAGCCTTTCCAGGATGGTACTCAATCTCACAATCATAGTCCTTGAGTAAGTCCATCCATCTTCTCTGCCTCATATTCAGTTCTGCCTGGGTGAATAAGAACTTCAGGCTATTATGGTCCGTGTAAATGGTAAACGACGTACCATACAGATAATGCCTCCAAATCTTCAGGGCAAAGATAATAGCCGCCAATTCCAAGTCATGGATTGGGTATCTAGTCTCATGCGGCTTCAACTGCCTCGATGCATAAGCTACCACATGCTTATCTTGCATCAGTACACACCCAAGGCCCTGAAGTGATGCATCGGTATACAAAACAAACCTTGAGTTTTTCGTAGGAATCACCAATATCGGCGCCGTCGTCAACCGGTGTTTCAACTCCTGGAAGCTCTCCTCACAAGCTTCTGACCAAAAGAATGGTACTCCCTTATGGGTCAACTGTGTCAACGGCTTGGCGATCTTTGAAAAACCCTCGACGAAACGTCGGTAATATCCTGCCAAACCAAGAAAGCTCCGTATCTCAGGTACAGAAGTGGGTGCAGCCCACACCATCACAGCTTCAATCTTCCTGGGATCCACAGATATCCTGATGCTAGATATGACATGCCCCAGAAACACTATACTGCTCAACCAAAATTCACACTTGCTGAGCTTGGCATACAACTGGTGATCTCTGAGAATCTGGAGCACTGTCCTCAAGTGTTTTACGTGCTCTTCCTCGCTCCGGGAGTAGATGAGAATGTCGTCGATAAATACAATGACGAACTGATCAAGATATGGCTGAAACACTCTGTTCATCAGACTCATAAAGACAGCGGGGGCATTTGTCACCCCAAAAGGCATACTAAGAATTCATAGTGCCCATACCGAGTCCGAAATGCTGTCTTCTGCACATCTTCCTCCCTGACTCGAATCTGGTGATACCCGGATCTCTCGATCTTGCTATAAAGTCTGGTACCTTGCAACTGATCAAACAAATCATCAATCCTTGGGAGAGGATACCTGTTCTTCACTGTAGCCTTATTCAGTTGCCGGTAATCGATGCACAACCGCATCGAACCGTCCTTTTTTCACAAAGAGAACCGGTGCGCCCCAAGGCGATACGCTAGGGCGTATATATCCTATATCAAGGAGCTCCTGCAACTGCTCCTTCAATTCCCTCAACTCCGCCGGTGCCATCATGTAAGGTGCACGAGAGATAGCGGATGTCCCTGGTAATAACTCGATCCCAAACTCGACTTCTCTAGCCGGTGGGAAACCTGGGATCTCCTCTGGGAATACATCAGCAAACTCTGCTACAACTGGTACATCCTCAACACTCAATTCTTTATTCTTCCCCGACGTGTCCACGGCATAGATGAGATAGCCCCTGTGACTACGTTCCAACAACTGAGACATTTTGATTGCCGAAATCAATGGAATCTTCGCACGAGAACCGTTGCCATAAAAGGTCCACTGTATCCCCAAATCAGATTTGAACCTGACTGTTCTCTATCGACAATTTACCACTGCCTGGTATTTGTTCAGAATGTCAATACCCACAATGCAGTCGAAGTCTGACATGCCTAACACAATCAAGTCTGCCTTCAACTCGTTGCCCTCAAAATAAATGAGGCAATCTGCAAGAAACTGGTCGGCAATAACATTTCTTCCAGTGGGTGTCGAGACCATGAGAGGCGTGGGTAAAGAAGACGTGCGCATATGGTGTCTCTCCACAAAGCCCACAGATACAAAAGAGTGGGAGGCACCTGTATCTATCAAAATAAAAGCAGGGTACGTAAATAAATGGCATGTACCGGCCATCACCTCCTCCGGGGCTGCCTGGGCCTGCTCTCTGGTCAGTGCATGCACCTGCCCCTGGGACGGTCCCACTGTCTGACCTCCCGATGGTCGAGGCATAAACTGCTGCCTCTGGTGCACTATCATGTCCTCAAATCTCGGCCTGTTCCCTTGAAAATCTGACTGTCCTCCCCGAGTGGGGCAATACCGAGAGATGTGGCCCATCTTGCCACAACTATAACAAGCAGGGCAATTACTCGAAGAATGTGGCCCTCCACAATTGTCGCACCTTGACTCCCCCGATCTATTTCCTTGCATAGGCCCTCGGTTGGTCGACCAATTGTTCTTCTTGTTCTCTTGCTTCCGACCAAAAGATTTCTTTCCACTGAACCGTGAGGAGAGGCACCACGAGGATTAAATGACTCCCCTCGGGGCCTCAAGCTATCAGTATCTTGCCTCTGTTGTGGCACGTGTGGGGGCACATCATTAGGATAGGCCCCAACTCCAATCTCTGCAATGCTCTAGTAAGAGCATCATCAAAGGAAGTGGGGTTATTGGTGATAACCCGGTCGAATAGTTCCGTCCGCAATCCCTTCAGAAAGTTTCTCATCTTTGCATGCCCATTGGTGGCAATGTGTGGAACATACCTCAGCAACGAAGAATAATGCATAGCATAGTCTGACACTTACATGCTTCCTTGTTTCAAGTTTGCGAACTCATCTTCCTTCATCTGTCTTGCCGCCGCAGAGAAGTACCGGTTCAGAACCGGGTTCTGAAGAGCGTCCAATCGATCAATGCACCCTGTGCTCTCAGTTCCATTATCATGCTCTTCCACCACATGGAAGGTTTCTTTGCTAGCTGGAACTCCGCCAGCCTCAGCCATGCCGTTCTAGCACAAGGAGCGGATACAAATATCTGCTCAAGTCTCTCTAGCCACTCCTCAGCCTCCTCCCCTGATTCTGTCCCCTCAAACCGGGGCGGGTGGTAAGTTAGAAACTGAGTCAAACTGATCTCACCAGGTAGTAACAACTGAGCCACTGGTTCCATGCCTACAGCTGGTGGAGGTAGAGGGTTTGTCTGACCAATGCTCGCATTAACACTGCCAACGTCACCCACCTCTTCATTGAGGTTTCCCAAGTTCATAGCCGCCATGCTGTAACACAAGGGTTAAAACAATTCCAAAACAAATATATATATATGTTATGCGTTAGATAAAAGGAATGATAATAAGCATGTTAGTATAACAATATATACAACAATATGCACCACATGCATAAACATGCTTCAAATGTAAGCACCTAGCCAATCATGCTAAGGCTACCCTTCACTCGTTCCCGGGTTCTCTAACCACTGCTCTGATACCACTAATGTAAGGACCCTAGTTCCTTAAATGCCGATTAAAGGCATAATTAGAGCTAACATAAATTATCAGAGTGAAAAGATCGTGTTGAGACTATGAGCTTTAAGAATTACATGCCAAAATAAGGACTATCAAGTGGATTAGTTACAACCCCAATCGAATGAATGTTTTCACTATAGCTTTACACTACTCCTAGAGTATATACTATACAAAAGTAATCCTGTCCTTCATCTATCAAGAGTGTTCTTCACAAGATCACCGCCTCAACCCGCTTTAGCCCCTTTTCTATCATGCCAAAATGTACCTACAAGGACAACCCCAAAACATGAGCATAATATTATTCATATCCAACACAATATGAATATAAGGCGTAAATGCAAAAATAATAATAAAACACTTCCTGTTTTTCCCATGCATTTTAAACGCTTCCTTTTTTGTTGTCCCTGTACCATAACTCATGAGTATAATCAAATAGATTATTTAATGGTCCACACACGTCATGAAATAATACCATTTCATTATTGTCAATCACCAATCCCTAGTCTGTTCATCACAATGTATTTAATGCCCCTCGCTTTTCATATAGGCGGCATAGAATAACCTCGCTTCAATGGACATGCGGCGCTCCCACCCCTCGCTTCACATTGAGCGGCAAATATTCTTTCCTCGCCTCATATGATAACCACGCTTAAATGTGACATGCGGCGCTCCCACCCCTCGCTTCACATTTAGCGGCACCAAATCAAATAGCGGCAAGCATTAAAATCATCAAGGGATGACCATGACTCATGGGATGTGCACCAATAACCATCATATGCATATACAATCATCATGCATAATTCAACATGTATTTGCATCCACAATGCATAATTCCATATATACTCGCATCCACAATGCATAATCAATGAGTATATTAGATACATGTACCGTTGGGTGCCCGTACGTCTCTTCACGTACCTTTCCAAAAGTAGGATGTGGTTGGACTTCACTTCATTGGCTGTGTTGCCACCTGGGATGGTTCTACACATTCACACAAATCAACATTAGAACCAAATAATAGTCCAATACCAAAAATCCTACAAAAATAACAAAAAATATCATATTTTGTGACTCACAATTGATCGCCGCGAGGGGCCGATCGATCGCGAGATCATACTGTCCGAAACTCAAATTTTCTTCCTTCGGCGATCGATCGCCACACTTGGCGCGATCGATCGCCAGCCTCGCCGATCGATCGCCAATTGCCCCTGGAGCCTACTGTTGGCTCGCGATCGATCGCCAAAAACGGGCCATCGATCGCCGAGTCCTGCACTTCGAAAAATCACCATTTTTGCTCCAAAATTTCTTCCCTTCACCTCCAACACTTATACCAACAAACCCAAAACACAAAAACACTAAAAACCTTCAACAAACACCTTTAAACAACCATAAATCCAACATCCAACCCAAAACCATACCAAACCCAACAAACCCATCTCAAAAACACAAATATCAAACTCAAACCAAAAAATAAATCTTTGCAAAAACAACAAGGAAGGATATATACCCTTCATAGACCCCAAATCTTACCAAGAATCACACCAATGGAGTTTTGCAAAGGTTTCTCTTCCTCTTTGAAGTGAAAATCGCAAATGGGGTAAGGGTTAGGGTTAGGGTTAGGAGGGGGTTTGGGGATTTAAAGAGTGAATGAATAAAGTGATGGGTAAAGGTGGAGTAATTGGGTTATAAGGGTTTAATTAAAATTATACTCCAAAAATTAACATGATGTACAAATACCCCAACACGGTATTTTAAAAGCATTTTACCAACATGTACCAAAAACCTCAATTAAATCCATGCTTTCCAATTAATTGTCAACAATTACAATTAAATCATGCTAATACCCAATTTTCCCAACATGCACAATATACATCCCGAAATGCATTCCTGGTCACGTCTACCATGTGACTAAGCATTTCAACATGATAATTAATTCAGGCACATAAATCAGTTATCACCTTAATTTATCATATAAGCATAATTAACGCCCAAATTGTAATTAATTATTTCGGGGATATCACACGCCCTCTCGTTGTCTTAAGGTAGATTAAGGGAATATTTGATTGATAAACTTAAGCTGACCTCCGACTCTCCTTATTAGATAACATGACAATAATAAAAATGTTACGACAATGAGCTAGAAAGTACTTAAAGCTTTATCAACAATGTTAGGATAATGAGATAGAAAGTACTTAAAGCAAGGAGAGATGCTTCACAACTTCAGGTTGCAGGTAATCTCTTATACACATATTTGCGAATTGTTTAATGTTTAACTTAATCTAATGTGAGACTCTAGTCTAGCTAGGTTGTAAAAGTCTAATTAATTTTTTTGAACTGACTCGAGTTTGAATTTGGTCAGTGCCCAAAAATATTTACACATCACACTCCACCGTGTAAAAAAAAATCTAATGTAAATACATTACTTCAATTGGATCTGATTCCAAGTCAATAGCCCGGAAGGAATTTGAGCCTACCCACTTCAGGCTTCTCACCTATTTTACGAACTCGACAGGCCCAAATCAATTGACACGAGATGGCCATGGCCCAACCAAGTTTTTTGGGCTTTCATTTTCGTTTGGCTGCATAGCTGATGTGATCCCGAAGTTTTACTACTCGATAAATAAAATAGAACATCATGACTTTTTACGTGAAGAAACCACCCAAAACGAAGGGAAAAATAACTGGACCAGTCCAATATAAACGATGATATTTTTACATTATTTGTACAAGATGTGAGCCAACAAAAAATAGAAGAAAAGTATCCTTTTCTTTTTGTTGACCGAGGGGAATAATTATTTATCCAATAAGAATTAGCTCTTGTTCATCACTATTCGATCTAATATAGATGCCCAAAAAATATATCCCCCACTTTTAGCACCACTTATTCCCCCATTTGTTCCACTAACTTCTCCAATCATTTCCACTAACTTCTTCCATAATGCCATCTTTTTTGCCCATTAATTGCTCCCCCATCATGGAGGACAATGGGCACCTCCTATATCGCTACTATCTCCTTCTAGTTGAGCCGATGAGATAAACGAGGAAACTCGATAAAAGTAAGGAAGTGTAAAGAAATCACATATATATGAAGTCCGAGGAAATATCCACTGATAAGTAGGCAGAAATCCCCGAGAAAACCAGGTTGTAATAAATTCGTTTGAACCATAATAAGCTGGGTTTGGCTTTGAGAGTCACCCGAGCCGATTTCAAGCCATGAAATATGAAACCGAGATCGAGAATTAATATGCGTCTGAGCAAATAAAGCTCAAAAGATATAACCGAGTTCCAAAGATAACAGATAAACATTCAGAGCAGATGATCAGATAAAATATGTCCGAATAATAAGCATCGGTCCGAGCAAATAAAGCTCATCCGAATAATAAGTGTGAGTATCTGTTTCTAATCAAATGTTTAATTATCACACAATGATTATTTTATTCTAAAAAGCGGAAGATTATTTTAAATTTTACCAACACGTGGCCCTAAAAATTTCGGCATGACCTCCCCGCACGAGGGAAATACAAAAAAAAATGAAAACACATATAACAATATCCCATTGCAGAAAGTAAATACATAATACCATATCATGCACAATAGGCATCCAGCATATAATCCATACTAAAAATATTTGCATCATACCATAGCATGCACAATAAGCCTACATCACACATTTCATACCAAAAATATTTACATAATACCATAAGTAGTAAATAAACACGAATATCCAAGACTAGACTGAAATAAACATAATTTAAATAGTTATATGATTAGGGACACACCCTGTTATAATAAACTATCCTACGACTGGGATAGACAGAAAAACAACCTCAGGATGGCTTCCATCGAGTATTCCCTCTTCGGGATCCTGGTTACCTGTACTACCTGTCATTGTCCACACACAAAGATAACAACAGCCCCCTTGGGGGTGAGCCAAAGCCCAATATGGAACTATCAAGTAATTATAACATGTATCTATAAAATGTTATATATGATGTAATGCAATGCAATGTAATGAAATGCATGTAAGGTATGAATCGAATCTCAAGATACCAAATATCGCGGTCCAAAGAAAGGTATCATCAATCAATGTCAAGCTCGAGCAGAGGGTGGCGACACACACACATTGCGCTAGGAGAATCATCATGTGTTGTGCACAGCATCCCTCGTATCTAGATCCGACGACAACGCGCGTGACTACAATTACTACCTAGATTGTTGTCATCGTTGCGCCCAACGTCTCCATGACACTTTACATCTCATCATAATCAAATGGTATCAAAGGATTGGTAAGATCAAATGAAATGTCCAACTGATAAGTGTGATTTTTACACTTAATTTGATATATGATTAGGGGTGTTTTTGTAGCGATTCCTCGAAATTATTACACGTTTTCGTTTTTGGTATATATGTGTATATTTTAGGAATCTAGGTCCAAATGCATAAAAGTGGATGAAATGGGCTTAAATGCTGAAAAAGGACTAAACTGAGCAAATATGGAAAAGGAGGGACCAAATTGCAAGATTGGAGATTTGAGATCCGCGATCGATCAGCAACTTACGAAGATCGATCGCCAGATTTCCGCGATCGATCGGCAAATGACGAAGATCGATCGCCAAAATCGAAAATTTTGAGATTTTGTTTCCTTCTTGGTTATTTTGTTTCCAAAACTTACCAAACTCCTTCACCACTATATAGATTAGGTCTTGGACGAAAATAGAGACTTTTTTATCAGATTTTACACCCTAGGAATAGCTTCCATCCATCCTCCCACCCTCCGTATCACCATCATTCACCTCCATCCATCAACCATCCTTAGATTTTGGAACACCTTCAACAAGGCGGTTCAAGAGACGATTGAGAAGGAAGCGAGAGAGGGAGAAAGGATCTACGAACGGAGTCGACATCGGGAGTTTATTCTTGTCTTTTAATATTAGTTTTGATTTATTTTGATTTACTACGTTGAACTAATTTATTTATCGAGGCTAGGCGAATCCTTTTTCATGAACCTATGATTTGATGATTTATTTGATTGAATTACTTTAATTATTTACGTATAATTTATTGATCTTCATGCTTTTGAGGGATTGATCACCCTTGAATGATTACTTTATTGTTATTGACTTGACCATATGATATTGCAATATGATATAATAAATTATACCGTGGGTTTTAGGTTGAGACGGACCAAGTAAAATCTAGCACACGTGTGATAGCAATAGATTTACCAAAATCGAAGGCTAGTAGTTTTCATAGATCTTTATTCGATATTAATTGTTCAATAAGGACACGGGAGTGGTTTACTGCAACATTAATATTAGACTTGTTATAACTGGACCAAAGTATAACGAATGCATTAGGAAAATTCGTCACCTTAGAAATCTTTGGATATTCAATCGAGAATTGTAGGGTATTGTATTGGTGAGCCAAAGTCTCGATAATCTTCTCTAGTGGATTTTTATCGTTTACTTTTATTGACTTGGTTGGATTAGTAGTTAATTTAATTAATTAGTAGTTTAATTATTAATTCAATTTCGTAGGTTAAATATAGTTAAAAACATCTTATTTGGTATTTGCTTGTTAGTCCATGTGGGTTCGACAATCCGTATTCTTCCTATCTATACTAAGACTTGACACCGTGCACTTGCGGTATATAAATCGCTACACTCGAAATAACTGTTTAAAATAAAAGCAATCAAGTTTTTGGCGCCGTTGCAGGGGACTAATTTTAGTAGTATCATACGAGAAGTTTTGACTGTGATTTAACCATTTTTTTTCTTTTCTATATATTTATTTCGAAAAGAAAAAATTTAAATTGTTTTATTTGTTTTTCTTGCGAGGTACTTGTGGTGCTTCATCAACAAGTCTTCACAAGATTTGTCCAACAATATTCAGAGCCGTTTTATGCAGCGTGGGGGAGATTCAATGAATTGGCAGACACATTCTGGTATCACAAGTTCTCGAACTATAATCTTCTACAATATTTCTTCAAAGGTTTGGATGCAGAGACACGAGGATGTATATTCAACGGAGCACTGGTGACTGGGTGTCCCATGGTTGATAGAGACGAGGACACTGTGTTGCACCTGTTCAATGATATGGCGGACTTCGATTACCACTGGCATTGTGATCCTTCACTACAAGGTTGGAGTCAACAATACCCACAGGAGCCTCACTACCCTAATGATACGCACCAACCATTTGAGCATCAAGGAGAGAAGAGAGATAGTTCGGCAGACGTCACGACTCAGTTAGAGGATACATTAATAAGATTCATGGCATCTACTGGGAACAGTTTGGAGTGCCAAACCAACTCTACGCACCACCTGGAGCAGCAAATGGCGTTCTTTATGGAAACAATTTCAACTAGCTGCCATGAGGAAGAGACGAGAGCTACCAATCAAGAGGCGACGAATCAAGTTTGATTATATGATGATGGTCACTTAAACCAACCAAGTTTGGGGGAGTGATCCTACTCATGTGAAAAAGTCAAGGGAACTTGAGCCCTTCAAGAGATTGAGCCTACTTCAGAGATGTTATCCTAGGAGTTCTCATGTGAAGATGAGTCGAGTGTGGTGTTGGAGAAGGAAGAGACTTTCAAAGATTCTGATTTGAGACCATCGATGGAGACATATTCTATGCCATATGTAGATTTGTATTTTCCATCGATGCCAACTTCACCGCACATCCTCCAAGATATGAAGCCAACTCAAGAATCATTCTCCCATACCTACCACTTCAAACCGAAAGTCATTGGAGCAACGAGCTTACACTGTTACAATCATGACAATCTTGAGGGCATACTGAATGAAGACCCATTTGTTGTATCATATGATACTTACTATGGGCGGCAGCCGCTCTTTGATGGTTGCTTCTGATGGTCAAGCCGATGACTAGAAATCAGCTCTTCTTGGGAGGCAATCCAAGCGTATCCTTTTGCTATTTAGTTTTGTTTTATTTTCAGTTTTTGCATTTAGTTTGTTTATCTCTCGAGTCGACTATTTTACTATTTGCATTCTTCTCTTGAAGATACTCATTTGGAGCGATGAACCCCTACAGCAGTGGAGCTTTCAAAAGCCAATCTTCCTCAACCCTCATGCAAGCGTCTTGATCAGGGGAGTTTATTATTTCCCTTTGATTCATTTCAACATTGAGGACAATGTTTGATTTAAGTTTGGGGGAGTGGCTTGCATGTTTTTCTTGTTTTATCCACATGTTGTGTGCTTAATTGACACTTGAATCGTCTAATTATTATGAGCTAAAAAAAAATTATGAGTTCAAATTTGAGAAAAGAATGAATTATAGTAGTGACTATTCAATGAGGATATTAATCTCACTAGGCATGTCAACTTGAGTTTTGATGATTTTAAAACTTGTTTGTGAATATCTTGTTTTGAGTTAGCATGTCAAAGATGATGAATACATTTAGCATTGAGTCACGATCTTGTGAATTGCATTTGTGGTAGTGAAAATCTCTGTGAACTTGATGAATTGTTTTTGAGTATCTTAGAGAACCTTAGAAACTATTTGATGATGACACTTCAAGGCGAAATTTTATAGTCATGAACTTGATGAGGAGATGATCTAGGCGATCTTTGGATCGTTTGAGTCTTTTAAGCTTACCATGTTTACATCAATCCCTAGTATCCAATTTTGAGCTTATTGAAAAAGAATGGAGTATGCTGAACATACTATTAGCCCCCATTCAACAAATTTCTTTGGCAACTCATTATACCCACCTTTATGAGCCTATATTTAAAGAATACATCCTTACCTAAAGGGAGTATAATGATTCTCATTAGATGCACATAAATTGCTATATTTTGATGAGCTATTGTTGAAAAATTGATGAATGAGACAAGAAAAAAGATAGATAAAGCCTTGTGAAAAAATGACTAAATAAGTCCCAAAGAGGCCAAGGCTAAAAGAAAAAGAAGAGAAGTTCAATTTTCTGCTAAAAATATAAACATTACATGCTTATACTCTCTTCTTTGTGCTATCCTATCTTTTCTTTGAAGCCAACACCTACGCCTAACATTACAAGCTTACAAAGTCCTTTTGATCCAAGTCTAGGGAGTGACTACATTAGTGGAGAAGTGTTTGAAAATAGGACTATGAGGTGCTCAAAGTTAATCTTACTTTTCATTACCTAGCATGATTTGATCTGTGAAAGTTGCATGAAACTTGAAAGTGACAATAGCTCACACACACGTTCTGATTCAGAGACATGTTGCTTGATCTAGGAGAAAACACGTGTTGAACTTTCTGAGTGACTCTTGTTGTCTGTAAGTGAGATGTCTGAGCTACATGATTGACTTGCGAATTCATTTATTGTAATCTTTAATATTGAACTCTACTTGGTGATCTTATTTCTTGCTCGAGACGATCAAGTTTAAGTTTGGGGGAGTTGATAAGTGTGATGTTTACACTTAATTTGATATATGATTAGGGGTGTTTTCGTAGTGATTCCACGAAATTATTACACGTTTTGATATATATGTGTATATTTCAGGAATCTATGTCCAAATGCATAAAAGTGGACGAAATGGGCTTAAAATGCTGAAAAGGACTAAACTGAGCAAATATGGAAAAGGAGGGACCAAATCACAAGATTATTGGAGATTTGAGATCCGCGATCGATCGGCAACTTACAAAGATCGATCGCCAAATTTCCGCGATCGATCTGCAAATGATGAAGATCGATCGCGGATATGAAAAAATTGGTTATTTTGTCTAGAATGTTTCCGCGATCGATCGGCAAATGACGAAAATCGATCCCCAAAACCGAAAATTTCGAGATGTTGTTTCCTTCTTGGTTATTTTGTGTCAAAAACCTACCAACTCCTTCACCACTATATATATTAGGTCTTGGACGAAAATAGAGACTTTTTTATCAGATTTTACACCTGAGGAATAGCCTTCATCCATCCTCCCATCCTCCATATCACCATTCACCTCCATCCATCAACCATCCTAGGATTTTGGAACACCTTCAACAAGGCATTCAAGAGACGATTGAGAAGGAAGCGAGAGAGGGAGTAAGGATCTACGAACGGAGTCGACATCGGGAGTTTATTCTTGTCTTTGAATATTAGTTTTGATTTATTTTGATTGACTATGTTGAACTAATTTATTTATCGAGGCTAGGCAAATCCTTTGTCATGAACCTATGATTTGATGATTTATTTGATTGAATTCCTTTAATTCTTTGCGTATAATTTATTGATCTTCATGATTTGAGGGATTGATCACCCTTGAATGATTACTTTATTGTTATTGACTTGACCATATGATATTACAATATGATATAATAAATTATACCGTGGGTTTTTGGTTGAGACGGACCAAGTAAAATCTAGCACACTTGCGATAGCAATAGATTTATCAAAATCGAAGGCTAGTAGTTTTCATAGATCTTTATTCGATAGTAATTGATCAATAAGGACACGTGAGTGGTTTACTGCAACATTAATATTAGACTTGTTATAACTGGACCAAAGTATAACGAATACATTAGGAAAACTCTTCACCTTAGAAATATTTGGATATTCAATCGAGAATTGTAGGGGATTTCATTGGTGAGCCAAAGTCTCGATAATCTTCTCTAGTTGATTTTTCTCGTTTACTTTTATTGACTTGGTTAGTAGTTAATTTAATTAATTAGTAGTTTAATTATTAATTCAATTTTGTAGGTTAAATATAGTTAAAAACATCTTATTTGGTATTTGTTTGTTAGTCCCTGTGGGTTCGACAATCCATATTCTTCCTATCTATACTAAAACTTGACACCGTGCACCTGCGGTATATAAATCGCTACAATCGAAATAACAGTTTAAAATAAAAACAATCAAGTTTGAGGTATTTTAGCTTTGTTATACATGGGCCATTAATTGATTGTCAATTAAGTGTTGGGGTGTGAAAAAAAATAAGATTTTGAATTGTGAATTGGTGAAGTTGGAATTGTATGGTATTGTTAAGTTTGGGGGAGAATTGAGGAGCTCCTTAATGATTATTGTGTGGTTTGGTTAGTAACTTAACTTGGATTGTTGGTTCGAGGATTTGTGCTTGATTTACATATTGTGTTGGTTGGTAGTGGTGTTGGTAATTTTGATTCTAGGGATGGCACCGAAGCGAAAGCAAAATGTGGGGTCCTCTTTACTTAATCCATTATGTATCCATTAAACATACATATGTGAGTCTGAATTAAGTCATATACCATGCACGGATTAAAAGTTCATACTACTTAAGTTGTTTACAAGGTTCTCAAAAACCTAACAAACTATACATAACATGTACATAAACAACCTAATCCAAAAGAACTCCTAGGCAGTGGTTCCCCTCGCAGCGGAAATTATGACTCACGCTCCCCACGTCTATGAGTCCCTACAGAAACATTCACACAATGAGTATAGATAACAATTATCTCGGTGCAATATCAAATCACAATATCAATATCAATGATAAAGCACAAATAAATCATCAATACGTGAATGTTCTGTATCATGCATCCACAAATGCACTATGTCATGACATGTTTTAACAAGTTCCCTATTATCACGAGCCCCATATGATATGCCTAATCAGCTCAATATGTCAGTGGAACCACATCACATCTGCATGTTAGCGCAGCACATATCATAGTACCATGCTCATCGGTGATAATAGCCAGAGTATATACCCACACCAGGCGTATATCTCTCAAGCCAAAGCATATGTAGTATATCTATCGTGGCAACGATCCCAGCCAAAGCATATACCACACCAGGCATATCTATCGAGGCAATGATCTCACCAAAGCATATACACATATCTATCAAGGCCTCTATCCCAATCATATGAAATCCATGTATGAACATGCATACGAAATACCAATCATATGACACAAGATAACATAAATCATATGATATCAAAACCATAACATCATCATCGCATCATATCTATACTACGTACGTCAACACGTACCTGTATTGCGACACAAAAGCGATAAATCAGGCGTTGATAGCTAATTGCCTCTTTGCCCTGTCCCCTGAGATGATGCAAGATGGTACAATTCCACTTCACACACCCTCCTAGCTCAAGTTACAATTGAAACCCAAGCTCAAACCAACAAAACCTTGAAAGAAATGGAGAGGAGCTTGTGTAGAGATTTTTAGGTGAAAAGTGGTGTAGTATGTGATTTCACCTCTAAGCCACTTGATATAGACCCTTAAATCCCTAATTTACTTGATATCATGTCATTTGGAGATAATTACATGTTAAGTGTCATGTACATGAAGATGACATCCAAATGAAAATGCAACTCCAAGTCAAATTCAATTCACATGCATATGTAATTCCCTTCAAACTCATGTCAAATGCAACTCACATGTACATTTTAATGCACCTTCAAATGCATATACATTTCATATTTCTTGATATATTATGGTTCAACTCATTGTACACCATTACCATATATCTTTTCATACATATCGTAAGTCATTCTTGGTTCCACTCGAACCCCCATTATCATACCGCCACGTGATATAATTACACCATAATCATATCACACGTATATAACATAAATCGAGGCATTACAATTCTCCCCCACTCATTGAATTTCGTCCTCGAAATTGTATATACAAACATGCATATCATGATACACAACTCAACCATCCTATTATAAAAAGATAGGAAACATAATCATGTATGCAACAGAATAATATGTATATACCAACAGTATCATGAAACTGTAAAATCATACCAGAAAACAATTCCGGATACCGTTGCATCATATACTGCTCCGTCTCCCACGTTGCCTCTTCGACACCCCGTATGTCCCACTGTACCTTAACCATAGGAATCACCTTATTACGCAACCTGCGTTCAGCTCGATCCAAGATCATAACCGGTCGTTCCTCATACGATACATCTGTATCCAACTGTACATCAGGTAGCTGTAAGACATGACTCGGATCTGGTTCATATTTCCTCAACAGTGAAACATGAAAAACATCATGAATACTACTCAACGCCGGTGGTAGTGCCAATCGATATGCCAACGTACCAATACGTTGCAATACCTCATACGGACCAACATACCGTGGAGACAATTTTCCACGCTTACCAAACCGTACTACACCTTTAAAAGGTGAAATTTTCAAGAACACACGGTCACCAACTTGAAATTCAAGTGGTCTACGCCGCTTATTGGCATACGCAGCCTGTCTATCCTGAGCAGCTTTAAGTTTCAATCTAATTACTTTCACTTTCTCTTCCATGTCATGAATCATATCCGGTCCAGTTAAGGAAGACTGATCCACATCATCCCAATACAATGGCGATCTACATCGTCGCCCATACAAAGCCTCAAATGGTGCCATCTGTATACTAGACTGATAACTGTTGTTATATGAAAATTCCACTAATGGCAACGAATCTTGCCAAGAGGTATCAAACTCTAATACACAGGCACGCAACATATCCTCAAGCGTCTGTATCGTACGCTCTGTTTGCCCATCTGTCTGCGGATGATATGCTGTACTCAACCGCACTTCAGTTCCCAACGCTGTCTGTAACCCTTCCCAGAAATGAGAAGTAAATCTCGGATCCCTATCCGATACAATGGAAACTGGAATACCATGTAGTCTCACTACATGTTGAATGTATAACTGTGCCATTCTCAGATATGTATATGTCATACAATATGGCACAAAATGAGATACTTTGGTGAGTCTGTCAACAATCACCCAAATGGCATCGCAACCAGAAGACGTCCGTGGTAAATGAGTCACAAAATCCATCGTGATATGTTCCCATTTCCACTGAGGAATATCCAAACTATGTAATTCACCTCCTGGTCTCTGTCTTTCCGCTTTCACTTGTTGACAGATCAAACACCGTTTCACAAAACTCAATACATCCTGTTTCATACGTTTCCACCAAAATTGGGTACGTAAATCATGATACATCTTCTTTCCTCCAGGATGTATACTGTATCTACTACAATGAGCACGTTGTAGTAGTTCTTGGCGTAGTCCTAATGAAGCAGGTACTACCCAACAATTTCTGTATTTCAACATTCCATCACTTGTAAGTACCACGGAAGATGTTTGTCCTTAATTTATCTTTTCCTTCCATTGTTGTACTTCATCATCAGCCAGTTGTGTCGTTCTGATTTTCTCAAAAATGTCGGGTTCAACCAACAATGTTGATACCCGTACTGGCTCCAATTCCATATCAAAATCATAACCCAAAGTACAACAAGAAGTCATCAAAGCAGATAAATGAATCACCTCGTCAGCCGTATGATGTACTTTCCGACTCAAGGCATCTGCTGTAAGATTAGCCTTTCCTGGATGATATTCAATCTCACAATTATAATCTTTCAACAGATCCATCCATCTCCTTTGTCTCATATTCAACTCTGCTTGAGTGAATAGAAATTTTAAACTTTTATGATCTGTATATATGGTAAACGACGTACCATACAAATAATGTCGCCATATCTTCAATGCAAAGACAATGGCAGCCAATTCCAGATCATGTACAGGATATCTCAGTTCATGTGGCTTCAACTGTCGTGATGCATAAGCCACTACATGTTTGTCCTGCATCAATACACAACCCAATCCAAGTAAAGATGCATCAGTATATACTGCAAACCTGTCATGTTCAGATAGAATGATCAAGACTGGAGCTGTAGTCAATCGATGTTTTAATTCTTGAAAACTACGCTCACACGCCTCTGACCATTGAAATGATACTCCCTTCTGTGTCAAATGTGTCAATGGTTTGGCAATTGCTGAAAATCCTTCAATAAACCGTCTATAATAACCAGCCAAACCCAAGAAACTACGAATCTCTGGCACAGAAGTAGGTGCTGACCAATTCAACACTGCTTCCACTTTCTTTGGATCGACTGATATACCTTCTTCTGAAATAACATGTCCTAAAAAGCCGACACTAGTCGACCAAAAATCACACTTACTGAGTTTGGCATACAACTGATGTGTCCTCAACACTTGCAATACCATATGCAAATGTTGAACATGTTCGGCATCACTCCGTGAATATATCAGTATATCATCGATAAAGACAATGACAAATCGATCAAGGTATTCCTGAAACACACGATTCATTAAACTCATAAAGACAGCAGGAGCATTTGTCACTCCAAATGGCATTACCAGAAACTCATAATGTCCATAACGAGTTCTGAATGCTGTCTTCTGTATATCTCCTTCCCTCACACGTATTTGATGATATCCGGACCTCAGATCAATCTTAGAATATATCTTTGATCCCTGCAACTGATCAAACAAATCATCAATACGAGGAAGCGGATATTTATTCTTTATGGTTACCTTGTTCAATTGTCTATAGTCCATACACAATCTCATTGTCCCATCCTTCTTCTTAACAAATAAAACCGGAGCACCCCAAGGCGATACACTAGGACGTATGTACCCCTTGTCCAATAAGTCTTGCAATTGAGTTTTCAACTCTTTCAATTCAGTTGGTGCCATCCGATAAGGAGCCCGTGAAATTGCAGAAGTACCAGGTATCAAATCAATACCAAATTCCACTTCTCGACTCGGTGGAAATCCAGGTATCTCATCTGGAAACACATCCGCATATTCTGCAACCACTAGTATCTCCTCCACTTTCCTTTCTCTTTTCTATTCATTTACATCCAGGGCATAAATCAAATAACCCGTATGTCCACGCTCTAACAAACGCGACATTTGGATTGCTGATATCAAAGGAATCTTTGCCCTCGATCCCTGGCCATAGAATAACCATTGATTTCCAGTATCAGACTGAAATCTCACTATCTTCTGACTACAATCCACAACAGATTGATATTTACTCAATACATCAATTCCAAGGATGCAATCAAAATCTGACATATCTAATACAATCAAATCAGCTTGGAAGCCATAGTCAGACTCAAACTGAATAGCACAATCAGACACACTCTGACAAGTCATCACAGTAGTTCCCATGGGTGTCGAGACATAAAGAGGCATCAACAGTGGAGACGAGCATATATGATACTGATCAACAAAAGCTTGTGCAATAAAAGAATGTGATGCACCAGTATCAATCAACAGTAAAGCAGGATAAGTAAACAAAGTACACTTACCCGCTATCACAGTATCAGGAGCCGCCTCTGCTTCCTCCCTGTTCAGTGCATACACCTGAGCCTGAGGTGTTCCTGCCCTCTGTCCTCCACCAGACTGTGGTACACCCTGTGGTCTCTGCTGCACTGTATTCTCTGACACTGGTCCTCTCCTCTGTTGTCCGCCCACTTGAGGACAATCACGAACACATGTCCTGGTTTCCCACAACGAAAACAAACCACTGTATCAAACTGTGGACAATTCCTTTGATAATGTGGCCCTCCACATTTAAAACATTGTAATCCACGTCCACTACTACTACTACTGCCTTGGGACTGTCCTTTCGATTTTCTATCCTCCCCTTTCCTTGATCCAAAACGTTTTCCACTAAACCTAGATGAAGATGCACCACCTCGTGGTGATTTAAATGATTCCCCTCTAGGTCTCATACTGTCAGATGTAGGTGGTTGGGCTTGTCCAATATCTGTATATACCCCTACAGCAATCTCAGCCATCTCAGCTCTAGTCAACGCTTCTTCATATGATGTAGGGTTATTGGACATGACCCTATCAAACAATTCAGGCCTCAAACCTTTCACAAATTGTCTGATCTTAGCTTTGGTGTTAACAGCAATATGTGGCACATACCGGAGCAAAGAAGAATAATGCACAGCATAATCAGATACTGTCATTGATCCCTGTCTCAAATGCGTAAATTCATCCTCTTTCCTCTGCCTTGCAGCAACACAGAAATAATGCTCCAGAAACTTCGTTCTAAACACATCCCAGTTCACTGTATGTCCTTGAGCCCTCAACTCAAGTACTGTGGATTTCCACCACATCATAGCTTTCTTAGCTAACTGGAATTCAGGTAAGCGTAACCATGCAGTCTTGGCACATGGTGCAGATACAAATATCTGTTCCACACGTTCCAGCCACTCCTCTGCCAGTTCCCCTGACTCAGTCCCCTCAAACCTCGGTGGCTGATAGCTCAGAAATTGCGTCAATGTCAATTCTCCAGGCAACAGTACCTGTTCCACTGGTCCTTGCTCAATCGGTGGTGGTGGTACAGGCACCATCCTCACACTGGCATTGCCACTCATGGCATCCCCAACATCCTCATGATACCCTCTGTCTGTCATAACTGTAGATCAAGGGTTAACAATAACATTTACAAGTGTATAACATGTTAGAATAACATCATATTCCACATACTAACATGTTAGTACCATTCTCAAAGTGTTTAGGTAACTCCCTAATACACTTCCTCTACCCATGTTCACCCCGTTCTCGAACCACTGCTCTGATACCACTAATGTGGGGTCCTCTTTACTTAATCCATTATGTATCCATTAAACATACATATGTGAGTCTGAATTAAGTCATATACCATGCACGGATTAAAAGTTCATACTACTTAAGTTGTTTACAAGGTTCTCAAAAACCTAACAAACTATACATAACATGTACATAAACAACCTAATCCAAAAGAACTCCTAGGCAGTGGTTCCCCTCGCAGCGGAAATTATGACTCACGCTCCCCACGTCTATGAGTCCCTACAGAAACATTCACACAATGAGTATAGATAACAATTATCTCGGTGCAATATCAAATCACAATATCAATATCAATGATAAAGCACAAATAAATCATCAATACGTGAATGTTCTGTATCATGCATCCACAAATGCACTATGTCATGACATGTCTCAACAAGTTCCCTATTATCATGAGCCCCATATGATATGCCTAATCAGCTCAATATGTCAGTGGAACCACATCACATCTGCATGTTAGCGCAGCACATATCATAGTACCATGCTCATCGGTGATAATAGCCAGAGTATATACCCACACCAGGCGTATATCTCTCAAGCCAAAGCATATGTAGTATATCTATCGTGGCAACGATCCCAGCCAAAGCATATACCACACCAGGCATATCTATCGAGGCAATGATCTCACCAAAGCATATACACATATCTATCAAGGCCTCTATCCCAATCATATGAAATCCATGTATGAACATGCATATGAAATACCAATCATATGACACAAGATAACATAAATCATATGATATCAAAACCATAACATCATCATCGCCTCATATCTATACTCCGTACGTCAACACGTACCTGTATTGCGACACAAAAGCGATAAATCAGGCGTTGATAGCTAATTGCCTCTTTGCCCTGTCCCCTGAGATGATGCAAGATGGTACAATTCCACTTCACACACCCTCCTAGCTCAAGTTACAAATTGAAACCCAAGCTCAAACCAACAAAACCTTGAAAGAAATGGAGAGGAGCTTGTGTAGAGATTTTTAGGTGAAAAGTGGTGTAGTATGTGATTTCACCTCTAAGCCACTTGATATAGACCCTTAAGTCCCTAATTTACTTGATATCATGTCATTTGGAGATAATTACATGTTAAGTGTCATGTACATGAAGATGACATCCAAATGCAAATGCAACTCCAAGTCAAATTCAATTCACATGCATATGTAATTCCCTTCAAACTCATGTCAAATGCAACTCACATGTACATTTTAATGCACCTTCAAATGCATATACATTTCATATTTCTTGATATATTATGGTTCAACTCATTGTACACCATTACCATATATCTTTTCATACATATCGTAAGTCATTCTTGGTTCCACTCGAACCCCCATTATCATACCGCCACGTGATATAATTACACCATTATCATATCACACGTATATAACATAAATCGAGGCATTACACAAAAGCAGGTAGTTTCCGCTCCTGAGGAGTTTGACTCCTACAAGTTCATAAATAAGGAAGCTGCAAAGTTTTATGAGGTGTACCGAAAGAAGAATCTGATACGGGAACGGGGAATGGACACGAGCAAGCTCGGTTGTGCTGTGATCCAAGAGGCACTCCGGCTAGACTGGTATACTTTTGTCCGCTGTAATACCCCCGAAATGTTATATGATTATGTGCCATGATGATGATTTATGATATGTTTAAGGGTTGTGGTGTATTTAAATTGGGGGTTATATTTATGAGGTGATGTTATGATTTAGGGGGCATGTTGGGTGTTTTAAGGATGTATTAATTAAGTAAAGTTATAAAATATCGAGTGAGGATATTTTAATACATCGTACTAAATACCGGGACACAATTAAACACCACATGACCACCCCAACCCTCACCACCCCCCTACTCGGCCACCTTTCCTCCCCCACTTGCATCAACCCATGCCTTCTTCTCCCTTCCTCACTCCACCTCCCAATCACTTTCCCTCCTCCTCTCCTCTCCATTACCGTCCCTGTAAGCTGCAGAAAAAGGGAAGAAAGAACTTGGTAAAGGTGCTCAAAAACCTTGTGAAAAGAGGAGCAAAAAGATAGGGGTAAGTGGGTACCCTGTTTTCTGGGTTTGTGTTTGAGCTTGGGTTTGGTGGGTTGTTTTTAACGCATGCTAAGTGTAGGTTTGGGTGAAACCTTGGTATGAGTACTTACATGGTAGTTTTATGTAACTACTAGCATGTTTGTTTGAGCATGTTACATGTTTTATGTGATAGATTTCTGGTTATGAATCTATGTGCTCGAAAACCTGGGCAAAGAAGAACATACTCTGTTTTTCTGTATAGGTTGGTTGAGGATGAAGATTATGATGATGTTATGATGCATGTTAGCATTGGTTTTGCTAAACCTTTAATTTGAATACATGCATGGTAGTTTTATGAAGCTTATAACATTTTTGTTCAGGCATGTTTTACGCCTTATGAAGTAGAAATGATGGTATGAAATGAGGTGCTCAAAAATCTGGGGAAGTCCCGATTTTTCAGAGCTCTCGATCGATCGAGATTTTGGTCCCGATCGATCGAGCGAGGCAGAAAGTTTAAAGCATGGTTTGAAATTAAGGCGTCGATCGATCGAAGAACTTTCTGATCGATCGGTGAAGCTCCTCGATCGATCGGTAAAATATATCGATCGATCGATCGAGGCGGAATGTTGAGCACTGTTTAAGCATGATTTCTCGATCGATCGAGACCTTGGGGTCGATCGATCGAGAGAGGCAGAAAGATGAAAAATAAGATGATGATTTATTTTGTTAAGTTTATGGTATGAGATGATATTGAGGCATGTAATATGGTATTATGTGGTCTTGTAGAACCATCCCAGGTACCAGCACAATCAAGGAGATAAAGTCTGTTGACTCCTCCTCCTTTTAAAAAGGTACGTAAGAGACGTACGGGCATCGGACGGTAAAACACATCTTTACACTACGACTATGCTTTTATTGCATGAGTATACGTGATGAAATGATGATATTTATAAGATGTTTATATATATCCATACGATGTTGTTATGTGGTGAGATGCCACGGGGTAAGATGCCCATATGGTAAGAGGCCATACGATGTTATTATGTGGTAAGATGCCACGGGGTAAGATGCCCATATGGTAAGAGGACATACAATGTTTATGATGTGGTAAGATACCACAGGGTAAGATGCCCATATGCATGAATATGAATCAGGGACAACAAAAAGAAGTTAATGAATAACCAGCTTATTTACTTAACCAAAATTTCATGCATTTACTGTGATGTTTTTATGATGTTAAGTACGATTGTATAAGCTCATGATGTGTTGTCCCTGTAGGTACACTTTTGGACTAAGGACTATGGGTCGGGTTGAGGCAGTGAGCTACGAGGAACACATGAATGTATAGGATTCAAGTCTTGATTAGTATCTACTCTAGGAGTAGTGTAAATCTAAATGTTAACATTCTTTTGGGAATGTAATGAATTATTTTTGAAGTTTTGTATTTTGGCTTGTGATCCTGTTAGCTCATGTAACAACCGGAACCTTAAGATGTTATTTAATGCATGTTTAGTCCTTCTTATGTCACTATAACACTGTTAAGGTAGGAAGTACCTACATTAGTGGTATCAGAGCAGTGGTTAGATAACTCGGGAATGAGTGAAGGGTAGCCTTAGCAATAAGTTAGCTAGGTGCTTACTTTTGAACATGTTTTATATGTATGTTGCATATGAAGTAGAAGATGTTATGCTAACATGTTTAATTATCTAACGATGTACTTTATGAACTGCTTTTGGGTATTGTTGTTAACCTTTGTGTTGCAGCATGGCAGCGAATATAGAAGTGGGTGACGCTATTAGTGTAAATGCAAGTGCTGGCCGTACGAACCCACTGCCACCGCCAGCCTTGGGCGAAGAGCCTTCGGAACAGCAATTATTACCCGGGGAGTTGATCTTGGCTCAATTTATGATGTACCGACCCCCGATGTTCGAAGGAACTGAAACAGGGGAAAAGGCTGAGGAATGGTTAGAGAGGATTGAGCAGATATTTGTGGTAGCGCCTTGTGCAAAGACGGCATGGATCAGATTAGCAGAATTTCAGCTGGCTAAGAAGGCACTGATGTGGTGGAAGACCACAGTGATAGAGCAAGAGGCTCAGGGTCAGGAGATCAATTGCAAACTGTTCAGGACGTGGTTTCTGGCCCGTTATTTCTCAGCTGCTGCGAGACAGGCTAAAGAGGATGAGTTTACCAACCTCAAGCAAGGTACCATGCCTGTATCAGATTATGCTCTACATTACTGTTCCTTACTTCGGTATGTACCTCACATTGCTGCAAGCACTCAAGCGAAGATGAGGAACTTCATGAAGGGCTTGAGGCCGAAACTGTATGACAGGGTAATTACCTATGGCCCTGCCTGTTTTGATGATGCACTTTCACGAGCCGAGCTAGCCGAACTGGGAGTTGGCGCATATCCTGATGCAGTGCCACCTCCAGCACCCCCTCAGAAATCTACTTCTGACAATTTGAGGCCGAGGGGTGATCAGTTCAAACCAAGGGGGAACACAACGACTTCGAGGTTCAGTGGCAAGAGGCCTGAGAATCGTTGGAAAGGGAACCGTAGGAATGATGCCCCATCCGGGAGAGGACAGTCTCAGGGAGACAGATCTGGAAGAGTTCAGTGCACTCTTTGTGGGCAACCACATTTGGCAAAAGACTGCGTAGGATGCTATGTCTGTGGCGACAGAGGCCACTTTGCTCGGCAGTGTCCCAACAGGGGAAGACAGCAGAACTCTACGGGGAGGCCTGCGGACAGAGCGGCACAGCACAGACCACCTTTTGCACCGAGACAGTATGGAGGTCAGCCCACGGGGCCACCTCAGGGACAGGTGTATGCTTTGACGAGGGAGCAGGCTACAGCGGCTCCGGAGGAGGTGATAGCGGGTACGTGTCTTTTATTTACGCACCCTGCTCTTATATTGATAGACACGGGTGTGTCACACTCTTTTGTGTCGACGAGTTTTGTGGAAAGGCACCACGTATGCACTTCTCCGTCGCCCATGCCTCTTATGGTCTCGACCCCCGCTGGAAGAAGTTTGACTACAGATCAGATTGTTTTTTATGGCCTCATTTATTTTGAGGATAACGAGTTAAGGTCAGATTTGATTGTTCTGGGGTGTCAGACTTTGACTGTATTGTAGGCATTGATGTTCTGAACAGGTATCAGGCAGTCGTGAACTGCAGGCAGAGGACTGTCCGATTCAAGTCTGATATGGGAGTCCAGTGGATATTCTTTGGGGATGGTTCTCGTCCAAAGATCCGTTGATATCTGCTGCCAAGATGGCACAGTTATTGGAACGAGGCCATACAGGATATCTTATTTATGCTGTTGATATTACGGAAAAGAAAGAAGAAGTAAAAGTTGAGGATGTGCCTGTAGTGGCGGAGTTTCCTGATGTCTTTCCGGAGGAGATTCCCGGATTCCCACCGACGAGAGAGGTCGAGTTTGGGATTGAGTTACTACCGGGGACGTCTGTAATTTCTCGTGCCCCATATAGGATGGCACCAACAGAACTAAAGGAGTTAAAGACTCAGTTGCAAGAGCTCCTTGATAAGGGCTACATACGCCCTAGCGTATCGCCCTGGGGTGCGCCTGTCTTATTTGTTAAGAAGAAGGATGGATCGATGCGTCTATGCATTGACTATAGGCAACTGAACAAAGCCTCAGTAAAGAATAAGTATCCGCTCCCAAGGATTGATGATTTGTTTGACCAGCTGCAGGGTACGAGGCTCTACAGTAAGATCGATCTGAGGTCGGGGTACCATCAGATTCGAGTAAGGGAAGATGATGTTCAGAAGACAGCTTTCAGGACTAGATATGGGCACTATGAATTCTTAGTCATGCCTTTTGGGGTGACAAATGCCCCAACTGTTTTCATGAGTCTGATGAACAGAGTATTCCAGCCATTTTTGGATCAGTTCGTTATAGTCTTCATTGACGACATACTTATCTACTCCCGGACTGAAGAAGAACACGCGGAGCACTTGAGAACAGTACTGCAGATCCTCAGGGATCATCAGTTATATGCAAAGCTCAGCAAGTGCGAGTTCTGGTTGAGCAGCGTGGTATTCTTAGGCCATGTCATATCTAGCAGTGGGATATCTGTGGATCCCAAGAAGATTGAGGCTGTGATGGAGTGGGCTGCACCCACTTCTGTACCTGAGATACGGAGTTTTCTCGGTTTGGCAGGATATTACCGACGTTTCGTCGAGGGTTTTTCAAAGATCGCCAAACCCCTAACACAGCTGACTCAGAAGGGAGTCCCCTTCTTTTGGTCTGAGGCTTGTGAGGAAAGTTTCCAAGAACTGAAGCGTCGCTTGACTACAGCGCCTGTGTTGGTAATTCCGTCTGAGAATAAGAGATTCGCCTTGTATACGGATGCATCACTACAGGGTTTGGGATGTGTGTTGATGCAAGATAAGCACGTGGTGGCTTATGCTTCGAGGCAGTTGAAGCCTCATGAGACCAGATACCCAGTTCATGACTTGGAGCTGGCGGCTATCATCTTCGCCTTAAAGATTTGGCGGCATTATCTTTATGGTACTTCATTTACCATCTTTACGGACCATAAGAGCCTGAAGTTCTTATTCACTCAGGCAGAGTTGAATATGCGGCAAAGAAGGTGGATGGATTTGCTTAAGGATTATGATTGTGAGATTGAGTACCATCCGGGTAAAGCAAACTTGATAGCAGACGCCTTAAGTCGTAAGGTGAAGAGTATGATACGCCAAAAGATGAAAGCGGCCCGGGATAGGCAAGCAGCCTATGCCAATAAGCGGCGACGACCGCTGGAATTCCAGTTAGGAGACAGGGTCTTCTTAAAGATCTCGCCCTTCAGGGGTGTGGTTCGTTTTGGGATGCGGGGAAAGTTATCTCCGAGGTATGTCGGGCCATATGAAGTGTTGCAGCGAATCGGTACATTGGCTTATCGTTTGGCTCTACCACCATCCTTATCTGGAATACACGATGTTTTCCATGTCTCTATGTTAAGGAAGTATGAGCCAGATCAGTCTCATGTCTTACAGCCTACTGAAGTACAGTTAGACTCAGATGTGTCCTACGTTGAACGAACAATCAGGATTCTGGATCGAGAGGATCGCAGGCTACGAAGCAAGGTTATACCGATGGTCAAAGTTCAGTGGGATCGTCGGGGTGTCGAGGAGGCTACGTGGGAGACGGAACGACATATGGTGCAGCACTATCCGAAACTATTCTCTGGTATGTTTTTATGTTTAGTTTCGATATGGTGATGCATGTGGATTTCGAGGACGAAATCTTATAAGTAGGGGAGTATTGTAATACCCCCGAAATGTTATATGATTATGTGCCATGATGATGATTTATGATATGTTTAAGGGTTGTGGTGTATTTAAATTGGGGGTTATATTTATGAGGTGATGTTATGATTTAGGGGGCATGTTGGGTATTTTAAGGGATGTATTAATTAAGTAAAGTTATAAAATATCGAGTGAGGATATTTTAATACATCGTACTAAATACCGGGACACAATTAAACACCACATGACCACCCCAACCCTCACCACCCCCTACTCGGCCACCTCCCCTCCCCCACTTGCATCAACCCATACCTTCTTCTCCCTTCCTCACTCCACCTCCCAATCACTTTCCCTCCTCCTCTCCTCTCCATTACCGTCCCTGTAAGCTGCAGAAAAAGGGAAGAAAGAACTTGGTAAAGGTACTCAAAAACCTTGTGAAAAGAGGAGCAAAAAGATAGGGGTAAGTGGGTACCCTGTTTTTTGGGTTTGTGTTTGAGCTTGGGTTTGGTGGGTTGTTTTTAACGCATGCTAAGTGTAGGTTTGGGTGAAACCTTGGTATGAGTACTTACATGGTAGTTTTATGTAACTACTAGCATGTTTGTTTGAGCATGTTACATGTTTTATGTGATAGATTTCTGGTTATGAATCTATGTGCTCGAAAACCTGGGCAAAGAAGAACATACTCTGTTTTTCTGTATAGGTTGGTTGAGGATGAAGATTATGATGATGTTATGATGCATGTTAGCATTGGTTTTGCTAAACCTTTAATTTGAATACATGCATGGTAGTTTTATGAAGCTTATAACATTTTTGTTCAGGCATGTTTTACGCCTTATGAAGTAGAAATGATGGTATGAAATGAGGTGCTCAAAAATCTGGGGAAGTCCCGATTTTTCAGAGCTCTCGATCGATCGAGATTTTGGTCCCGATCGATCGAACGAGGCATAAAGTTTAAAGCATGGTTTGAAATTAAGGCGTCGATCGATCGAAGAACTTTCCGATCGATCGGTGAAGCTCCTCGATCGATCGGTAAAATATATCGATCGATCGATCGAGGCAGAATGTTGAGCACTGTTTAAGCATGATTTCTCGATCGATCGAGACCTTGGGGTCGATCGATCGAGAGAGGCAGAAAGATGAAAAATAAGATGATGATTTATTTTGTTAAGTTTATGGTATGAGATGATATTGAGGCATCTAATATGGTATTATGTGGTCTTGTAGAACCATCCCAGGTACCAGCACAATCAAGGAGATAAAGTCTGTTGAATCCTCCTCCTTTTAAAAAGGTACGTAAGAGACGTACGGGCATCGGACGGTAAAACACATCTTTACACTACGACTATGCTTTTATTGCATGAGTATACGTGATGAAATGATGATATTTATAAGATGTTTATATATATCCATACGATGTTGTTATGTGGTGAGATGCCACGGGGTAAGATGCCCATATGGTAAGAGGCCATACGATGTTATTATGTGGTAAGATGCCACGGGGTAAGATGCTCATATGGTAAGAGGTCATACGATGTTTATGATGTGGTAAGATGCCACAGGGTAAGATGCCCATATGCATGAATATAAATCAGGGACAACAAAAAGAAGTTAATGAATAACCAGCTTATTTACTTAACCAAAATTTCATGCATTTACTGTGATGTTTTTATGATGTTAAGTACGATTGTATATGCTCGTGATGTGTTGTCCCTGTAGGTACACTTTTGGACTAAAGGACTATGGGTCGGGTTGAGGCAGTGAGCTACGAGGAACACATGAATGTATAGGATTCAAGTCTTGATTAGTATCTACTCTAGGAGTAGTGTAAATCTAAATGTTAACATTCTTTTGGGAATGTAATGAATTATTTTTGAAGTTTTGTATTTTGGCTTGTAATCCTGTTAGCTCATGTAACAACCGGAACCTTAAGATGTTATTTAATGCATGTTTAGTCCTTCTTATGTCACTATAACACTGTTAAGGTAGGAAGACCCTACATCCGCCAACCACGAGATGTGGTGGTTTCTTTAGTCAGGGAGTTCTACTCCAACCTCCGGGCACAGAACCAAATTGAAGCCAACGTTGTCTCTGTACGGCAACAGCCAGTTCTTTTTTATTCACAGGCTATCAATGCGCTATATAACATGCCGAACATTCCGGAGGATGACTATTCCATATATTGCCGGAATCACATTGACTTTGGATGCTATTTTGTCCACCATGTAGGGAACTCAATGGCGACTGAACGCCGATGGAAAACCACAGCTAGTATTGATATCAGATCTGAAGGAGGAGGCCAAAGCTTGGTTTTCATTTATTGTAGCTTGAGTCATGCCATCGACCCACACATCGGAAGTCACAGGATCGAGCTATACTTGTTTATGCCATCGTTACCGGACTCACGATAGATCTCGGACGTCTTGTCGAAGCAGCCATCCAGAACTACACTCGTGGACCTCCCACTTTCTGGCATGCCATGCCCCTCCACTATCACATCTTTGTGCAAGTGTGCGGAAGTTGTCTGGGACTCCGCAGAAGAGGCAATTCCACCGAAGGCATTACTCGTGGTCGATCATCCTGCACCAGCCAAAGTCAGATGGATGGCACAACCACGACCTAGCAGCAGCCATCTTCCTGAACCGTCATCATCTGCTGCTACAGTGCCTACTTCGATCACGATGGAATCCCTCCACCGTGAACTACAGGAGATCCGGCATGAACAAAGGGAAATCCGTTGGGGGCACCAGCAAATGTATCAGCAAATCATGGAGTTCATGCAATACCAAGCTGCATGGAACTCTGCTTTGGCACAGGGTTTCCCCAACATCCCATTCCCGCCACAGCCTATATTTCCGCCTATCCAGCCACAGGAACCATACTACCCAGACCCACCACCGGAGCGGGATGATGTGGATGACGATCACTGACGATCGTCGTCGAGGTATGTGCCTTGCTACTGCACTTATTATTTTCTGTACATTGAGGGCAATGCACATACTAAGTTTGGGGGGGTCTATACTGAGTACTACTGTTCTCTTGCTACTACTCTTATTGCATTATATTTTATCGAGTACCTATATTTTATCGAGTGGTACGAAGTCGTTCTTGAGCATCTTAAAGTTAATTGTTTGTGAAAAATGAGTTCTTCATTAGGAAATACATGAATGAAACTTGCAACTGTAATACATGATGAAAATAATCTCCATCTCAATTAGAGTTTTGAAATTTTTGACTTGTTGGTGAATATCTTGGGTTGAGTTAATATGTCAAAAATTGAGGAACATTTTGATGCACGTTTGAGTCATGATTGAGTGGAATTTATATAGGAAAGTGAAAAATTCTGTTAACTATGATTTGTCTTGAACATCTTAGAGCACTCTAATATATTTGAGGGCACTTTGAGGCGAAATTTTATAATTATGAACTTGACTTGGATATGATTTAGACGATCATTGGAACGTTTGAGCCTTTCGAGCATACCTTGTCTATATATACAACTAGTGTCCCTCTCTGAGCTTAAATGAATAAGAATGAAAATTAGCCCTTATTCAACATTTTTTTGGCGAACTCATTATACCCACCTGTTTGAGCCTAAACTGAAAAAAATTATCCTCACCCTAAGGAGTATAATGATTCTCATTAGATGCTATATTGTGATGAGGTTATTGAAAAAATTGATGGATGAGAAAAGAAAAGAATAGAAAAGCCTTGAAAAAAAAATGAATGACTAAATAAGACCCAAAGTGGCCAAGGCTAAAGGAAAAAAGAAGAGAAGCTCATTTTTGTGCTAAAAATATGAACATTTCATGCTTATACTCTCTTCTTTGTGCTATCCTATCTTTTCTTTGAAACCAAACACCAAAGGCCTAACATTATAAGCTTAAAAAGACCTTCTGATCCAAGTCTAGGGAATAATTACATTAGTGGAGAAGTGCTTGAAAAGTAGGCTTATGGAGTGCTTGATAGTAATCTTGCCTTTGAGTTTACTAGCAGAATTTGATCTTAAAAATATATATGAAACTTAAAATTGACAATTTCACACACGCAAGTTCCAATTTTGCGAGGTATTGTTTGGCATAGGAGAAAACATTTCTTGTTGATTTTTGGATTGACTCTTGTTGAAGTGTTAGTGAGGTTTTTGAGCTGTTACATTTGAGTTGTAAATTAATTCTGTTAAAGTATTGATGATAAACTCTACATTTTGATCTCAGTGCTTGCTCGAGGACGATCAAGTCTAAGTTTGGGGGAGTTGATAAGTGTGGTTTTTACACTTAATTTGATATATGATTAGGGGTGTTTTGTAGTGATTCCTCGAAATTATTACACGTTTTGGTATATATGTGTATATTTCAGGAATCTAGGTCCAAATGCATAAAAGTGGATGAAATGGGCTTAAAATGCTGTAAAATGACTAAACTGAGCAAATATGGAAAATGATGGACCAAATTGCAAGATTGGAGATTTGAGATCCGCGATCGATCGGCAACTTACGAAGATCGATCGCTAGATTTCCGCGATCGATCGGCAAATGACGAAGATCGATCGTGGATATGAAAAATTTGGTTATTTTGTCCAGAATGTTTCCGCGATCGATCAGCAAATGACGAAGATCGATCGCCAAAACCGAAAATTTCGAGATTTTGTTTCCTTCTTGGTTATTTTGTGTCCAAAACTTACCAAACTCCTTCACCACTATATATATTAGGTCTTGGACGAAAATAGAGACTTTTTTATCAGATTTTATACCCTAGGAATAGCCTCCATCCATCCTCCCATCCTCCATATCACCATCATTCACCTCCATCCATCAACCATCCTATGATTTTGGAACACCTTCAACAAGGCGATTCAAGAGACGATTGAGAAGGAAGCGAGAGAGGGAGCAAGGATCTACGAACGGAGTCGACATCGGGAGTTTATTCTTGTCTTTTAATATTAGTTTTGATTTATTTTGATTTACTATGTTGAACTAATTTATTTATCGAGGCTAGACGAATCCTTTGTCATGAACCTATGATTTGATGATTTATTTGATTGAATTCATTTAATTCTTTGCGTATAATTTATTGATCTTCATGATTTTGAGGGATTGATCATGATTACTTTATTTTTATTGACTTGACCATATGATATTGCAATATGATATAATAAATTATACTGTGGGTTTTAGGTTGAGACGGACCAAGTAAAATCTAGCACACGTGTGATAGCAATAGATTTACCAAAATCGAAGGCTAGTAGTTTTCATAGATCTTTATTCGATATTAATTGTTCAATAAGGACACCGGAGTGGTTTACTGCAACATTAATATTAGACTTGTTATAACTGACCAAGGTATAACGAATGAAATAAGAAAACTCGTCACCCTAGAACATATAATTTTGAATCTTAATTAATAGACAACTTTTGGGGATTACATGGGTGAACCGACGTCTTGATAATTTGTTTATAATTTCTCTTCAATTATCCATCACTGCTGTTTAGGTTAATTTTGTGCTTAAGTCAATTTAGTTTGATAATCATTCCATAATCGTAGGTTTAATATAGTAATTCTAATCGAACGTTGTAATTACTAATAGTTCTTATGGGTAAGACAATTCTTACTTTAAACCATTATACTAAAATTTGACACCGTACACTTATTGTATAAAATCGCTACACTGAGAAATAACTGTTTAAAATAAAAGCGATCACCAACGCGTGGTGTGGTGATCATGGCTCTAGAAAATACAATAATATGTCGCTCTGTACTTAGTTTTTTTTTACAGTGCCTACTATATAACAAGAAGTGAAATTATAAAGAAAGTGAAATTATAAAGAAACATATTGATTTATTGCGTAGAATTTTTTTAACAACATATGTATGGCCGCTGAACAAAGGCCAAAGTCAATGATCGGTGGTAGCCCAATCGCTGTGTGCATTTAAAGTCGTGGCGGCAAAATCATCTTTGTATAAACAATTTTGTTGTTAAATGTAATTGAAAAATTGATTTTACAATATATAAAATGCATTTCGATTGAGAAATTTAAATGTATTAAAATAACATATATTTTTTTTAAAATCGATTTTTCAATATATAAAGTGCATTTCGACTGAGAAATTTAAATATGTATTAAAAAAACATAAAAAATTATGTTTGCCTTTTGTTGTTTCTTGAAATTTTTTTTTTGTAAAAACTTTTTTTAAATATTGTATATAAACATAAAACTACAACAGTTTAAATTACTAGGTTTAATAAATTGATTTAAAAGTGATGTTTTAAGTAAAACAGAGCACATATACCAACCAACATGACACGTTATGCATGTTATTTGCGTATAAATTTTTTCTATGAATTTGTCCAAAAAAACTAGAAATTGTCTTAAAATTAAGAATTTCAATAATAGTTTTATATGATTTTTCAATAATTAATTAAGTAGGAATATGCCTTGTTGTTTTTAGAATTACATGTTTTATATATTTTGTATGAATTAATATTGATATGGTCATCATGAGATTATGACATGATACCAAAGAGGTTTCTACTCTATTATATATATATCTACACTGGGGCGCACTCTGAAAAAAAGAAAAAAATAGGGTGAATTTTTATTTTATTTTATAATACTTAAGGGTTAAAAAAGTTGGGGTGTGTTTTTAAAAAAAAATAAGGGAAAAAAAATATATATATATTTATAGGTGGATACATGATTTTCGTGTAGGGGCAACAATATATTTTAGGGTAAAATGTAATTTTTGATGGGGTAAACTATTTTTAGGGTGTAAAAGGCAATTTTTTTTAAAAAAATAGGTTAATAGTTTTTTTTTTCTTTTCGGGGGAGCACTTGCCCCCTTTCCTAACATGGCTCTGCTCATGTCTATATAGACACACGCACGCACATATACATACACTTCTACATCAAGTTAAAATTTAGTTTGTTGATTGGTTTTGGTAAACAAATTATATTTATGACTTAACTTGTCTCTTTCCAAATTGTCATTCTGGTTAATTGATATTGGACTCCCGTTGGGTGCCTTAATTCTATTTGCATGGCAACAATACTGAGAATCAAATCATCATCAATTCCTGAAGTCCCCAATAAATCCCACTATTTTTTACTTGTGCTCTTGTTCTTTTTCTCCTTCTTTCTTGCACTTGTGAGCTCCTCAAGTGGCGAATCTTCAACTCTTTTCTCGGATCATTCATCTGCAAAAAAAATGAATGGTTTTAACACAAGAAAAGGGGGGGAATTCAAACACGTATTCAAATCCCAAAGGAAGAGATAATCGGCTTCAAGCAAGTGATCATGAAGTTCCCAGTGGACCAAACCTTATTTCCAACAGGTAAAATTGTTCCCTCTTTTCTGGGTACTAAGCTTACTAGATGATGCTGCCGATGGAGAAGATGAAAAATTCAGTCATTCGCTTTTCTTTATGATTTGTTATTGAATATATGCTGGAGATATATATATATATATATATATATATATATATATATATATATGTGTGTGTGTGTGTGTGTGTGTGTTTAAGTGATGAATTTTGAATGTTTTATATGGTGTTCTTGAGTTAGAAACTAAGGATATGACGTTGGCTTAAATTGCATATAGAGTTCAGTGCACAAGCGGAGTCGAGAATAAAATTTAAGGGGCCAAAATTTTTAAAAAACATTGTCGGGGCAAACATAATTTATCCAAAAAAATTTGTGGAGTACGGCTGCTGCAACCCTTGCATCCGCCACTGGGTACAATAATACAATATATCGTGATGTGGCATTATTAACGATGGGTGGTGTGTCCTTAGGACGCACCAAACCAGGGAATACTTCTATGATACCTCCATGAGCACTATATCATAGGAGGTAGCAATTCTTATATGAGTATCTTTCACCAAATATTTGGGGAATAGATACTCACCCAAAGGTTGTGGCACTCTTATAGGATAGTGTCCATTGAGATAGCCAATAATATTTCCAAACGAGTCATAGCATTGTACCTGGAGTAGGGGCCACTCTTCATGATGGTCATGGTGTCAGAGATTCATGTTAGGCAATTGGCCACTCAAACAGTTTGACATCAACAATGCCTTTCTACATGGCACGCTATCTGAGGCCATCTACATGTCTCAACCACCTGGCTTTGTGGATCTTAGCTCTCCACATCATGTATGTCGCCTTCGAAAATCTCTATACGGACTCCGTCAAGCACCTCAAGCTTGGTTTCATGCTCTCAGCTTGGCCCTACTTGCCTTCGATTTTGTTCAGTCACTCTCTGATACCTCTCTCTTCACATATCATAAGGACAATATTCACACTATCTTGCTTGTCTATGTGGATGACCTCATTCTCACCGGATCCAGCCCCACTCACCTCACATCGGTGATAAACCATCTTCAAAGTCACTTCGATGTCAAAGACCTGGGTCCGCTATTTTACTTCCTCGGCATTGAAGTAGCCAAATGTAAGAAGGAGTTTTTTCCCTCTCAACACAAATATACTATTGATCTTCTACGCCGCCACCGCATGGATGGAGCTAAACCACTAACAACGCCTATGACCACCAAACCCTCTACGACAACCACTATCTCTGTTACTACGACTGAGTTTCGTCAGGCCATTGGTAGCCTTCAGTACTTGACTCTTATCCGGCCTGACATTGCATTCACTGTTAACAAACTTGCTCAGTATATGGCCTCTCCTAGTGCTAGTGACTGGACTGTTGTCAAACGATTGAGAGGCCTCCGCTATCAGCTGCAGTGGAGGCCTGCAGTTGGTAGGCTCCCGCTGCCACCTGCAGTGGAGGCCTGAATAATCAGGCTCCCGCTACACTTATTACCAGCAGTTTAGGGTATTTTTGCAACATTTTACAAAATGCGGTATTTTTGTAAAAAAAAAAGTTTTTTAAAATTAATTTTTTAAAAAACGTATGTATCTATACGTCAAACATCTTGTATTCATTAGTAGGATTTTTACCTAATTTAAGTTACTTTGACAAACATTTTGAAAATTGACGTGACATATAAAAAATATTCAATAATGATTCAAAAATAGCAAACATGTGATTGTGTAATAGTTATGTTTTGAATATTTGATTTCAAATTAATAAAAAAACTGAAAAAAAATTGTGAATTTTTTAATTGTATCAATATATTTCATTTACTGAGTTAAGTACAGAAGGCATATACAGTATATACATATAACAGAAAAGATTAATTATTTTTGAATCAATTAAAAAGCGTATTGTCATTATAGTAAATCCATCTAAGAAAACATCGTTGTAACATCACGAAGTCAATAGGTTTAGATTGGTGATCCGAGATTTTGCCAATGTTATACCTAAGTCATGTGATGCGGGTGTGCAGGCGGGTGCGGATGCACGAGTGCCTCAATTTTTAAAACATTTGAGTGCGGGTGCTTTTTAATACGTCTATTAAAAATTTATATATATATATATATACACACACTGATGAAATAAAATTAAACATGCATAATACACATTGTATTTGACAAATTTACATCAATTTTATATTCATTACAGTGCAATTCAAATCTTTTAATCGGTGGCTCTCCTAAAAGAGATAACTTGTTCTCCAAAAAATATTTTTAAAAAATGAAAAATGAAAATGAATTATTAATTTTTTGTCATAAGAATGAATTCAAAAAATTAAACCAAATAGTACATCTATGTTTAACATGTTTTGTAATAGTACGAATTTATTAAAAATGACATATTATTTTCGAAGAATTAAGAATGTCCAACATTTAAGTTTGTTTTAACAACTTAGTAAAAATTAATACGTGACTTAATAAAACTTAGTTGTAAAGCGCTGCATGTGCACTCAGTGTGCCAGATCATTACTGGAGCATCAGTGCGCAATTTTGTAATACTTAGTGCGCCTTAAAGCGCTGCACAATCATTCAATGCTCCAGTTCGCGATCGAAGCGAACGAAGCGATGTAAAAGGATTATGTGACTTTGCTTATATTTATACCCTTCTGCAAGCATTGAAAAATATCGTGACTCGACATAATCAGTTTAAGGCAAATACATGCAAAGTTTAGAAATCAAAAAACAGAACGATCTTTTTGATGTGTTACCCAAAAATATATATATATATATACACTGTTGGCACGAGTCATTAGAATCCCCAAAGAATAGGAGGATAATTGATTGTATAAATCTCAAGATTGTATAAAATCTCATAGTTTAGGTAAGTAGATTTTATGCCAATATTATGGGATTAGGTGTGATCCCATATGATTTGGTTTTTTGTATATATATTCTGTAATATTCACAAGGATGAAATAGAACGAATTATACCAAATATTTAAGTTTAACATGGTATCAGAGCATGGTTATGAATTCTCTTTAATTTAACAAAGAACATTCAAAACCATTGACTCCACCGAGTTGATAACCCAACCAAACGCTTCCAACATCCTCGAATAGCTAAAATGACAGAAGCCTTATCCAAGGTTCAACCCATATCGCAAACCTTCGATCACCCTACTATACCGATTACCATTAAATTGGATGGATCCAATTATGCTCTTTGGTCTCAGGTAACTGAGATGTACATATCAGGGAAGGACAAGTTGGGATATATCAATGGTGATCTCCCTCCACCTTCTGAGACAAATCCTGAATTTCGCAGATGGCGCACCGAAAATGCCATAGTGAAAGGATGGATAATTAATTCCTTGGACCACTCTTTGGTCCCGAATTTCATTCGGTTTCCTACGGCACAACAAGTCTGGGACTCGATTGCAACTACTTATTTTGATGGCATTGATACCTCACATGTATATGAGCTCCGAAGTCGGGTTGCAAGGATGCGACAAGGAGGCAGATCTATAGAAAAATATTACAATACATTGCAAGGAATATGGCGTGAGATTGATTTTCGTCGTCCCAATCCTATGAAATGTGCGCAAGATATAAAAAATTGAATGATTTATTACAAGAAGAAAGAGTTTACATCTTCTGGATGGACTGGACGACAGACTTGATCATATACGAAGCGACGTACTCCAGCTAAAACCATTTCCCACTATTGAACAAGCATACGCACATGTTCGACGTGAAGATACTCACCAAGCTGTCATGAGCTCTGGAGGATAACCCACGTCTAACGGTGCGGTAATGGCCACTAAAGGCTGGAACCATGGACAACAACTCACCTTGGCAAATGGGAACCACCATAAACCTGGTATCAAATGCACGCATTGTGGGGGGAACAAACATAACCAAGACTCATGTTTTAAATTACATGGATATCCAGATTGGTGGCATGAACTACAAGCCAAGAAGAAGAAGGATCCTACCAAACTAGGGAATGCATCGGGAAAAGCTGTTATGGCTACATCTGAGCCATATTTCTCTCTCATTCCCTGTGATGAATTACATATAACAACATATCAAGGTCACGTTGGTCATGGCTTGTATAATTCTGGATCTGAGAACACTAATGGATGGTTTATTAACTCTGGCACCACAGACCATATGACGTTTGCTCCAACCGACTTCTTAAACTTTACTCAACCACGAAGAACCAGTATTGCAACGCCAATGGTGTGGCATACCCGGTTACAGGGGCTGGGACAGTATCCATATCACCATCCCTCACTCTCTCATACTCTTCTTGTTCCATCATTATCTACTAGACTACTCTCTGTAAGCCAAATCACTATGGAACTCAATTGTACCTTACTGATCTACCCAATGTTTTGCCTTTTTCAGGAGGTTCTGAGCAAGAAGATTATTGGGCGTGGTACTAAGAGAGGGGGACTATACTACTTAGACGATGGCTGCCAAGGAACAACATATTATACCAGTCATCATCTTAGTTATAAGGAACGAGAAATCTAGCTGTGGCATCGTCGTCTTGGGCATCCATCATTTGGTTATCGAAGACACTTATTTCCAAACTTATTTCTTTCATTACAGCATGTTGAATTTAAGTATGACTTTTGTGTTTTGGCTAAAAGCCATAGGGCTACTTATCAAGTGAGTCTGAATAAAAGTATTACTCCTTTTGCATTGATACATTCCGATGTGTAGGGACCGTCCCCTATTATCACACTCTCTGGTAATTGTTGGTTTGTGATTTTCGTGGATGATTGCACCCGCATGACATGGCTTTATCCAATGAAAAGCAAGAACAAAGTGTTTTCAGTTTTTCAAACTTTTCATGACATGGTTCGAACATAATACTCTGCCAATATTCAAATCCTAAGGTCCGATAATGGTGGGGAGTTTATCAATCATAAGTTCCATACATATTTTCACCAACACGGCCTTCTTCATGAAACTTCATGCTCCCATACACCACAACAAAATGGTGTGGCTGAGCCAAAAAAATCGACACATACTCGAGACAACTCGTGCACTTCTACTTGGCTCCAGTGTCCCAAAAACCTATTGGGATGATGCAGTAGCGGCTTCTGTCTACTTGCTCAACCGCATGCCCTCCAAAGTGTTGCAATTTCAAACTCCTCTACAAGTACTTTCCTCTCATGTTCAACTACCAACTATACTTATGATCCCACCTCGAATCTTCGGATGTAGTGTCTTTGTTCACACCCAAAAATCCCAACGTACCAAACTTGATCCATGTGCAGTACGATGTGTGTTTTTGGGCTATGGATTACGACAGAAGGGGTATAAATGTTTTGATCCTACCACTCAAAAAACATACATCACCATGGATGTTACCTTTCTTGAATCAGAACCATACTTCTCCCCTCACTTATCCACCTCTGTTCCCCAGGGGGAGCATGTGAGCACAAGTGATGACCTAAGGTGGCTAATGGGAGGACCTACTACGCGTCCTATATCCGAACCCGAACACGAACTTGAGATCGGAGGAAACACAATAGAAACAATGCAGCAAGAAGAACCACATTAGACATCATGCATGACAACTCCACTAGTAAAGAAGCATTGGTAGAGGATCACCCCTCTCTTCTCACCATACCCGTGTCTTCTACTGAGAACTCTCCTGAGGCAAGTTCTCCTATTACTTCCCCATCTATCACTAACGAACACATCCCTTTGGAATATATATTATCTTTCAGGCAAAATCGTGGGAAACCTCCAATTAGATATTCACCTGAGACTGAAGCCAGGAAAACCAAATATCCCATTGCACAATATGTCTCCACCGAGCAGTTACCCGACCATCAAGAACTTTGCTCAAACTCTGTCATCTCATCATATTCCAGCAAGTGTGGAACATGACATGACCAATCCTAAATGGGCACATGCCATAAAGGAGGAATTAGAAGCCTTGCAAAGAAACAACACATGGAGATTGATACCAAGGCCTGAAGGGAAGAAGATAATAGGATGCAAATGGGTGTTCTCAATCAAATACAATACCGATGGATCTATTGATAGATACAAGGCAAGGCTCGTAGCAAAAGGTTTCACACAAACATATGGCATAGATTATAGTGAAACCTTCTCACCGGTTGCAAAACTAAACACTGTCCGAGTATTATTGTCACTGGCCGTGAATTTGGATTGGCCGTTATTACAACTCGATGTAAAACGCATTTCTCCATGGTGATCTCGAATAGGAAGTGTATATGGACATCCCACCAGGATGTACATCAACTCCCAAAGCCACAAATTGGAAAAAGCTTTGTATGGATTGAAACAGTCACGTCGGGCCTGGTTTGGGCGATTTAGTTCAGCAATGAAAGGATATGGATTCCAACAAAGTAATGCAGACCATATACTCTTCTTGAAACACCACCATGGCAAGGTAACAACTCTAATTGTGTATGTGTACGACATGATTATCACAGGAGATGACACTGAAGAAATCTCAAGGCTACAAGTAAAACTCTCGGCTCACTTTGAGATGAAAAATCTGGGAGGCCTAAAATACTTCTTGGGGATAGAGGTGGCAAGATCAAAGCAAGGATTATTCTTGTCCCAAAGAAAGTACGTCTTGGATCTACTATCTGAAGTTGGATTACTAGAATGCAAGCCTGTGGTCACCCCTATAATTCAGAATCATAGACTCACTGAATCAAAAAATCAAGTGCCTACAAACAAGGGTAGATACCAAAGGTTGGTAGGAAAGCTCATCTACTTATCTCATACCAGCCCAGATATTGCATATGCTGTTAGCATAGTGAGCCAATTTATGCATAATCCAAGTGAAGAGCATATGGAGGCAGTGATGCGGATACATCGCTACTTAAAGTCCTCTCCAGGAAAAAAGGACTGATGTTCTCAAAACATGATCACTTGAAGGTTGAAGGGTACACGGATGTTGATTGGGCATGCTACATTCTAGATAAAAAAATCCACTTCGGGATACTTCACATTCGTGGGAGGAAACTTAGTCACGTGAAGAAGCAAAAAACAGAATGTGGTGGCATTGTCTAGTGCTGAGACAGAGTTTAGGGGCTTAGCTAAAGGACTTTGCAAGATGTTGTGGCTTAGGAGACTACTAACAGAAATTGGTTACGGTCCTACTCAAGAAATGGAACTATTTGTGACAACAAAGCGGCCATTGACATCTCACAGAACCCGATGCAGCATGACCGGACTAAACACGTGGACATAGACAGACACTTCATCAAACTGAATTTAGAGGAGAAGATTATCCGTTTTCCATTTGTCAAGTCTGAGGACCAATTGGCAGATATACTAAAAAAGCAGTATCAAGCAAAGATTTTTAGACTCTCTTGTCAAGTTGGGCGTCCGAGACATCTATGCACCAACTTGAGGAGGGTGTTGGCATGAGTCATTAGAATCCCCAAAGAATAGGAGGATAATTGATTGTATAAAATCTCATAGTTTAGGTAAGTAGATTTTATGCCAATATTATGGGATTAGGTGTGATCCCATATGATTTAGTTTTTTGTATATATATTTTGTAATATTCACAAGGATGAAATAGAATAAAATTATACCAAATATCCAAGTTTAACATATACATCCTTAGCTTTGCTTTTCTTTTTAAATTATTTGTTAGGGATCATATATTCACGTGAAATTGTTACATTAGAAATTGGTTTTATTATATATTCTCTCAACACCCAAAATATACACATCACTTTGAGAACAAAAAATAAAATAAACAAGGCATGCATTAGCAGGCAGTGAATATGGTGTGATCTTCAGTAGAATAAAGTTTCTCCATTGCTATTAATGGTCCAGCAAACCTGCCTACCCAATTTGACTTTTGATATTATAAAATTTGTATTTGAAATGATTTCAATAATTATTAATTTTAAATATCTTTGTATTATTAAAAAAATTCTTAAAATTAACGATTGTGGATTTGAAATCCATGGATGTCAAAATTATCCAAACAATTGGAATGATTTTGTATTAAGAAATTAAAATCCAAATCCGTCAATCCTTCTACCCAATTGTAGTCAAACAATTGGAATTAATTTGTATTAAAAAATGTAGTATAAACTTTAAATTAAATAAATAATGATATAAGCAGATTAAAATAAATGCATAAAAAGATTGAATTTCAATTGGATAATAGTGAATTGGAAAACAAATATGATTTAGCAACGCACTATAGGAGATTCATTCGATAACTTAATAAACTTAAGTAATTTAGTGTTATTTTGTTTGATTAACGAAGTTATGAATATTTTATTAATAATTTCGGTTTTTTAAAGATATATTTCATTTGCATTCTTCTTGTAGAAAATATATAAAAAAATTCATAATAGCTCTTCGTTGGTGTGTGTAAATAAATTTTTTGTGTACAATATTTTTTGTGTTTAAATTTCATATAAAAAATTTTAGAGATTATAGAAGTTTAGATAATTTATTAGATTTTTTTTGTAATTGATTAAAATAATTATTAAAGTAGAGTAATTTTTTGTTATTTTAAAATATATGTTGTTTAATAATGATTTTAGATTTTATATGATCATTTTGTGAACATATCTTAGCACGGGCGTGGTTATAATATAGTATAATTATTACATATCATACTCACAAACTATACAAAAAATTGACATTGTGATTTTAATTATCTTAATTATTTTGGATAGTATTGATTACCAGATTAGCAAAGGAATTAAAAATGAACTATACGTACAACATTGAGAAATTTTTTTATGCACCAGGTGGACCCATATACCAACACATATATGTTTGAATATGTGTTGGTGTATAAATCCACCCGATGCATAGAAGAATTTTCATTACCACATGTATAGTTAAGTCAAACAAAGGAATAATGAGAGTCGCTTAATGAGAAATATTGATTCAATGTTATTAGCTTGAAAGAAAAAATTCATACTTGGGTGATTTTTTGACTTTCAAATAAAGAAAAAATTCATGCTTGGGTGATTTTTTGACTTTCAAATGATTGACTATATATCTGTCACGGCTCAAGTGAAAGCTATGAGAGCAATATTAGCATCTCCCACTACCACATATAATTTTGAACCCTTTGGACATATCATTAGGGTTTTATTCTAAAGGTAGCATCGAAATTCCCTAAATGGGTACGGAGAAATGCACTAAATTAATCGTTCTAACCAACAGCCATGATTAAGAAATTATCGCCACTTTAGAAATACTTCATGAATCATCTCATATCATTTTCCGGTGGCATGTACTTGGAATTCGAGATCGTTCTTAATATTGAATTGCATCTGGGATGCATTTATTTTCAAGAAAGTAAGCATATGGATACCAATAAAGCATTACAACTGTGAAATAATTGCATTTCACAAATGCTGGGAAAGTTTATTCAAGAATATGTATTTTGTTATAGCCATTTTATTTAAGGGTTATTTTCAATACACAATGACAAATTATAGGGAAAAAAAGAGCATATATCGATGATTCTTGGAGCTTTATGGGCATTTTGGTCCACCTTTCTTTGTTTTCCAGTCGTTGTAACATTCGCAACATTCTTTGTTTCCATAAGTCCCCGGTGGAACACACAGACATTTTTTACAACATATGTTGCAGTAAAACAAACAGCCTTCTCGATTCGACGCCTTCGAACATCGACGCTTGCATTCGCTTCCGCATCCTAATAAAATTTATATTCAAACAGTTAAATGATGATAAATTTTAAAAATGGTCTCGTAGAATATATGTTTAAAATACAATACTCAAAATAGTCCCATGAAATTTATTTTTAATCAAAATTTTGTATATAATCGATACTAGTCCGAACTTTTGCTTTTAATCAAAAGTGATGTCAAATTCTCTTATTCAATTATGAAACCATAATTTATGTGAGACTAAATCTTTTCAAAAACATTAATGTTGGACTATTTTTTATTAAAAACAATTTCCGTGGTATTAAATTTGATTAGTGCTAAAAGTTTGGGACTAGTATTGAAAAAATCCATATATTTTTTACATTTACCCGTTAAAATTATTCTAATTATGATGAAAAAAAGTAAGATTATTCGAAAAAACTCACGAGTTTGAGTCACGGGGCACGTTTTAGGTGGCGGTGGAGATATCGGTGCCGGATAATTTAGAGAACCGGCCTCAACACTCGAAAGTTCAAAGATTGAAATGGCATAAACACATGCGAGGAGTAAAATCAATGGGACTTTTGCTGAAATAGTAGCCATTTTGTTTTATGTAGTTAACCTTTGCGAAAAGATGTGAATGTTAGTTTCTTAGTATTTGATTATATAGTTGACACAAGATTTGTCTTTTTATATTTAGTTGTTAATTCAGTAAATCTAGGCCGAGTCTCCACTGAATCCTACTTTGGGATTATGAAATACCAAGAGTTGAATTGCAATGATGGAACAGAGAGATTTTCGTGCATGGGTCAGAATTAGGACTGTTTTTTTAAAAAAATATAGTTTTTAGCATAATATCGAAATTAATTATAAGTATATATGTTGAAAATCTTTGTACTATTACAATTCTCTTTAATTCAAGTTTGTAAATATTACTTATCATATTTAAAAAATGATGTATTATTATAATATATTGACGAATTGCATAATAAAATAAAAAATTCATTAGCAAAAAGTAACTTATAATTAATCTAAAAATATAAATTACAATTGGCTCCGACGATTCGCAATATTTTGAAATTTATGAATGATAGTTTCAATTAATACACGATTGAATATGTCTTTTTCAATATAAACCACCAAATTATCATTCATCTATTCATCACTAATTTGGTTGCGAAGCCGATTCTTCACGATATTTATCGCAGAGAATGATCTTTCTACCTAGCAGTTGCAACCGGCAAAACCAAGGCTAAACTTATAAGCTTGTAAACCAATGGGTATGCCACATCTCTTCTAATTTCAACCATTATTTGAGTTATATCACCAAACCCTTTGACATTAGAAGTATCAATATTTAAGCGCATATCCATAACAAAATTCTCGAGTTGGTCCGACAATGCCAAAAGTTCGGCACCTTGAAAATCATTTGGATAGAATTCTTCTAATCGAACTACTTCTGTTTGTTAAAAGCTTCAAAAGAGTTGAATGGATTTAAACAAGCAACACAAAGCAACAGCTCAGTATTTACCTCATTTAATCGATTATTTAACTCAAGCAATTGCATATAAACTTTATATAATACTTCAACATAGCTCTACATTAAAGAAATTAACAAATAAGATGTAAAATCACATATTTATAATAAAATTCATTTTCTTCAGAAAAATAGATAGCGTTCTCAAATATAATGTCCACATGTTTCATTAAATACTAAAATAAACCCAAATATAACAATTACATACATTACGCATCCCATAAAAAATGGAAGAGATATTAATATTAATTTGACAAAGTATTATTTAACAAATTCAATGAATTTTATTTTTAAATAAAACAATAAACAAACATTTTGATGCAGGGTAGGTTTGGAATTGTTTCTATAGTAGGGTTTGAGAGAGTGAGAAGTAATTTGTGTATTTGGGTCCAAAAATAGTTTTTAATCATACATTTTAGTAGTGAGGGAAAATAAGATAGACAATAAGATAGACAATAATAAAATCACTGATCAACATTTGTTAAGACAGACCCCGATCTTTTTTCTTTTTTTTGCCAAGGTATGTTAGATGAAGCATTAGTAGTGCTCGAAAAAAGTACAAGATTACATGTTTGATACGGTATTCCGAAGAAAAAATAGAACGATCCAGCCATCATTAGGCTAGGTTCAAGCATAAGAGAGGAAATCGGAACCAGTCGTTTACCGAATATAACTCCAAGCCTACATTTTTGTTTACTAGCCAAGACCAAAGACGAATTTTTATTCTATCTAGAGTGGAAGGAGATTCTGGACTTTATTCATTGAAAATCACCGTATTCTGAAGGTTCAACATACTCCAAACCACGCAGTTCCACATTGCGATCAAAATCTCATTCATTGAAACCCAAGCATCACGTTCGAGTGATGAAGAAAGCGGGAGGTTGGATTTGGGTGGGTTACCATATGAATTCCAAGCCAACTGTAGCAATCCATCCAAATGTTGTGCGAGAAGGTGCATGTGAAGAAAAGATGAGCTACATCCTCTTCTTGGACACCGCAAAATGGGCATTCTGTTGAGAGTCCTTCAGCAAGTTCCCCCTCCGATTTAAGTTTACTTTGGTTGCCACCCTGTTTTGAAGTACTTTCCATGCTAAAAAAGAGACCTTGATGGGAGAGAATCTAAGGCAGACCCCGATCTATAAAAGGCATCCAGTCTAACCTCTAAGATAGAACAAATCTAATCAAACCAAGAAAAGCCATTAAGTTCATATATACAATTTAAAAGGAAAGGAGCCAAGGGGATCCGGGACTTGCACCTGTAAGGCTGGAACACTACTATATTTCTTACAATCAAACATTACAAGGTTTCTAATTTATTGAGTCTTCTCTTGTCTCATATGAGTAAAAAATGAAAGTTTAAAATGGTTTATAGTGGGTTACAATGGACTACTATAACAACTCGGGTCACTCATTTTTTGTAGAACGATAACAGATACAAAGAAGTTGCTACTGGGCCCGAGACCGGTGCATGACATAATGGTATTTGAGCCGGTCACTAGCAGGACCACTGGGAGATAAGACATAAATGCTATGTGTGTCAAAATGTTACGTGCGTGGGAGCCACCTCTTGAACCTGCGGGACAAAGTGCTATATGCATTGGAGCCACACCTTGAACCTGCGAGATAAAGTGCTACATGCATGTGGACCAGCTCTTGAACCTGCGGGTCAAAGTGCTACATGCATGAGAGCCATCTCTAGATTCCAACACTGATGGATCGATGGTTTAAGGCGTGACGATGAAGTTGCGTACTGAAGAATGGGTCATTTTGTCCCACTGGTAAAACTTGAAAGTTTAAAATGATTTATAATGAGCAACTTGGTTTAACCATTTTCATAAAGCGAGAATGGATATGAAGTAGTTGCTACATGAATCCACTATGTAGTCACGCTTACGCGGACCTGTGATCAGGGCGTGACATATCCATTACTTGGTGATGGATGCAGCAGATGCAAGGACTGTGTAGTGGAAATAGGCTACGACCTCTGTCAAGTTTGTTGCTCAAGTATTTCCAAGCTTCATGGATGTTTAATCAGCAACACACCTCAGATCAAAAGTTTGAAATCATGAAATCTAATGCTATGCACAACATGATGCTAAGGCTGCAGGCTGCTAAGAGGACAATTGTAGGCAATTTCAACCTTCTTCGATGCCCTCCTACACGATGGCGTGGGAGATTCAGGAGACACCATACCTATTCTTATCACCTCATCTAAGACACAGGCAAATCAGAACGACAACCAGCACTTTGTGTGAGGGTTCAATCCTAATTATATGATTACTGGTCGCACAATGATAATTATAGCATAAACATCGAAAAATTAGTTTATAATTTATTAACATGTGGCCCTAAAAATTTCGGCATGACCTCATCGTACGAGTAACATACCACCAATATCAATAGACATATATTGAAAATATATGTAGATACCATCAGTTTTATACCCATCAATATAAACAACATATACATATCAAACTAATAAACAGATATCCATACTGGGCTAAAATAAACTAAATACATAAACTCGTCACACCTCAGGACACACCCCTGGTAAATAGACTACTGGGATAAACAAGAATAAAATCTCAACTGTGGCTCCACCAGACGTGACCTTTCTGCGGTCTTGACCACCTGCACTACCTGCTATTGTTCACACATCAAGACAACAACAACAATCCCCTTCCCCTTGGGGGTGAGCAAAAGCTCAATATGGAACGATCATAGAATATATAACATGTATCTATAAAAAGATATATGAAATGAAATGGAATGCATGTCATGTCATGTCGGTATCATATCGTACACCCATCCACTGAGTATATCTGAATCAATAAAAGAAAGTCCAAACATATCAAAATAGCTCGAGATTGTCAAGCCTATAGGGTATCCAAAGGATTGACGTCAGCAAAGCGCCACAAACCCCAGGTCCTGACATCACATAATTATATAGGGATATCTAGACGGTGACATTATCAAGGTGCCACCAATATCTGTCTCAACAAATCGTATCAAGTAAAGGGGACCATTATTCCCTATGCTTTTCGGGCCATGTAATACCAACATAGTATCGCGGTACCAATCCCTGATAATTGACAGAATCAAAATAGCAGGTATCAAAGAATCGTATCTCAACGTGTATGTCATGCATCGATGTAACAAAACATTTATTTTCATACACCGATGTATCAAACCAGGAATGATATAAATACCTCATAATTTAAATAAATCACGTAGCAACATAATTTCACGTAATTTATATATAATTCAACAAATCATATATGAACTGATACAGATACATATCGTATGTTACTCGATCGCAACATACCATTTATTTTGCTGCATCTGTTCTCAATATCCTTCACGGGGATGATGGAAGAATTCAATTCACCACATTAAACTACACAAAATAGTATATATATTTGAATCAACCATTCAAGGTCCATTATATATATATACATATATATATATATACACATATATATATGTATATATATACATATATATATATATATATATATATATATATATATATATAATCCCTATTCCTTATTTAACTTGTTAATATCCAAAACATAGTAACAACGTTTGAATCATCGGATTTTCTCACGTTTGAAAATGGGCAAAGCATGATACCTTATTCTAGTATGGCCTTTGATGTACTTTTCTTGTTTAATCTAATATATATATATATATATATATATATATATATATATATATATATATATATATATATATAATCCCTATTCCTTATTTTGTTAATATCCAAAACATAGTAACAACGTTTGAATCATCGGATTTTCTTACACGTTTGAAAATGGGCAAAGCATGATACCTTATTCTAGTATGGCCTTTGATGTACTTTTCTTGTTTAATCTAATATAATATCTTTTATTGCTAAAAAAAATAGATGAGGCATAGTATCTCATGCTTTAAGATAATTTTTAATAAAAAACAAATACAAAAAAAAAGAGAAAAGAGAGGCATGCATTTCAAGAAATTTTCATTTTGGTCCTTCTATTCTTTAAATTCGTGAAAAGAGGTGCTAATTTGAATTTGAGATTCCTTGTCAAGTCAAATGGGCTTTATTTCCTTAACTCAATATATCACTTTCTTTTTTTTTTTCAGCGGGAATTAGCTAAATTTTTTGCGTTAAACGTGACTCGAACTTGAGTCTATCAAAATGGATAATGAACTTTAACCAGTTAAGCTTGAAAGCTCAATATATCACTCTTCCATGACAGCATAATAGCTCTTTTTCCTCCTGTTTTTTTTTAAAAAAAAGAACAAAAAAAAACATCGTGTTTTTATTTGCCTCCACCCTTTTTCTTTTTCTTTTATCAAAAAGGAAATATTTCAAGAAAATGAAAATATTATAATATATTATGAAAACTAGGAAATATCATAATTGTTGGAATTTAATAAAGAAAACTAGAGTTTGACACTTTATAAGATTTTTTTTTTTCATTCTATGTATCAAATAATATGTCAGCAATAATGTAGATTAGAATGGGAGAAATTTATTAATATCACTTTGTACTATTTTGATGGTTTTTGAAAACGATTCTCTCAAAAAACTACAACGTAGCATAACTAAAATTTTGAATTTCTAAAAAAATTATAGTTTGTATTTCTTTTAATTTAATCATGATTAATAGTTAAAATTTGAAATTCTAAACGAATAATTCAATTGAAAAAAAAAACTACGAGAGCATTCAGATGTAAATTTAATTTTCTTGAAAAAAAAACTAATTCTATCCAAACGAATAAATATAAATAAAATAATGATACAATGAATTATATTACTCAATTAGAACACGAAAAAATTTACTTGTCACTTGTAGAACACATCTGTATTATAAATGCCTAGGGATGGGTTCGGTGCAGATTTGGCCAAACCCGGGACCCACCCTGCCCTGAAAATCAGTTTTTTTAAACAAAACAATTTAACTAAAAATCAATTTTGGAACACAAAATTGAGTTTTGTAATTGAATTCATGTTTTTCCCTAGTAAATATTTATAATAAGCCTTGTAAAACTATGTTTAAGTAACCAAATCTTTATTATTTGTTCTCGTTCCTTTCAAAATGTCAAACTTCTTTAAAATGATTGAGTTTTGATATAAAATTAAATAATGACACTTTATTATTCGACCAAAGAAGTGAAATGTATATTTAATATTAAATTTTTGAAAAATTAATATATGTATAGCGGGACAGGTCCCCCTATAATTAATCCGAATTAACAATAATTATACAAAACACGATGATTAATAATTAAGAATTTGGAGAATAATTGAATTCATCAAGGAAAAGTCAATTTAAATTATCCACCAACTAGTAAAATTGGAATTGAAGGAAATAATCATTGTATGATAACTAAAATATGATTAGGACCAGGTCCTTACGGTTGGTATCAGGGGTAGGCACTTCAAAACCATGTTGAAGCGGGTCCAGACTCACCCTGACGGGGTTCAATACGGGTTCCGCTCCATTGCCATCCCTATAAATTCCCCTCTGGTGGATAGACTCCCTGTAGAATAACTATATTACGAGTTCAGCTCTCTAGTTGTAACTTATGAATGGAAAATTACATCTACTTTTTCTATGATTTGATATAAAAAGATATAGCACGAGAGATGGATCATATTTTTAAAATAAGAAGGCTAAAACAACAATTTTTAGAAAGTATTTTTTATATATATTTCATCATTACAAATTTACAACATGCTATACACGACGCTAACTGTACTAAAAGTAAGTTGAATAAAGCACTATTTAAAGGGCGTGCCCTCCCTCCTCAAAATTTACCCTAATTTCATAATAAAACATAATTTTATAAACGCACATATCGTCTTCATGAAATCTCTTACCTTTTAGTAGAGATGTCAAACGGAGCGGACGATACGAGGCACGGCATAAGCATAGCATGTCACGGAGCGTCACGGCACGGCACGTCACGTTTTGCTACAGTGTCGTGCCGTGCCGTGCCGAACATGACACTGTAGCATGGGTCGTGCCGGGCCATAGGGTGCCGACCCATGGGCCATGCCGGCACGATTAAACGACACGGCCCGTTTGACACCACTACCTTTTAGGCTCACAAAACCCTCCCTCCATTCATGGGGAAGTACATGAGGAAAGCTAAAACCACAGCTGACACGGCGCTCATGGAGATGTCACAATCATCACTCGGCGTGCGTACTCGCGCCAAAACCTTAGCTCTCCAACGCCTCCAATTATCCGCCGCTGCTCCGCCTTAGGAAAATCCTGACTCGTGTTACCTTGAGCTTCACTCGCGGCGCCTGGAGAAACAGCCGCCACCTCGGCATCATAATTCACGAAAAATCCGACGTAGCTATGTTTTGCGAAGGACAGGAACACTCGGAGGATAGAACTCGTGAGGAGTGCTGTGATGCAGCTTTGATTTCGTGTTCAATTGAAGCGGATGGTTTGGAAATTGTGGCTCTTTCGGTGAAAATTATTTTGATAATGGAGCCAGAGAAAGGGTACATTCACTCATGAATTTTTAATCACTCGTTTAATTAAGTATTTGTTTCATAATTAACGTGCTCACAATTTTTTGTGATTAATTGTTTTTTGACGAGTTAAAGATCGCTAAATACTTTTCCAGATAAGATTTGGTGTTCATTTTCCTTCGATTTGCTGTCTTAGATCTTATGTTCCTGAGAGATAGTACACCTTTACATTTGTGCTCTAAATTGAATTATATAAATACATAATTATTTAATCGCAATTTTTTTTACCGTTTGGGATGATTTTGACTTGATTTCTTCAATCTCTACTGATATCCTGAGATAAGTTGGTACGGCCTCAACCCTAATTCTATTGGTATGACCTGACCCTGCCTTGTCCGTTACTGCGCAGGACCATCTCGATGGATATCTATGTGCTCCAGATCCCAGCCTGTCCTACTGAACTCAGCGCGCACTTATACCTAGCTCAGTTATGGCCTTCCACCCAACTCAACCGATCCGACCCCGGCTGAGCTCACATGAGTCGCACACTTTGCCCGAGCTGGAGTATCAACTCAGGGTGGATCCCTTGGTCCCTGTTCTATTATGCATCGGCAGTACCATCGCGGGCACTAGAGTGGTCCCTCGTCCGAGTTGTCTATAACTGATTTTTATCCTAGACAGAGGACTACGCATAAATAAGCCAATCAGAAAGTGACCAGTACCCAGAGAATATTTTGTAGTAATATCAAGATGTCGCCGGTAGGGTATCGTACGATGTGTACAGTATTTGTCGGTGGTCCCCACCCTCTGAGACAAAAATACCCAGTGGAATATCCGCAGTGGTCCCCCGAAACATCCACCGACCATAGCAGGTTGTCCCTCTCACTCTCTCACTATATATACGCTTAAGGTATCAAGTTTGCAGAGGGGAGTTATTATTTATCTTTTTTTCCTACCTTTGTTTGAAACAGGCTCTTAGTCCCATATCCTCTATCCTGACTTGATCGTCGGAGGGGCCCTGTCGGAGACCCTCTCCGGCTCCCTTCTAACTTTTTCTGTTTCAGGATAGCTTACCTCTGTCGAATGAGTTATTGTTAACCAAGGAAGACACCCTACCAAAATACGAGGTAACAATTGGCGCCGTCTGTGGGAACAAGAGCATAAGGCGTTGATAAAATGGTAAACACGCGGAGGACGAACCAGGAGACGAATAATGAACGCCGGGCACCGTCGATGAATGGAGATGAGCCACCGCCGGCGAAGGGCATGACAGTGGGGGCACTAACCTTCGAACAGCTCACGCGCCTCATCTCGATAACAGTTGAGAAAGCAATGAAGCGAGCTATGGATCAGTCTGAAAGCGGCTGGGGGGGAGAGCATTCGGGAAAATGAACAACCTGAGCATGTAGCCACATCTCACCCACCGCCCACGGGGGGCCTCAACCTCGAAGTCGAGGTGGAAGAGTTAAGAGAAGAGGTCAGAGTAATGAAGAAGGGGATCAGGAGACATTGCGCCCCGAAGAAGGGTATCCCTTTCTCCCCAGAGATAGTGGGGGAGGAGTTCCCAAACAACTTACGACCCCCGAATGCTGGGGAATATAATGGGAGCACGGATCCGGAGGAACACCTGGGCAGATTTGAGAACGCCGCCATGTTGCATTGCTATTCAGACCGTCTAAAATGCAAAGTTTTCCTCACGACCTTGGTAAAATCTGCCCAGCAATGGTTCAATCAACTCAAACCTTCTTCAATAACCTCTTTCTCGGAGTTCAGCTCGGCTTTTCTTCACCAGTTCACCAGCAGTAAGCGGTGTACAAAAACCTCGCTAAGCCTGTTTGAAATGAGACAGACAGAGGGCGAACCCCTTCGAGAGTACATTCAGCGCTTTAATATTGTCAGTCTGGAGGTGCATGCTTGCCCAGCAGAGATTTTGATTAGCGCGTTCACCCAGGGCTTGAAGGCGGGGGAGTTTTTCCGTTCCTTGATCAAGAGACCCCCCATCACGTATGATGATCTCCTAACATGAGCGGAGAAGTATATCAATGTGGAGGAGGCCCAGGGCATGAGAAGAAAGGAAGGTGTAAAAGTTGGTGACAAGCAGTTCAGGCCTGCAGAAAAAAGACACACGAAGGACGCAAGACTCGGGCGTTTCTCTCACTTTACGCCCTTGAAGATTGCTAAAGAGGGAATAGTCCGGATTTTTGAAGAACAAACCCCTCGGAAGTCACCACGAACTGAGGACGGACCAAGCAAGGGGTCAGCGGAGAAATATTGTGATTTCCATCAGACACCTGGGCATAGCACGCAAGAATGACGTAACTTGGAGCCGACCCTGCGGAATGGTCCTCAGTATAGTCATATGGTATCTCGATCGACCACCCTCTATGAGAGCCTTTCACGGGGGAGGGGCCGAGGTCCATACCGAGGAAGGGGCAGAGTTGGGCGTGCTAATTTCTGTGCCTCCTTTCAGGGCCGGGGACGAGGACGGTGGCCAATAATGAGGCCAGAAGAGCAGGAACCACCTAAGGGCAACTCCCCGTCCAGGGGTTTTATTAAAATGATTTTCGGAGGGGCCACTGACGGTGATTCCAACAGAGCCCGGAAAGCTATGAGCAGGAGAGAGGTGCTGAGTGTAGAAAGGGCTATCAATGCCGAGGAGGAGGTGGTAATTAGCTTCGGTCCCGAGGATATGGAAGGTGTGAAAATGCCACATAATGATGCCCTCGTCATAAGGGCAACTGTTGCTAATTATGAGGTCGGCAGAGTTTTTGTGGACTCCGGAAGTTCCGTAAATGTGTTATTCCATGAGGCTTTCCAGCAAATGGAGTTAGGGGAGTACCATCTTGAGCAAATCTCTACTCCCCTTTTTGGTTTTACAGGCCATACAGTGTATCCCCTCGGGTATATCACCCTACCCCTATCCATGGGTGTGGGGGATGGCAGAAAGACTCGATTAACCTCCTTCACCATAGTGGAAGCCCCGTCCTCCTACAACATCATTTTAGGGAGGCCAGCCATGAACGAGTTCAGGGCTGTAGCATCTACGTTCCATCAAAAAATCAAATTCTTGATCGGAAAGGGGGTCGGAGAAGTGAAGGGAGACCAGCCGTCGTCAAAGAGATGTTAGACTGAGACAGTGAGGGTGGAAGTAAAGAGGTCAAAACATGAGGAAGGCAGCAGTGACCAGGGAGATCGAAGGGTTAACCTCATACAGAGAACCCAAAAGACGCAAGAGGTACAGGCAGTGTCGGAAGAAGAAGATGAGGTTGTCCTGGTTCCTGGTCACTGGGAAAAAACAGCAAGGGTAGCCTCGGATCTAAGCACAGATCTGAGACATGAGCTGCTGAGTTGTCTATCCAGGCATGTTGACGTGTTCACATGGTCTTCAGCGGAGTTAACAGGGATTCATCCTGAAGTTGCGCAGCACAGACTGAGTGTCGATCCAGGGATCAAAGTAACTAGACAGAAAAGAGACATTTTGAACCAGAGAAAGGTAGGGTTATAAGCAAGGAAGTCCAGACATTATTAAAGGCTTGGCAAATTCGGGAAGTACAGTTTCCCACGTGGTTGTCCAATGTAGTCTTAGTACCAAAATCCGCCGGAAAGTGGAGGATGTGCATTGACTTCAGAGATTTGAACAAGGCCTGCCCCAAAGATTGTTACCCGCTGCCTCGCATAGACCAACTCGTGGATTCCACGTCGGGGTACGAGCTGTTGTGCTTTATGGATGCTTATCAAGGGTACCACCAGATCCCCTTAGCGTAGGAGGATCAGGAGAAAGTCAGCTTCATCACCTCATAAGGAACCTACTGCTATGTGGTCATGACATTCGGCCTCAAAAATGCCGGGGCCACATATCAAAGATTGATGGATAAGGTATTTGTGTGGCAAGCAGGGCGGAACGTCGAGGTCTACGTTGATGATATACTGGTCAAATCAAGGAGCAGGTCAGATCTCATACCTGATTTGGAGGAAACATTCGCTACCCTGTAAAGATTCGGGCTGAAATTGAACCCTGCCAAATGTGTACTCGGGGTGAAGAATGGGAAATTTTTGGGTTTTATGGTAACAGACAGAGGAATTGAGGTCAACCCCGAGTAAGTCAGAGCGGTACAGGATATGGCTTCCCCTAGAAATATAAGGGAGGTCCAAAAATTGACCGGTCGGATTGCTTCTTTAGCGCGGTTCATTTCCAGATCGGCACATAGGAGTTATCCTTTCTTTCAAGTGCTAAGGAAAGCTAAAAACGTTGAGTGGGATGAAGGATGCGAGAAGGCATTCGCCGACTTGAAGAAGCATTTGGTCGAACTACCTGTATTGGTCAAACCTAATCCAGGAGAAAAGTTGTGGGTTTACCTCTCGGCCACAGAGCAAGCTGTCAGCTCTGTCTTAATCAAACAGGAGGGGACAGATCAGAAACCGGTTTATTATGTCAGCCACGCCCTTCGAGGGGCAGAACTCAGGTACCCGGAGATTGAAAAACTGGCTTTAGCTCTGTTCATGACCGCGAGAAGGCTGAGACCGTACTTCCTGTCCCACCCTATTTCGGTATTGACATATAGCCCAATAGGAAGGATCATGACACAACTCGATGTATCAGGAAGGCTGGTCAAATGGACGATTGAACTTGGTGAGTACGACATATCATATCAGCCTAGAACATCTATTAAAGGTCAGGCGTTATCCGATTTTTTGGTGGAAATGACCGCACCAGAACAGGAAGCATGGAAAGTGTATGTTGATGGAGCCTCAAACAGCGAGGGGTGTGGGGTTGGAATATTGCTGATCTCTTTGACTGGTGAGAAGATACAGATTGTGGTAAAGTTGAATTTCCGAGCTTCCAACAAAGAGGCAGAGTACGAAGCGGTCCTAATTGGGCTTAAGTTAGCTCGGGAGGTTGGTGCTAGCAGAGTAGTTCTCCACTCTGACTCCCAACTAACAACCCAGCAGGTGAATGGGAATTTTGAAGTCAAGAGCGAAAGGTTGATGGACTATTTGAAAGCAATCCAAGAGATGTCTGAAAACTTTTCCGAGTACCTTGGGCCGAAAACCACGAAGCAGACCAGCTCTCAAAATGGGCCACATCGTTGGGGCCTATGTGTCAAAGAGAGTTCGTATTCCAGACCGAGCGAGCACCATTGACGCCGTCATTGGAGCCCTCCGAAACTCCCAAAGTCAAAAGCTAGATGACTCCTATCCTAAGATATCTAGGGAGCTCTGAACTCCCTTCAGATAATAATGAGGCAAGGAGGGTAAAGAGGCAAGTTTTCCAATTTGTTTTGATCGAGGATACCTTGTACAAAAGATCTTTCGCAGGGCCTCTGCTCAGGTGCCTGGCAGAGGAAGAGGCCAGTTACGTCCTTCATGAGATACATAAGGGCTGCTGTGGGGATCACCTAGGCAGCCTGGCCCTGTCACGAAAAACTCTCCTGGCCGGCTATTTTTTTGGCCCACTTTGAGAAGAGATGCAGTAAGAGTTGTGGATATTTGTGAGGGCTGCCAGAGACACGGAAAATTCCAACCACGACCAGCTCAGTTCATGAGATCTATGGTAGCAGCCTGCCCGTTCGACCAATGGGGAATGGACATTGTGGGATCTTTTCGTATTGCTCCAAGATAGAAGAAATTCCTTATGGTGGCTATTGATTACTTTTCAAAGTGGGCTGAGGTTGAGGCCATAGCCAGGATTACTGAGGAAGACGTGCTGGGTTTCTTATGGAAGAATGTTGTATGTCGGTTTGGGGTTCCGAGTAAGTTGATCTCCGGCAACGGGAGGCAGTTTCAAGGGCGAAAGCTGGCAGTCTGGTGCCAGGAGATGAATATCGAGCAAGCCTTTACCTCAGTGGCCTACCCTCAAAGCAATGGGCAGGTCGAAGTCACCAACCGATCTATAGCGCAAGCATTAAAGGCGAGGCTATATGGAGTATGGAAAGACTAGGCTGACGAACTTCGTAGTGTGTTGTGGGCTTACCGAACTATGCCTGAATTCCTACGGGGGAGACGCCTTTCAGTATGGTTTATGGTTCGGAAGCAGTTTTACCAGCAGAGATAGGAGCGACCTCGGCTAGGGTACAAGCCTATGACAATGACAATGACGAACGCCGAGCTCTAGACCTATATATGATATGCGAAAGTAGGGAGAGGGCATTAATCAGAATGGAGTCCTATCGAAACAAAGTAATCAAGGCCTATAACAAGCGAGTGATACCTCGGAGTTTCCAGGCCGGAGACCTTGTACTCAAAAAGGTCCAGTCAACAGAAATCAGGAAACTTGACCCTAAATGGGAAGGACCTTACAAAGTAGTTCAGAAAGTGAGCTCTGGAGCATACTACTTAGAAAATGCAGAGGGAAAAAAGCTGAAGATGCCTGGAACGCGTTTCATCTTAGGAGATATTATTCTTAAGCACGTGTATTTCTATGATGTATGGGCTCATGGAGACATTATTAAATGAAGTATTATTCAAAAATATCGTCCAGTGGATAATTTAAAGAAAAAGTTAAGGTCCGCCCCGACTAAGGAAAAGTTAAGGTCCGCCCTGACTATGAAAGTTATGGTCCGCCCTAACTACGATAAAAGTTAAGGTCCGCCCTGACTAAGAAAAAGTTAAGGTCCGCTCTGACTATGAAAGTTATGGTCCGCCCTGACTACAATAAAAGTTAAGGTCCGCCCTGACTAAGAAAAAGTTAAGGTCCGCCCTGACTATGAAAGTTATGGTCCACCCTGACTATGATAAAAGTTAAGGTCCGCCCTAACTATGAAAGTTATGGTCCGCCATGACTACGATAAAAGTTAAGGTCCGCCATGACTAAGAAAAAGTTAAGGTCCGCCCTGACTATGAAAGTTATGGTCCGCCCTGACTATAATAAAAGTTAAGGTCTGCCCTGACTAAGAAAAAATTAAGGTCCGCCCTGACTATGAAAGTTATGGTCCGCCCTGACTAAGAAAAAGTTAAGGTCCGCCCTGACTATGAAAGTTATGGTCAGCACTAACTACGAAAAAGTTAAGGTCCGCCCTGACTACGAAAGTTATGGTCCGCCATGACTGCGATAAAAATTAAGTTCCACCCTGATGGAATGATCAGGGTTTACTCAAATGAAGAGCTATTGCCAAAGCCCGCCTTGAGCCCATTGTTATCACAACCTACACTAAAGGTTACGACGGACAAGGGCCACGTGCTCATGCTCCTTTCATAAGTTTGGAACAGGTCAGCCTCGTTATTATTTGAATCTACTTAATAATATTAGAACCACAGAGTTATTGCATCAGGGCAGTTCGTTTTTGTATTAAGTTGAAAAATTCAATTATTCCAAGAATAGGTAGGTTTTTTTTTTTTACTTCCTGGGTAACACCACAGCTCGGCATAATAAAAATTTCATTGAACATAATTATGCAAGCAGCACCGGTTTCATATCATTGAAGAAAATATTTATAAGGTACAGCCTTGTCAATTATCCTAATTAATAAAATCGGGGGGGGGGGGGGGGGGTGGAGTCGGGGAGGATGTTGGCCACAATGGCTTGGAGGTCCAAGAAGTTGTCAGGGTCTTGATCCTCTGGAGGGAAGCCCTGGCTTTGGAGGGTCACAACTGGGGCGACCTGAGGAGCAGGAGGGGGTGAGGGAGCTCGCTCTTCAGCCTGGTGCTTGGGAGCCGCTCTCCCTTTCCCTTTCTTCTGAGAGATCATGGCGGAGAGCATCTGGTTGAAAGACATGGTACCTACATAGAAGTAATAGGCATAAATAGAAGGACATTATAGCAAGCAATAAATAAGCTCAGATCGATGAGGACGCACCAGGAGGAGGACTAGCTGGGTAAGAGCTCAGCATGTAACGCCTGAGTACGTCCTCTCGAATTGTCGACCCCTTATGGCTGACATGACCTTCTGGTAAAAAACGTCTTCCTTATATCGGTGCGGGAGAGGGCGAGCCTCGGGAAGAGAATCCCTCCAAGCCATAGGGCAAGACCAAGGTCGAGGTGGTTTGACAAAGAAATAAGTTTCCTTCCATCCTTTGTGAGAAGTCGGGATTTTTTCCAAGAACTTATATGACGGCCTGGACCCAAAATAAAACAGGCCTGGAAAGGTGGTGTTCTTGACATGGAAAAAATAGTGCAGAAGGGCAGGAGAGAAGGGGAGATTCAAAGATTGGAACAGGGCAGCTGTGGCGGCCATGTTTTGGTAAGAGTTTGGACTGAGCTGACTAAGGGAGACGCAAAATAACTAGATAGGTCTTGGTACAGAGAGGGGACGGGGAAGCGCAGCCCACTCCTGATTTGCTCAGTAAAGAAAAGAAAAAAGCTCGGAGGGGGAACGTGGGGACGATCTCCCAACCCTGGTGTTCGTACCTCGTGGTCAGGAGGAATGAAGTGTCAACGAAGAAGAGCTTCAGCTTCAGCCTAAACCCGGGATCAGGACCTCGTACCAGGGTACTCCAGCCCGAACCAAATCTCGAGGGTCAACCTCGAAGTTATGAGGAAATGGTTCGGGGTTAGGATGAGGAGGGACTTGAAGAAGAGGGATGGCCCTAACAACCTCCCTCACTGGCTCACTACGGGTCTGGGGGCTCGAAATCCCAGACCGTGAGGCGTCTCCGGCCGAACCCCTTAGGGCGGCCGCGGAGGTGGAAGAGGTCGAATTCGACATAAGGAAATAAAGGGAAGGCACTTACTAGAATCGAAGTGTGCGAGAAGGGCAGGAGGAGGGGAGCGGCGAGAGAAAAGTGAGGCGGATGAGGGGGATTAGGATATATATAGGCCACCATAGCAGTGGGCCTTTTGGGTCTGACCCATTCGAACGGCAAGGATCGGGGGAGACCAAGCGTCGCGAGCGCAGATGTAGACGCGTGGCAGCTTCACCGATTGAGACGCACGTCACAAGTCGCTTCTTGCTGACAACATGTCCCATCAAGATTGAAAGTGTAATGATTCTGACAACTAGAATCGGGTCTTGGCCTGACACGAATAGTCGAGGGCAGCGCTACTCTAGCTCGACTAGAGGGGGTTACTCACGATATCCCTGAGAGAGGTCAGTACGGCCTCAACCCTAATTCTGGGTATGACCCGACCCTGCCCCGCCCGTTACTGCGCAGGGCCATCTCGGTGGATATCTTTGTGCTCCAGATCCCAGCCTGTCCTACTGAACTCAGCGCGGCACTTATACCTAGCTCAGCCCTGGCCTTCCACCCAACTCAACCGATCCGACCCCAGCTGAGCTCACATGAGTCGCACACTTTGCCCGAGCTGGAGTATCAACTCAGGGCGGATCCCGTGGTCCCTGTTCTATTCAGCATCGGCAGTACCATCACGGGCACTAGAGTGGTCCCTCGTTCGAGTTGTGTATAACTGATTTTTATCCTAGACAGAGGACTACGCATAAATAAGCCAATCAGAAAGTAACCAGTACCCAGAGAATATTTTGTAGTACTATCAAGATCTCGCCGGTAGGGTATCGTACGATGTGTATAGTATTTGTTGGTAGTCCCCACTCTCTGAGACAAAAATACCCAGTGGAAGATCCGCAGTGGTCCCCCGAAACATCCGCCGGCCGTAGCAGGTTGTCCCTCTCACTCTCTCATTATATATATGCTTAAGGTATCAGGTTTGCAGAGGGGAGTTATTATTTACCTTTTTTCCTACCTTTGTTTGAAACAGGATCTTAGTCCCATATCCTCTATCCTGACTTGATCGTCGGAGGGGCCCCGTCGGAGAACCCTCTCCGGCTCCCTTCTAACTTTTCCTGTTTCAGGATAGCTTACCTCCACCGAAGGAGTTATTGTTAACCAAGGAAGACACCCTACCAAAATCCGAGGTAACATCTACCTTTTTTCACTGACTGCTGTTCAACTGTTTTCAGTTAAACTAGTGCTGTCAAATTACATTTCCGTTTATATGAGAAGCTGAGTATTTATTGAAACAGCCTTTTCAATTTTAATTTTTTTTTTAGCAATTTTTTTTTGCATTTTTTTTAGCAAACCTTTTGTTTCTTTTTGAGTGCTTCGTATTAGAATTTCACGTCACGTGCAAACTGAGTAAAATCGACGTATGTTCATTTTTTTATGAAACAAAGGATCTCGGCTTGTGAATCATTTAAAAACGACAACAAATAAGCACAAACGGTACCCTACAACAATTATGCGAAACATTTTTATACACACGGTATGAAGCTCAATTGTACACAAATTCAATATTAAAAATATCTTTTAAATAAAAATTATATAAATTAATATATCAATCATTTCAAACCAATCATATTGAGTTAGTATACAAATATAGCCCAATTTGGGTCACTTTCCGGAATAATTATAGTTCAACTTTTGTTTCATTCGCATAGACTAGTGCTGCCTTGTTTAAACTTTAGTGGCTTCTACTATTTCCCTGTACTGTTGTAGTGGGTAAGTGGAAACATGATTACTACGGATTTTTTAACAATCTAACCTAAACTTAAACATTATTTAACAAACAAATTCAATTTTTTTTATCATAAGAATAATCTAAGTCATCATGTCAGATGGCGACTTCAACTGGAGTCGTCATCTGACATGGCAACTTATTTAAATTTTATTTTTTTATGTGGCCATGTGAAATGGCGATATTATTAAAAAAATATTTTAATATTTGTTGTCGCCATCTCACATTGTGACAACATTAAAAAATACTTTTTAAAATGATGTCAGCACATGAAGACATAAATTTTTTTTTTAATCTTTGTCGCCATCTTTCGCCATCTAAGATGGCGACATCAATAACATTATTCGCCTTTATATAACCGTGCGTAATGTTCGTAGCATTCGTTGCATCAAAATCGCATTCGTAAATCAAAAACTTTGTTGTATCAAAATCTTCGTTCTTTCCTCCAGTCGATATATTGCAGGTACGTTGTTATATAAATAATCAAATTTAACAACATCATATATCATGTATTAATTTATAAATTTTATCTTTATTTTTTAAGGTATGTCAATTAAAGTTTGTTGTATTGGAGAGGTGATATATTACAAGATTCAGAATCTGTTAAATATAAATGTGGTCCATCAAAATGCATGACAATATCTCGCACTATTAATTATCTGCAGTTATTGAACGATGTATATGATATTACTGGCATCAATCGTAACCAGTTCATTATGAAAATATATTGTAAATATATATTCAGTGATTTTTCGGGGATGAAACAAACAATTTTTCCCGTTGATAATGATTACAATTTAGCATGCCTATTGGATTCTGAACAAAATCATAGTTGTTTGAAGATGTATATACAAACAGAACGAAGGCCTTATGACTTTATTACAGAAATCCCGACAAGTCATAGCAGTCCATTTGTAGTAGTTACAGAAAGACCAACTACCTCTAGGATTCAAGATGATGCTCCCATAGTTGCTGAAAATATTGTTCCCGAGCTACTAGCAGACAGTTTTGCGGATTTTGGAGATGATATTCAGTCTGAATCAAGGGAATTCCATCTGAGGATGCGTCTGATGACGATGAAGTTGATATTGAAGAAGTGCCAATTAATGTAGCAAACAAAACCACGACAAATGACCATGACCTTACAATTCCATTTTTCTCCACGACACATCCAGACGTATTTGACGATTCGACCGACCTTCCAACTGGTAAGTGAGGGAGTTACTCCGACTATTCCAAAGGAAATATCCATCAGAATATGGTATTTAAAGATAAAGGTCATCTTCACGCATCTGTGAAAGATTACTCTGTGCGGATTGCAAAACGTGAGTATCTTGTTGTCAAAAGTACAAAAACACTATGGAAAGTGGTGTGCAAACATAGTACACCAGATATGCCTTGCAGATGGTTTCTGCGCGCCTCATTGAGTAAAAAAAATGGACTATTCAAAATAACGAAGTATGTGGGTTCTCACGCTTGTCTTTTGAGTGATTTATTGATCGATTATGCAAATCTGGACAAAAATATGATTGCTAGTTTGTTAGTGGAATCGTTCGGCGTGATCCATCCTATGAGATAAAGTATGTTATTTAGACTGTTAAATATAAGTATGGATTTGAGAAATCATATGCAAAAGGCTGGTATAGTTGGAGACGTGCGGTTGAAAATGTGTATGGAACATGGGAGAGCTCTGTGAATAAGTTATCTTATTACATGGGAGCTTTGAAAAAATGGAACACAGTCACAGTCATCGAATGGGATCACCTACTGAATGCTAGACCAACAAAGATGACTTTGAATTGTGTGTTTTGGGCTTTCCAACCATGTGCAGATGGATTCCGACACTGCCAACAAATTATAAGTGTAGATGGAACACGTCTGTATACAAAATATCAGCATAAGATGTTGATTGTCGTGGCCATGGATGCTAACAATCAAGTCTTACATTTGGCCTTTGCAATCATTGACGAGGAAAAAAATTTGTCGTGGAAATGGTTTTTGGGGTTGATTAGCAAGCACATTGTTAAAGGATCTGCTGATGTGTGCTTGATATTTGATAGGCATCCGGGCCTTATTGCAGCCGCTGAATGTATTATCGACTTCAAATCCTCGCGTGGGGTGCATCGATTTTGTTTGAGACGTGTGTGCTCAAACTTTAATAGTCGCTTCAAAAGTGTTCATTTGAAAGACTTATTCTGGAAGGCTGGATCAGAAAATCAGCTTAGAAAGTTTGATTCTACAATGGAAGAAATAAAAATTATTGAACCAAGAGCATTTGATTATTTGAATTGGATTGACAAGTCAAAATGGACTCTTGCTCATAACGGTGGATGGCGTTGTGGTATACTTACACAAATATGTCCGAGTGCATTAGCGGAGATATGAAGGGTGCACGTCGCCTTCCAATCACCGTCATTGTGCAATTAACTTTTGATCAATGTGTGCTATATTTTCTTGAACGACTGAAGAAGGCGGAATGAATGATCCAGAATAATCAAGATTGGCCGGATTATGTCTTTGAAAATATGCTCGTGCTGACCATCATTCCAATTATCATGATGTTCGGATGTTCGATCGAAGACAATTAACCGACTTTGTAATCAATAGGGAGCAAGCAGGATGTGGTGGCAATACTCACGTTGTCAACTTCAAAGCAGGAGAATGCTCTTGCGGAAAATGAAAACAATTCGGCATACCGTGTTCACATGTGATACAAGTGTGTCGACATTATGGCTTAAATGCAAAAAAATTCGTAAACCAATATTATAATATGTCTGAATACTTGAACCTATATCAAGGGCAATTCAATCCATTGTGGGCATAGCAGTATTGGGACACCCCGTGCTTTGAGTTATTCCACAACGCCACTATGCGTAAGTCCAAAAGGGTAGGTCGTGATCGAACAACACGTATCCAAAATGAGATGGATTGGCCAGAAGCCTGAGCAAGCGGACAGATGGACTCAACTTCGTCGCAAAATCAGTAAATTTGTAATGTTTGAGTTTTGTTAAAAATAATAATTTACATGTTGATCGTTGTAGAATATTATGAAATATCATTGTGATATATTATTATTTTTTACATTGTTGACGATATGTTATTATAATGTGCTATATGGTAACATAATAGAAAGAGAGAAACAAATTGATGTAATATAACTCATAAATATTTACAACATAAATGATGACTTCAACGACGACGAAATAAATTTCCTCCAGTACCACAACGAGTAGGATTTGTCTGTCTTCGAACTCTTCGCTGTTCAATGACTTTTTCGCTCCTTTCCCTTGCCACATGTGTGTTGCCAGGCTGCTGAATTGGTGTTAATTGAGGGAATACAACTGGTGGGACATCAAAAGGTGAAGTCATAGATGCATAGGTTGCAAACCCAATATTGACATTTGTATTCACGTTGCTTAAGTGGGCTTGTGTGGACATGGTGGGATATGACGTGAATGGAGATAGTCATATGATTGTGGAGACACTGGGCAATAATAGTCTGTAGACATATTTCGCTCAAACGACGTAGATGGACCTGCAAAATCTGTCTGGATGTGTGTAGATGGACCTGCGAAATCTGTCGGAAAATGTGTAGATGATGTGCCTGTATGGAACCTCCGTGTGTCAACAGTCTGAACTTCATCGTATGACGAAAATCTCGTCGTTCACGAGTCACCCGCACCACATTGTCGAACATACTTCTGTGTTGCCTCATCAACTCTGTCGTAATAGGTTGTCCATCAGCGATATGTCGGTCGTAGCTTGTAGTTAACTGCTACATCTGCTCAATCTGCAAAGTCCATATACATTTATATATCTAAACACAATTATAAAAACAAAAATTCACTAAATTAACGTACCACATGCTGCCATGCCGGGTCATCACCATGTTGATATCCTATCTGTACAAAATATTGTGACGACCAATGTATCTATGTGTGATTTATTCATACCACTCACTGTATCCGACAACGTAGACACCATCAGTAAATCATGGTATATCCACACGTAGATCATTTGCCCTCTCCCAACAAAGTATGTATGCAATATGCTGAGTGTTCCAGTCTTTGTTAATGTTCCCCCTTCGAACAACATTATGCAATATATCATCCCCCGATTGTGGATCTTCTGGGATGTCTTGTAGCATCCAAATTGTCGAAGTACTCTATCAGACCGTTGCAACTCAACTATGTCAAAGAAAATCAACGGACTCTTATATGTCCCTAACTGGGTAATTCATTCAGTGTACTCATCAGGGTACGGATGCCAATTAAACTACAACACAACATTGCTTTAAAAAATAAAAAAATGTGAATCATATTTAAAAAAATGATTAAATGCATTTACTTGAGTTACTGGTTGCTCATCGAGGATGTCCCTGATGATGCGTATGAAATGACTCCCAGTTTCTGTAAATTTTAAATGACACGACCACCTGTATAATCACAATTTCAAAATCAATAAATATTGTGAATCATATTCAAATAAATGATTAAATGCATCAACGCATTAAATCAATTACAAAACAATGCATATTCGTAGTACCTTACACCATATGGAGCAGTAGGTAACACATTCTCTGGGTTGATTATTATTTGACCAATATTAGATCTTTGGTTACCCAATTGAGGAGTCAGACTTGGGATTCGTGATCATGTCCAAATCTAATTTATCTTAGTGACATCAATAATACAAGTTAAATTGTCAAGAAACATATAACAAACATATTGTTTACATGTACGAGTTGCAATGCACCACCTATCACTTTTTCCTTCTCTCTGATGAAGTACACAACTCACGATACAAGTATGCCAACACAGCACTACCTCAACTATAAGTACGGGTAGAGTCGATATCCTCCAACTTCTGTAAATACAATAGCCTAACCAAATTGCCTGATGAATCAGGGCACATAATTCCCCCTAACATCAATAACGCACAAGCCCGTGTAAACTTAGCAACATCATCTGGCGTACTATGTATATTCAAGGGATTGAGCAACAAATGATTTTTCAAAGCAACTAATTTCAACCTCGCACCTTTAAAGTTTTTGATATCTGGTATGAATCCTAAATACGTATGGCAATATTCTTGTCATGACTCATATCATTATCTATCTCTGACACTACAATGCCATCTACTGGCAATGACCATATCACTGCAATGTCTTGCAGTGTGATAGAAGTCTCACCCAATCTAAGATGAAATGTGTGTGTTTCAAGGCGTAATCTCTCAACTAAAGCCGTGATCAGGTGCATGTCAAGCTCAGTCCTACCACACCTATATATACCATAAATCCAATAACGTGCAACAAATTTATAACATGTATATCTAGTGAACACATTTCCCAAAAATAGATATCTGGGTTTCTCGCACGAAGTGTGCTATCCATATTACCTACCCACACATCCTCATATCGATGTGAAGACTTCAATGACAAAAGATGTGTGTCAACCGGACATGGTTGTCTCATTTGATCCATCATGAAATATAATACAAAAAATATCAGCATTAATCTCAACATTACAACCACTCGCCACCAGCCGACTATCCACTGCCGCCCGCCGCCAACCTCTGACCTCCACATCGTCGGAAAACACACCATCAAATTATCTACTCTCAATACATATATCAACATCATAATTTATCTAACATTAAATATAATTTATCTAACATCAAATAATAACAAAATATAACTAACTTACCTTAAATAATTAAGAAATTTGGACAGAAATGGAAGATCTCGATTTTGCTCCGAGACGTTTCGTGTTTGCGCAGATGAAAATGAAAGTTGGGAAGCTGTTTGAGGTGGCGTCTATAAAGGGTTAGGGTTTGTGAATTTTAAAGGGTATCGTCATCTCAGATGACGACAACAATAAAAAAACAGTTTTTTGGTTGTCGCTATCTCAGAATTCGACATTAATAAAATATTGTATGTAGTCGCCATCTGAGATGGCGACAAAAAAATTTTATTCGTTGTCGCCAACTCAGTTGGCGATATCGGTTAGTTTAACAAAAAAAAATTGAATAGTTTTATAAATAATCTTAATAGAAGGTTAAATAGTTAAAAAACCCTATTACTACCCTTTGCTGAATTTTTGCCCATGGAATGTGATTGAGCTCGTTACTTTTAGCTTTTGTTCACTAGAAATCTTGGTAACCTTCTGCTAGATTGTGTTTCTTTTACGTGAGCTTGGACATTAACCAGAAGCAATTTTTTTTTTCTCGAAGAACTTTACAGTAAAAAAGGAAGAAAAATTATTTGCTAATACCTGTTTGTCCTGTACTGTAGTGGCAGCGAACCTTAACTGTGATTGCAGCATGTCTTCCTGATGGGCCACAATAAGATCAAAACTAATACTTTGGGTAGCTCTTCTTGCACCAACCTTATTCATCTAAGTCTCATCTTCTTGTTATCAAATATTCCTTCATGTATGCTTGACATGATAAGGTGTGGGTGCATGAACTTGAGGTTATATATGAACAGGGGAAAACTAAAAAAATATCTGTTATCTTCAGCAGGAGCACTAGGGAAAGCACCCCCTGTAGTTCAACTAGGGCTGCAGCCACTACCCAAAGGGTGCCCTTAAATGCTGTTCTCGTCAACATCCCTTCCCGGCTTGAGTTGGAGGATTTTTTCGCTATTGAGGAGCAATTCATGCGACGCCATTTTGTAGAAAAGTATGTTGCTTCAACTTCTTTTGAACACTTTATAATGAGGCTGTGGTTTAGTGGAGCGACCGACCATTGTCTTCTTACTTTAATTTTTTTACAGATACAACTTTGACTTTGTGAATGATTGAATGGGTGAAAGTGAGTCCTTGAGCAGAAATATAAATAAACAATAAAAATTCCATTTTACCGTGTAAATGTAAATGTTGGAATTTATTATTTTACCGTAAATCGTCATTACCAAAGACAAATTCATGTGAGATTTTTTTTTGTTTAAAATTTGAATTCGTCTTTTCGAAAGATGAATTCGAATTTTTTTTTTGAATTCCTTTTTCGAAAAGGCGAATTAAACAAATAATAATAAATAAGGCATCCTTTCGGAAAGACGAATTCTTAAAAAAAAAAATCATAAGAAACCGTCTGTTGTATAGACGAGATCGGAAAAAATAATTTGCGATGTTCACTATAGTGAAATAACTATTATTGGTTTGTGTACAAAGAATTCAAAAATAATAAAAATTCTATATATTAATTTATGATAAATAAGTGGTGAAAATATTCTGAATTTACAAAAAACAACAATAATACAAATGGATAAATCAAACATACTTAAAATCTAAGTCACATAATCCTCCTACCCCCTCCACGCACTGGCGCTCTGACCGCGAACTGGCGAACTTGGTGCGCGGGCGGCGCATTAAGGCGACTTAAGAATTTCTAGTTCGCGCTTTAAGAATTTCTAGTTCGCGCACTAAGATTTCATAATTTGCGCATTAAGATTTACTAAGTCGCGCATTAAGTTACTAAGTCTTGTTAATCCTCCTTAATTCTCCGAAATTTTTTTTTTTTTGTAATTATAAAAAAAATTCTTCGATTTTGGATTTAGATGAATTTTTATGGTTTCTAGGTATTTCGATTTGGTAAGAAAATTATATTATATGGTAAATAGATAGGTAATGAATCATGAAAAGACATATATGAAAGATTAAAATATGTGATAAAAGAAAATATGAAAAATCTGTGATTTTGTAACATTTTCGCGGAGTAAATAATAATAAATTTGATATCTTAGTTTTTTGCCTGAAAATTAATAGAATGAACTTTATAAATAAAACTTTTATTTTTATTGAGTTAATTTAAATGTTTATATTAGTCATTTCATAAAGTAATAATATAAGTCTCCGGAAATAATATGAGTCATTTTTCATACTATTACCAAATATGTTGAAATAAATATGAACAATTTGGTTTCATTTTTCAAATTCGTTATTTTATATCTTAAAATAAAACAAAACTTTAATACTTCATTTCTATTTCTACAATATATTTTCGGAGAATTCTTACTAGACGAACGATCAAATACAAGATTCAAATTACGTTGCATCACTGGCTATAACATTATTGCAAAGCTGCAAATGTTAGATTCTTCAATAAAATCTAATTTTAATATTTTTTAAGAATGATAAAGCTGCAAACACCAAAGTTGTTAAGAACTTCATATTGTAAATTTGTAAATAGTATAATAATGATGTGAGTTTGTTAAATATGATGTATATTATGTATGTTTAACTTCATTTCATCAGTGTGTATGTATATATATTTATTTATTTATTAATTTTTAATATGCGCATTAAGGCGCACCCGCACTCAATTTTTTTGCAAATTGACGCACCCACGCATCCACACCCGCTCTTGCATTAGATTTATGTGACTTAGCTTAAAATATTCATTTTTCTTATTTGTAAATTTATAAATAATAAAAGTAATTACAAGTTAATTTTATCATATTTTCTATGCGCTAAAAGCCACTTTTTTTCTTGCACGCAAGCCAATAATAATCATAATTGGAGTCATTGTAATCTCTGAAAATAACTTTGGTTCGCTCTTTTTTTATTATTTTTAAATTTTCAGTTCCAAATTTGTTTAGATACTGTGTAAAGATTATTTTTCTTTGCACACAAACCAATAATAGTTATTTAAAGGTAGCACAAATTCTTTTTTCCGAACTCATCTTTGTAAAAGGCGGTTTCTTAAGGGTTTTTTTTTTTTTAATTTGAATTCGTCTTTCAGAAAGGCGAATTCAAATTAAAAAATATATATATCGAAATCGTCTTTCGAAAAGACCGAATTCAAATTTTAAAAAAAATCTCGTATGATTTCGTCTTTGGCAATGGCGATTCACGCTACAAAAATAAACTCCCACATTTACACGGTAAAATGGATTTTTTTTTTTTTTTGCAATATTTAGATATTTTAACCATGTCAGGTGAGGCCACCCGTCAATCCCCCTTCAATGGTAGTTTGTTGTTTTACAATTTGTTACTGTGTGTTTTGTCTCGCTTCTCTGAAGCTTTGTGGTGATAAGGCTGTAGGCAGCTTTCAAGAAATATATAATATTAGAAATCAAAAGCAGGGGACAGGTGTCTACGCGCACATGTGCATGAAAGCTAAAGCTAATCTTTTTTGCCTCTTCACATATCACTGTACGGCCTATTGCATTATCGATATCACTATTTGTGTCCAAATGAGTAGAAAGAGCTTTAGAATTCATCTCAAGTGTTTGCATGTTTCGTGCTAATTTCAAAATTGTTCTACAAGTCCAATCCTCAATACATTATTTACTCGAAAATCCGACCAAAAAAATAAAACAGCAGTTTTAATCTTCGGTAACCGGGGGACGAATGAAACAGAACCAATGATGAATTTGGAGGGACAAAGAGATAATTATTTTTTTCTTCTAAATCTCAATGATCTCTTGATGTCACATTCAGGTTTACAAGATCGGAACTAAGTTGTTTATCTGGAGTGCCTGGATATAATACTTAATAATGGAAAACCAGGTCTTGCACTATTGTGTGGCCACCTAATTACGGTTGTATAGCTATTTAGTATAATGTTTTCAGGTACACTAGTTTCCAATCAAAGGTCCTATTTTATGTTCCTCACTGAATGATACTCTAGGTTGTTGAATTCCACGAGAATTCTTGCTCATTACACTGTATGGTCCATAATAACCGACTCTGAACAATGCAGGAAACGCAAATAAAGAAAAGGGTTACATGCATCAGTCATGAAGGTAAGCACAAAGTTATATATATGATCACAAGCAAAATCATTTTTCGCCTTTAGTAGATTGAATATCGAATGTGGGGTTCAGTGGGTTAGAAGCCATAAGAAAATCTCACTCATATATCTCACAACAGCTATTGGTTTTCTTGGTAATGAAGCTAAACTTGCAAATATAGCAGCCCAGCGAAAATCATTTATATTTCAAGTTTTACCCGGAAACCAATCAGTTTAAGCATGGCGCGACCCACCTTCCCGAGTCAAAAAAATAAGTCAAATAAGTGATCATCAGGATCTGTTTTTCAATCAGTGAATTCAACTTTTCGAACTTATGAAAGAAGTGATCCATCTGGCAGTAAATATGTTCAAAACAAAACTGAAGTCCAATGACGTTAACTCAGGCTAAAGCTTACCTATATGCACAAATGAAGTAATTCGGTACCTCATCCTGGGTTATGACTTTTGAGTGTAGTCATGTTACTTTTGTTCCATAAAAACCACAGAGTCCACGGGCAATATGAATTTCACGTCATACATTTCAACTTCACAGGCACTGCTGTTGGAGACGGTATCGTTTTCTGCTCTGATCTGTTTGAGCTTGGCTAGTCGTACAGCATGCAACTCGTATCTGATCATTACCATAAATATAAGAATAAGTTACATGCTGCAAACATGTCATTATCAACTTTACCACAACATATTAAAAAATTTCATCAGTGTCTTTGCCCGTGCCACAGAGAAATATAGAGTGTGCATTGAGGTGAGAATGGTGGATAAAAGCTTCTACAGAGCTTTTCATACTTGGAAGCCAATCTTTCAAAATTAGAGGCATAGTTATTAAAAGAAGCATCTTGAAATTAAGTTTTACTAAAAGGACCAATGATTCAGATTTCTCAATTCTACACAAGAAAAGTTCCTCAATGCATTCTAGTTGTGAACCTGTCATCCAAGTTTTTGACTTCTCGTCAAGCGTCATGATCGAAGCAACTGTTTTCTTTGTAATAGATACAATGAAGCAGTCTCTTCTAGTGATGGATCTAAAACACGAGGGCCCCTATAGTTTCAGTTTCATTTTGCAGATCATTTCGCTAAGTTTGGAGTTCAAAGTTATCTCACTCAATCTATTCTCTTGTACCACAATTGCTAGCATTCTTCCAATTGAGTCTTTGATATACATGAAAAAAACAAAGGACAGAAAACATTTTGATGGAAAATTCTCAATATTTCACTTACACAAAGCGTAGATATTGAAACCTGGATCACGATGGATGATACCCAGGTTGGTGCTAATAATTCTCAAATAATTATTATTTGATAAAATATCTCTTTTATCTTATCTTTCCAGAAATCAATCCACCAAACTCCCACAAAGCATTTTTTGATTGGATGGGACTGAAAGAAAAAATGTTAAAAGTGCCCCATATCAAACCTGGAACTTAACTACCAGTTTTTTTGTCCTATTAAAAGTATGAGACCAATTAAGATTGTTTACCCATAAAGGTATTTGGTTTTAGAATACTAAATCTAGGATGTGCAAGGGAGTTGTTTTGTGTGCTAAACTTATTGTCGAAGTGTATATACTCATAGATGTAACAGCTGCTAAGAACAAACTACACGAGTGAAATGAAAGTATTCAAAAACGAAGATTCCTTTATCCAACCTTTGGCTCTAATCTTTAGCAAATTCTTATAATATAAGGTGCTAACCAAGCAACAGAGATGTGCACAAACAATATACCATGTTTCAAGAATAAATACACACAGGACAATAGCTAGATCAAACAATCTACAGAATATGATTGATAGAGCCAGGAAACTCACTCAGTCACATAACTCTTTACAAGGGTGAAATATATTCTCCAAAACTCTCTCTCCTTCAAATGGCGAGGACATAGTTTAAACCGAAGCTGTGAAAGTTCCTAGAGAAACAAATCAAGGGCATGAGCTTTACGAATTTTAGCAGAAGGATTTTACATCAATAATACGAATCATCAAAGGTCAATTAGGAAGTTGAAACGCAAATCAAATGCCAATCAATCAGCACAACAATAAAAAAGAGAGAAAAGAAACCTTGACTCTGGAAAGAAGAAGCATTGCATGCGTTTCTTGCCAATCTGAAAGATCCTTCCGTACATTCCCAGAATTTCCACCATCGCCACTACTTCCCTCACCATCTGAAATCTCCAACCAAGAAATATTTCACATTCTATCAGACAGTGATTAATGACAGCAAATAAGAGTGATTACCGTGGATAGAGAAGCTTTTGAAAGTTTCAAGAGAGAAGGATTTGACGATTTCTATCAATTGGTCGGTTACACCGTATAGGTATAGCTGTTCCTCTTATTCTTTGATCTTGCTTCGCGAACTTTTTCCATTCGTGATGGTTGGTGACGTGCCGTCGGCAGAGATGGCGGCGAGGGTGGTGATCTTAAGTTTGGTAAAGCTGCGTCTGAACCATGAATTCACATCCATGACCAGCAACTCTCAGTGGCAACATTGCAACAACCAACAAAAGAATATTGGGCCCAATGCTGTCGTATTGATACTTTCGGCCCAATCTGAATCTCTTTAAATTATCAATTTCTTATCAGGTCCATCTACTCGGCCCAGTTGGACAATATGCGACTTTCCAACTGACTTAAATTATAGTAAAAACTAAACGTTCAATCTCGTACTAAATCAGCTTAAAGCTTGAAACTTGACCATCCGCTTCTTAAAACGTGATACCCGGTGTTTTCAAAATCAGATCAGACATAAAATCGACGTTCTTACTGGTTACAGGTTCGACCTGTTAAACAGCTGGTTCAACCGATGATGGCGTCAGCATTATATAATATCTATTATATTTTTTGTAGATACATATATCATGTATTTGTTATAGTTTCAAGTTCCACAATAAAAAAATGTCATCACACCAACATGACGTGTAAAACTTGAAAAATCAAATCAAACCAAATGCTCAACATAAATAAACCATCTAAAAAACAACCAAAAATACAAAAAAAAGAACAATATCCCTAAATTATAAGAAAATATTTAAAAAATTATCAAATGATTCATATATTTTATAATCTACGATAAACTAAACATATTTATATATAATATACAAGACATATTTATGGAATTATATGGATTGATATACACATAAATATTATTTTATAATTATCTCAATAACAATAAATTATATATAACATATTTTTGTTCTATATATTTGATTTCAAAAAATTAAAAAAATTAAAAACTGTTAATAGAAAGAAAAATGAAGAAACAGTTGGTTCAATCGGTCGAGCAGTTCATCGATTGAACAATTTTTTGACCGATTCAATCTGGTTCCTACCGATTTTGTAGCAGAGTGGTTTTATAGGGTTAATCGGACCGGATCAAGCACCGATTACCGGTTAAATCAGTTGAATCGGCCGGTTCGATCCGATTTTCAAAACACTGATAATACCATAGCAACACTAGCAAGCATAAGATAAGCTTTTAGATAGAATCGATCGAGACATTACAGACTAATATTAAAAAGCATTCTAAATAAATAAAATCTTTTGAACTACAGTTCCAAACTTCAACCCGGCGATGCAGCAATCCGGACCTAATTTTAAATTGTTTTTCCAAAAAATGTAGGCCTGAGATCACAAAGTTAGCTGGATTTGTATGTGTTAACTGGCACTTAGTCGCGTAGACCTTCGAGCCATCCTCTTTGTGTCAGAAAGACCTGATCGGAGCCTGTGACATCAGCATCAGCTTCTGGGTGGGATCTTCGCCTCTTTCCAGTGGAAGGCTCAGGATGCTGTGAGTTCTGAGAGGGAGGAAGGTCTACATATTCAGGTTTGAAGATAAAACCAGGCCATTTTGTACCACAACCCGGGTAAACTTTTTCCATCTGCATGTCATAGACTACAATAAATATTCAGACCCTCATGGGAAATGGTGAATTTCAAAGGCACTATGACAGATGAAATAGTACCCTTCGTTGTGAGAATTTATTTTGCAGGCAGTAGTTATGTAGGCGAACATTACAAGCTTCATTTGGGCAAAGTTCAGCCTGCTCAAAGTGACAGGACACAAATGGTTTTCTAAGATAGCATCATGTATCTTATCGAAAGAATGAATTTGAGAAGTTTATGAGAACCACGCACAGGCTAATGGGAATATAAATCATGGGAATAACTATGTAATAAATAATAAACAACTAATAAAAAGTGGGTTCAAATATCAAGTTAAGACCTCTAGCGAACAGTGTAATAGGCAACATCTGGTTTGATCAAGGAAACTACAGAAAATGAATCTGCTACTGTTCCAGAAGTTTAACATGAGGAGTCAAATGTTTTGGTCTTTACAGTTCAAAGCTTTGTCAAAGAGCAGCACGAATACAAGTATTAAATAAAAAGTTCAGCATGACACAGAAACCTTAACCGCAGCGTCATTACAAACTTCACATGGTGGGAACCTCATTTGTCCGCAACCAGTCCGATTCGGAACTCCGGATCCAATAGTCCGGACTAAGTCCAGATTAAACCGGTTCCAACCGGAACAGGTTAGACGATCGATCGGCAATGCACATTTTTTTTTAAGTTACGGCCTTTGGCGATCGATCACCAGGCCTATATATATATATATATTTTCAGATTCTGCGTTCGACCCAAACCGTAAAGGAAAAATACATAGTTTATTGAATATGGAAAACAACGTAAAAACTTCAGCATTTAAAATTTATAAAAAAAAATACATTATTCATCATAATTGATTAGTATAGTCTTGGCCAATTCTTCTTCGTCTTCGGAACTTTCATTGCCGAACTCGTCGACTCCTCCTTGTCTCTTATTTCTTCTCTCAGCATCGAACCAATCTTTTAGCATCGTAAGCATGCACAATGATTCTGGTTTTAAAGAAACTCTAAAGTCTCCAATGAGTCGACCACAAGTTGATAATGCCGACTCCGATGCGACACTGGATGTTTGGACTGCAAATATATCTCTAGCCATTTTGGCTAAAACTGGATATTGACTTGTGTATGCTTTCCACTATTCTAGTACGTCAAAATTTTCATCTGTAATGAACATTTGACCCAGGAATAACTGCAACTCATTTGAAGAGGTAGATGACACTCCGCTTCCTCTCTGCTTCTTTCTTCCAAGGCTCTTCAACAGATTAATCCCTCCGCTTCATGACTAAGTAGCGTCTTCTTCTCCTCCTCCTCTTACACGTGACGATGAGCTCTGTCCCTGTTCACTATGGTACAATCCAAACATATTTTGAAGAGAATGCATGATTGACGTCTTTTGATCGTCGAGATCCTTATCCAAAAATGTATATATTCAAAGAAAGTATTTAAAGATCCTACATCTGACTTGGGTCTAACAGTGTAGATATACAGTGCACGTGTGGAATTTGTTCCCAATATTTTTTAAACTTCTCCTCCATACGATAAACGAACGACGACAATTCAATATCATCTCTAAATTCAATAAATTTACAAAACATGTTAAATACAAGTGGAAGAAAATAATGAGTAGTAGGATAATAAACACATGAGAACCGATCTATTGCTTCTTTACAAGTAGATAACAAAGCAGTTAAATTATTAACAAAATACCAATCATTATCAGACAATAAATAACTTTCATCACTTTCAGGCATTTGATAAGAGTTATAAAAAGAAGTTAAAGCATCTTGATAAGGTAACATTGATTCTAACATTTTATGCAAAGAATTCCATCAAGTTGCAATGGGCGGTGAAAAAAGAGTAAACTGAATATTCTGACTTGCACACGTATGTTTCCAATCACGCTTAATGCGTGATTATCGTATCCAATGACAACATTTTTTAAGTTTATCTACGCTACTATATTCAGCATCTTCATAACCAACTTTTACAGCTAAATTAATTATATGACATGCACATCTAACATGGAAAAAAACACCAATAAGCATTGGTCGTAAATGTATTTTAAGTTCACGCATTGTCGTCGTATTATTTGATGCATTGTCAAGTGTAATCGAACAAATTTTATCTGCAATTCCATAAAATCTGCAAACATTAACAATAAATCTAGCAATTTGGGAACAAGTATCTGCAGATTTTAATTCATTAAGCGACAATATTCTTTTTTGCAAACACTAATTATCAGCAATCCAATGACAAGTAATAACAAGAAAAGAAAGTAGTGCGATATTCATCCAAATAACAGTAGTTAAACTTAATTTGCAGTTTATAGAAGAAATACGATCAACTAAAGTTTTACGGTAAACAAGAACACATCCACAATATTTCTTTTCAAAGTGTGCTTAGAAATATGTCTAAAACATGGTTGGATACCATAAGAAAATTCAATAAAGACATCTTTTTCAGAAAACAAAAAGGGAAGTTCATATCTAACAACAAAACGAACGAATAATCTGTTGTTTTTTCCGGTGCTAATATAAAATTAGTGACAGATTGATGATTAATTTGAAGTTGGGTTGGTTCTCTGCCTAATGGTTGTGTAACATCATCAATAATTATACGTGTTTTTATATTTTTTACAAATAACAACAGATTCGTTCATACCCGATTTTGTCTCGACATCAAAATGATCCAAACCTTGCTTTGTTCGAGACTGTTACTCAGGCGACTAGAAGCGGCGGTAGTTGCGGATGACCCGTCGGACTCCAGATTTTGGGGTGCAGTAGGTTCTACAACGTGTTCTGCTTCTTCAACATCGTAAGGATTGTCGAACTCGGCAAAATGTCATATTTTCTTGGAATATGGGTGGATTTGAGAGACCACCACGACTACCACGACCAGTAGAAGAGGATGCCATCATATTATTGGAAATATATGTAGATCAACAAATTGATAATAAAATTGCAAGAATATAAAGGTATGGAATAAAATTGTATAGAATATTGAAATTATATGGGAAAATGAGATATTGAATGAAAGAGTAGGAGTGTATGATTAAGAGAGTTTGAATTAGATGAAAAATTAGAGAGGAAAAATGAGGTATTTATAGAAAAATATAAGTATAATTTTTTTATTATTAATTTTTTTTTTAAAAATCAAATGTTGCCCAACAGATGTGGGTGGCCAACAACTATATAGTCGTTGGCCCCTTTTTAATTTTTTTTAGTAACTGGATCCGTTGGAACCGGAACCGTCGGATTGGCGGTTCCGATCCAACGGAACCACTTCGGTCTGGGTGAAACCAGGATCGGGTTTCGGTTTGAAACCAGACTAACCGTTTCCGATTCCGGACCGATTTCAGTTAGTACGGCCCAATAAGCATCCTGATACTAAGTCACATAATAGTCTTATCGTTTCCGCGTATTGGGGCTCCGATAAATCTAAGCATATTGGGTGTACATGCGACACTTTAAAACACACTAAGTTTTAATAATCGGAGTTTTATTTGTAGAAAAACACGAACTTAAATGTCAAATTGCACGGTTTTGTTAATAATACATCACGATTTTAATGTGTAAGTCTCGACTTAGGTTTTACAAGGTCACGACTTACTGTTAAACATTCTTAATTCTCCAAATTTTGGGATGAAATGAATTTTCATAGTTTCTCGCCATTTCAGATTGACATGAAAATCTATTAAACTGTAACTAGATTCATAGTACACAATAATATAATGACTTAATGAAAAAACATAATAATATAAAATGTTAAAATATTTGATAGATTTACAATTATTCCCCTTATGGCTACAGACTGATTCTCTAATAGCAATATTGTGAGGGCACAATCCTAATCATGTGATTAATGATCACACAATGATAATTATAGCGTAAACAGCGGAAGATTAGTTTAACATGTACTAAAATGTGGCCCTAAAAATTTCGGTATGACCTCATCGCACGAGGAACATACCACCAACACAAATCAACATATACTGTAAATATATAAAATACCACCAGTTTCATATCCATCAACATAAACCAGCATACATAAATCAAACTAGGATAAAATAAATTAAATATACATAGACTCGTCACACTACAGGGATACATCCCTGGTACAAAGACTACTGGGATAAACAAGAGTAAAACCTCAAGTGTGACTTCCACCGGATGTGCCCTCTCTGGCGTCCTAGTCACCTGTACCACCTGCCATTGTCCACACACAAAGACAGCAACAGCCCCCCTTGGGGGTGAGCAAAATCCCAATATCGAACGATCATGGAATATACAACATGTATCCATAAAATGTGATAAATGATGTAATGTAATGCAATGCAATACAATGCAATGCATGTCGTATCGGTATCAGGTCAATCACCCATCCACTGGGTATATCAGAATCAATCAATCGCTATCAAATCATAGTAGCTCGAGCCTGCCAAGCATAAGGGATCATCAGTGATGCGTCGTCAAAGCGTCATCACATCCCAAGTCTCAACATAGTCAGGGACATACACAGGAGGATATCAGCAAGGTGCCACCGATTCCTCGTCTCAACAAATCATGGTAATCAGAGGAGACCAAGGGTGGCGGGCTCCAACGATGTGGACATGATGGTATTGTTGGGATATGCCCTAAGACAAGTCATTAGATGATTGTTTGTGACATATACTGTATTATGATTTTGTCAATGGCAATTCATTATTATATATTATTCGTTTAACTGTGCAATGTGAATTAATATATATGTTAATGTCCTTAGAATAATATTGTATTATTCTTAAACATTGTCCCTAGTCAAGTATTATCATGAATCGGGATAATGATAATACATAGAGAGTAGTATGTGTTGATTGATGAATTGTTCATTGATATGAGATATCAAATCAACACATGGGTACATGTTAGAGAACGATGTACTGGACAGACCCACCATGAGAATGCTACATGGATAGTTATATGAGTGTCATAAGCAATTCTCATAGTGATAATAATGTATGTAATCCTTACGACTTGTGATCATCAGAGATCCCAACATAAGGAGTTATGTATCTTGATATTGTCAAAAGTTACCCGTAACAGGGTAAACTATAAAGGCGGCTATTGGATACACTACGAATTATGTAGGGGGATGTTGACTGATCGAGATAGGATTTGTCCCTCCTATATAACAGGAGATGTGTTTGGCCCTTGATCAAGTGAGAACTAAAATGCATGGCCATGCTCGAATGAGTCGATATGAGATATCGAGCTTATTCGTTTATTCTAGTTCTACTTGGGGATCAAGAAATAGAGATTGAATATACGAGTATGACTATTCCATGACTCGTGTTCAATCTAAACACGAAGGACAAAGGGATTAAGTTACATGGTTAATATTATCACAAGTTCTAAAGGTTATGTCGAGTCATTGACATTCTTGTAATTTGGGTAGCCTTGATGTGTTGCTAGACACCGCTCTTTGCTTGTAACGTAAAATGAGATTTTATGTCACTGCCAACATTACAAGATCCTATCGGGTCGCACAAAAGATTAAATCGATAAGGGAAATTAAATTCATGGGATGAATTAATTAATTAAGAAGAGTCTTAATTAATAATTATAAGGATTAAATTAAAATCATGGGCTTAAGCCCATGAGGCTTTATGAAAGCCTTTAATTAAATCATATATAATAATAACAAGGTGATTAATTGTTGATTCATTCCTTGATATAATAAAACCTAGCCACCTTGCTTGAGAAGCTCTCGGCCGTTTCTAAGCTCTTGAACCACACGGCCACTTTGTCTCTCAAAGCTCACGGCCGCCGATGATTGGTTCTTCGAGATTTAGGCCAACGTCAATCGTGTGTGGCTCTTGTTACGGTTTAAGAACAAATCTAGCAATTTGTTCTTGAACCCCCTTTGTTCGATTTGATCGTGTGGATACCGTGGAGGCAAAACTTGACAAGTTTTGCTAGTGACTCGAAGGAGACGTTGGACGTGGTGCTGCTCCATGGAATCGGCTCAAACACGCTACAAGGGTGAGACTTTTGTATTCCTTTATCCGATATGAAATCCTATGTATAGATCCGGTGTTTAGTAATCCATAAAAATTTTATTCCGTTGCGTTGTATGCTCATTGGATTACTAACAGTGGTATCAGAGCCGTGTACAAGGATCATATCGGATTTATGTGGTTAAATAGTTTAATCATTTATAATTTATATTGCATGCTATTTAAAACTGTATGAACATATATGATATGTTAATATTTAGTTTGTGAAATTATCATGATATTATATTTGATATAATTGATGTTTGATGTATACGACACACAAAGCGAATAATCAAAATTTTAATCAAAGTTTCGGCCACCCCTAGCAAATTGACCCACTCCACATGAGGGCTAGGGTTTTCGAACCCTTGGCTCGAGATGGCCTAGTCGTTGTGGCTCATGTTCATGCATGGAGGTTTTGAGACGTGGATGAGTTTTGAACTCTTTGGCTCGATAATGGTTCACGCATGCATGGATTAGTAGCTTTACCACATGAGAGCAAGGTTTTTCGAACCCTTGGCTCTAGATGGTTGAGCCAACCCCGTGCATGGCCTGACCGTGACTCGTGGCTAACAAATTCCATTGTTTCAATCAAGATGGCTCGATGAAAACTCAAGAAGGTGCGAGGCGGCTAGGGTTTGGAACCCTAGCGCCGCCGCTCGAGCTTGGTTTGGCCATGGGCTAGGGTTTTGAACCCTAGGCCCATAATTGGTCCAGCCGTGCGCTTTTGTGGTTCGAACCATGGTGGTTCGTGGCTTAGTCGCTTTGGTTCGTGGCATGTGATGTCTCGAGCGTACGATAATTTTTCCAAAAATTATTTTACAGTTTTAATTTAAATTTAAAATGTTTAGAATTTAATTAATTAAAAGTTAATGCATGCTTTATGTGTTGTTTGAGCATGGTGCGTGGTTATAGCCCTTTGACCTATTAGATAGGATTTGTGAATGTTTGTAATTTATAATACGACCTGCGTGTCGTGCCTTCTCTATTTTATTCTAAATGTTATCCCTCCCCTATGTTCCCCTCGAATGTGAATCGAGGAATTCTATATCTTGTAAATAGTATAGTTTAATTGTTGATGGTGATCAATGAAGATGGAGCATCGTGCCGGGATGAGGAGGCCATTCACAAATTGGAGCCAAAGGAAGGTGCTTGTGAAGTTACCTTAGGTTGACTCTTAGGATTTTCTCATTGGCTTGAGAAAATCGTTAGTAGGGGCTATAACCATGTCATGTTTAATTATGTATGTTGATGCATGATTTATCTTATGCTTTAGATTGATAATTGTATTACACATATATGTAGATATGTATACAACTATATGTAGTGGACATATTTTAAATTATCAAACTAATCATGAGATCAATAAATCCCTCTAAAATATTAAGTTTTAGATGCTTTCCAAAATTAAAAGTACTCGTCAAAAACTTCGATTGTACATATGTGGGTTTGCAAAGCAAAGCACCGTGGCAATCTTAGTAAGGCGCGAAAGGATAAAAGTGATATCCGTTATACTTTAAATTGAGTACGACTTAACTATGTTATCTCAATAGGATTGGGAACCTAGAGGCATATGTTGGATAATAATTCATTTGATGAATTGAACAAAGCGTTGTTCGTCCAACTATCCAAGAATTATATGTGATGTAATTGACAAAGTGTTGTCTACCTAAATAACCGAGTCTTGGGCGATTAGCCAAAGCTAACTCAAGATTAGGCGAAATATGGATCTTGGCCCACTAAAGGTTTTGAGGGTTGATATTTTTTTTAAACAAAATAGTGGGAGCATCATTTAATATAAGACCATGTTAAATGATTAAATCATAAACTTATTTTGCATATTTATATTGTAGATATCCATGGCAACTAACAACGTAACAAGCACTTTATCACTGCGATCGGTCCTTGAGAAGGACAAATTAAATGGGACAAATTTCCTAGAATGGCATAGGAACTTGAGGATAGTCCTCAAACAAGAAAAGAAACAATATGTCCTAGAGGAACCCTTACCTGCTGAGGAACCTCCCCTAATGGCTACAAGAGCCGAAAAAGATGCTTACAAGAAGCATCAAAGTGACGCACTTGATGTTGGGTGCCTTATGCTTGCCACCATGAACTCTGAGCTTCAGAAGCAACATGAGGAAATGGAGGCGTTTGATATGATCGAGCATCTTAAGCAACTGTACGAACAACAAGCAAGACAAGAGAGGTATGACGTCTCTAAGGCGTTATTCCAGTGTAGAATGGTAGAAGGAAGTCTGGTTGGTACTCATGTACTCAAGATGATTGGGTATATTGAGAATCTAGAGAAACTGGGTTTTCCTTTGGACCAAGAGTTGGCCACTGACGTGATCTTGCAATCGTTGCCTGAAAGCTTCAGTCAATTTGTCTTAAATTACAATATGATTGAAATTGAGAAGACACTACCACAGTTACTTGGCATGCTTAGAACTTTTGAAGCAAATAGCAAGAAGTCTAAACCAACAAATGTTCTTATTGTGAATAAGAGCAAAGGAAAGACTAAAGCTAAGAACTTCAAGAAAAACAAGAAGGTCTTTGTTAAATCTAAGCCAAAGTCATCTGCACTGAAACCAAAGGGAGGGATAGCAAAGGAAGAGAACTGTTTCCATTGCGGTGAGACCGGCCATTGGAAAAGAAACTGCAAAGTATATCTGGAGGATCTAAAGAAAGGAAGTGTGACTTCCACTTCAGGTATTTTTGTTATAGAAGTCAATTTATCTACTTCTTCATCATGGGTGTTAGATACTGGATGTGGATCTCACATTTGTGTAAATGTGCAGGACCTAAAAAAGAGTAGATTGTTGGCGAAAGGCGAAGTTGATCTCCGAGTTGGAAATGGAGCAAGAGTTGCTGCATTAGCTATAGGGGATTATCATTTATCTTTGCCTTCTGGTTTATCGTTGATTTTAAAAGATTGTTATTTTGTGCCTTCAATTACCAAAAACATTATTTCTATTTCTTGTTTGGACAAGTATGGATTCTCATTTATTATAAAGGACAATTGTTGTTCCATTTATTTAAATGATATGTTTTATGCTAGTGCACAAATGGTGAATCGTCTTTCTTTATTAAATCTTGATATACCTGTCTATAACATAAATACTAAAAGGATTAAAAAATAATGATTGTAATCCGACTTATCTCTGGCATTGTCGCTTGGGCCACATAAACGAGAACCGCATATCTAAACTTCATAAGGATGGAGTATTAGATTCATTTGATTTTGAATCATATGAAACATGAGAATCTTGTTTAATGGGCAAGATGACTAAAGCCCCTTTAAAGGGACATGTTGAAAGGGCAAATGTTTTATTGGGACTAATACATAGTGATGTATGTGTACCAATAAGTACACAATCTAGAGGTGGTTTTCAATACTTCATTACATTTACTGATGACCTCAGTAGATATGGGTATGTGTACCTAATGAAGCATAAGCATGAAACCTTTGAAAAGTTCAAAGATTTCAAGGATGAAGTACAAAACCAACTTGGCAAAAGTATCAAAATCCTTCGATCAGATCGAGGAGGTGAATACTTAAGCCAAGAGTTTCATGACTATCTAAAGGAGTGTGGGATAGTCCCACAACTCACTCCTCCGTATACTCCACAATGGAATGGTGTATCCGAGAAGAGAAATCGAACCTTGTTAGACATGGTTAGATCAATGATGAGTCATGCAGATCTTCCGATATCGTTTTGGGGACACGCTCTAGAAACAACAATTTTCTTACGGAACCGTGTTCCATCTAAATCAGTGGAAAAGACACCATATGAGATATGGACTGGGAAGCGTCCTAGTATGTCTTTTATGAAGATTTGGGGTTGTGAGGCTTTCGTTAGACGTCACGCCACTAACAAACTTGGACCCAAATCTGATAAGTGTTTATTTGTGGGGTATCCTAAGGAAACGAAAGGATACTATTTCTATTATCCCACCGAGAACAAAGTAGTTGTTGCTCGGACTGGTGTATTTCTTGAAAGATAATTTATTTCTAGAAAAACTAGTGGGAGAAAAATAGAACTTAGTGAAGTTCAACCACAAGAAAACACTGAACCTGAGATTGAGATGGAAACAGAGCAGGCACCGCAATCTGTTGTGGAAGAAGTACCTGCTCAAGAGACACAAGCCCAGCGTAGGTCTGTAAGAGAACACCGGGAGCCACAGAGATATGGATTTCTTGTGACTCAACAAGGTGACTTACTACTTATTGATGAGGATGAGCCGTCATCTTATCAACAAGCTATAATGGGCACTGATTCTGAGAAATGGCAAGAGGCCATGAAATCTGAGATGGAATCCATGTATGCAAACCAAGTATGGACTTTGGTTGATCCACCTGAAGGGGTACGACCCATAGGGTGCAAATGGATTTTCAAGAAAAAGACCGATATGGATGGTAACGTACAAACCTATAAAGGTCGGCTGGTTGCAAAAGGATTCAAACAAATTCATGGTATTGACTATGATGAAACCTTTTCACCAGTGGCCATGGTTAAATCCATAAGGATCTTACTTGCAATAGCTGCATTTCATGATTATGAAATCTGGCAGATGGATGTCAAAACAGCTTTCCTTAATGGAAATCTGCTCGAGGATGTGTACATGACACAGCCCGAGGGTTTTGTCGATCCAAAGGATGCTGGAAAGATATGCAAGCTACAACGATCCATTTATGGATTGAAGCAAGCTTCTCGGAGTTGGAATCTTCGTTTTGATGATGCAATCAAAGAGTTTGGTTTTATCAAAAACGAGGATGAACCTTGTGTCTACAAGAAGGTCAGTGGGAGCGTAATCATTTTCCTAGTGTTGTATGTAGATGACATACTTCTCATTGGAAATGATATCCCTGCCTTGCAATCTGTAAAGATTTGGCTAGGGAACTGCTTTTCGATGAAAGACTTGGGAGAAGCCACCTATGTATTAGGAATCAAGATCTATAGAGATAGATCGAGAAGGCTTCTTGGCCTAAGTCAAAGTACATACATAGACAAAGTGCTTAAAAGGTTTAGCATGCAAGAATCAAAGAAAGGATTCGTGCCTATGACAATGGTATATATCTCTCGAAGGAACGGTGTCCTTCAACACCAGATGAGAGACAACGCATGAGTAAGATCCCATATGCATCAGCTATTGGATCTATCATGTATGCCATGATATGTATTCGTCCCGATGTATCGTATGCTTTGAGCATGACGAGCAGATATCAAGTTGATCCAGGTGAAGGTCATTGGATTGCTGTCAAGAATATCCTGAAGTACTTGAGAAGAACTAAGGATACATTCTTGATTTATGGAGGTGAGGAAGAGCTCAATGTAATGGGTTACACTGATGCAAGCTTCCAAACCGACAAAGATGATTTTCGATCGCAATCAGGATATGTGTTTTGCCTAAGATATGCAAAGTACCAACAGATGATAATGTATCTGACCCGTTGACGAAGCCACTGTCACAGCAGTAGCATGAACGTCATACTAGATCTCTAGGCATTAAGTATATGTCTGATTGGTCTTAGTGCAAGTGGAAGATTTGTAGGGATATGCCCTAAGACAAGTCATTAGATGATTGTTTGTGACATATACTGTATTATGATTTTGTCAATGGCAATTCATTATTATATATTATTCGTTTAACTGTGCAATGTGAATTAATATATATGTTAATGTCCTTAGAATAATATTGTATTATTCTTAAACATTGTCCCTAGTCAAGTATTATCATGAATCGGGATAATGATAATACATAGAGAGTAGTATGTGTTGATTGATGAATTGTTCATTGATATGAGATATCAAATCAACACATGGGTACATGTTAGAGAACGATGTACTGGACAGACCCACCATGAGAATGCTACATGGATAGTTATATGAGTGTCATAAGCAATTCTCATAGTGATAATAATGTATGTAATCCTTACGACTTGTGATCATCAGAGATCCCAACATAAGGAGTTATGTATCTTGATATTGTCAAAAGTTACCCGTAACAGGGTAAACTATAAAGGCGGCTATTGGATACACTACGAATTATGTAGAGGGATGTTGACTGATCGAGATAGGATTTGTCCCTCCTATATAACAGGAGATGTGTTTGGCCCTTGATCAAGTGAGAACTAAAATGCATGGCCATGCTCGAATGAGTCGATATGAGATATCGAGCTTATTCGTTTATTCTAGTTCTACTTGGGGATCAAGAAATAGAGATTGAATATACGAGTATGACTATTCCATGACTCGTGTTCAATCTAAACACGAAGGACAAAGGGATTAAGTTACATGGTTAATATTATCACAAGTTCTAAAGGTTATGTCGAGTCATTGACATTCTTGTAATTTGGGTAGCCTTGATGTGTTGCTAGACACCGCTCTTTGCTTGTAACGTAAAATGAGATTTTATGTCACTGCCAACATTACAAGATCCTATCGGGTCGCACAAAAGATTAAATCGATAAGGGAAATTAAATTCATGGGATGAATTAATTAATTAAGAAGAGTCTTAATTAATAATTATAAGGATTAAATTAAAATCATGGGCTTAAGCCCATGAGGCTTTATGAAAGCCTTTAATTAAATCATATATAATAATAACAAGGTGATTAATTGTTGATTCATTCCTTGATATAATAAAACCTAGCCACCTTGCTTGAGAAGCTCTCGGCCGTTTCTAAGCTCTTGAACCACACGGCCACTTTGTCTCTCAAAGCTCACGGCCGCCGATGCTTGGTTCTTCGAGATTTAGGCCAACGTCAATCGTGTGTGGCTCTTGTTACGGTTTAAGAACAAATCTAGCAATTTGTTCTTGAACCCCCTTTGTTCGATTTGATCGTGTGGATACCGTGGAGGCAAAACTTGACAAGTTTTGCTAGTGACTCGAAGGAGACGTTGGACGTGGTGCTGCTCCGTGGAATCGGCTCAAACACGCTACAAGGGTGAGACTTTTGTATTCCTTTATCCGATATGAAATCCTATGTATAGATCCGGTGTTTAGTAATCCATAAAAATTTTATTCCGCTGCGTTGTATGCTCATTGGATTACTAACAGGTATACGAGTGATCTTTATTATTTTCGTTTTCGCATATATTGTCCGTATATTACGTTTTGGGTGTATTGTGTCAAGACTTTAATGGATTTTAAAAATTTTATAGATTTTAAAAATCTAAAATGTATTTAATCTAGATTTGAATATATTCTATAGAAGTCTATTAATATTTAATCTAAATTTTATATATTTTATAGAAGTATATTAATATTCAAAATAGACTTTCATAGAGTTTTAAAAAGTGAGATGATATTCAAACAAAACTTTTAAAATTATATAAAAGTATATAGATACCCGAATTTCAATATATTTTTAATGACTCTTATGGAATTTTATAGATACAAAACATAAAACAGGTACAATTACAAAAAAGCAAATTATAATCTTCCCAAAATTTGATTAAATAACCAAATTGGGTAACATAGCACATCATATCGATCTCAGCGTTCAAACATCTTAAAATAAGCTATGAAGACTTGGTATAAAGTGAGGTCAAAGTTAATTTTCGCATCGAAATGTTGTTTATTCGATAATTGGGATCTCAAATTTACCTTTTTTCAAAAAAATAAATAAAAAAGGGGTGGGGTGACCAAGCAGGGTGGGGGGCGCGGCCGAGCGTGGGGTAGGGGCGCGCCTGTAAGGCCCCAACCCCTTAACTCGTCATTAGTGCATTTATGACGTCGTATGAGTATAAAAAAATTCATTCTTTAAAAGAATCATTACATGCTTCACATATTCTCCATGACATAAATAATACTCAGTATGGAATGATCACTTCTACGAGCAACAAGACTCAAGGTTCACCCATTATCATCACCATTGCACCACTTTTACATTGTGGTTTTTATAAAAATTTGGGCAGAGTCTCCCCATAAACTGAGCTATACGAAAAGGAACACATCACAAAATAACTCCCAGCCAGGGAAAAACACAATACTTAAAAGAAACCAAAACCCTAAGTAAGTTCACAGCCAGGGAAAACACCATAATAAGAAGACATCAAAAGTGGGCTTCAACACCCTTATACAGTCCATATACATGCATCCAGATGCTCACATATGAGCAATAAATAAATGAATACCCATCTAGTTGCCTAAATAATGTATACCATTTACCCAATCTCATTCTACACTTTAGGAAGCAATATTGTCCAACCAAGCTCGAGCTTGCTACGCCAAAATAACTTTGTAACTGTAATACCTGTTTCAACAGAAACAGCCCCCACACAGGGTGAGCATACCAACATCACACTACCCATATCATAACAATGCATAAAGATCATGATAAGATCATAATATCACAATTCAAGAGTATTGAAAATCTATAAAATATACTCCATGTAAAGTTCTGAATCTGTATAGCTTCTACGCATTGTTCCTGTTTCAAACTTACACGCTTTCATACATCAAGTTTAGTATCGTCACTGAAAAATATGATAATCAACCACACGATGAATTTAATACAACAAGATTCTATTATTTATGCTCAATCATAAATAATTCCATATCAATGCAATTCTGTCTATCAATCCATCTCACTCAACACTTTTTCATACTGGTCATGCCAAAGGCATACATACCCAACTCCATATCCGGATCACGTACATTTGCGTGTCCACCATACCACAGATATCAAACTCAATTCACATATTCGTTTCCTTATATTCGGTCATCACAATTCAACAATATATGAATACTGGAATATGAAATAATTCATATTATACTTGCTCGTACGTCACCACGTACCTTATAGTCGACAACATGAACAAGTTACCCTCGACTTCCAGAAGTTCATGGAGTATCTATATTGAATATTAATTCAATATTAGCGCATTAATAATAAAATTGTTATCAATAGGTATTTCCAACTCCCAATCTAATACCGTGAATCGATAGCTCAATAAAATGGACATTGTCACATAATCAAGATAATCTATATTAGTCAAATCAACTACACAGTTAGTTTATACATTTGCCATTCAAATACTCAATAAAATCTCCAATTCATGCTATTGCACACATGCAATTATATTCATTAATATACACTTTAATACATGTTTATAACACTCATTAACATGTATCTAATTCACTATTTACACGATGACACATGCTCTAAGTTATTAGCATCTCAAACCATAGCCCAATACTCTCCCAAACTCCATCATGATATGAGCCATAAAGTAGACTTTCAAACTAAACATTTTTATAGCTTTTGGCCAACAATTGAACTCCACTCAAGCATTATATCAAACACCTTATAAGCATGATTTTCAAGTTCCATTATAGCCTTAATTGTTCAGCCATTACAGCCCCTAACGTTCGGCCATGCAATCCCACAATTAGACCACCTCATCAGTCAAATTTTGATCCATTAAAGCACATAAACTTGCCTACTAGCATATACACTGAAACACGCTCAAGCACACACAGTAACGCACGCACACGCACACAATCGCACACAGCGGATATTCGACCCATTTTCAGACGATTTTTCGACCCAACACATCGATTTTTTGACCCATAACAACATTTGGTTAAAGTCGAGCCAAAACATCAAATTTTTGAACCATTTACAGCAGATATTTCCAATCCAAAAACTGAATGAAAATCGCACAAAATAACCGAGCACAAAACGAAATGCAAGAGGAGAAATTAACTAACGAATCAAGAAGCATCAAACCATACCAACCTGAACAAAATTAATGCTTGCCCAAGGTGAAATCGACCCTACAGCATGGAGAGGAGCGAACGAGGCGATGAAAAATAGGAAGGGGGGAGAAAGGTTTTGGTATATGATCGATTATTTTAGTGTGTTAATGGAGGAGTGTGTGTGTTTTCTTTTCCCAATCTAATATAAAACCCCCCACACTTGATTTAAATCAATACCATCTTTTAATTTAATCAAACAATTATTCTCATTCTCAATTAATAGCATCACCATTTTTTGCAACTTACCATGAATTTAACTTGCACAGGATTCACCCCGAAAATATTTATTCAAATTCCAGTCCCAGCATATGATGCTCAATAATTTAAACATTTACATCTCCATCTCAAATTTTTATTTTCAAATTAAATCCATATTCATTACTTCAAGAAAACCCACCTTAAATTTAAATTATAACACAAGTTCCCAGGGAAGTATTTATTCCTCTCCGAACCAAAACATAAATCCCGAGAATTTGGTTCCACCACTAACTCCCAATCTACCTCAATTAAATCAAGTAATTAAATAATTAATAATTTTCGGGCATTACATTTCTCTCCAACTAAAAAGATTTCGATCTCGAAATTTAAATGCATGCTTACCGTAAAAGCAAACTGTAAAATTTTACTTACCATCATACAGCTCAAAATAATGACATTGACTATCTTTAGGAGGACATCTCATGTATCATCACGGCTCACAATGCACCATTCCACTGCAAGACTGAAATCAACCACATCATCAATATTACATTACCAAAATAGCAACATATATTAATCTATCTCATGTAGATTATACAAATCATCATCATCACTATTTGCATGGATTGAATATTCATGCATTCTCTCTCGCATACTAGCTCTCCTAAACGTTTGAATAAAATTTCATTCTTAAGCAACAATAGATGTCATGACACTTAGCAACAGTTTTCACACTTGATCCTTTCACTCGCCATTTCTCAACATAAATATTTCACAAAATATAATTTCATATCAATACACAATTCATATACTCATCATCAATACATGACCGTCCAAAATATTCATAATATGACATATCACATCGCATTCGCAATATTTCCATGCTTGAATATGTTAGCGGCAAAGATTATAAATCTCAAATATCACCCAACGACACAATATCAAAATCACCAACTCAAATCAGTAAGATATAGTATCACTTATGTTACCGGTCTCTTGTACTCCACAAAAATACTACATCAAGTGCGTACGTTCATTGGCATCACCGGTTATTCTCACTATCACATTCATCGTATGCCAACGTCCCTCTAACCACATTGGTTACAATAATAACAATTTCCATCATTTTATATCAAACTATGCACATAAGCATATAAATATCTTGTCACACTGACACAAAACCACAATCATGAATAAATCATGTGCTATGTCAGGATCGATTTCGGGGGTGGGTTGCCATTCCACACCCGAGTTCAACCAACTTGAGCTTCAATAGCTCGTGTTCTTGAAATAATGCACCGAGAGATTATATCGAGTTCGATTACAGAATCAAGCGGAAGACACTCAACATAACCCGATATATAACCAATTAAACATTTGAAAGGCATTTTAAAGATACCACTAATGTAAGGCCCCAACCCCTTAACTCGTCATTAGTGCATTTATGACGTCGTATGATTATAAACAAAAATTCATTCTAAAAAAGAATCATTACATGCTTCACATATTCTCCATGACATAAATAATACTCAGCATGGAATGATCACTTTTATGAGCAACAAGACTCAAGGTTCACCCATTATCATCACCATTGCACCACTTTTACATTGTGTGTTTTTATAAAAATTTGGGCAGAGTCTCCCCATAAATTGAGCTATACGAAAATGAAACACATCACAAATAACTCCCAGCCAGGGAAAAACACAATACTTAAAAGAAACCAAAACCCTAAGTAAGTTCACAGCCAGGGAAAACACCATACTAAGAAGACATCAAAAGTGGGCTTCAACACCCTTATACAGTCCATATACATGCATCCAGATGCTCACATACGAGCAATAAATAAATGAATATCCATCTAGTTGCATAAATAATGTATACCATTTACCCAACCTCATTCTACGCTTCAGGAAGCAATATTGTCCAACCAAGCTCGAGCTTGCTACGCCAAAATAACTTTGTAACTGTAATACCTGTTTCAACAGAAACAGCCCCCACACAGGGTGAGCATACCAACATCACACTACCCATATCATAACAATGCACAAAATCATGATAAGATCATAATATCACAATTCAAGAGTATTGAAAATCTATAAATATACTCCTGTAAAGTTTTGAATATGTATAGCTTCCACGCAATGTCCCTGCTTCAAACTTACACGCTTTCATACATAAAGTTTATAACGTCACTGAAAATATGATAATCAACCACACGATGAATTCAATACAACAATATTCTATTATTTATGCTCAATCATAAATAATTCCATATCAATGCAATTCTGTCTCTCAATCCATCTCACTCAACACTTTTTCATACTGGTCATGCCAAAGGCATACATACCCAACTCCATATCCGGATCACGTACATTTGCGTGTCCACCATACCACACATATCAAACTCAATTCACATATTCGTTTCCTTATATTCGGTCATCACAATTCAACAATATATGAATACTGGAATATGAAATAATTCATATTATACCTGCTCGTACGTCACCACGTACCTTATAGTCGACAACATGAACAAGTTACCCTCGACTTCCAGAAGTTCATGGAGTATCTATATTGAATATTAATTCAGTATTAGCGCATTAATAATACAATTGTTATCAATAGGTATTTCCAACTCCCAATCTAATACCGTGAATCGATAGCTCAATAAAATGGACATTGTCACATAATCAAGATAATCTATATTAGTCAAATCAACTACACAGTTAGTTTATACATTTGCCATTCAAATACTCAATAAAATCTCCAATTCATGCTATTGCACACATGCAATTATATTCATTAATATGCACTTCAATACATGTTTATAACACTCATTAACATGTATCTAATTCACTATTTACACGATGACACATGCTCTAAGTTATTAGCATCTCAAACCATAGCCCAATACTCTCCCAAACTCCATCATGATATGAGCCATAAAGTAGACTTTCTAACTAAACATTTTTATAGCTTTTGGCCAACAATTGAACTCCACTCAAGCATTATATCAAACACCTTATAAGCATGATTTTCAAGTTCCATTATAACCTTAATTGTTCAGCCATTACAGCCCATAACGTTCGGCCATGCAATCTAGACCACCTCATCAGTCAAATTTTGATCCATTAAAGCACATAAACTTGCCTACTAGCATATACACTGAAACACGCTCAAGCACACACAGTAACGCACGCACACGCACACAATCGCACACAGCGGATATTCGACCCATTTTCAGACGATTTTTCGACCCAACACATCGATTTTTCGACCCATAACAACATTTGGTTAAAGTCGAGCCAAAACATCAAATTTTGAACCATTTACAGCAGATATTTCCAATCCAAAAGCTGAATGAAAATCGCACAAAATAACCGAGCACAAAACGAAATGCAAGAGGAGAAATTAACTAACGAATCAAGAAGCATCAAACCATACCAACCTGAACAAAATTAATGCTTGCCCAAGGTGAAATCGACCCTACAGCATGGAGAGGAGTGTAAGGACCCTAATCCTTAAGTGCGGAATTAAGGCATAATAGAGCTAATAACAATGATCAGAGTAGAGTAAACAAGTTGAGTCTATGAGCTTAAGCCTTTACATGCCAAAATAAGGACTACCAAAAGGATTAATTACATTCCAATCAATGAATGTTCAACTATAGTTTTATACTACTCCTAGAGTAGATACTATCAAAAATAATCCTGTCCTTTCTGCCTCAAAAGAATGCTTCATAAGCTCACCACCTCAACCCGTTCAAGCCCATCTATCATGCCAAAAAGGTACCTACAAGGACAACCCCCAAACATGAGCAATAATAATCATTCATATTCAACACAATATGAAGATAAAGCGTAAATGCATAATCAATATGAAACACTTCCTGTTTCTCCTGCATTTCAAACGCTTCCCGTTTGGTTGTCCCTGTACCAGAACTCATGAGTATAATCAATAGATTATTTTTCAATGGCCAAAACATGTCATGACATCATATACCATCTCAACTGTACCACATATTGGTCACCATTCCCTAGTCTGTCCATCACAGTGTATTTTAATGCCCCTCGCTTATATTCATATGGGCGGCATAGGATAACCTCGCTACAATGGACATGCGGCGCTCCCACCCCTCGCTTCACAGAGAGCGGCAAATACCCTTTCCTCGCCCCATATGACAACCACGCTCAAATGTGACATGCGGCGCTCCCACCCCTCGCTTCACATTTAGCGGAACCAATACAAAAAGCGGCAAGCATTAAAATCATCAAAGGATGACCACGACTCATGGGATGTGCATCCAATAATCATAATATGCATCTAACATCAATATGCATAAGTTACCATGTATATGCATCCACAATGCAATACCTCATATGGCATAAATCAACATGTATATGCATCCACAATGCAATACCACATATATACTCGCATCCACAATGCAGAAACAATGAGTATATAAAATACATGTTACCGTTGGGTGCCTGTACGTCCACTACGTACCTTTCCAAAATGTGGAATGTGGTTGGACCTCAATTCCTTGGCTGCGTTGCCACCTGGGTTGGTTCTACATATTCACAAATACCAATATTAGAACCCAATAATAGTCCAATACCAAAAATCCCACAAAAACACCCAAAAACACCATTTTTGGTGTCTCGCGATCGATCGCCATCAAGCCCCGATCGATCGCGAGAACACACTGTCTCGCCCAACAATTTTGCACAGGCCGCGATCGATCGGCGCTAGCTCCGCGATCGATCGCGGATTGTGCAAAATTGTTGGGCGAGACAGTGTGTTCTCGCGATCGATCGGGGCTTGATGGCGATCGATCGCGAGACACCAAAAATGGTGTTTTTGGGTGTTTTTGTGGGATTTTTGGTATTGGACTATTATTGGGTTCTAATATTGGTATTTGTGAATATGTAGAACCAACCCAGGTGGCAACGCAGCCAAGGAATTGAGGTCCAACCACATTCCACATTTTGGAAAGGTACGTAGTGGACGTACGGGCACCCAACGGTAACATGTATTTTATATACTCATTGTTTATGCATTGTGGATGCGAGTATATATGTGGTATTGCATTGTGGATGCATATACATGTTGATTTATGCCATATGAGGTATTGCATTGTGGATGCATATACATGGTAATTTATGCATATTGATGTTAGATGCATATTATGATTATTGGATGCACATCCCATGAGTCGTGGTCATCCTTTGATGATTTTAATGCTTGCCGCTTTTTGTATTGGTTCCGCTAAATGTGAAGCGAGGGGTGGGAGCGCCGCATGTCACATTTGAGCGTGGTTGTCATATGGGGCGAGGAAAGGGTATTTGCCGCTCTCTGTGAAGCGAGGGGTGGGAGCGCCGCATGTCCATTGTAGCGAGGTTATCCTATGCCGCCCATATGAATATAAGCGAGGGGCATTAAAATAAACTGTGATGGACAGACTAGGGAATGGTGACCAATATGTGGTACAGTTGAGATGGTATATGATGTCATGACATGTTTTGGCCATTGAAAAATAATCTATTGATTATACTCATGAGTTCTGGTACAGGGACAACCAAACGGGAAGCGTTTGAAATGCAGGGGAAACAGGAAGTGTTTCATATTGATTATGCATTTACGCTTTATCTTCATATTGTGTTGAATATGAATGATTATTATTGCTCATGTTTGGGGGTTGTCCTTGTAGGTACCTTTTTGGCATGATAGATGGGCTTGAACGGGTTGAGGTGGTGAGCTTATGAAGCATTCTTTTGAGGCAGAAAGGACAGGATTATTTTTGATAGTATCTACTCTAGGAGTAGTATAAAACTATAGTTGAACATTCATTGATTGGAATGTAATTAATCCTTTTGGTAGTCCTTATTTTGGCATGTAAAGGCTTAAGCTCATAGACTCAACTTGTTTACTCTACTCTGATCATTGTTATTAGCTCTATTATGCCTTAATTCCGCACTTAAGGATTAGGGTCCTTACAAGGAGCGAACGAGGCGATGAAAAATAGGAAGGGGGGAGAAAGGTTTTGGTATATGATCGATTATTTTAGTGTGTTAATGGAGGAGTGTGTGTGTTTTCTTTTCCCAATCTAATATAAAACCCCCCACACTTGATTTAAATCAATACCATCTTTTAATTTAATCAAACAATTATTCTCATTCTCAATTAATAGCATCACCATTTTTTGCAACTTACCATGAATTTAACTTGCACAGGATTCACCCCGAAAATATTTATTCAAATTCCAGTCCCAGCATATGATGCTCAATAATTTAAACATTTACATCTCCATCTCAAATTTTTATTTTCAAATTAAATCCATATTCATTACTTCAAGAAAACCCACCTTAAATTTAAATTATAACACAAGTTCCCAGGGAAGTATTTATTCCTCTCCGAACCAAAACATAAATCCCGAGAATTTGGTTCCACCACTAACTCCCAATCTACCTCAATTAAATCAAGTAATTAAATAATTAATAATTTTCGGGCATTACATTTCTCTCCAACTAAAAAGATTTTGATCTCGAAATTTAAATGCATGCTTACCGTAAAAGCAAACTGTAAAATTTTACTTACCGTTATACAGCTCAAAATAATGACTTGACCATCTGTAGGAGGACAGTCATCCGAATCATCACGGCTCACACGTGCTCCATTACGCCGACTATCGCAAGACTGCAAATCACACCACTTTATCACCTTTTAACATTACCATCCAATGAGCCAACATATATTAATACTACTGTCATGTAGATTATACAAGATCAATAATCATCATCTTATTTGCCATGGATTGAATATTCCATGCATTCTCTCTCGCTACTGGCTCTTCCTAAAGAATGTTTGATTATGTTCTTCTCTAACATCTAAGCAACAATAGATGTCATGAACTAGAATAGTCAATCCCCTTTTTCACGTTCACTCGCTTATCGCATCCCTTCATTTTTTTTTTCATAGCATATAAATTTTTTTTGATCAAGTCATTCCCTTCAATCCACAGTGTTACATGTATTCTGTTAACCAGTCTCAGTAATCGTTTACATTTATTCAATAATATGACATTTAATATCGCAATAACACCATGCTAGCCCTGTTCAACTTTATTTATATTTAGAAGCTTCTTCCTATGAATAACTCATAAAGAGAATTGCCATTAACTCGTAAAAGTCAACACTTACAGTGTTTAATTATCAAGCTTATTTGTCTTACTTCAGTACCTGTGTACTCACATCGGTACAGTTTCCTTGCACAAAATCTTAATCTGTCATAATACTTTCATCGTAGTACACATCATATGATTACCAAATTATGCACGCTATGCACATCATGTGTATGTCAAAAAGTATAGTGATACATCAACGCTTTTATCGTAAAATATCGTCATACCGATGTGATTGCAAAAGTATGCAATCTATACCAACATCGTCATATCGTACACCACCATTGTCTGTATGAAACAACGGTACTCTTGAGCCCCTAACATCAACCTCTCATAATCATCTTCTGGATATTATCTGGTGCAAAGTAATTACTAGAAAGCCCATTAGTAATTCTCACATATGCCCATCAATATTATACGTACCAATAACCACATTCATCAATATCAAATCACAATGAATGGTCTAACATTAATATTCTTATGTCATGATTATATGCCATCTAAAACAAGGCATCAACATCAATATCGAATAATCCGTGTCATAACTTTGTAGATCAAATCATCTACAATGTACATTAGCATCATAGCATCATACTCATCACGGTACCCACATGCTCCTAAGTATCAATCTTTCCACATTACATCACCCAACCATCATCTGCTATGGAACAAGTAGTAAAACTACCCTCATTAGTATTTCTCAAATACTCATAAAATAACCACGTACCTTGTCATTTACGCATTATTGATATTCGTAATATTTCCGTCATCAAACATTAATATCTCTGCGTCAAAAGTTTCACGCAATCCTGTACACATCATGCTACAACAGACTATCACATTTCTGTGTGATTTAAAATTCAACAAAATACCATTTCATAAATGAATAACATATCATGGTGTAGTATGTATTCATGATTTCTCATACCTCAGTCTCATCGCATATATCATTATTTATATGCCTTCCAGTTTCTAACACAATATCAAAATGATCACACGTCCACACAGGACATTCGTAGCGATCTCACGTCATCCCGTGACTTTCCATATCATCTCATAACCTGTTCATTAATCTCATTCCAACATTGTTACATTTAACTCAACATAACGTGATTAACGGATCATTAATCTCACAATATACAGAACAATCATGTTTTCATAAACCAATATCATTTCAATCTCTTCCTCAATTCTTCTTCATCTTTAAATTGGTTCTCATAGACCATATCAATCATTCAAGATAATTCACAATCCACATAAATCAAACATGTTAAACCAAACGAAATGATTTACATCAATTCCTCGTTCCCGTGAACATTCCAATATCCTCTTGGGCCTTTACATCTCATGTATCCAAGGAACAACAATAACACAATGTCCACTGCTATCTGAAATCAACACATCATCAATATACATCGCTAACACTAGCATACATAATCTCATCTCCACGACGGGCATGCACAATATCATCGCCACTACTGGCATGCATAATCTCATCGTCAATACGGGCATCCATATAATATCCATAATCACGATGAATAAAATTACATTCTTAAAACAATAAGATGTAATAACACTTACTGCACACAGTGGATTCACACTTGATCCTTTAAGCTGTCCATGTTCTCAACATAAATATCTCACAAAATATAATTTCATATCAATACACAATTGATATACTCATCATCAATAACATGACCGTCCAAAATATTCACCGCCTCGACATATCAGCGGCATTCGCAATATTTCCATCGCTTGAATATGTTAGCGGCAAAGATTATAAATCTCAAATATCACCCAACGACACAATATCAAAATCACCAACTCAAATCAGTAAGATATAGTATCACTTATGTTACCGGTCTCTTGTACTCCACAAAAATACTACATCAAGTGCGTACGTTCATTGGCATCACCGGTTATTCTCACTATCACATTCATCGTATGCCAACGTCCCTCTAACCACATTGGTTAGCAATAATAACAATTTCCATCATTTTATATCAAACTATGCACATAAGCATATAAATATCTTGTCACACTGACACAAAACCACAATCATGAATAAATCATGTGCTATGTCAGGATCGATTTCGGGGGTGGGTTGCATTCCACACCCGAGTTCAACCAACTTGAGCTTCAATAGCTCGTGTTCTTGAAATAATGCACCGAGAGATTATATCGAGTTCGATTACAGAATCAAGTGGAAGACACTCAACATAACCCGATATATAACCAATTAAACATTTGAAAGGCATTTTAAAGATACCACTAATGTAAGGCCCCAACCCCTTAACTCGTCATTAGTGCATTTATGACGTCGTATGATTATAAACAAAAATTCATTCTAAAAAAGAATCATTACATGCTTCACATATTCTCCATGACATAAATAATACTCAGCATGGAATGATCACTTTTATGAGCAACAAGACTCAAGGTTCACCCATTATCATCACCATTGCACCACTTTTACATTGTGTGTTTTTATAAAAATTTGGGCAGAGTCTCCCCATAAATTGAGCTATACGAAAATGAAACACATCACAAATAACTCCCAGCCAGGGAAAAACACAATACTTAAAAGAAACCAAAACCCTAAGTAAGTTCACAGCCAGGGAAAACACCATACTAAGAAGACATCAAAAGTGGGCTTAAACACCCTTATACAGTCCATATACATGCATCCAGATGCTCACATACGAGCAATAAATAAATGAATATCCATCTAGTTGCATAAATAATGTATACCATTTACCCAACCTCATTCTACGCTTCAGGAAGCAATATTGTCCAACCAAGCTCGAGCTTGCTACGCCAAAATAACTTTGTAACTGTAATACCTGTTTCAACAGAAACAGCCCCACACAGGGTGAGCATACCAACATCACACTACCCATATCATAACAATGCACAAAATCATGATAAGATCATATATCACAATTCAAGAGTATTGAAAATCTATAAATATACTCCCTGTAAAGTTTTGAATCTGTATAGCTTCCACGCAATGTCCCTGCTTCAAACTTACACGCTTTCATACATAAAGTTTATAACGTCACTGAAAATATGATAATCAACCACACGATGAATTCAATACAACAATATTCTATTATTTATGCTCAATCATAAATAATTCCATATCAATGCAATTCTGTCTATCAATCCATCTCACTCAACACTTTTTCATACTGGTCATGCCAAAGGCATACATACCCAACTCCATATCCGGATCACGTACATTTGCGTGTCCACCATACCACACATATCAAACTCAATTCACATATTCGTTTCCTTATATTCGGTCATCACAATTCAACAATATATGAATACTGGAATATGAAATAATTCATATTATACCTGCTCGTACGTCACCACGTACCTTATAGTCGACAACATGAACAAGTTACCCTCGACTTCCAGAAGTTCATGGAGTATCTATATTGAATATTAATTCAGTATTAGCGCATTAATAATACAATTGTTATCAATAGGTATTTCCAACTCCCAATCTAATACCGTGAATCGATAGCTCAATAAAATGGACATTGTCACATAATCAAGATAATCTATATTAGTCAAATCAACTACACAGTTAGTTTATACATTTGCCATTCAAATACTCAATAAAATCTCCAATTCATGCTATTGCACACATGCAATTATATTCATTAATATGCACTTTAATACATGTTTATAACACTCATTAACATGTATCTAATTCACTATTTACACGATGACACATGCTCTAAGTTATTAGCATCTCAAACCATAGCCCAATACTCTCCCAAACTCCATCATGATATGAGCCATAAAGTAGACTTTCTAACTAAACATTTTTATAGCTTTTGGCCAACAATTGAACTCCACTCAAGCATTATATCAAACACCTTATAAGCATGATTTTCAAGTTCCATTATAACCTTAATTGTTCAGCCATTACAGCCCATAACGTTCGGCCATGCAATCTAGACCACCTCATCAGTCAAATTTTGATCCATTAAAGCACATAAACTTGCCTACTAGCATATACACTGAAACACGCTCAAGCACACACAGTAACGCACGCACACGCACACAATCGCACACAGCGGATATTCGACCCATTTTCAGACGATTTTTCGACCCAACACATCGATTTTTCGACCCATAACAACATTTGGTTAAAGTCGAGCCAAAACATCAAATTTTTGAACCATTTACAGCAGATATTTCCAATCCAAAAGCTGAATGAAAATCGCACAAAATAACCGAGCACAAAACGAAATGCAAGAGGAGAAATTAACTAACGAATCAAGAAGCATCAAACCATACCAACCTGAACAAAATTAATGCTTGCCCAAGGTGAAATCGACCCTACAGCATGGAGAGGAGTGTAAGGACCCTAATCCTTAAGTGCGGAATTAAGGCATAATAGAGCTAATAACAATGATCAGAGTAGAGTAAACAAGTTGAGTCTATGAGCTTAAGCCTTTACATGCCAAAATAAGGACTACCAAAAGGATTAATTACATTCCAATCAATGAATGTTCAACTATAGTTTTATACTACTCCTAGAGTAGATACTATCAAAAATAATCCTGTCCTTTCTGCCTCAAAAGAATGCTTCATAAGCTCACCACCTCAACCCGTTCAAGCCCATCTATCATGCCAAAAAGGTACCTACAAGGACAACCCCCAAACATGAGCAATAATAATCATTCATATTCAACACAATATGAAGATAAAGCGTAAATGCATAATCAATATGAAACACTTCCTGTTTCCCCTGCATTTCAAACGCTTCCCGTTTGGTTGTCCCTGTACCAGAACTCATGAGTATAATCAATAGATTATTTTTCAATGGCCAAAACATGTCATGACATCATATACCATCTCAACTGTACCACATATTGGTCACCATTCCCTAGTCTGTCCATCACAGTGTATTTTAATGCCCCTCGCTTATATTCATATGGGCGGCATAGGATAACCTCGCTACAATGGACATGCGGCGCTCCCACCCCTCGCTTCACAGAGAGCGGCAAATACCCTTTCCTCGCCCCATATGACAACCACGCTCAAATGTGACATGCGGCGCTCCCACCCCTCGCTTCACATTTAGCGGAACCAATACAAAAAGCGGCAAGCATTAAAATCATCAAAGGATGACCACGACTCATGGGATGTGCATCCAATAATCATAATATGCATCTAACATCAATATGCATAAATTACCATGTATATGCATCCACAATGCAATACCTCATATGGCATAAATCAACATGTATATGCATCCACAATGCAATACCACATATATACTCGCATCCACAATGCAGAAACAATGAGTATATAAAATACATGTTACCGTTGGGTGCCTGTACGTCCACTACGTACCTTTCCAAAATGTGGAATGTGGTTGGACCTCAATTCCTTGGCTGCGTTGCCACCTGGGTTGGTTCTACATATTCACAAATACCAATATTAGAACCCAATAATAGTCCAATACCAAAAATCCCACAAAAACACCCAAAAACACCATTTTTGGTGTCTCGCGATCGATCGCCATCAAGCCCCGATCGATCGCGAGAACACACTGTCTCGCCCAACAATTTTGCACAGGCCGCGATCGATCGGCGCTAGCTCCGCGATCGATCGCGGATTGTGCAAAATTGTTGGGCGAGACAGTGTGTTCTCGCGATCGATCGGGGCTTGATGGCGATCGATCGCGAGACACCAAAAATGGTGTTTTTGGGTGTTTTTGTGGGATTTTTGGTATTGGACTATTATTGGGTTCTAATATTGGTATTTGTGAATATGTAGAACCAACCCAGGTGGCAACGCAGCCAAGGAATTGAGGTCCAACCACATTCCACATTTTGGAAAGGTACGTAGTGGACGTACGGGCACCCAACGGTAACATGTATTTTATATACTCATTGTTTATGCATTGTGGATGCCAGTATATATGTGGTATTGCATTGTGGATGCATATACATGTTGATTTATGCCATATGAGGTATTGCATTGTGGATGCATATACATGGTAATTTATGCATATTGATGTTAGATGCATATTATGATTATTGGATGCACATCCCATGAGTCGTGGTCATCCTTTGATGATTTTAATGCTTGCCGCTTTTTGTATTGGTTCCGCTAAATGTGAAGCGAGGGGTGGGAGCGCCGCATGTCACATTTGAGCGTGGTTGTCATATGGGGCGAGGAAAGGGTATTTGCCGCTCTCTGTGAAGCGAGGGGTGGGAGCGCCGCATGTCCATTGTAGCGAGGTTATCCTATGCCGCCCATATGAATATAAGCGAGGGGCATTAAAATACACTGTGATGGACAGACTAGGGAATGGTGACCAATATGTGGTACAGTTGAGATGGTATATGATGTCATGACATGTTTTGGCCATTGAAAAATAATCTATTGATTATACTCATGAGTTCTGGTACAGGGACAACCAAACGGGAAGCGTTTGAAATGCAGGGGAAACAGGAAGTGTTTCATATTGATTATGCATTTACGCTTTATCTTCATATTGTGTTGAATATGAATGATTATTATTGCTCATGTTTGGGGGTTGTCCTTGTAGGTACCTTTTTGGCATGATAGATGGGCTTGAACGGGTTGAGGTGGTGAGCTTATGAAGCATTCTTTTGAGGCAGAAAGGACAGGATTATTTTTGATAGTATCTACTCTAGGAGTAGTATAAAACTATAGTTGAACATTCATTGATTGGAATGTAATTAATCCTTTTGGTAGTCCTTATTTTGGCATGTAAAGGCTTAAGCTCATAGACTCAACTTGTTTACTCTACTCTGATCATTGTTATTAGCTCTATTATGCCTTAATTCCGCACTTAAGGATTAGGGTCCTTACAAGGAGCGAACGAGGCGATGAAAAATAGGAAGGGGGGAGAAAGGTTTTGGTATATGATCGATTATTTTAGTGTGTTAATGGAGGAGTGTGTGTGTTTTCTTTTCCCAATCTAATATAAAACCCCCCACACTTGATTTAAATCAATACCATCTTTTAATTTAATCAAACAATTATTCTCATTCTCAATTAATAGCATCACCATTTTTTGCAACTTACCATGAATTTAACTTGCACAGGATTCACCCCGAAAATATTTATTCAAATTCCAGTCCCAGCATATGATGCTCAATAATTTAAACATTTACATCTCCATCTCAAATTTTTATTTTCAAATTAAATCCATATTCATTACTTCAAGAAAACCCACCTTAAATTTAAATTATAACACAAGTTCCCAGGGAAGTATTTATTCCTCTCCGAACCAAAACATAAATCCCGAGAATTTGGTTCCACCACTAACTCCCAATCTACCTCAATTAAATCAAGTAATTAAATAATTAATAATTTTCGGGCATTACATTTCTCTCCAACTAAAAAGATTTTGATCTCGAAATTTAAATGCATGCTTACCGTAAAAGCAAACTGTAAAATTTTACTTACCGTTATACAGCTCAAAATAATGACTTGACCATCTGTAGGAGGACAGTCATCCGAATCATCACGGCTCACACGTGCTCCATTACGCCGACTATCGCAAGACTGCAAATCACACCACTTTATCACCTTTTAACATTACCATCCAATGAGCCAACATATATTAATACTACTGTCATGTAGATTATACAAGATCAATAATCATCATCTTATATGCCATGGATTGAATATTCCATGCATTCTCTCTCGCTACTGGCTCTTCCTAAAGAATGTTTGATTATGTTCTTCTCTAACATCTAAGCAACAATAGATGTCATGAACTAGAATAGTCAATCCCCTTTTTCACGTTCACTCGCTTATCGCATCCCTTCATTTTTTTTTTCATAGCATATAAATTTTTTTTGATCAAGTCATTCCCTTCAATCCACAGTGTTACATGTATTCTGTTAACCAGTCTCAGTAATCGTTTACATTTATTCAATAATATGACATTTAATATCGCAATAACACCATGCTAGCCCTGTTCAACTTTATTTATATTTAGAAGCTTCTTCCTATGAATAACTCATAAAGAGAATTGCCATTAACTCGTAAAAGTCAACACTTACAGTGTTTAATTATCAAGCTTATTTGTCTTACTTCAGTACCTGTGTACTCACATCGGTACAGTTTCCTTGCACAAAATCTTAATCTGTCATAATACTTTCATCGTAGTACACATCATATGATTACCAAATTATGCACGCTATGCACATCATGTGTATGTCAAAAAGTATAGTGATACATCAACGCTTTTATCGTAAAATATCGTCATACCGATGTGATTGCAAAAGTATGCAATCTATACCAACATCGTCATATCGTACACCACCATTGTCTGTATGAAACAACGGTACTCTTGAGCCCCTAACATCAACCTCTCATAATCATCTTCTGGATATTATCTGGTGCAAAGTAATTACTAGAAAGCCCATTAGTAATTCTCACATATGCCCATCAATATTATACGTACCAATAACCACATTCATCAATATCAATCACAATGAATGGTCTAACATTAATATTCTTATGTCATGATTATATGCCATCTAAAACAAGGCATCAACATCAATATCGAATAATCCGTGTCATAACTTTGTAGATCAAATCATCTACAATGTACATTAGCATCATAGCATCATACTCATCACGGTACCCACATGCTCCTAAGTATCAATCTTTCCACATTACATCACCCAACCATCATCTGCTATGGAACAAGTAGTAAAACTACCCTCATTAGTATTTCTCAAATACTCATAAAATAACCACGTACCTTGTCATTTACGCATTATTGATATTCGTAATATTTCCGTCATCAAACATTAATATCTCTGCGTCAAAAGTTTCACGCAATCCTATACACATCATGCTACAACAGACTATCACATTTCTGTGTGATTTAAAATTCAACAAAATACCATTTCATAAATGAATAACATATCATGGTGTAGTATGTATTCATGATTTCTCATACCTCAGTCTCATCGCATATATCATTATTTATATGCCTTCCAGTTTCTAACACAATATCAAAATGATCACACGTCCACACAGGACATTCGTAGCAATCTCACGTCATCCCGTGACTTTCCATATCATCTCATAACCTGTTCATTAATCTCATTCCAACATTGTTACATTTAACTCAACATAACGTGATTAACGGATCATTAATCTCACAATATACAGAACAATCATGTTTTCATAAACCAATATCATTTCAATCTCTTCCTCAATTCTTCTTCATCTTTAAATTGGTTCTCATAGACCATATCAATCATTCAAGATAATTCACAATCCACATAAATCAAACATGTTAAACCAAACGAAATGATTTACATCAATTCCTCGTTCCCGTGAACATTCCAATATCCTCTTGGGCCTTTACATCTCATGTATCCAAGGAACAACAATAACACAATGTCCACTGCTATCTGAAATCAACACATCATCAATATACATCGCTAACACTAGCATATATAATCTCATCTCCACGACGGGCATGCACAATATCATCGCCACTACTGGCATGCATAATCTCATCGTCAATACGGGCATCCATATAATATCCATAATCACGATGAATAAAATTACATTCTTAAAACAATAAGATGTAATAACACTTACTGCACACAGTGGATTCACACTTGATCCTTTAAGCTGTCCATGTTCTCAACATAAATATCTCACAAAATATAATTTCATATCAATACACAATTGATATACTCATCATCAATAACATGACCGTCCAAAATATTCACCGCCTCGACATATCAGCGGCATTCGCAATATTTCCATCGCTTGAATATGTTAGCGGCAAAGATTATAAATCTCAAATATCACCCAACGACACAATATCAAAATCACCAACTCAAATCAGTAAGATATAGTATCACTTATGTTACCGGTCTCTTGTACTCCACAAAAATACTACATCAAGTGCGTACGTTCATTGGCATCACCGGTTATTCTCACTATCACATTCATCGTATGCCAACGTCCTTCTAACCACATTGGTTAGCAATAATAACAATTTCCATCATTTTATATCAAACTATGCACATAAGCATATAAATATCTTGTCACACTGACACAAAACCACAATCATGAATAAATCATGTGCTATGTCAGGATCGATTTCGGGGGTGGGTTGCCATTCCACACCCGAGTTCAACCAACTTGAGCTTCAATAGCTCGTGTTCTTGAAATAATGCACCGAGAGATTATATCGAGTTCGATTACAGAATCAAGTGGAAGACACTCAACATAACCCGATATATAACCAATTAAACATTTGAAAGGCATTTTAAAGATACCACTAATGTAAGGCCCCAACCCCTTAACTCGTCATTAGTGCATTTATGACGTCGTATGATTATAAACAAAAATTCATTCTAAAAAAGAATCATTACATGCTTCACATATTCTCCATGACATAAATAATACTCAGCATGGAATGATCACTTTTATGAGCAACAAGACTCAAGGTTCACCCATTATCATCACCATTGCACCACTTTTACATTGTGTGTTTTTATAAAAATTTGGGCAGAGTCTCCCCATAAATTGAGCTATACGAAAATGAAACACATCACAAATAACTCCCAGCCAGGGAAAAACACAATACTTAAAAGAAACCAAAACCCTAAGTATGTTCACAGCCAGGGAAAACACCATACTAAGAAGACATCAAAAGTGGGCTTCAACACCCTTATACAGTCCATATACATGCATCCAGATGCTCACATACGAGCAATAAATAAATGAATATCCATCTAGTTGCATAAATAATGTATACCATTTACCCAACCTCATTCTACGCTTCAGGAAGCAATATTGTCCAACCAAGCTCGAGCTTGCTACGCCAAAATAACTTTGTAACTGTAATACCTGTTTCAACAGAAACAGCCCCCACACAAGTTGAGCATACCAACATCACACTACCCATATCATAACAATGCACAAAATCATGATAAGATCATATATCACAATTCAAGAGTATTGAAAATCTATAAATATACTCCCTGTAAAGTTTTGAATCTGTATAGCTTCCACGCAATGTCCCTGCTTCAAACTTACACGCTTTCATACATAAAGTTTATAACGTCACTGAAAATATGATAATCAACCACACGATGAATTCAATACAACAATATTCTATTATTTATGCTCAATCATAAATAATTCCATATCAATGCAATTCTGTCTATCAATCCATCTCACTCAACACTTTTTCATACTGGTCATGCCAAAGGCATACATACCCAACTCCATATCCGGATCACGTACATTTGCGTGTCCACCATACCACACATATCAAACTCAATTCACATATTCGTTTCCTTATATTCGGTCATCACAATTCAACAATATATGAATACTGGAATATGAAATAATTCATATTATACCTGCTCGTACGTCACCACGTACCTTATAGTCGACAACATGAACAAGTTACCCTCGACTTCCAGAAGTTCATGGAGTATCTATATTGAATATTAATTCAGTATTAGCGCATTAATAATACAATTGTTATCAATAGGTATTTCCAACTCCCAATCTAATACCGTGAATCGATAGCTCAATAAAATGGACATTGTCACATAATCAAGATAATCTATATTAGTCAAATCAACTACACAGTTAGTTTATACATTTGCCATTCAAATACTCAATAAAATCTCCAATTCATGCTATTGCACACATGCAATTATATTCATTAATATGCACTTTAATACATGTTTATAACACTCATTAACATGTATCTAATTCACTATTAACACGATGACACATGCTCTAAGTTATTAGCATCTCAAACCATAGCCCAATACTCTCCCAAACTCCATCATGATATGAGCCATAAAGTAGACTTTCTAACTAAACATTTTTATAGCTTTTGGCCAACAATTGAACTCCACTCAAGCATTATATCAAACACCTTATAAGCATGATTTTCAAGTTCCATTATAACCTTAATTGTTCAGCCATTACAGCCCCTAACGTTCGGCCATGCAATCTAGACCACCTCATCAGTCAAATTTTGATCCATTAAAGCACATAAACTTGCCTACTAGCATATACACTGAAACACGCTCAAGCACACACAGTAACGCACGCACACGCACACAATCGCACACAGCGGATATTCGACCCATTTTCAGACGATTTTTCGACCCAACACATCGATTTTTCGACCCATAACAACATTTGGTTAAAGTCGAGCCAAAACATCAAATTTTTGAACCATTTACAGCAGATATTTCCAATCCAAAAGCTGAATGAAAATCGCACAAAATAACCGAGCACAAAACGAAATGCAAGAGGAGAAATTAACTAACGAATCAAGAAGCATCAAACCATACCAACCTGAACAAAATTAATGCTTGCCCAAGGTGAAATCGACCCTACAGCATGGAGAGGAGCGAACGAGGCGATGAAAAATAGGAAGGGGGGAGAAAGGTTTTGGTATATGATCGATTATTTTAGTGTGTTAATGGAGGAGTGTGTGTGTTTTCTTTTCCCAATCTAATATAAAACCCCCCACACTTGATTTAAATCAATACCATCTTTTAATTTAATCAAACAATTATTCTCATTCTTAATTAATAGCATCACCATTTTTTGCAACTTACCATGAATTTAACTTGCACAGGATTCACCCCGAAAATATTTATTCAAATTCCAGTCCCAGCATATGATGCTCAATAATTTAAACATTTACATCTCCATCTCAAATTTTTATTTTCAAATTAAATCCATATTCATTACTTCAAGAAAACCCACCTTAAATTTAAATTATAACACAAGTTCCCAGGGAAGTATTTATTCCTCTCCGAACCAAAACATAAATCCCGAGAATTTGGTTCCACCACTAACTCCCAATCTACCTCAATTAAATCAAGTAATTAAATAATTAATAATTTTCGGGCATTACATTTCTCTCCAACTAAAAAGATTTCAATCTCGAAATTTAAATGCATGCTTACCGTAAAAGCAAACTGTACAATTTTACTTACCGTTATACAGCTCAAAATAATGACTTGACCATCTGTAGGAGGACAGTCATCCGAATCATCACGGCTCACACGTGCTCCATTACACCGACTATCGCAAGACTGCAAATCACACCACTTTATCACCTTTTAACATTACCATCCAATGAGCCAACATATATTAATACTACTGTCATGTAGATTATACAAGATCAATCATCATCATCTTATTTGCCATGGATTGAATATTCCATGCATTCTCTCTCGCTACTGGCTCTTCCTAAAGAATGTTTGATTATGTTTTTCTGTAACATCTAAGCAACAATAGATGTCATGAACTAGAATAGTCAATCCCCTTTTTCACGTTCACTCGCTTATCGCATCCCTTCATTTTTTTTCATAGCATATAATTTTTTTTGATCAAGTCATTCCCTTCAATCCACATTGTTACATGTATTCTGTTAACCAGTCTCAGTAATCGTTTACATTTATTCAATAATATGACATTTAATATCGCAATAACACCATGCTAGCCCTGTTCAACTTTATTTATATTTAGAAGCTTCTTCCTATGAATAACTCATAAAGAGAATTGCCATTAACTCGTAAAAGTCAACACTTACAGTGTTTAATTATCAAGCTTATTTGTCTTACTTCAGTACCTGTGTACTCACATCGGTACAGTTTCCTTGCACAAAATCTTAATCTGTCATAATACTTTCATCGTAGTACACATCATATGATTACCAAATTATGCACGCTATGCACATCATGTGTATGTCAAAAAGTATAGTGATACATCAACGCTTTTATCGTAAAATATCGTCATACCGATGTGATTGCAAAAGTATGCAATCTATACCAACATCGTCATATCGTACACCACCATTGTCTGTATGAAACAACGGTACTCTTGAGCCCCTAACATCAACCTCTCATAATCATCTTCTGGATATTATCTGGTGCAAAGTAATTACTAGAAAGCCCATTAGTAATTCTCACATATGCGCATCAATATTATACGTACCAATAACCACATTCATCAATATCAAATCACAATGAATGGTCTAACATTAATATTCTTATGTCATGATTATATGCCATCTAAAACAAGGCATCAACATCAATATCGAATAATCCGTGTCATAACTTTGTAGATCAAATCATCTACAATGTACATTAGCATCATAGCATCATACTCATCACGGTACCCACATGCTCCTAAGTATCAATCTTTCCACATTACATCACCCAACCATCATCTGCTATGGAACAAGTAGTAAAACTACCCTCATTAGTATTTCTCAAATACTCATAACATAACCACGTACCTTGTCATTTACGCATTATTGATATTCGTAATATTTCCGTCATCAAACATTAATATCCCTGCGTTAAAAGTTTCACGCAATCCTGTACACATCATGCTACAACAGACTATCACATTTCTGTGTGATTTAAAATTCAACAAAATACCATTTCATAAATGAATAACATATCATGGTGTAGTATGTATTCATGATTTCTCATACCTCAGTCTCATCGCATATATCATTATTTATATGCCTTCCAGTTTCTAACACAATATCAAAATGATCACACGTCCACACAGGACATTCGTAGCGATCTCACGTCATCCCGTGACTTTCCATATCATCTCATAACCTGTTCATTAATCTCATTCCAACATTGTTACATTTAACTCAACATAACGTGATTAACGGATCATTAATCTCACAATATACAGAACAATCATGTTTTCATAAACCAATATCATTTCAATCTCTTCCTCAATTCTTCTTCATCTTTAAATTGGTTCTCATAGACCATATCAATCAATCAAGATAATTCACAATCCACATAAATCAAACATGTTAAACCAAACGAAATGATTTACATCAATTCCTCGTTCCCGTGAACATTCCAATATCCTCTTGGGCCTTTACATCTCATGTATCCAAGGAACAACAATAACACAATGTCCACTGCTATCTGAAATCAACACATCATCAATATACATCGCTAACACTAGCATACATAATCTCATCTCCACGACGGGCATGCACAATATCATCACCACTACTGGCATGCATAATCTCATCGTCAATACGGGGATCCATATAATATCCATAATCACGATGAATAAAATTACATTCTTAAAACAATAAGATGTAATAACACTTACTGCACACAGTGGATTTACACTTGATCCTTTAAGCTGTCCATGTTCTCAACATAAATATCTCACAAAATATAATTTCATATCAATACACAATTGATATACTCATCATCAATAACATGACCGTCCAAAATATTCATCGCCTCGACATATCAGCGGCATTCGCAATATTTCCATCGCTTGAATATGTTAGCGGCAAAGATTATAAATCTCAAATATCACCCAACGACACAATATCAAAATCACCAACTCAAATCAGTAAGATATAGTATCACTTATGTTACCGGTCTCTTGTACTCCACAAAAATACTACATCAAGTGCGTACGTTCATTGGCATCACCGGTTATTCTCACTATCACATTCATCGTATGCCAACGTCCCTCTAACCACATTGGTTAGCAATAATAACAATTTCCATCATTTTATATCAAACTATGCACATAAGCATATAAATATCTTGTCACACTGACACAAAACCACAATCATGAATAAATCATGTGCTATGTCAGGATCGATTTCGGGGGTGGGTTGTCATTCCACACCCGAGTTCAACCAACTTGAGCTTCAATAGCTCGTGTTCTTGAAATAATGCACCGAGAGATTATATCGAGTTCGATTTCAGAATCAAGCGGAAGACACTCAACATAACCCGATATATAACCAATTAAACATTTGAAAGGCATTTTAAAGATACCACTAATGTAAGGCCCCAACCCCTTAACTCGTCATTAGTGCATTTATGACGTCGTATGATTATAAACAAAAATTCATTCTAAAAAAGAATCATGACATGCTTCACATATTCTCCATGACATAAATAATACTCAGCATGGAATGATCACTTTTATGAGCAACAAGACTCAAGGTTCACCCATTATCATCACCATTGCACCACTTTTACATTGTGTGTTTTTATAAAAATTTGGGCAGAGTCTCCCCATAAATTGAGCTATACGAAAATGAAACACATCACAAATAACTCCCAGCCAGGGAAAAACACAATACTTAAAAGAAACCAAAACCCTAAGTAAGTTCACAGCCAGGGAAAACACCATACTAAGAAGACATCAAAAGTGGGCTTCAACACCCTTATACAGTCCATATACATGCATCCAGATGCTCACATACGAGCAATAAATAAATGAATATCCATCTAGTTGCATAAATAATGTATACCATTTACCCAACCTCATTCTACGCTTCAGGAAGCAATATTGTCCAACCAAGCTCGAGCTTGCTACGCCAAAATAACTTTGTAACTGTAATACCTGTTTCAACAGAAACAGCCCCCACACAGGGTGAGCATACCAACATCACACTACCCATATCATAACAATGCACAAAATCATGATAAGATCATAATATCACAATTCAAGAGTATTGAAAATCTATAAATATACTCCCTGTAAAGTTTTGAATCTGTATAGCTTCCACGCAATGTCCCTGCTTCAAACTTACACGCTTTCATACATAAAGTTTATAACGTCACTGAAAATATGATAATCAACCACACGATGAATTCAATACAACAATATTCTATTATTTATGCTCAATCATAAATAATTCCATATCAATGCAATTCTGTCTATCAATCCATCTCACTCAACACTTTTTCATACTGGTCATGCCAAAGGCATACATACCCAACTCCATATCCGGATCACGTACATTTGCGTGTCCACCATACCACACATATCAAACTCAATTCACATATTCGTTTCCTTATATTCGGTCATCACAATTCAACAATATATGAATACTGGAATATGAAATAATTCATATTATACCTGCTCGTACGTCACCACGTACCTTATAGTCGACAACATGAACAAGGTACCCTCGACTTCCAGAAGTTCATGGAGTATCTATATTGAATATTAATTCAGTATTAGCGCATTAATAATACAATTGTTATCAATAGGTATTTCCAACTCCCAATCTAATACCGTGAATCGATAGCTCAATAAAATGGACATTGTCACATAATCAAGATAATCTATATTAGTCAAATCAACTACACAGTTAGTTTATACATTTGCCATTCAAATACTCAATAAAATCTCCAATTCATGCTATTGCACACATGCAATTATATTCATTAATATGCACTTTAATACATGTTTATAACACTCATTAACATGTATCTAATTCACTATTTACACGACGACACATGCTCTAAGTTATTAACATCTCAAACCATAGCCCAATACTCTCCAAAACTCCATCATGATATGAGCCATAAAGTAGACTTTCTAACTAAACATTTTTATAGCTTTTGGCCAACACTTGAACTCCATTCAAGCATTATATCAAACACCTTATAAGCATGATTTTCAAGTTCCAATATAGCCTTAATTGTTCAGCCATTACAGTCCCTAACGTTCGGCCATGCAATCCCACAATTAGACCACCTCATCACTCAAATTTTGATCCATTAAAGCACATAAACTTCCCTACCAGCATATACACTGAAACACGCTCAAGCACATACAGAAACGCACGCACACGCACACAATCTCACACAGCAGATATTCGACCCATTTTCAGACGATTTTTCAACCCAACACATCGATTTTTCGACCCATAACAACATTTGGTTAAAGTCGAGCCAAAACATCAAATTTTTGAACCATTTACAACAGATATTTCCAATCCAAAAGCTGAACGAAAATCGCACAAAATAACCGAGCACAAAACGAAATGCAAGAGGAGAAATTAACTAACGAATCAAGAAGCATCAAACCATACCAACCTAAACAAAATTAATGCTTGCCCAAGGTGAAATCGACCCTACAGCATGGAGAGGAGCGAACGAGGCGATGAAAAATAGGAAGGGGGAGAAAGGTTTTGGTATAGGATCGATTATTTTAGTGTGTTAATGGGGGAGTGTGCGTGTTTTATTTTCCCAATCTAATATAAAACCCCCCACACTTAATTTAAATCAATACCATCTTTTAATTTAATCAAACAATTATTCTCATTCTCAATTAATAGCATCACCATTTTTTGTAAATTACCATGAATTTAACTTGCACAGGATTCACCCCGAAAATATTTATTCAAATTCCAGTCCCAGAATACGATGCTCAATAATTTAAACATTTACATCTCCATCTCAAATATTTAATTCAAATTAAATCCATATTCATTACTTCAAGAAAACCCCTCTTAAATTTAAATTATAACACAAGTTCCCAGGGAAGTATTTATTCCTCTCCGGACCAAAACATAAATCCCGAGAATTTGGTTCCACCACTAACTCCCAATCTACCACAGTTAAATCAAGTAATTAAATAATTAATAATTTTCGGGCATTACAGCGCCCGACCACGTGTGGCGCGCGACCAAGAACGGGGGCGTGCCTGAGCAAGGTACATGAGCGGCCCGACCAAAGGGTAGGGGCGCGCCCCACCACGGGTGTAAGGCCTCACTACCTTAACAGTGTAAAAAGAATATAAATAGGGCTAACATGCATTAAAGACAGTTAATGGTTCCGGTTGTAGCCTTGAGCTAATAGGATTACAGGCCAAAAATAAAATTCCAAAAACTAATTAATTACATTCCCAACAATGAATATTAATACTATAGATTTATACTACTCCTAGAGTAGAGACTATCTAAAAATCATGTAACCTAATTCCTTAATGCTCCTCGTAGCTCACTGCCTCAACCCGGCCCATAGCCCTCCAAGCCAAAAGGTGTACCAACAGGAACAACACCATGAGCATGTACATCACTTATTCAACAAATCCAAGCACTATAACATAAGTAATTGCATGAGATATGTATGTATGTATGCTCTCTGATTTACCACATTAGCACATTTTCATTGTTGTTCCTGTTTCATAAACTCGTGCACAAAATCATTAGTTCACAATATAATGATCGATACCACGTTCCAGTTATAACCACAATATTCCACATTAATCACTAGAAATGTGATTGTTCCGGTCCTGTTACAACAGTGGAATTTTAGGACCCCTCGCTTCGACATATAGCGGCATCATATGATATCCCTCGCTTCGACAATGACAGCGGCATGTACATCGCTTCGACATGACATCGGCAAATATCATATTACCATCGCTTCATATGACAGCGGCAAGTACCTCCCTCGCTCGTATATAACAACTACCGGAACAATCAAGCATTTCCAACTACATATAAATAACCACAATACTTGAGTCCACAATCATAATGCATCACCATTATCTCAATGTATATCAACACATTTCATAATCCACACTTGTCCACAATATATATCCAAAAGCGTAAGAACGCATTTTACCATCCGATGCCCGTACGTCTCACTACGTACCTTAGTCTCAAAAGTGGAGAAGTTGAAGAACTTTATCTCCTTGAAGTTGTTGGTACCTGGGATGGTTCTACACAACCATACAAATCAATATTAGAAGCCAATTATAGTCTCAATACCAAAAATTCAACAAAAAACATCATTTCCCACTTTAAAGCAGCTGGCGATCGATCGCTGCATCGAGGCAATCGATCGCGAGCCTTACCGATCGTTCGCTTCGATGCAGCGATCGATCGCCAGACCACACTGGCTCGCGGCGATCGATCGCGCCATATATGGCGATCGATCGCCTGCAACATATTTCGCCACTGGCCTTCGACGATCGATCGCTGCATTCGTAGCGATCGATCGCCACTTGCTGTGTGCGCAAATCTTCACCATTTTTGAGCATTTTCCAAGTTCTACCACATACACTTCAAACCCAAACATTCCAACAACTCAAATACCAACATAACTCACTAAAACCCACATGAAACACCTCAAAAATCATAACCCAACCACATACAATACATACCCAAAAACAAATCCACAAAAATCCCAAAATGCTAACCCATTTCAAAATCAAACACCATTAAAACTTTAGGAAATGTTCCATACCTCTTGAAGACTCCAAATCCTACCAAAAATCTCACAAACAAGGATTTTGTGAAGATTTCTCCTTCCTAGCCTTGCCAAACTCGAAAATGGGAAGTGGGTTGGGGTTGGGGATGAAATTTGGGGATTTAAGAATGATGGTTAAAAGTGAAATAAAGTGGGGGGGGGGGGGGGGGGGGGGGGTGTATAGTGGGGTTATAAGGGTTAATATTAAATTTGCACCCCATTAATTAACATGATGTATAAAATACCCCAACATGATATTTTAAAAGCATTTTACAAAAATGCACCAAATTCCCAATAAATTAATGCTTTCCAACATAATTGCCAACCAATACAATTAATTCATGCTAACACCCAATTTCCCAACATGCACAACATGCACCCTGAAATGCACCCTCGGGTCACGCCTACCATGTGACTAAGCATTCCAACAAGATAATTAATTCCAACACATAAATTAATTATCACCATAATTAATCACGTAAACATAATTAATGCCCAAATTACAACTAATCATTTCGGGATATCACAATACTCCCCTACTTATAAGATTTCGTCCCCGAAATCGAATGCACTTACCCAAAACGAAACTAAACATAAATCACATACCAGAAAATAGTTTCGGGTAATGCTGCACCATATGCTGCTCCGTCTCCCACGTGGTCTCTTCGACACCCATACGATCCCACTGAACCTTTACCATATGTATAACCTTGCTCCGAAGTCTGCGATCCTCTCGATCCAGAATTCTAACCGTTCGTTCCACGTAGGACACTTCTGAACCCAACTGTACCTCTGAGGGTTGTAAAACATGAGACGGATTTGGCTCATACTTTCGCAACATAGAGACATGGAAGACGTCATGTATACCAGAAAATGACGGTGGTAGAACCAAACGGTAAGCCAAAGTACCGATGCGCTGCAATATCTCATATGGCCCAACATACCTCGGAGACAACTTCCCGCGCATACCAAAACGAACCACACCTCTGAAAGGTGAGATCTTCAAAAAGACCTTATATCCCACTTGGAATTCCAACGGTTGCCGCCGTTTATTAGCGTAGGCTGCATGCCTATCCTGAGCCGCTTTCATTTTCTGACGGATCACTTTGATTTTCTCTTCCATTTCCCGAATCAAATCCGGTCATCCGACTGTCTTACTAGTCAAGTCCTCCCAGTACAATGGTGACCTACAACGTCGACCATAAAGAGCTTCGAATGGAGCCATCTGAATGCTCGCCTGATAGCTGTTATTATAAGAGAACTATACCAGTGGCACTGAATCTTGCCACGGAGTATCAAACTCCAAAACACATGCCCTCAACATGTCTTCGAGGGTCTGTATGGTACGGTCTGTCTGACCATCTGTCTGAGGGTGATAAGTTGTACTCAGTCTCACCTCCGTACCCAGAGCTGACTGAAGACCTTCCCAAAAATGTGATGTGAACCGTGGGTCTCTGTCAGACACAATCGAGACTGGAATCCCATGCAACCTTACCACGTCCCGTACATACAATTGGGCCATCTTTAAGTATGTATACGACATACAATAAGGGATGAAGTGAGCCACCTTCGTCAATCTATCCATGATCACCCAGATCGCATCACATCCCGAGGCAGTCCTTGGCAAGTGGGTCACGAAGTCCTTAGATATGTGTTCCCACTTCCACTCCGGTATATCTAAACTCTTCAACTCGCTACCAGGCCTCTGCCTCTCCGCTTTTACTTGCTGACAAATCAAGCACTTCTTGACAAAGGTGATGACGTCTCTTTTCATCCGCCTCCACCAAAACTGGTCACACAAGTCCTTGTACATCTTTCTCCCACCTGGATGTATGCTAAACCTGCTGCTATGAGCACGATGCAAGATCCCTTGACGCAACTCCGGTGCCCTCGGCACTACCCATCGGTTACCAAGCCTCAAGGAACCATCTTCTGCCACTCTGAACTTTGATGACTGACCCAGACGTAAATATGACAACCATCTCTGCACCTCAACGTCTGACATCTGAGATTTCCTGATAGATTCAAAGATGTCCGGCTCTGCCAACAGGGTCGATACATGTACCGGTGATGTATCTACATCAAAGTCATATCCCAGATGACAACAGGAAGTCATCATGGCTGATAACTGAATAACATCCTCCGCGGTATACTTCACCTTCAAACTCAAGGCGTCAGCTGTCAGGTTCGCCTTCCCCAGATGGTACTCTATCTCACAGTCATAGTCCTTGAGCAAGTCCATCCATCTCCTCTGCCTCATATTCAGCTCCGTTTAGGTGAATAAGAACTTCAAGCTCTTATGGTCCGTATAAATGGTAAATGAAGTACCAGAATAGATAATGCCGCCAAATTTTCAAGGCGAAAATGATAGCTGCCAGTTCCAAATCGTGAACTAGGTATCTGGTCTCATGAGGCTTCAACTGCCTCGAAGCATAGGCCACCACGTGCTTATCCTGCATCAGTACACAACCCAAAACCTGCAGTGATGCATCCGTGTACAAAGCAAACCTCTCGTTCTCTGAAGGAATCACTAGTACATGTGATGTAGTCAACCGGTGCTTCAACTCTTGGAAGCTCTGCTCTAATGCATCAGACCACAAGAACGGGACTCCTTTCTGAGTCAATTGTGTCAACGGCTTAGCGATCTTAGAGAATCCCTCGACGAAACGTCGGTAATAACCCGCTAAACCAAGGAAGCTCCGAATTCGGGCACAGATGTAGGCGCAGACCAATCCATCACTGCCTCTACCTTCCTGGGATCCACATATATTCCATTACTAGAGATCACATGCCCCAAAAACACTACGCTGCTCAACCAAAATTCACACTTGCTGAGCTTGGCGTACAACTGATTGTCCCTAAGAATCTGAAGCACTGTTCTCAAATGATTATTGTGCTCTTCCTCACTCTGAGAGTAGATGAGTATGTCGTCAATGAATACTATGACGAACTGATCATGGTATAGTTGGAATACTCGGTTCATCAAGCTCATAAAGACAGCCGGGGCGTTTGTCACTCCAAACGGCATGAATAAAAACTCATAATGACCATAACGGGTCTGGAATGCTGTCTTCTGCACATCTTCCTCTCTAACTCGAATCTGATGGTACCCCGACCTCAAATCAATTTTACTGTACAACCTCGTGCCCTGCAACTGATCAAACAAGTCATCGATCCGCGGAAGAGGGTATTTATTCTTCACTGTGGCCTTGTTCAATTGTCTATAATCGATGCACAGACGCATCGATCCATCTTTCTTTTTCACAAATAATATAGGCGCACCCCAAGGCGATACGCTGGGGCGTATGTAACCCTTGTCAAGGAGTTCCTGTAGTTGCTCTTTTAACTCCCTTAACTCTGCCGGTGCCATCCTGTAAGGAGCACGAGAAATAGCGGGTGTTCTCGGTAGTAATTCAATCCCAAACTCGACTTCCCTAGCCGGTGGAAATCCGGGAATCTCCTCCGGGAATACATCGGCAAACTCCGCTACTACGGGTATATCCTCGACCCTTAACTCTTCCTTCTTTTCAGCAACATCAATGGCATAAATAAGATAACCCATATGCCCACGTTCCAATAACTGAGCCATCTTTATAGCCGATATCAATGGGATTTTTGAGCGGGAACCATCCCCATAAAAAGTCCACTGAATCCCCAAATCAGATCTGAACCGCAGTGTTCTCTGCCTGCAATCTACCACTGCCTGATACTTGTTCAGTACATCAATGCCCACAATGCAGTCAAAGTCTGACATTACCAGAACAATCAAATCTGGCTTCAACTCTTTGCCCTCAAAATAAATGAGGCTATCAACAACAAACCGATCAACAATCATACTCTTTCAGCGAGTGTCGAGACCAGAAGAGGCGTGGGCGACGGAGACGTGCATATGCGGTGCCTCTCCACAAAACTCGTCGACACAAAGGAGTGTGACGCACCTGTGTCTATCAAAATAAAAGCAGGGTGCGTAAATAAATGACACGTACCCACTAGCACTTTCTCTGGAGCCGCTGTATCCTGCTCCCTGGTCAGAGCATACACTTGTCCTTGAGGTGGCCCCAATGGCTGACCTCCCAATGGTCTCGGTGCAAACGGTGGTCTTTGTTGCACTGCCCTGTCTAAAGGTCTCCCCATAGTGTTCTGTTGTCCTCCCCGATTAGGACACTCTCGAGCAAAGTGGCCATGCTTACCACATTCAAAACAAGCAGAACACTCTTTCACCGAGTGGGGTCCCCCGCAAAGGAAGCATCTAACTCTCCCATGATTACTTGCTTGCGAGTATCCCCTATTTGACGGGCCATTATTCGCACGATTTCCCCTTCCAGGCACATCAGGCCGTCTACCACTGAATCGGGAAGCTGATGAGTTCCCCCTTGGCTTAAAATGGTCGCCCCTTGGTTTCAAGTTTTCAGGGGTCGATCTCTGTGGTGGTGCTGGAGGTGGCGCTACAGTCGGATATGCACCCACTCCCAATTCTGCCAGCTCGGCCCGTGCAAGGGCGTCATCAAAACAAGTAGGGCCATAAGTGATCACCCTATCATACAATTCCAGCCTCAAGCCTTTCATGAAGTGCCTCATCTTCGCTTGAGTATTTGTGGCGACATGAGGTACATATCTGAGCAAAGAACAGTAGTGAAGAGCATAGTCTGACACCGGCATAGTACCTTGCTTTAGGTTAGTAAATTCATCCCCCTTAGCTTCCCGTGCAGCAGCCGAAAAATACCGGGTCAGAAATCGAGTTCTAAACAGCTTCCAGTTTATTTCATGACCTTGAGTCTCCTGTTATAACACCGTGGTCTTCCACCACATTAGTGTCTTCTTGGACAGTTGGAATTCTGCTAACCTTATCCAGGCCGACTTTGCACAAGGAGCCGCCACAAATATTTGCTCCATCATTTCTAACCACTCTTCGGCCTGTTCCCCTGTCTCAGTTCCTCAAACATTGGGGGTCGGTATGCAAGAAATTGAGTCAAGCTCAGTTCCCCAGGCAACAACTGTTGTTCAGACGGTTCTTCGCCCAAAGCTGGCGGTGGTAGAGGATTTGTACGCCCAGCACTTGCATTAACACTCACTGCGTCTCCTATATCGATATTTGCTGACATGCTGTAACACAAGGGTTAACAATAATACCAAAACAGTTCATATAATACACTGTTAGATAACATGAGTAACAATAACCAAAACATGTTAGTATAACATTTATATACTCTACATGCACTACATGCATGAAACATGTTTAAAAAGAGCACCTAGCCAACCTATTGCTAAGGCTACTCTTCACTCATTCCCGGGTTCTCTAACCACTGCTCTGATACCACTAATGTAAGGCCTCACTACCTTAACAGTGTAAAAAGAATATAAATAGGGCTAACATGCATTAAAGACAGTTTATGGTTCTAGTCGTAGCCTTGAGCTAATAGGATTACAGGCCAAAAATAAAATTCCAAAAACTAATTAATTACATTCCCAACAATGAATGTTAATACTATAGATTTATACTACTCCTAAAGTAGAGACTATCCAAAAATCCTGTAACCTAATTCCTTAATGCTCATCGTAGCTCACTGCCTCAACCCGGCCCATAGCCCTCCAAGCCAAAAGGTGTACCTACAGGAACAACTCACCATGAGCATGTACATATTCAACAAATCCAAGCACAATAACATAAGTAATTGCATGAGATATGTATGTAAGTATGCTCCCTTATTTACCACATTAGCACATTTTCATTGTTGTTCATGTTTCATAAACTCATGCACAAAATCATTAGTTCACAATATAATGATCGATACCACGTTCTAGTTATAACCACAATATTCCACATTAATCACTAGAAATGTGACTGTTCCGGTCCTGTTACAACAGCGAAATTTTAGGACCCCTCGCTTCGACATATAGCGGCATCATATGATATCCCTCGCTTCGACAATGACAGCGGCACGTACATCGCTTCGACATGACAGCGACAAATATCATATTACCATCACTTCATATGACAGCGGCAAGTACCTCTCTCGCTCGTATATAACAGCTACCGGAACAATCAAGCATTTCCAACCACATATAAATAACCACAATACTTGAGTCCACAATCATAATGCATCACCATTATCTCAATGTATATCAACACATTTCATAATCCACACTTGTCCACAATATATATATATCCAAAAGCGTAAGAACACATTTTACCATCCGATGCCCGTACGTCTCACTACGTACTTTAGTCTCAAAAGTGGAGAAGTTGAAGAACTTTATCTCCTTGAAGTTGTTGGTACCTGGGATGGTTCTACACAACCATACAAATCAATATTAGAAGCCAATTATAGTCCCAATACCAAAAATTCAACAAAAAAACATCATTTCCCACTTTAAAGCAGCTAGCGATCGATCGCGAGCCTTACCGATCGATCGCTTCGATGCAGCGATCGATCGCCAGACCACACTGGCTCGCGGCGATCGATCGCGTCATATATGGCGATCGATCGCCTGCAACATATTTCGCCACTGGCCTTCGGCGATCGATCGCTGCATTCGTAGCGATCGATCGCCACTTGCTGTGTGCGCGAATCTTCACCATTTTTGAGCATTTTCCAGGTTCTACCACATACACTTCAAACCCAAACATTCCAACAACTCAAATACCAACATAACTCATTAAAACCCACATGAAACACCTCAAAAATCATAACCTAACCACATACAATACATACCCAAAAACAAATCCAAAAAAATCCCAAAATGCTAACCCATTTCAAAATCGAACACCATTAAAACTTTAGGAAATGTTCCATACCTCTTGAGGACTCCAAATCCTACCAAAAATCTCACAAACAAGGATTTTGTGAAGATTTCTCCTTCCTAGCCTTGCCAAACTCGAAAATGGGAAGTGGGTTAGGGTTGGGGATGAAATTTGGGGATTTAAGAGTGATGGTTAACAGTGAAATAAAGTGGGGGGGGGGGGGGGGGGGTATAGTGGGGTTATAAGGGTTAATATTAAATTTGCACCCCATTAATTAACATGATGTATAAAATACCACAACATAGTATTTTAAAAGTGTGATGCCCCGATGTTCGATTAATGTTAATTACATTTAATTTTGTTAAATTAATTTAGTAAATATAAAATTTGTATTAAAATGATATATTTCATTTTGTGATTGAAATAGGGACACGAAGTCAGGTGTGGACTGTACATGTACTGTACATGCACCAGTACACCGGTGACACCCCGATGTTCATAATTGGTCGGGAATTAATATATATTGATGTAGGACGTAAAACACACAGTAAGCACATTCAAAAACACACATAGTCGCGGACACCTACTAAAAGGTGCGAAAACACACACCTCTCTCGCGATTCACCGACCACCGCCTGTAAATCAGCTCCGTTCTCCGCCGTGCGACCAACTCTTGACGATACCGACCTACCACCGTGTTCCTAACTCAGATACGAAACTTTCCATACCAGATAATCAAACTTTGGTGTTCGAAAAGGTGTTCGATTTTACCCTGGAACGGACGAACTCGCACAGATTAGGGTTTCTGAGATTTTGATTCGATTTCTTCGAGTTTACAACAAATTGGACGAAGCCATACACTGAATATCTTCTCCTCACCTGGACGAAGGTTTCTGAACCGGTCTCCGCCCATAAAGCCGCCGGAGCTTGCCGGAATCAGAAGAAAACCGTGCGTGACACTGTGCGAAAATTTGGTAAAATTAGATTTCGATTTTTCCGACTTTGCTTCAATAATTACCAGTTAATTTGGACTATAATTATTAAAAAATAATTTGAATTGGTTAAAAATAGTTTAGCAAATTAAATTGTGTTGTAATCGCATCAATTTAATTACCCTAAATTGGTTCAGCTATGACTACAATTGATAACCAATGTTTAATGAGTAATTTAGTGAATTGTGAATTTCATTAATATACAGTGAATACATCGACTCTACAAGTTCAAGTTGACCCTCAGATATCGAGAAGTAAAGGTATGTTGCGATCGGGTAACATACAATAGGTATCTGTATCAGTTGGTATATGATTTGATGACTTCTGTGCATTACTTGATTTTATGTGGCTACGTGATTTTATTTAAATTATGTGGCATTCATGGCATTCATAATTGCACATCGATGTATGAAAATAAATGTTTTGTTAACACACATCAGTTTTTAATACATACATCGATGCATGACATACATATTGAGCTACGATTCTTTGATACCCTACTATTGTGGATTCGATCAATCATAAGGGGTGTACACGGTGCTATGACTGGCATTAAGTGGCCTGAAAGGCATAGGGATTCGTGGCCCTTATGATTGCTATGATTTGTTGATATGGGGATTGGTGGCGTTTGCCGACGTCATCCTTTGGATTATCCCTATTTATTGAGACTGGTGTAAGGTGGCGCCTTGCTGACGTCATCTGTATGATATGATCTGATGTCAAGAGCTGGGATGCGGTGACGCTTTGACGACGCACCATTTAGACATTCCTTTGCTTGACATGCTCGAGCTTAGCTATGTAGTATTTGGACTTTCATTTATTGGCTCCGAGATACCCAGCGGATGGGTGTATGATACCGACATGACATGACATGCATTGCATTTCATTTCATATATCATTTTATAGATACATGATGTATATTCCATGATCGTTCCATATTGGGCTTTTGCTCACCCCCAAGGGGGGCTGTTGTTGTCTTTGTGTGTGGACAATGGTAGGCAGTACAGGTGGCCAGGACCCCAGAGAGTACACATCCGGTGGGAGCCACACTTGAGAGGTTTATTTTCCTTCTTATCCCAGTCGTATATGTACCAGGGGTGTGTCCCTGGAGTGTAGGGAGTTTATGTATATTTAGTTTATGTTGCTCAGTATGGATATGTGTTTCATAGTTTGATTTGTGTTGATGGAGATGAAACTGATGGTCTCTATATATATTTTGACTATTGGTATTGGTGGTATGTTTCTCGTGCGACGAGGTCATGCCGAAATTTTTAGGGCCACATGTTACTAAATGTTAAACAAATCTTCCGCTGTTTACGCTATAATTATCATTGTGTGATAATTAAACACATTATTAGGATTGGGCCCTCACATTATGGTATCAGAGCATAACTGGGAATGCTCTTGAGTTTTGTGTACACTGACATAGGCACAAAGATATATGTGCGCATGTGTTTGAATTATCTGAAATTCTTTGCTCTTGTTTGATTGGACATGAGATAAATTGATATGTATTGTTTGTATATTTGTTTTGAATTATGTTGTTGCCATTTGAGTTTGTAGATGTTTAGAAAAGCAAGAGGTTGGGGTAAAGGAAAGGCACCTGCTATTGAAGCCGAGGCTGCCAATAGCACCAGTGTTGAGCGTGTGATTGATCAGTTTGAAGAGATGTCTATGGATCTTATCATGGCTCGATTTCAGAATTTGCATCTGCCCAAATTTCGTGGAACAGAGGGTTCTGCACGAGCTGAATCGTGGTTGAAAGAGATCGAACAGCTATTCAGACTGATTGAGTATCCTGAATATCGTAAACTGCCACTTGCCCTATATCAGTTGAAGGATAGTGCACAATCTTGGTGGGAAGCCGCTGAGATTGGTTTGGTTGAAGCTGGTGTTGAAGTCACTTGGGATGTCTTCAAGGCCCAATTTCTGGAGCATATTCACCACCATCCTATTATACTGCTCAGGAAAATGAATTTAATAATTTGCAGCAGGGAACCATGACAGTTGAAGAATATGCCTCAAAATTCTCTATCCTGCTGAAATATGCACCACATGTAGCGGCAAATCCAAAGGCGAAATTAATAGGTTTGTCAATGGGTTGCATCCTACCCTATTTACTTTGGTGACTGCTGGCTCGCCTACTACTTATGCTGATGCAGTGGAAAGAGCAAAGATGGTAGAATCAGGACTGAGAAGGGGAGGTCCATAGTTTCTTCCTCCGCCATCAGTACCTACTCAACATCATGGTTTGCGTCCTAAAGGTTCAATGTTCAAAAAGAAAGGCTCTTCTGCTTCCTCATCTTCCGGTTCCAGTGGATCTGGACAAAGAAGGTTTTATACTGGTCCTTCTTGTAGTCATTGTGGTGGAAGGCATCCAGTAGAACAATGTCGTAAAGTCTTAGGTACATGTTTTCGTTGTGGACAAGCGGGTCATTTGATACGAGATTGCCCAAATCGAGACATGTTTCCTTCGCAATCTCAGCCACGATTTCCTGGTGGTCCCAGTACTTTTAGACCTAATACTCCTATTGTTCCTATTACTCCTATGCCATCTTTTCAGCAATCAAATATTCCACAGTATCGAGGATCTCGAGGTCAGACTGTTCCGGGTCCTCCTCAGGCCAGAGTGTACGCCATGACTGAGGATCAGGCGAAGGAGGCTCCTGGTGGTCTTATTGCAGGTATTTGCACGTTATGTGATTATCATGCACGTGTGTTATTTGATACAGGAGCATCTCACTCATTCATATCGCATGCATTTGTGACATCGCATAATATTATCTGTACTTCATTAGATAATACTTTATCGATAGCTACGCCAGCAGGAGGAATTATCTTATCTGAGCAGGTTGTGCATAATTGTGTGTTAATTTATGAGGATAATGTTCTATTCTTAAATTTGATCGTCTTCCCTATGCACGACTTTGATTGCATTGTTGGCATGGATGTTCTCTCTACAAATCGAGCTACCGTTGATTGTTGTCACGGGGTAGTTCGATTTCGACCAATTGATGGACCTAAGTGGAATTTCTATGGCAAGGGTTCCCAAGGGAAAATTCCATTGATATTGTCTTTATTGATGATATTCTTGTCTATTCGAAATCCAAAGAGGAGCATACCGAACATTTGAAGTTGGTACTTCAAACTCTTCGCACCGAACATCTTTATGCCAAATTGTCCAAATGTGAATTTTGGATGGACAGTGTGGTATTCTTAGGCCACGTCATTTCTCGACATGGTATTTCTGTTGATCCAACTAAGGTTGAAGCAGTGTTAAACTGGCCGAGACCTACCAATGTTCCTGAGGTCCGAAGTTCATGGGTTTAGCTGGGTATTATCGTCGTTTTATTAAAGGTTTTTCAAAAAATTGCTAAACCTATTACTCAACTGACACAGAAAAATCAGAAATTTATTTGGTCAGATGAGTGTGAAGCTAGTTTTCTTGAACTAAAGATGTGATGACCAGGGATTATAGGTGTTAATCCCGTAGTGTTAATAATCCCTAAAGTGGTTTTACGTGGCGATTTGGAATTTAATCGAGGTGTTGGGCCTTCTGGGCTCGTTTATTTGGGTAGTTGGGATCGTTGGATCCAGAGGTTGAGATTGTATTCACATTACGGTGTAAAACCTAAGAGTTGGGTTTTTGATGTGTCTCGGAATCTCGGGTGCTGTGTGAGCACCGGTAGGGGATTTTGGAGTTAGAGAGAGAGTTTTTGAAAACAGATGATTTTTAAGGAATCATGATGTATTTGTGGGGCTATTATTTTTTCGGGGTATTTTTGCTATAAATACCAATTGAACCCAAAATTTTAGAGGAAATTTCATTTCAACCCCTTCATTTCCTCTCTCCTCTCCCGCGCCCCTTTCCCGTCTGCCAGCCCCTGCCCGCGCGCAAAAGCGCTTCGGCCGCCGCCGTTCCGCCGCCGATCGGCGCGTCCGACCTACCCACGGCTTCGTCTCGTCCAGGCGCTCATTTCCCCTCCGGCAATTGAAAGTTTCATCGCGATTTGAAGTCGGATTTTGCTGGTAAGCGTCGATCCCCAATTTCTAGGGTTCTTCGTTTTTTCGTTCGATTTTCTTCCAATTTTCGTATGGATAGCCTCCCTTACCCCTTTTGCATCCCTCTCATGTTATTCCCTACTAAATTCGGTGGTTTTGGTTCGAAATTATTTTCGAAAATTGGTAGGGTTTGGTTCGAATTTTGGGGGTTTTTGGCAGGGGTATTAATTCGTGCAATGGATCGATTATTGCATGTTTTAGGAGTATTATGATGCTTGATTGAGATCGAATTGAGAAGCTATGGTTCGAATTTGAAGAATTGTTAGGGTTCGAATTTAAAGGCTTGTTTGGGTTCGATTTTAAGGGGGTTGAATTCGAAAATTTGGGGGTTTTTGTCAAGGGATGTTGATTCTTGCTTGGATAGCTTAATTGACATTTTAGATGGATTATGGTATTTTAATTGGGTTCGAAATTGTGAGATTAGGGTTCGATTTTTGTAGGGCATTCTTGAACAAATTTCGATATTGTCTCATTTATTTCCTTCCCTGCATGTACCCTGCCCCGGGTCTTTTAAGAGGATAATTGTCTTGTGTTGACAATATTTTGAGGGATATGGGTGTGCTTGAGCATAGGTTACATGTTCGTAAATAATTGTGAATTATTTATCGTGTTAGCACATCATTCCTCGGGGCATGGAACTCGAGCAAGGTTTGGCTCGGACTTCGGAGATTTAAGGTACGTGCGACGTACGAGGATTACTATATATATATGTGAAATGCATAAGGTGTTTTTGATTGCATTGAATGTTTTGCGTATGGTTATACATATATGTTGATATGGCCAAGGAATGACCCAAATCTTGATATCGCAGCTTGTAGCGTGCGTGACACTAGAGTAGGATGACTCTTACATGATATAAGGGATACTGGGTTTATATGACTATATTATGAGACATTTGAGATGTCTAGGTTTGTAGAATCATGTATTCTTCGTGAGACATTGAGATGTCTAGGTTCGTAGAATCATGTATTCATTATGAGACATTTGAGATGTCTAGGTATAATGGAAAGCGAGATTATGAAATCAATATTAGATATTGATATATCTATATTTGCATGTATATGAACTTGGAATCATTCATTATTGATATTTGAGAATCAGGCATGCGATGTGTAAATCAATGTGTTGGTTTACTGATTTATGAGGTTTGATGAGTTTGATGATTGTGAGAACAGGGACAGTACACGGAATCCCGGATGAGGTTGCCATCCAGGGAGTATCATTTAAATTCATTAGCATTTACCTTTGTTGTAAATTATGAATTTCATTATTATGATTATGGGATTTTGTGTATTGGTATGCTCACCCCGTTGGGGGCTGTCTCTGTTGGGACAGGTGGACAGGTACATCGATGGCTATGGAGCTGAGCTCGAGCTGTTGATTTGAGGTACTCCCAGGATCGTGGTACCAGGGCTTGATGGAGCACGGTATCGTATAGAGTACCTATGTATACACCTGAGGATTTATACATATTCATGATGCTCGCATGTGAGCACGATTATACTTGTATATGGATTGTATATAAAGGCATGAGCCTATCTCTCTTTCATTTAAGGTTGCATGCAATTAGAGGTTGAATTGCTAGAATGATATGAGAGTCATTGGTGTATTATGTGTGGTGTCTTCCCTGGCTGGGAATTTACTTGTATTGCTGCTTTCTGTTGAGTATTATGCTTTCCCTGGCCGGGAATATTGTTATGTGTTGTACTCTTTTTTTTGGGATAGCTCTATTTATGGGGAGACTCTGCCCAAATTTTTATAAAAGTTTACAATGTGAAAAGTGGCACCAAGGGGTTGGTAAAGGGCAAACATATGAGTCTTTCATTGACAGGCAATGATTAAGTATCATCAGAGCTTCCCGATTGACATTTTATAGAAAGCATGTACCACACATAGTGGCTAATACACTAATCAAGGTTTAAGGGCTTGGGGTCCTCACATTAGTGGTATCAGAGCAGTGGTTGCTCATTGGGGCTGTTAAGGGCCTAGGAAGTTATTGATAGCACATATTTATGCATGATGGCATCAATGTTGTATGACATAACAAATTGTTTATGTGCTATTATGATATGAAAAGTGGTATTGCTAACCATTGTGGTTGCAGGAATCGTGTGGAACACGATAGGATGACATTTATAGGGATGTCTAGCACTCGGTGTATTATGTGCCAAGGAAGCTGGTTTTTAAGAAAATCCGGTAAAGGGATATTTCCGAGGTAACATGTACTTTATATTGTCTTGTTGACACATGATGAATGCAAAGTGGTGCATTAAGGTTATGGTATATGTTATTGTGCATTGTTTTTGCATATGCATGTTATGAAATATAAGAGGTGTATTTCTTGAGTCAAAGTTATCTTAGTAAGGATTTTAATGGCTTATGCTAAAGTCCATTGCATGGAGTAGCAACGCTAAAGTCCATTGGAAGCGATGAAGAATCCCGCTTACATGGAGTAGCAACGCTAAAGTCCATTGCATGGAATAGCAACGCTAAAGTCCATATGAAGCGATGAAGAGTCCCGCTTATATGGAGTAGCAACGCTAAAGTCCATTGGAAGCGATGAAGAGTCCCGCTTACATGGAGTAGCAACGCTAAAGTCCATTGGAAGCGATGAAGAGTCCCGCTTACATGGAGTAGCAAGAAGCATTAAAATGTACTAATGATAAGGGCTCAAGATGAAATATGGATTTAAAGAGGAAGGATGTCATGACATTTATTTATGAAACCATACATTCTTATAATGCGTTTTTATTATGTATTGAATGTTGATGCATAGCGTATATGGCTATTGTTGTTAACCCTGATGGTTGCAGGTTACAGGAAATAAGGAATACGAAAAGGAATGATGATTATACATATGCACGGGCATCCCAAGGGCAACATGTATTATGTGGTTAGTCATTTAACACAAGGTAAATCAAGGTATGCATAAGATAGTGCATTATGATATGATACATGTTGATACGCATCGTTTTGCATATGTATATTGTGAAATATAAAGTGAGGATTTCAATGCTTACACTAAGGTCCATATGAAGCGAGGAAGGATTCCGCTTATATGGAGTAGTGAGAAGCATTGAAATGCACTGATATTTCACGAGTCCAGGTTATCCTAGTGAGGATTTCAATGCTTGCACTAAGGTCCATATGAAGCGAGGAAGGATTCCGCTTATATGGAGTAGTGAGAAGCATTGAAATGCACTACTGATAAGTGACTCAATTCCAGGTGTATTTATAGCGATGGTTCATTCCGCTATATCTATTGGCGATGGTTCATTCCGCCAGGTGTATTTATAGCGATGGTTCATTCCGCTATATCTATTGGCGATGGTTCATTCCGCCAGGTGTATTTATAGCGATGGTTCATTCCGCTATATCTATTGGCGATGGTTCATTCCGCCAGGTGTATTTATAGCGATGGTTCATTCCGCTATATCTATTGGCGATGGTTCATTCCGCCAGGTGTATTTATAGCGACGGTTCATTCCGCTATATTGATTAGCGATGGTTCATTCCGCCAGGTGTATTGATAGCGATGCCTCTTTCCGCTACTATGTGGACGATGATTCATGCTCAGGGTATAGCGAGGTTTCATGCCACTTATTATCTGACGAGGTGTCATACCGTCGATTCTATAGCGAGGGATTGTGCCGCTATGTACTCAGCACAGGATTTTGCCGCCTTCGAGCGATGGGTGCTGATTACGCACTATTATTGAGCGACGGAGACAGGTATGACGCTATATTGCTAGCGATGAGGTATGAGATATTGCTATTTTATTAGCTTTATTGTAGCTGGCATGCATTGATATACATGTTTTATTATGCCTATTTTACTAGCATGTTAGTGGATGACATACGCTGATGTACATGTATCGTCACTAGTTGACAATGTTTTAGATGCCATGAGTTGGCATGTGTCGTCACAGGATGACGATGACGATGGTGTAGGAGATGTCTTATTAGACATGCATCATCGTTACGATGATCGATGCGTTGAGTATACGTATTCTGTGGTATGCCTTGGGTGCCAGTACCGAGCACAAGGTGGTGTGTGCGGCACCGATTGACGTGACCCTTATACCGAGCGGGTTGCTCGAGGAATGGATGGATGCGCTGTACATGTGATTGTACCGCAGCTTACGATTGGGGTGATCATATTACGAGTGGTGATACCCTTGAGGTATGCTCGTTGGAATGGCTTTTGGCCATGTGATTTGACGACAGGAGTAATCATGGAGGAAATTACTCGCTTTCTGTCGATGTGACATGTGGTAGACATGATCACACCACCCTTGAGGGTGTAGGATGGGTCCTAAGGGAGTAGGATCAGGTTATGTTAAGTACATAGGGACATTGGAGTGTCCAGGGTGTATCGGCATTGAGGAATGTTGGATAAAGACCCGCTACTCTATTGAGTTTTCTTCCCATAGTATGTTATACCATGTGGAAACGTCCGTCTTGTTGGTAGGTTTGAGGTGAACCTAGAGAGGCAGCGACTGGTTTGTCTGCCGCGTGTGTGTAGCACCATGATGGGCTTGCTAGAGCCGTTACACTGCTCGTTGGAACCAAGTTTGGCAAATCGTAAGGTGATACGATGTGGATTGTGGTGGACTCTAGTAGTCACCATGTCATTGAGGTTAAGGTTGTTCATGCCTCACTGAAACGTGTATACGTTTATGTTTAATCTTGGAGACTTGTCTGGGACAGCTCAGGATGTTGGAGTACCAACAAGAGAGTCATCAGGTTGTTATTGACTCGATCTGAGGGAACCCGTGTATTTAGGATACAAGGGTGTTATTGTATCCAATTTTTCCGAACAGTGGTTCGAGACTTGTGGATCTCGAGTTCGATGGTACTTCCCTTGCGAGGAAGGAGGTAGTATTATACCTATTTGGGAATCTTTGAAAGATTCGGTAAGTTGGTGCAAGTGGTGTTGATTTTGGGAATCACACCGTGTATTGTTAATCGTCGATTATCATCCTCCACTGAGTAAAGAATGACTCAGAATTGACGGCTGTGTTTGGGGCTTAGGGGTAGGTTGTAGATACCCGAGCCAAGTGCTTTGAGTATGCATGCGATGTCGTGCTTAGGCAGGTATACCGGTGAGTATACGGATGCCAGTTGTTGATTTCCTTTCTGTCAAGCACAGAGTTATGCTATTTTTGGATGGTTAAATCTCTGATGAGATATGGAACACCTTGAGATTGGGAATCTCCATGGCACGATGATTATGAGGAATGATCGTGAAGTTAGTTGACTCCCTTGAGGAGGGATTTTCTTGTGAGGGTTAAGGTATTTCCCTTGTTGGTGTTTTCCTTCGAGTTATGCGACAGCCTTCCCAAGTTTGGATTGTTAAATCCGAGGATTTTCAAGGGATGGCAGGATTTCGGATTGGTTGAGTGTCGCTGACGACACAAGCGTTGAGGATGCAATGGGTTTATTGCATGCCCCTTAAGAAATTTAAACTCTGCGGAGTCTCGGTTGTTATTTATGATCAGGACGTGATTCTTGGAACATCCGGAGGTGGACATCTTGTGAGATGTCTTTTGTTTGAATTTGTGGCCGTGAGTTGCCCAAATTAAGTTGCAAGGAGGCGACTACTCCTTCGATGGAGGAAGTTTGAAAGTGGAAACCAGGTTTGGTATGTGTACACCGTGGTTGTACTAGTGTTTCCCTCGTAACGATGTAGGTTAGACATCGTGAGTCTTGATAAAGATGCCATTGGATGATATCTACGATAGAATCAGGAGCGATTCGAATCCTTACAGTTTCAGTTGACTAACTGCTTTTGGATTATTAGCGTTGAGCTGTGCTGACGCACTTTGACGTTATGATGGATTTGGAAGTCTATTCCACTCCAGAGATTGACACGAGGTCAACGTTCTTACGGTTGAGGTGTCATTCAGGACGTGTTCGTACTGTTATATTAGATCGAAGGAGGACTGTCCGATCTACAGTCGTAAGTATTGGTTGATTTGCAGTCATGAGAGGCTGACTTCTGGGATGACCCGCATCGAGGTACGTTTCGCCTCTTGGGTGATAGGTTGGTTTTGGTAAGTCGCTCTGTTTCAGAGTTTGATGAGAGGTAAGTATCCTCGCGTTTATTAATACGATTCTGATATGGTCAGGAATCGAGGTTATGGCTTCATGTTGTTGTGCAGCCTGGGTGTTACGTGATACACCAGTGCTAATTTCGAGGACGAAATTCTTTTAGTGGGGGATATTGTGATGACCAGGGATTATAGGTGTTAATCCCGTAGTGTTAATAATCCCTAAAGTGGTTTTACGTGGCGATTTGGAATTTAATCGAGGTGTTGGGCCTTCTGGGCTCGTTTATTTGGGTAGTTGGGATCGTTGGATCCAGAGGTTGAGATTGTATTCACATTACGGTGTAAAACCTAAGAGTTGGGTTTTTGATGTGTCTCGGAATCTCGGGTGCTGTGTGAGCACCGGTAGGGGATTTTGGAGTTAGAGAGAGAGTTTTTGAAAACAGATGATTTTTAAGGAATCATGATGTATTTGTGGGGCTATTATTTTTTCGGGGTATTTTTGCTATAAATACCAATTGAACCCAAAATTTTAGAGGAAATTTCATTTCAACCCCTTCATTTCCTCTCTCCTCTCCCGCGCCCCTTTCCCGTCTGCCAGCCCCTGCCAGCCCCTGCCCGCGCGCAAAAGCGCTTCGGCCGCCGCCGTTCCGCCGCCGATCGGCGCGTCCGACCTACCCACGGCTTCGTCTCGTCCAGGCGCTCATTTCCCCTCCGGCAATTGAAAGTTTCATCGCGATTTGAAGTCGGATTTTGCTGGTAAGCGTCGATCCCCAATTTCTAGGGTTCTTCGTTTTTCGTTCGATTTTCTTCCAATTTTCGTATGGATAGCCTCCCTTACCCCTTTTGCATCCCTCTCATGTTATTCCCTACTAAATTCGGTGGTTTTGGTTCGAAATTATTTTCGAAAATTGGTAGGGTTTGGTTCGAATTTTGGGGGTTTTTGGCAGGGGTATTAATTCGTGCAATGGATCGATTATTGCATGTTTTAGGAGTATTATGATGCTTGATTGAGATCGAATTGAGAAGCTATGGTTCGAATTTGAAGAATTGTTAGGGTTCGAATTTAAAGGCTTGTTTGGGTTCGATTTTAAGGGGGTTGAATTCGAAAATTTGGGGGTTTTTGTCAAGGGATGTTGATTCTTGCTTGGATAGCTTAATTGACATTTTAGATGGATTATGGTATTTTAATTGGGTTCGAAATTGTGAGATTAGGGTTCGATTTTTGTAGGGCATTCTTGAACAAATTTCGATATTGTCTCATTTATTTCCTTCCCTGCATGTACCCTGCCCCGGGTCTTTTAAGAGGATAATTGTCGTGTGTTGACAATATTTTGAGGGATATGGGTGTGCTTGAGCATAGGTTACATGTTCGTAAATAATTGTGAATTATTTATCGTGTTAGCACATCATTCCTCGGGGCATGGAACTCGAGCAAGGTTTGGCTCGGACTTCGGAGATTTAAGGTACGTGCGACGTACGAGGATTACTATATATATATGTGAAATGCATAAGGTGTTTTTGATTGCATTGAATGTTTTGCGTATGGTTATACATATATGTTGATATGGCCAAGGAATGACCCAAATCTTGATATCGCAGCTTGTAGCGTGCGTGACACTAGAGTAGGATGACTCTTACATGATATAAGGGATACTGGGTTTATATGACTATATTATGAGACATTTGAGATGTCTAGGTTTGTAGAATCATGTATTCTTCGTGAGACATTGAGATGTCTAGGTTCGTAGAATCATGTATTCATTATGAGACATTTGAGATGTCTAGGTATAATGGAAAGCGAGATTATGAAATCAATATTAGATATTGATATATCTATATTTGCATGTATATGAACTTGGAATCATTCATTATTGATATTTGAGAATCAGGCATGCGATGTGTAAATCAATGTGTTGGTTTACTGATTTATGAGGTTTGATGAGTTTGATGATTGTGAGAACAGGGACAGTACACGGAATCCCGGATGAGGTTGCCATCCAGGGAGTATCATTTAAATTCATTAGCATTTACCTTTGTTGTAAATTATGAATTTCATTATTATGATTATGGGATTTTGTGTATTGGTATGCTCACCCCGTTGGGGGCTGTCTCTGTTGGGACAGGTGGACAGGTACATCGATGGCTATGGAGCTGAGCTCGAGCTGTTGATTTGAGGTACTCCCAGGATCGTAGTACCAGGGCTTGATGGAGCACGGTATCGTATAGAGTACCTATGTATACACCTGAGGATTTATACATATTCATGATGCTCGCATGTGAGCACGATTATACTTGTATATGGATTGTATATAAAGATGAGCCTATCTCTCTTTCATTTAAGGTTGCATGCAATTAGAGGTTGAATTGCTAGAATGATATGAGAGTCATTGGTGTATTATGTGTGGTGTCTTCCCTGGCTGGGAATTTACTTGTATTGCTGCTTTCTGTTGAGTATTATGCTTTCCCTGGCCGGGAATATTGTTATGTGTTGTACTCTTTTTTTGGGATAGCTCTATTTATGGGGAGACTCTGCCCAAATTTTTATAAAAGTTTACAATGTGAAAAGTGGCACCAAGGGGTTGGTAAAGGGCAAACATATGAGTCTTTCATTGACAGGCAATGATTAAGTATCATCAGAGCTTCCCGATTGACATTTTATAGAAAGCATGTACCACATATAGTGGTTAATACACTAATCAAGGTTTAAGGGCTTGGGGTCCTCACAAAAGACGAGACTGACCACTGCACCTGTACTTACTATTCCTGCAGGTACCGGAGGATATGTGGTATGCACAGATGCGTCTTTAACAGGTTTGGGCTGTGTATTGATGCAACATGGCCGAGTGGTTGCTTATGCGTCTCGCCAACTTAAATCTCATGAAAATAAATATCCCGTACATGATTTAGAATTGGCAGCAATTGTTTTTGCTTTAAAAATTTGGCGCCATTACTTATACGGGGAAACATTTGTTATTTATTCGGACCACAAGAGCTTGAAATATCTATTCTCTCAATCTGATCTTAATATGAGACAACGTCGGTGGATGGATTTGTTGAAAGACTTTGATTGTGAGATTCAATATCACCCTGGACAAGTGAACGTTATTGCCGATGCTCTCAGCCGTAAAGTTCATGATTCAGTTCTAGCTTCTGTTTGTATCGCTAAAGTACATGATGATATCTGTACTTCTGGTTGGACATTTCACTCACATGGAAATTCTGTCACTGTTTCTGCATTACAGGTTGAGCCGAAATTGATTTCTAAAATCAAGAAAGCCCAACGAAATGATTCTCAAACTCAGAAATCGAAAGAACTTGTGTCTGCAGGACATCCTTCTGGCTTTCAGATATCTTCTGATGGTTCCTTACGACTTAATGGTCGGTTGGTTGTTCCTGATAATTCTGATTTGAAATCTGCTCTTCTTCGTGAAGCCCATTGTAGCAAATATAGTATCCACCCTGGAGGCCGAAAGATGTATATGACTCTAAGACCCCAATTCTGGTGGAGACGTATGAAGAAGGATATAGCTGAATTTATTTCCAAATGTTTAGTTTGTCAACAGGTAAAAGCTGAACGAATGAAACCTGGAGGGTTACTTCATAGTATTGAAATTCCCAAATGGAATTGGGAATATATTGCTATGGATTTTGTAACCCATCTTCCTCGATCACCCCGAGGTTGTGATGCTATATGGGTTATTATTGACCGACTTTCTAAATCTGCACATTTCATTCCGTATGAGCGGACTTTTCCGTATAAGAAAATGGCTCGATTGTATATCGAGAATATTGTGAGACTGCATGGTGTGCCTGTCTCAATTGTTTCTGATCGTGATCCAAGATTTACTTCTAGATTCTGGAGTAGTTTTCAAGATGCTATGGGTACGCGTTTGGCAATGAGTACTGCTTATCATCCTCAGACTGATGGCCAAACTGAACGTACTATTCAAACTCTTGAAGATATGCTACGCGCTGTGGTGATGGATTTTAATGTTGGTTGGCAAGAAGCTTTACCGTTGGTGGAATTTTCTTATAATAATAGCTACCAGACGAGCATTGCTATGGCACCGTTTGAAGCATTATATGGAAGACGATGTAGATCACCTTTATTCTGGGAAGAAATTGGTGAAAAACAATTGACTGGACCTGATATGATACAAGAAATGAATGAAAAAGTTCAGTTAATTAGACAGCGTATGAAGGCCGCACAGGATCGTCAAGCAAGTTATGCTAACAAGCGAAGACGACCCTTAGAATTTCAGAAAGGTGATCGTGTATTTCTGAAAATATCTCCATTTCGAGGCACTGTTCGTTTTGGCATGCGAGGCAAACTATCACCTCGATATGTTGGCCCGTATGAGATTCTTGATCGAGTTGGAGATCTTGCTTATCGGTTGGCATTACCTCCATCCTTATCCGCCATTCACGATGTATTTCATGTTTCTATGTTACGGAAATATGAACCTGATCCAGCACATGTACTTCAGTCTGATGAGGTTGAACTTGATCCTGCGTTATGCTATGTTGAACATCCTGTTTGCATTTTGGATCGGAAGGAGAAAGTATTGCGTAACAAATCTATTCCGTTGGTACGAGTACAATGGACACGACATGGCGTGGAAGAATCAACATGGGAATTGGAAAGCAAGATGCGAGAATCTTATCCACATTTATTTGATTCTGCTCCATTGTATTCTATGTATACGAGTCTATATTCTGATCCGTATTCTGAATTTAGTTTTGGTATGTATTATGACTGGTGATATGATATATGTTTGTAATGTAATAAGTATGTAAGCTGGAGATTTCGGGACGAAATCTTTTCTAGTGGGGGAGAAATGTGATGCCCCGATGTTCGATTAATGTTAATTACATTTAATTTTGTTAAATTAATTTAGTAAATATAAAATTTGTATTAAAATGATATATTTCATTTTGTGATTGAAATAGGGACACGAAGTCAGGTGTGGACTGTACATGTACTGTACATGCACCAGTACACCGGTGACACCCCGATGTTCATAATTGGTCGGGAATTAATATATATCGATGTAGAACGTAAAACACACAGTAAACACATTCAAAAACACACATAGTCACGGACACCTACTAAAAGGTGCGAAAACACACACCTCTCTCGCGATTCACCGACCACCGCCTGTAAATCAGCTCCGTTCTCCGCCGTGCGACCACCTCTCGACGATACCGACCTACCACCGTGTTCCTAACTCAGATACGAAACTTTCCATACCAGATAATCAAACTTTGGTGTTCGAAAAGGTGTTCGATTTTACCCTGGAACGGACGAACTCGCACAGATTAGGGTTTCTGAGATTTTGATTCGATTTCTTCGAGTTTACAACAAATTGGACGAAGCCATACACTGAATATCTTCTCCTCACCTGGACGAAGGTTTCTGAACCGGTCTCCGCCCATAAAGCCGCCGGAGCTCGCCGGAATCGGAAGAAAACCGTGCGTGACACTGTGCGAAAATTTGGTAAAATTAGATTTCGATTTTCCGACTTTGCTTCAATAATTACCAGTTAAATTGGACTATAATTATTTAAAAATAATTTGAATTGGTTAAAAATAATTTAGCAAATTAAATTGTGATGTAATCGCATCAATTTAATTACCCTAAATTGGTTCAGCTATGACTACAATTGATAACCAATGTTTAATGAGTAATTTAGTGAATTGTGAATTTCATTAATATACAGTGAATACATCGACTCTACAAGTTCAAGTTGACCCTCAGATATCGAGAAGTAAAGGTATGTTGCGATCGAGTAACATACAACAGGTATCTGTATCAGTTGGTATATGATTTGATGACTTCTGTGCATTACTTGATTTTATGTGGCTACGTGATTTTATTTAAATTATGTGGCATTCATGGCATTCATAATTGCACATCGATGTATGAAAATAAATGTTTTGTTAACACACATCAGTTTTTAATACATACATCGATGCATGACATACATATTGAGCTACGATTCTTTGATACCCTACTATTGTGGATTCGATCAATCATAAGGGGTGTACACGGTGCTATGACTGGCATTAAGTGGCCTGAAAGGCATAGGGATTCGTGGCCCTTATGATTGCTATGATTTGTTGATATGGGGATTGGTGGCGTTTGCCGACGTCATCCTTTGGATTATCCCTATTTATTGAGACTGGTATAAGGTGGCGCCTTGCTGATGTCATCTGTATGATATGATCTGATGTCAAGAGCTGGGATGCGGTGACGCTTTGACGACGCACCATTTAGACATTCCTTTGCTTGACATGCTCGAGCTTAGCTATGTAGTATTTGGACTTTCATTTATTGGCTCCGAGATACCCAGCGGATGGGTGTATGATACCGACATGACATGACATGCATTGCATTTCATTTCATATATCATTTTATAGATACATGATGTATATTCCATGATCGTTCCATATTGGGCTTTTGCTCACCCCCAAGGGGGGCTGTTGTTGTCTTTGTGTGTGGACAATGGCAGGCAGTACAGGTGGCCAGGACCCCAGAGAGTACACATCCGGTGGGAGCCACACTTGAGAGGTTTATTTTCCTTCTTATCCCAGTCGTATATGTACCAGGGGTGTGTCCCTGGAGTGTAGGGAGTTTATGTATATTTAGTTTATGTTGCTCAGTATGGATATGTGTTTCATAGTTTGATTTGTGTTGATGGAGATGAAACTGATGGTCTCTATATATATTTTGACTATTGGTATTGGTGGTATGTTTCTCGTGCGACGAGGTCATGCCGAAATTTTTAGGGCCACATGTTACTAAATGTTAAACAAATCTTCCGCTGTTTACGCTATAATTATCATTGTGTGATAATTAAACACATTATTAGGATTGGGCCCTCACAAAAAGCATTTTACAAAAATACACCAAATTTCCAATAAATTCATGCTTTCCAACATAATTGCCAACCAATACAATTAATTCATGATAACACCCAATTTCCCAACATGCACCCTGAAATGCACCCTCGGGTCACGCCTACCATGTGGCTAAGCATTCCAACAAGATAACTAATTCCAACACATAAATCAATTATCACCATAATTAATCACGTAAACATAATTAATGCCCAAATTGCAAATAATCATTTCGGGGATATCACAACGGGGGCGCGCCCGACCATGTGGCGTGCGGCGCCGAAGCACGTCGGGCGCGCGATCGACACCGTGGGGCGCGCGATAGAGCACGGGGCGCGTGATCACGAGGCGCGCCTGAGCACGAGGCGCGCCTGAGCACGGTGCTAGGGGGCGTCCCTCCACGGGTACGGAATAAAATAAAGTAGGTTGGAAAATATCCTGATCTTTTCACCAGCCATATTTTCAGCTGGAGTATACCGCTCTTCCTCTCCAAAAGGCAAAAGGGTGCAACAAAAAACTTCTTTACTGCAACAATAACAATGGTGCCGTTGGTGCCAATTTTGGTGTCGGTGGTGCCAATTTTGGTGAAGGTACTATCTGGGAATGGAGGACGAGAGGGAGGAGGTAGTTGGAAATTAATTTAAGATGTGGGTGAAAAATTTGAAATTAACCATGGTTTGGTGAAAAAACAATAAAAAGAATTCAAAACGAAATTTAAATAAAACACGTGTCATAATTTTAATGGATTATGATATTACCCTTAGGGCAGCATCGAATTACCACTAGGGCTCCATTGTAAGAAAATAAGGTGGTGATTGTTTAGTATAGTACATGGCAGATAGGTGTTTGTGTGTGTGTGTTTCCCATAGGCATAGCCGTAAGTATTTGATCTACATGAAAAATGTGCACAAATAAAATCGAGTTGAATAATATTTATATTTTTAAATTCAAATTCCAGGTTTGAGTTTGAGTTTAGCCAAGCTGGCTAAAGTTTGACTGAAAATTTGATAATACAAATTATTTTGAGATTGAATTTTAATTCAAATTTCCTTAAGGTTTCGCTTGGTACGAAGGATGTGATTATTGAATGATTAATAAATAGAGTGAAAAAAATGGAGACTAAATAAAATAAAATAAATGATGATAGATTAATATTAAGTTTGGTATAAATTTTATAGGTAAGATAAATTTTAGGATAAATTATGTTATGTCTAAAGTACTCCTCGTGCAAGTTTAACCTAATCAACGTCTTTCACAACCCTCTAAACAACGCGCAACCCCATGAACAACACAACTCCATTACTCCATTCCTTCAAACACTATATGAACCCGTAAGGAAATTTCATGAAATTTTCTTGTCACGGCACTTTATGGGGTTTGTAGATCCAAAAGACTCGAACAATAGAGTACAATTCTTCCTCGTCGTTCGTGAGTTTTTGGGGAGTAAGCGTTCTTGAATTATCTGAGACTAGAGAAGAGATGTCTGGGTCTTGTAGTCCGCCACACCAACATCCATTTTCCTCTTCGAATGCGACTTCAAAGCGGTGGTTGGGTTTATCATGATGGCTGTGTTAAATGGTGATGTAGTGTTATTTTGTTTATGGCAAAGTGTAATAATCATTTACACTGTTTAATAATGTATGTTAAATCCAATGTGAGTGGTGGGTTTATAGTCAGACCTTTAAACCCTTTTTGTCACATGCGCTTGGGATTTGCCTGGTTTGTTATCAAACAAACCAAACGCTGGATTACTCGTATAATCACTCATTTATCATCCTTACCAAACACACCGTTATGGAATGACTAATATAAATAATTCAGTTAAATCAATAAAAATAAAAGTTATATTTATAATGTTTATTATATCATACAAAAAATTTATGATATCAAAATTATTATTATTTTCTCGGTAAAAATGTTTTTTTTCATACAAAAAAACCAATGATATCAAGATTATTAATTTTTCTCCCCAAAAATGTTGCAAAATCAAAGATTTTGTCATCATTTATTTTATCAAATATTTTATTGTTTTTTATTTTTAAAAAAAATGTCAGTGTCGTGACGGGGGGTTAGACGGACTCCTACCCGTTTATTCAAACAAAATAAAAACAAACATGATAGGGGGACTAGACTAAAACCTCTCAAGTAAATTACAAGAACTTATTAGAGCTACGGACATAAGGTAATCCAATTCTAGGGTTTTTTTAACTAAATATTCGATTTTCGAAAATAATTTAACAATTTAACCGATTTTTTTTTTTATTATCAAACTAACCTAAGTCGCCATGTCAGATGGCGACTTCAATTGAAGTCGCCATCTGACATGGCGACATTAACAAAAAAAATTTTTTTTATGATATCGCCATCTGAGTTGGCGACATCAATATAATTTATTGATGTCGCCATCTCAGTTGGCGACATCCATTTAATTTATATGGATGTCGCCATCTCAGATGGCGACACCAATGAATGTTTAACCTAAAAACAACACGCCGCCGCACCATTCTCTCATTTCTTCTTCTTCCTGCAAATTCTCGGCCGCACCATTTTCATTCTCAATTCTTTCGTCCGCTCGTTCTCAAATTTTCTTCCTAACATTTCTGCAAAAATCAAGCTATTTCCAAAATATTTAAGGTAAGCTTTTAATTTTGTTATTTGTGTATCGTAGATAAATTATGATTTTAATATATGTAGTGGGAGTATATTACTTGTTGGAGTATATTTTTGTGATGTGAAAGATTAAAATTTAAGTTGACTTCGGATGGAGGCGGCGGCCGGCGGTGGTGGCCGGCGGCGGCGGTGGCAGGTGGTGGGCGGCGGCGGTGGGCGACGGACGGGTTGTTTTTTGTAATGTTGAGTTTAATGTTGTTAATTTTTGTATTATATTTCAGGATGGATCAAATGAGACAACCAGGCCCGGTTGACACACATCTTTTGTCGTTGCAGTCTACACATCGATCTGAGGATGTATGGGCAGGTGATATGGATAGTATACTTCGTGTGAGAAACCCAGATAGCTATTTTTGGGATATGTGTCCATTAGATATACGTGTTGTTAATTTATTGCACGTTATTGGATTTTATGGTATCTATAGGTGTGGTAAGATTGAACTTGACATGCACCTGATCACGGCTTTAGTTGAGAGATGGCGCCGTGAAACACACACGTTTCATTTTAGATCAGGAGAAGCGTCCATCACACTGCAAGACATTGCAGTAATATGGGCGTTGCCAGTAGATGGCATCGTAGTGTCGGGGATTGATATTGATAGGGCTCTACCCGATTGGCAAGAATATTGCCATACATATTTAGGTTTCTTACCAGCCATCACAGACCTTAAGGGCGCACGTTTGAAATTAGTTGCTTTGCATAATCATTTGCTGCTCAATCCATTGGATGAAAATAGTACAGCAGATGATGTTGTTAAGTTCACAAGGGGTTGTGCGTTATTGATGTTATGGGGGATTATGTGCCCTGATTCCTCAGGCAATTTTGTTAGATTATTATATTTACAAAAGTTGGAGGATATCGACTCTGCCAGTACATATAGTTGGGGCAGTGCTGTATTGGCATACTTATATCGTGAGTTGTGCACGTCATCAGAGAAAGGGAAAAAAGTTATAGGTGGTGCAGTGCAACTCTTACAGGTAAATAATATGTTTGTTTTTTTTAATATTTAAAATATGTTTCTGGTCAATCTAACTTGTGTTATTGATGTCACTACAATAAATGAGATTTGGGTATGGTCACGAATCCCAAGTTTGACTCCGCAATTGGGTAGCGATAGATCTGATATTGGACCAATAATTGTCGGCCCAAACAATGTGTTACCTTCTGCTCCATATGGTGTAAGGTAGTACAAATATGCATTGTTTTATAATTGATCTTATGTGTGAATGCATTTAATAATTTATTTGAATATATATAGGTGGTCGTGTCATTTAATCTTTACAGAAACTGGGAGTCATTCCATACGCATCATAAGGGACATCCTCGATGACCAGCCAGTAACTCAAGTAAGCATGCTGTTAAATTAATTTGTACAAAAATATACTCTTTTCATAGTATGTAAAAGCAATGTTGTTTTGCAGTTTAATTGGCAGCCGTACACTGATGAGTACACTGAAGGAATCACTGAGTTGGGGACATATAAGGGACCGTTGATTTTCTTCGACATAGTTGAAATGCAACGGTCTGATCGAGTACTGCGACAATTTGGGATGCTACAAGATATCCCAGAAGATCCAACATCGGGGGATGAGGCATTTGGGATGCTACAAGATATCCCAGAACATCTGGACATCATGATGGATGGAATGATAGTCAGCACGACCATATCTTTCGAACACATAATCTGGCCATTCTTGATTATTTTGAATCATTCACTCCGTCTTCTTAAGCCGTTCGAAAAAATAGAGCACACAACGATCAAAAGTTAATTGCACAATGGCGGTGATTGGAAGTCGACGAGCACCTTTCATAACTCCATTTATGCATTCTGACATATTTGTGGTCATGATACCACAACGCCAGCCTCCGTCATGAGCAAGCGACCATTGACACTTATCAATACGACTCAAGTAATCAAAAGCCCTTGGTTCTATAAGTTTAATCTCTTCCATTGTGCGATCAAATTTTCTGACCTGATTTTCTGATCCCGCTCTCCAACACAAGTCTTTCAAATGAACGGATTTGAAGCGACTATTAAAGTTTGAACAAACATGTCTCAAACAAAATCGATGTACTCCAAGGGGTGATTTGAAGTCAGGAATACAATCGGCTGCAGCAATGAGGCCTGGATGACGGTCAGAAATCAAACATACACCACCCTCAGATCTTCTCACAATATGCTTGCTAATCATCTCCAAAAACCATCTCCATGACACAAAGTTTTCTTCGTCAACAATTGCAAATGCCAAAGGTAAGATTTGATTATTCGCATCCATTGCCACGGCAATCAACATCTTATGTTGATATTTCGTATACAGATGTGTTCCATCCACACTTATTACCCGGCGGCAATGCTGAAATCCTTGTACACATGGATGGAAGGCCCAGAACACGTAATTCAAAGTCTTTTCTATTGGTCTGGCATTTTCAAGGTGAACCCACTCAACGACTGTGCCGGGATTCCATTTTTGCAAAGCTCCCATATAGTAAGGCAATTTCCTCACGGAGCTCTCCCATGTTCCGTACACATTCTCAACAACACGTCGTAAACTAAACCATCCTTTTGCATAGGAGATCTCAAATCCATATTTATCTTTCACTGTTTGAATTACATACTTTATTTCGTAAGCTGGATCACGCCGAACAATTCCCACTAACAAGCTAGCAATCATGTTTTTGTCCAAATTTGCATGATCGACCGACAGCTCACTCAAAAGGCAAGTGTGAGAACCTCCATACTTGTTTATTTTGAATAAACTAACTTTTTTCTTCAACGAGGCCCGCAGGTACCATCTACAAAACATATCTTCTGTACTGTGTTTGCACACCACTTTCCACAATGTTTTTGTACTCTTGACAACGCGGTACTCCCGTTTCGCAACACGTACAGAGTAATCCTTTACAGCTGCCTGCAAATGAGCTTTATTTTTGAAAACCATATCTAGATGGATATCTCCTTTCGAGTAGTCGTAGTAACTCCCCCATCTACCTGTTGGAATGTCTAATGAGTCTCCAAATACTTCGGGGATGTGTCATTGAGAAGAATGGAATTGTTGGATAAAGGGCATGAGTATTTGTTGTGGTTGTGTCTGGTACATTATCTGGCACTTATTCAATATCAACCTCATCGTCATCAGACTCATCCTCAGATGGAATTCCCTCCGGTTCAGTCTGAAAATCATCTCCAAAATCCACAAAACTGTCTGCTAATGGCTCGGGAACAATATTGTCAGCAACTATAGGAGCATCATCTTGAATCCTAGAGGTAGTTGGTCCTTCTGTATCTACTACAAATGGACCACTACCACTTGTTGGCTTTTCTGTAATAAAATCATAATCTCTCCGTTCTGTTTGTATATACATCTCCAAACAACTATAATTTTGTTCAGAATCCAATACCCATGCTAAATTGTAATCACTGTCAACGGGAAAAATTGTTTGTTTTATCCCAGAAAAATCACTAAATATATATTTACAATATATTTTCAGAATGAACTGGTTACGGTCGATGCCAGTAATATCATATACGTCGTTCACTAACTGCAAATAATTAATAGTGCGAGATATTGTCATGCCTTTCGACGGACCACGATCATATCTAACAGATTCTGAATCTTGTAATATATTGCCTCCCCAATACAACAAAACTTTAATTGACATACCTTAAAATAAACACAAATTTAATAAATTAGTACAGTATATATAATATTATGAAATTTAATTATTTGTATAACAACATACCTGCAGAGAAAATATTCACGGATTCTGAAGAGAATTTGAATTTTCACGAATTCTGAAGAGAATTTGTTCGAAAGCCGAAGAGAATTTGTTATATTTCAAAAGGAGTAACATTTCAGTTTTATAGACAAAGTTTTTGATTATTGTCGCCATCTAAAATGGCGACATTAAATAAAATTTTTTTTTTTTTGTCGCCATCTCAGATGGCGATAATATTTAAAAACAAAAAAAATTTCTGTCTTTATATACCGACATCGGCAAAACAATTATTTTTTAATATAATGTCGCCATCTAACATGGCGACATCTTTTAAAAAATTAAAAGATGTCGCCATGTCAGATGGCGACTTCCGAAAATAATATTTTTTTTAAGATTTTTATGGATGTCGCCATGTCAGATGGCGACTTCAATTGAAGTCGCCATCTGACATGGCGTCATCGGAAAAATAATACTTTTTTTTAATAATTTTGTTGAAGTCGCCACGTCATGAAGTCGCCATCTGACATGGCGACATCGAAAAATAATAGTTTTTTTAATATTTTTTGTAGAAGTCGCCATGTGAGATGGCGACTTCAAATGAAGTCGCCATCTCACATGGCGACTTAGGTTACTTTAATAATAGAAAAAAAAAACGATTATTTTGTTAAATAATTTAATTTTTTCGAATATTTAGTTAAAAAACCCCCAATTCTATCTAGCCGATATAATCCCTTAATTTTCAAATAAAAAACATCATTAAAAAATATCTCTGACTCATGAATATTCAAAGCTAAATTAGCCAGAGCATCGGCTACAGCGTTGCCTTCCCGATATATGTGAGTAATCATCAAAGTAGATTGTATTTGACTCAAAGTATGACATAACTACCGTTGCGATCTACTTGCATTAATCATGGATATTTGTGATACCCCAAAATGTGATTAACGAGAATAAAACATAATTTGTGAATTAACTAATCATTAATGAGAAGTACTGTGGTCGAGAGATGACCTACGATTTTGCCATCTATTGCATTTGTATAGTTGGTTTTACAGAAATTATGTACGTTGCATATACGTATAAAATTCATAATTAAGAAGAAGAAAAATATATTAAACAAGACACCAGAAGATATGGCCTATGGGAAATGTACACACACAAACAAATTGACACTAGAATATATGGCCTATGGGAAACGTACACACACAAACACCTATCCGCCATGTACTATACTAAACAATCACCACCTTATTTTCTTACAAGGGGAGTCCTAGTGGTAATTCGATGCTTCGATGCTGCCCTAAGGGTAATATCCTAATCTATTAAAATTATGACACGTGTTTTTTTTAAATTTCTTTTTGAATTCTTTTTATTGTTTATTCACCAAACCACGGTTAATTTCAAATTTCAAATTTTTCACCCATATCTTAAATTAATTTCCAACTACCTCCTCCCTCCCGTCCTCCATTCCCAGATAGTACCTTTACCAAAATTTGCACCACCGACACCAAAATTGGCACCAATTACACCATTGTTATTGTTGCAGTAAAGAAGTTTTTTGTTGCAGCCTTTTGCCTTTTGGAGAGGAAGAGCGGTATACTCCAGCTGAGAATATGGTCGGTGAAAAGATCAGGGTATTTTCCAACCTACTTTATTTTATTCCCTACCCATGGAGGGACGCCCCCTAGCACACTCGTGATCACGCGTCCCGTGCTCGACGTGCCCCATGCTCTGTCGCGCGCCCCAAGTTGTCGGTCGCGCGCCCCACGTGGTCGGGCGCGCTCCTGTACCTTGCTCAGGCAAGCCCCCGTTCTTGGTGCGCGCCACACGTGGTCGGGCGCGCCCCCACCCCACGCTCGGCCGCGCCCCCCACCCCGGCTCGATCACTCCCACTTCGTGCTCGATCGCCCCACCCCTTATTTATTTATTTTTTGAAAACATGTAAATTTGAGATCCCAATTATCGAAGAAACAACATTTCGATGCGAAAATTAACTTTGACCTCACTTTATACCAAGTCCTCACAGCTTATTTTAAGATGTTTGAACGCTGAAGTCGATATGATGTGCTTTGTTACCCAATTTGGTTATTTAATCAAATTTTGGGAAGATTATAATTTGTTTTTTTGTAATTATACATGTTTTAGGTTTTGTATCTATAAAATTTTATAAGAGTCATTAAAAATATATTGAAATTCGGGTATCTATATACTTTTATATAATATTAAAAGTTATGTTTGAATATCATCTCACTTTTTAAAACTCTATGAAAGTCTATTTTGAATATCAATAGGCTTCTATAAAATATATAAAATCTAGAATAAATATTAATAGACTCCTATAGAATATATTCAAATCTAGATTAAATACATTCTAGATTTTTAAACTCTATAAAATTTTTAAAATCCATAAAACGTCTTGACCAATACACCCAAACGTAATATCCGGATAGTATATGCGAAAACGAAAATAATAAAGATCACTAATATACCATCATGTCCACATCGTCGGAGCCCGCCACCCTTCACAACCCTTTCTCCACCACCGCCTCCGGCGGGGCAAATCGCCGCTCGTACCACTGCTACAACTGCAGATACTCCTTCCACATATCCCCCGCTGTCGTCCGGTACTCCATCTCTCCATCATCCTTCCGCTGCCCTCGGTGCCATCACCGCCACCTCTTCTCTCACCACACTATCTCTCCACCGCCGCCGATTGCGCCAGCACCTCCACCTCCTCCACTTCCTCCGACAATGAATTCGAATCACTACCCTGGATCAAACGCCTCATCTTACTACACCTCTGATGACTCAGACTCCGATTATGACTATGATTCCGATAGTTCCCTTCTCTCCTTTACCTCCCCGAATTTTTATACATCCACACCGGCTTTGAGATCCTTCGTCAATTCCCTTCCGTTAAAAATATTTGTCCCAAATTCAACTCCGTCCCTTCCATCATGCTCGATTTGTTTGGAAGATTTCGAGATCAATCTAAACACCTATACTTCAGTTAACGAATTGCCTTGCGAGCATTATTTTCACAAGGATTGCATAGTAGAGTGGCTTAAACGGAATTATACTTGCCCGTTGTGCCGGTTCCAATTACCGATTCAACCCCACAACGAAGAGTACCCAACCCAATTGGTAGAAGATCACGAAGCAGTTTTTTCGCTGGATTTTGCTCCACGAGGAGAGCAGATTGTGAGGAGGTTTATGAGGATACAGAGCTTTGGTGCAAGTGCTGCCGCTAACTCTGATAGACTGGTTTTGAGTTTGGATGATGGGACAAGAAATGGTTCAAGGTTAGATGTTATGCACGATGAGGAGGGGGACACTTTGATGGTGGATGCGTGAAAATATATGTAATTTGCTATTTGGTATGTTTTAAATATATTTTTTTCTACATGATATTGATGATCCTTGTTGTTTTCTTCATCCATTCGTTAGTGTATATTCGAGCTGAATGCGAATTTTTTTGTGTGAAATATGGTTGTGTGGTTGTCGAAGCCTTGGTGGCAGCTACTCGGAGCAAAATTTGATGTTATTTGGTTTTCCGAGCTGGAAATATTGTGGTCAGATTTTTTATTCTGCTGCTTATTTCGGTGTTCTGTTCTTATTAGCAATCTGGTCCTTACATTTTGAAGTTGGTTTTTCCATACTTGCATTTTTTAATAACTTGCTAATTGTCGATCTTTAACATTGCACGTTGTGGTGTTCAATTCGTTCGAATTGAACCAAGTGCAGCCCACCTTTCGACTACCATGCATATGCTTTATATGATCATTATGGGATGAAATTTTTGTTTGTTTGGATTCACGACTCGGGTTTTATCAGATTCCTCTTGCTTACTGATTCTTTATTATATCACACTTTGTGGTGCTCCTGGTATCTCGTAAGAAGCTTCTTAGATGCCTTAAAAGTGTTAACAACCATTTCTTGAATTCATCAATTGCATGGCTCAATCACTTACTGCATGGCTCCAGTTTTTTGGCTACAATATCACGTGGAATTCTTGCACAAGCACATGTTGGCGGCACTTTTGTTTATCTATGTCTGATTTCAAGACCTTCATGAAACTTCCCTTGTTTACGAACCAGCGTACTTTTAATTGACATTGGTGAAGCTGATGGTAATTCGGTTGTTTGATATGCAGGTTGATTTGTAAGTCATTCTTCCTCCAATCATTGAGTTCATTAGTCCTAGAACCTTGCTAAATTGGACAATGTGGATAAAACTGTTCCTCACCGTGATTCTGTCCAAAGTTTTTACATTGTTCTACAAAGATTTTTTCAGGCAGTTCTGTTTTGTTTACGAGAAATTTGAAAGAATAAAGACTTCTGCAGGACTGGTTCTTGTCTTCTATATTGAAGTGTAAAGGTAGAAAGGTTTCAGATGATGGAGTGTCGTGTAAAAAGGGAGTGACACATGTATATTTGAGAAAATTTAAGGGGAAAGGGCCTGTAGGCTGCTGTTGGAAACTGAAAAAAAAAATGGCTTTGGCTGGTGATTGCCATGATACACATATTTTTATGGTTACGAATATTCTTGTTCTTTATTAGCTTCAAGTTCTTCTGGTATATGTAATTGGATAATTTTAAGATTCCTGCAACATATATACGAAGCGGTGGAAGCAGGATTTTGACCAAAGGTGGCAAAAACTTTTAAAATTTAATAATGGAGGGAAAAAAATTTTAGGGGTCAAAATATAAATGTAATTTTTGAGGGGCAAAATGCAATTTTTGGATGGTGAAATGTAATTTAAAAAAACAAAATTAAGGTAAAAAGATTTTTTTGCATCATCGGATCCGCGTTGCTATACATCTTAATTTTTGTAAAAAAATTTAATATCGAATATACATTTCACGTTGAACTATAATGTGACATAATTTAATTTTATATAAAAAATCAGATGTTTATATTAAAGAAGGTGGACATTTTGAAATGAATGAGAGCAATTAATAAAGAATTGATAGCTTAAAGGTAGTTTTACAATACTTATTATAAACAATTTTTGTGCTTTAAAATTGTTTTCTAACTAATTAATTTTTACTTTTTTCTAAAAAAATGGTTCACGTGAGGCGAGGCAGGCCTGGTTTTTTTTAGCGGGATGGATCTCGAATTTGACCAAATCCACACCCCTCCCGCCATCCCTATCTGATTTATTCTTGATTTTTTTCTATAAATAATACAAAAGATGATTGATGAAGTATTTTTACAAAAAATAGTAATAGTTGCTTTTATCTTGGAAACTATATATTTGTCAAAATGTATCCAAAATAAATATATGATTAATAATAGTGAAGTTACTTAATTAAGACTAGAAATATTCACAAAATTAATATCACACCAAAGCAGTTTATTTTATCACACTACATTATTTATCCACAGCTTTCAATTTCTTATAGTCATTCATTTATCTCAGGTTCAGACTTGAAATTCATGAGTTTTATTATAAGAGCATTACTCACGGGAAAAGAGAAGTAGTAGAAAAAACTCCAAGAAAAAAGGAACAAACACTGATTGAGAAACACATGATCTGTTCTGAAAGCGAAACCAAGAACACACACCATGTCGAGTCTCCACCCTGACTTGTCATAGACTAAGACATGGCGGGCTACTAAGGGCTATCTATCTATATTACTTATTAGGCATGGTTCGTCGACACGATCATGAAAGGCGTCTTTCAGTTCCATTGATATTTCGAGGAACGGTCATGGTTATAGCCGCAAATTTTTTTTAAAATTAAAAATATAAATATAATTAGATAAGTCCGATAAATTATTAATGAAAAAATCAAAAAATTAGAGAGAAATTTAAAAATATTTCACAACGGCCGTTCCGCGACTAGAAATCGTCGTTCCAGGTTGCGAAATAGTCGTTCGCGACCGCGATGGCCGTGAAATCTTCATTATAATTACACATCCGATTTAGCATATAACTATTGCGGCAGCTGCCGTTCTCATCTGGAACGGCAATCAGAAGCTACGGAGGAGACACTTATTAAAAAGAGAACAATGCTCTTCTCTTCTATGAGGTTCAGCATTAACATTGTCATGTGCCTTCACTTCTTCATCCAGTCATGTTTTCATCTTTATTTTCCGCTTCTGTAACTTAGCAGCTTCAAAAGTTTCTTCAGTCTTATTTGATACACTAAACTTCTTCTTTGTTTCTTCCCCTTCAGTATTTGCAAGGTTATCATTCTTATCACATCCGTAGATGTATATGGGTTGGGCTTATGACCCAAGGCCCAATACATCCATTGGGTTGGGTTTGTGGCCCAATGCCCAATAGACATCCATATTAAGCATGGAGCTAAATCCTGACCATCAACCCAAATAAGGCACGTATTACCTAGGGTTAGGGCTTGAGCCCTATAAATATAAGTCTACCCTCCCCTATCCAATACACAAAAAAATACACTCTCGTTCTTATATCACAACACGTCCTTCTTGGAGAATCATCAACGGCTCCATTGGCTTAAAGTGTGCAATTATAGTAGATTACTCTAGTAGTAATCTACCAAACCAACGAAGGGATGTTCAACATTCGAGGCTAGTAGACGAGCACAAAGATCTGGAATAATCTTTCGCTGCAGTCAGGCATATCAAATACCTACTATTTACTGTATTATACTCTAACAATGGTATCAGAGCCAAGTTGCTCGATCTCGCCGATGATGATATATGAAATTCATCTACGTGACAATTTATGTGAATAAACGTATTACTGTTTAATGATTAATTTTTCTTTCAAAGGAGGAGGAAATGTACCAATAAATTGTGCTCTTTTTTTTTTTTTTTTGAGTTACAGCACCGTGAATGAAAAATAAACTGCAATTTAGTTTGCAAGTTTACGTTTAAATAGTTAAAGCTGATAAATAAGACAACAAGGCGCAATAAAAGATTGTCACACAATAGCACATACGGGACAACGCATGGCAGCCAACAAACCATTACCTATGGCTGTGACGCCGCCGTCGATGGATGGTGAAAGGCGCCTCCTAGAAACGCAAAGGGCTGTCGTGCCCTAGCACAGTGTTCTTCCCTCGTTTTTTCCTATAAAAAATGATATTTTAATCTGTAAACAAAAAATAGGGGCAATACGAGACGAAGCCATCGAACATACCAGAGGCCGCCTGAGAACGGCGCAAGTCCATGGACGATGGCTGTCGTGATGGCTCAGTAAGTTCACAACTGAGATTGCGCAAACCTAGATTTGCGACCGCGCTGCTATGTTCATGGCGTGCGGAGACGATGCCTCTGTTATGACTTAGAAATTATGTTCGATATATTGCTGTCTTAAATTCCTAATTTTGTGTATTTTATTTTATTAAACAAATTAGTTTTGTTTTCGGTTATTGGGTTTAAGGTTAGTGGGGCTTAGGGCATTAAACATGAGTAGTCATGTGTTAGTGGGCCTATATTTATGCCTTAATTGTTATTATCCATTCTGTATAAATATTTGAAAAGTGAATGAAGAAATCAATCGATAATTTATTCAAAAGCTCATTTCAAAGGAGGTAGGCAACCTCGAATTGCCATCAGTAAATATTTAACTAATTATCTATTATATCATAACAGTGGTATCAGAGCCAGGTTCCTGCGAATATGACGGAAGGCACTAGACAAGCGTTTCTGGCAGAAGCAATTGCAGCCCTAAAGGAAGACAATAGCAGTCTGCGAGAAGAACAAAGAAGACAAAAGGATGTATTAGCTGCTGTCCTCCAACAGATAACCAATTTAGCCTCCAGTTATGAACATTTGGCAGCAAATCATAATTTTGGAGAAGGGTCTTCGAATTCCAAGGTTAGTACTAATCCTTTGTTTGAGGGAAACGGGGAATTCAGTTTAGATCACTTAGATTGGATTTTCCTAAGCTTGATGGTACAGATCCGGATGAATGGGTTCAAAAGGCACAACAGTTTTTTGAATACTACAATACTAGTGATGATCAAAGGGTACAAATAGCATTTTTCCATATGGAGGGTAAGGCACTTCATGGTATAGTTGGTTAAAAGAATCTAGTCCAGTAAATTCTTGGGATGAATTTATTTTTGCCCTAAAGGTTCGATTCAGCCCTTCAGTCTATGATGATCCAGTGGGTGAGTTTACTAAGCTTAACAAACAAGCATAGTAGAAGCATATCAAACACAATTCGAAATGCTATCTAATAAAATTTGTGGCTTATATGAGGAGTTCAGAATTAGTACCTTTTTAAGTGGGCTGAGGGATGATCTTAGGATCACGGTAACCATGTTCAAACCTTTCAAATTATCAGCTGCATTGGATTAGCTAGATTACAGGAGGAAGAGGTGAACAGGCGTGTTAAAGGGAACCCAACCATATTCCAAACATTCCCGAACATCAATACAGCCAACCCAGGAAGACTTCCAATCCATCAAAATACCAACCCAAACCCCTTTTTTCGACTACCCCCTCCACATGTTAAAACAAACCCAAGACCCCAAAATTTCAACAATCCCAGAACAAACAGTTTTCCCATCAAAAGACTTAGTTCCACTCAAATGCAGGAAAGAAGATAGAAAGGATTATGTTGTTTTTTTGTGATGAAAAATATCACCCGTGACATAAATGTAACAAGCCAAAAATCTATTTACTAGAAGGGTTGAGGGGAGAGGAAGAAGAAGACGAAGTTGATAATGAGGAAGGAATCATTACTGTTGTTGAGGGTAATGAAATGGAAATGGGAGAATTATTGAAGATATCTTTACATGCTATAGCTGGATCTTTATCTCCTAAAACAATGAGGTTATTTGCTGAAATAAATCAACAAAAAGTTTTAATCTTGATTGATACCGGGAGTACCCATAGCTTCATAGATCCATATGTAGCAAGAAAAACAAACCTGTCAAGGGAAGTAAGCCACTTAACAGTTCAATTGGCAAATGGGGCCACTGTTCCCTACCTTGGTTATTGTAAAGCAGTTTCTGTCAAATACAGGGTTATCAATCTACAACTAATTTATATGTGTTAACACTTGGGGTGTGATATCCCCGAAATAATTAATTTCAATTTGGGCATTAATTATGTTTATATGATTAATTAAGGGGATAATTGATTTATGTGTTGGAATTAATTGTCTTGTTGAAATGCTTAGTCACATGGTAGACGTGACCCGAGGGGTCATTTCAGGGTGCATGTTGTACATGTTGGGAAAACTGGGTATTAACATGGTTTATTCATGTTGGTTGTTAATTATTTGGAAAGCATGAATTTATTGGAAGTTTGGTGCATTTTTGTAAAATGCTTTTAAAATACCATGTTGGGGTATTTTATACATCATGTTAATTAATGGGATACAAATTTAATTATAAACCCCACTACACCCCACTTTACTTCACTTTAACCACCACTCTTAAATCCCCAAATTTCATTCCCAACCCTAACCCACTTCCCATTTTCGAAATTTGGCAAAGGAGGAAGGAGAAATCTTCACAAAATTTTTGTTTGTGAGTTTATTGGTAGGATTTGGAGTCCTCAAGAGGTATGGAACCCTTTCTAAAGTTTTAATGGTGTTTGGTTTTGAAATGGGTTAGCATTTTGGGATTTTTGTGGATTTGTTTTTGAGTATGTGTTGTATGTGGTTGGGTTATGATTTTTGAGGTGTTTTATGTGGATTTTAAGGAGTTATGTTGGTATTTGAGTTGTAGGAATGTTTGGGTTTGAAGGGTATGTGGTAGAACTTGGAAAATGCTCAAAAATGGTGAAGAATCGCGCACACAGCAGGTGGCGATCGATCGCTACGAATGCAGCGATCAATCGCCGAAGGGCAGTGGCGAAATGTAAGGCAGGCGATCGATCGCCATATATGGCACGATTGATCGCCGCGAGCCAGTAAGGTCTGGAGATCGATCGCTACATCGAAGCGATCGATCGGTAAGGCTCGCGATCGATCGCCTCGATGTAGCGATCGATCGCCAGCTGCTGAATAATGGGAAATGTGATTTTTTGACGAATTTTTGGTATTTGGCTATTATTTGGCTTATAATATTGGGTTGTGTGATTGTGTAGAACCATCCCAGGTGGCGACGCAACCAAGGAAGTGAAGTCATATCCAATCCCACTTTTTGGAAAGGTACGTAGAAGACGTACGGGCATCCAACGGTACATGTATCTATTATACTCATTGATTATGCATTGTTGATGCGAGTATATATGGAATTGTGCATTGTGGATGCAAATACATGTTGAATTTGATGATTATATATGCATATGATAATTGTTGGTGCACATCCCATGAGTCATGGTTATATAGAGCGATGATTTTAATGCTTTGCCGCTGTCACTTGAAACGATGAAAGAATACTTGCCGCTGTCATATTGTAGCGAGGAAAGAATATTTGCCGCCAAATGTTGAAGTGAGGGTATTGTCGCATTTGCGCAAGGTTATTCAATGCCGCTAATATGTCGAAGCGAGGGGTATTAATGACGTTGTCATGACAAGCGAGATGCATTAAAATACGCTATTATAACAAACTAGGGATTGGAAATTGGTGTTAATGAAATGGTATTATGACATGACATGTGTGAACCATTAAATAATCTATTGATTATACTAATGAGTTATGGTACAGGGACAACCAAATGTGGAGCGTTTAAAATGCATGGGGAAAACAGGAAGTGTTTTATTACGGTTTATGCATTTACGCCTTATATTCATAATGTGTTGGATATGGATTATTATATGCTCATGTTTTGGGGGTTGTCATTGTAGGTACATTTTGGCATGATAAAGGGGCTAAGGCGGGTTGATGCGGTGAGCTTGTGAAGAACGCTTTTGATAGATGAAGGACAGGATTACTTTTGTATAGTGTCTACTCTAGGAGTAGTGTAAAGCTATAGTGAATAACATTCATTTGATTGAGAATGTAATTAATCCATTTGAAAGTCCTTAATTTGGCATGTAATTCTTAAGGCTCATAGTCTCAACACGAACATTTATACTTTGATAATATATGTTAGCCCTAATTATGCCTTTAATCCGCACTTAAGGAACTAGGGTCCTTACATTAGTGGTATCATAGCAGTGGTTAGAGAACCCCGGGAACGAGTGAAGGGTAGCCTTAGCATGATTGGCTAGGTGTTTACATTTGGGCATGTTTATGCATGTGTTGCATATTGGTGTATAAATTGTTATACTAACATGCTTATTATCATTCCTGTTATCTAACGATATAACATATGTATTGTTTTGGAATTGTTGTTAACCCTTGTGTTACAGCATGGCGGCTATGAACTTGGGGAACCTCAATGAAGAGGTAGGAGACGTTGGCAGTGTTAATGCGAGCATTGGTCAGACAAACCCTTTACCTCCACCAGTTGTAGGTGTGGAGCCAGTGGCTCAGTTGTTACTACCTGGGAGCTTAGTCTGACTCAGTTTCTGACTTTCCACCCGCCCCGTTTGGAGGGGACAGAGACAGGGGAAGAGTCTGAGGAGTGGCTTGAAAGACTTGAACAGATATTTGTGTCCGCTCCCTGTGCTAGGACGGCATGGCTGAGGCTGGCGGAGTTCCAGCTAGCAAAGAAACCTTCCATGTGGTGGAAGACCACAGTGATGGAATTGAGGGCCCAGGGTGTACTGATTGATTGGACTCTCTTCAGGACCCGATTTCTGAACCGGCATTTTTCTGCGGCTGCGAGGCAGATGAAGGAAGACGAGTTCACAAACTTGAGGCAAGGAGGCATGACAGTGTCAGACTATGCTATGCATTATTCTTCATTACTGAGGTATGTCCCGCACATTGCCACAAATGGACATGCAAAGATGAGGCACTTTCTGAAAGGGTTACGACCGGAGTTATTTGACCGGGTTATCACCAACAACCCCACTTCTTTCGATGATGCTCTTACTAGAGCAGAACTTGCGGAGATTGGAGTTGGGGCCTATCCTAATGTCGTACCCCCACATAATTGTTGGTGCACATCCCATGAGTCATGGTTATATAGAGCGATGATTTTAATGCTTTGCCGCTGTCACTTGAAACGATGAAAGAATACTTGCCGATGTCATATTGTAGCGAGGAAAGAATATTTGCCGCCAAATGTTGAAGCGAGGGTATTGCCGCATGTCGCATTTGCGCGAGGTTATTCAATGCCACTAATATGTCGAAGCGAGTGGTATTAATGCCGTTGTCATGACAAGCGAGGTGCATTAAAATACGCTATTATAACAGACTAGGGATTGGAAATTGGTGTTAATGAAATGGTATTATGTCATGACATGTGTGAACCATTAAATAATCTATTGATTATACTCATGAGTTATGGTACAGGGACAACCAAATGTGGAGCGTTTAAAATGCATGGGAAAAACAGGAAGTGTTTTATTATGGTTTATGCATTTACGCCTTATATTCATATTATGTTGGATATGGATTATTATATGCTCATGTTTTGGGGGTTGTCCTTGTAGGTACATTTTGGCATGATAAAGGGGCAACGCTTTTGATAGATGAATGACAGGATTACTTTTCTATAGTGTCTACTCTAGGAGTAGTGTAAAGCTATAGTGAATAACATTCATTTGATTGAGAATGTAATTAATCCATTTGAAAGTCCTTAATTTGGCATGTAATTCTTAAGGCTCATAGTCTCAACACGAACATTTATACTCTGACAATATATGTTAGCCCTAATTATGCCTTTAATCCGCACTTAAGGAACTAAGGTCCTTACATAGGGGGTGTGATGTAGTTCTGGGGGTGGATTGGTTAAGTGGATTAGGACCAATCTTATGGAACTTTACTGATCTAACTATGAAGTTTCAGTGCGAAAATCAAGCTATTCAGCTGCAGGGTGATAAGTGTGATTTTTACACTTAATTGATATATGATTAGGGGTGTTTTTGTAGTGATTCCTAGAAAATATTACATGTTTTGGTATATATTTGTATATGTCAGGAATCTAGGTCAAAATGCATAAAAGTGGATGAAATGGGCTTAAAAATGCTTGAAAGGACCAAACTGAGCAAATCTGGAAAAGGAGGGACCAAATCACAAGATTGGAGATTTGAGGTCCGTGATCGATCGCCAACTTACGAAGATCAATCGCCACCATCCAGAATGTTTCCGCGATCGATCGCCAAATGACGAAGATCGATCGCCAAACCCGAAAATTTTGAGATTCTGTTTCCTTCTTGGTTATTTTGTGTCCAAACTTTACAAAACTCCTTCACCACTATTTATATTAGGTTTTGGACGAAAATAGGGACTTTTTATCAGATTTTACACCCTAGGAATAGCCTCCATCCATCCTCTCATCCTCCATATCACCATCATCCACCTCCATCCATCAACCATCCTAGGATTTTGGAACACCTTCAACAAGGCGATTCAAGAGACGATCGAGAAGGAAGCGAGAGAGGGAGCAAGGATCTACGAACGAAGTCGACATCGGGAGTTTATTCTTGTCTTTTAATATTAGTTTTGATTTGTTTTGATTTACTATGTTGAACTAATTTATTTATCGAGGCTAGGCAATCCTTTGTCATGAACCTATGATTTGATGATTTATTTGATTGAATTCCTTTAATTCTTTGCGTATAATTTACCGATCATGCTTTTGAGGGATTGATCGCCCTTGAATGATTGTTATATTGCGATTGAATTGACCATAGGATATTGCAATACGATATAATAAATTATGCCGTGGGTTTTAGGTTGAGACGGACCAAGTAAAATCTAGCACACGTGTGATAGCAATAGATTTACCAAAATCGAAGGCTAGTAGTTTTCATAGATCTTTATTCGATATTAATTGTGCAATAAGGACACGGGAGTGGTTTACTGCAACATTAATATTAGACTTGTTATAACTGGACCAAAGTATAACGAATGCATTAGGAAAACTCGTCACCTTAGAAATATTTGGATATTCAATCGAGAATTGTAGGGGATTGCATTGGTGAGCCAAAGTCTCGATAATCTTCTATAGTGGATTTTTCTCGTTTACTTTTATTGACTTGGTTGGATTAGTAGTTAATTTAATTAATTAGTAGTTTAATTCAATTTTGTAGGTTAAATATAGTTAAAAGCATCTTATTTGATACTTACAGTTAGTCCCTGTGGGTTCGACAACCTGTTCTTCATTTACTATACTAAAACTTGACGACCGTGCACTTGCGGTATAAAATCGCTACATTGGAATTAATTGTTTAAAATAAAAGCGATCAAGTTTTTGGCGCCGTTGCCGGGGACTAACTTTAGTAATATCATACGAGAAGCTTTGACTGTAATTTAACCATTTTTTTCTTCTTTGTATATATTTATAAAAAAAACTATATTTAATTGTTTTATTTGTTTTCCTTGCGAGGGTACTTGTGATGCTTCATCAACAAGTCTTCACAAGATTTGCCCAACAATATTCAGAGCCGTTTTATGCAGCTTGGGGAAGATTCAATGAATTGGCAGACAGATTCCGGTATCACAACTTTTCGAACTATACTCTTCTGCAATATTTCTTCAAAGGTTTGGATGCACAGACACGAGAATGGGTATTTAGCGGAGCACTGATGACTGGGAGTCCCCTGGTTGATAGAGATGAGGACAGTGTGTTACACCTGTTCAATGATATGACGGACTTTGATTATCAATGGTATTGTGATCCTTCACTACAAGGTTGGAGTCACCAATACCCACCGGAGCCTCACTACCCTAATGATACGCCCCAACCATTTGAACATCACAAAGAGATGAGAGATAGTTCTGCAGACGTCACGACTCAGCTAGAGGATACCTTAATAAGATTTATGGCATCAACTGAGAACAGTTTGGAGTGCCAAACCAACTCTATGCGCCACCTGGAGCAGCAAATGGCAGTCCTTATGGAAACAATTTCAACTAGCTGCCAGGAGGAAGAGACGAGAGCTACCAATAAAGAGGCGAATCGAGTTTGGTTATATGATGATGATCACTCAACCAACCAAGTTTGGGGGAGTGATCCTACTCATGTGGAAAAGTCAAGGGAACTTGAGCCTCTTCAAGAGATTGAGCCTACTTTAGAGATGTTATCCGAGGAGTTCTCATGTGAAGATGAGTCGAGTGTGATGTTGGAGAAGGAAGAGACTTTCGAAGATTCTGATTTGAACCCATCGATGGAGACATGTTCTATGCCATATGTGGATCCGTATTTTCCATCGATGCCAATTTCACCGCACTACATCCTCCAAGATATGAAGCCAACTCAAGAATCGTTCTCCCATGCCTACCACTTCAACAATGTTGTTGGTGCGATGAGCCTACAATGTTACAATCATGCCAATCTTGAGGGCATACTGAATCAAGACCCGTTAGTTGTATCATACGATACTTACTATGGGCGGCAGCCGCTCTTTGATGGTTGCTTCTGATGGTCAAGCCGATGACTAGAAATCAGCGCTTCTTGGGAGGCAACCCAAGCGTATCCTTTTGCTATTTAGTTTTGTTTTATTTTCAGTTTTTACATTTAGTTTGTTTATCTCTCGAGTCGACTATTTTACCATTTGCATGCTTCTCTTGCTAGGTATCATTTGTAGCGATGAACCCCTACAACAGTGGAGTTTTCAAAAGCCAATCTTCCTCAACCCTCATGCAAGCGTCTTGATCAGGGGAGTTTACTGTTTCCCTTTGATTCATTTCAACATTGAGGACAATGTTTGATTTAAGTTTGGGGGAGTGGCTTGCATGTTTTTCTTGTTTTATCCACATGTTGTGTGCTTAATTGACACTTGAATCGTCTGATTAATATGAGCTAAAAAAAAAATATGAGTTCAAATTTGAGAAAAGAATGAATCATAGTAGTGGTCTCTATTCCATGATGATATTAATCTCACTACGCATGTCAACTTGAATTTTGAGGATTGTAAAACTTGTTTGTGAATATCTTGTTTTGAGTTAGCATGTCAAAGATGAGGAATACATTTAGCACATATGAGTCACGATCTTGTGAATTGCATTTGTGGTAGTAAAAATCTTCGTGAACTTGATGAATTGTTTTGAACATCTTAGAGTACCTTAGAAACTATTGGATGATGACACTTTGAGGCGAAATTTTATAGTTATGAACTTGACTTGGAAATGATTTAGGCGATCTTTGGACCGTTTGAGCCTTTCAAGCTTACCATGATATATATCAATCTCTAGTGTCCAATTTTGAGCCTAATTGCAAAAGAATGGAGTATGTTTAACATACTATTAACCCCCATTCAACAAATTTCATTGGCAACTCATTATACCCACCTTTATGAGTCTAAATTGAAAGAATTCATCCTTACCTAAAGGGAGTATAATGAATCTCATTAGATGCACATAAATTTCTATATTTTGATGAGCTTATTATTATTGAAAAAAATGATGAATGAGAAAAGAAAAAGATAGATAAAGCCTTGAAAAAAAAATCTAATTAAGACCCAAAGTGGCCAAGGCTAAAAGAAAAAAGAAGAGAAGCTCAATTTATTGCTAAAAATATAAACATTACATGCATATACTCTCTTCTTTGTGCTATCCTATCTTTTCTTTGAAGCCAACACCTAGGCCTAACGTTACAAGCTTAAAAAGACCTATTGATCCAAGTCTAGGGAGTGACTACATTAGTGGAGAAGTGTTTGAAAATAGGACTATGGAATGCTCAAAGATAATCTTACTTTTCATTGAATAGCATGATTTGATCTATGAAAATTGCATGAAACTTGAAAGTGACAATAGCACACACGCACATTCTAATTTGGCGACATGTTGCTTGATCTAGGAGAAAACACAACTTGTTAAACTTTCTGATTAATTATTGTTCGTCTGTAAGTGAGATGTCTGAGTTACATGATTGACTACGAATTGGTTTATTTGAGTCTTCAATATTGAACTCTACTTTGTGATCTTATTTCTTGCTCGAGACGATCAAGTTTAAGTTTGGGGGAGTTGATAAGTGTGATTTTTACACTTAATTTGATATATGATTAGGGGTGTTTTTGTAGTGATTCCTAGAAAATATTACACGTATTGGTATATATTTGTATATGTCAGGAATCTAGGTCCAAATGCATAAAAGTGGATGAAATGGGCTTAAAAATGCTGAAAAGGACCAAACCGAGCAAATCTGGAAAAGGAGGGACCAAATCGCAAGATTGGAGATTTGAGGTCCGCGATCGATCGCCAACTTACGAAGATCAATCGCCACCATCCAGAATGTTTCCGCGATCGATCGCCAAATGACGAAGATCGATCGCCAAACCCGAAAATTTTGAGATTTTGTTTCCTTCTTGGTTATTTTGTGTCCAAACTTTACAAAACTCCTTCACCACTATTTATATTAGGTTTTGGACGAAAATAGGGACTTTTTATCAGATTTTACACCCTAGGAATAGCCTCCATCCATCCTGTCATCCTCCATATCACCATCATCCACCTCCATCCATCAACCATCCTAGGATTTTGGAACACCTTCAACAAGGCGATTCAAGAGACGATCGAGAAGGAAGCGAGAGAGGGAGCAAGGATCTACGAACGAAGTCGACATCGGGTATTCTTGTCTTTTAATATTAGTTTTGATTTGTTTTGATTTACTATGTTGAACTAATTTATTTATCGAGGCTAGGCAATCCTTTGTCATGGACCTATGATTTGATGATTTATTTGATTGAATTCCTTTAATTCTTTGCGTATAATTTACTGATCTTCATGCTTTTGAGGGATTGCCCTTGAATGATTGTTATATTGCGATTGAATTGACCATTGGATATTGCAATACGATATAATAAATTATGCCGTGGGTTTTAGGTTGAGACGGACCAAGTAAAATCTAGCACACGTGTGATAGCAATAGATTTACCAAAATCGAAGGCTAGTAGTTTTCATAGATCTTTATTCGATATTAATTGTGCAATAAGGACACGGGAGTGGTTTACTGCAACATTAATATTAGACTTGTTATAACTGGACCAAAGTATAACGAATGCATTAGGAAAACTCGTCACCTTAGAAATATTTGTAGGGGATTGCATTGGTGAGCCAAAGTCTCGATAATCTTCTATAGTGGATTTTTCTCGTTTACTTTTATTGACTTGGTTGGATTAGTAGTTAATTTAATTAATTAGTAGTTTAATTATTAATTCAATTTTGTAGGTTAAATATAGATCTTATTTGATACTTACAGTTAGTCCCTGTGGGTTCGACAACCTGTTCTTCATTTACTATACTAAAACTTGACGATCGTGCACTTGCGGTATAAAATCGCTACATTGGAATTAATTGTTTAAAATAAAAAGCGATCACAGGGTATCAAAAGACCAACAAATAAGATCGTGGAGGAAGCTTCTAGCGCCAAAGTTAAAAAAGAGGCGGTCAAAGGCATTTGGTTGCACATCATGGATGGGAAATACTAACAAGGATAATGTACAATGTCCAGTAGAGCCACAAGAAATCTTGGATAGGTTTGGAGGGTTATTTGCAGAACCATTGGGTCTGCCACCTCCCAGATCTCTTGATCATAAGATTAAACTGTTGGAAGGTACTAATCCTGTTTGTGTGAGACCCTACCGGTACCCATATTATCAAAAAGAAGAGATCGAGAAGATTGTAGCTGAGTTATTGAAGAAAGGGAGTATTAGAGGCAGTCAAAGCCCCTATTCTTCTCCTGTGTTGTTGGTAAGGAAGGCGGATGGAAGTGTTGGGTTTCCGTACCCCGGCGCCAGATCCAAACGCAGCAGAAATAAACAATAAACAGATCTGACCCGTGGACGGAAGATCGCGCCTGATTCATATATAAACATGCATAAATCGAATAAATGCACGAAAAGGAATTACCGTTCACCGACGTGAATCTGATAGCGGTGATCCTCGAGTCCAATCAACCTGACCAGATCTACAAGCCCGGCACCAGTGCTAGTGTGATGCCAGCTTTTCTATGAGGATGAGTGTATTGAATGTAATCTTACAACCCTAAAGATGAATGTTATATTTATAGTGGTATTGAGTTAGCTAATTGGGCTATGGTCCATAAAGCCCATCGGGCCAACGTTTGGCTTGTAGGACACTTATGCTAACAATCTCCCACTTGCCCAAAAGCCAAAACAAATCTACAAACTCATAATCCAAGTAACTCAATCCTATTGAATAACTTGATGTACTACTAATGTACATAATTATGAGACATTAATATATCAAACGTTTTAATTTAGAACTTTCTACAGATGAAACATTTTCAAATATAGAAACTCCACTAAAGTGAGGAGCTTTCAAAAATTAAATTCATCTCATCTAAATCACTCAATTTGAGCACTTAACATTTAAGTCTCAATTCTCATCAATAGATCGGCGGCCGGTTGATTGTGACCCAGCGAGGCTCAAGTGTATCATAGCAGTAGGATCACAACCTTTGTGATTTTAGAAGTCAAACAACTTCTTTGGGCTTACCCTGAATGCCTCATTGTCAATTAAACTCCTTTAATAGACAATGGCTGAAATATAATTCCAGCAACAACCTACCGATCGTGGGTAGCGCCTAGCATCTGCGCTTCACGAAGACCTATATACAAATGACTAGCAACGTACGAGAACCTGTCAGCCATAGTTAGCGTGCAGTACATTCCTTTCACTCAATATGTCCCGATTGAATCAAGGGCATTGGTTGGTCGAGGCCCCTTATGATTTCAATAACTATGTATTTGTTTCACATTATATGATTCCTTGTGTGCGTATATGAAAAACCCATTTTTTCAAGCACTACCCACTCTGGCCAGAGATTCCTCGAATCATATATAGAAAAACACATAGGACATCCTGGTTCATCAAGACCAGTGGTGAATCCCCAACGACAATCATAGGCCTCTGACAGCATCACTGAATACCCAAAATAATGACTTTATGACCCACATGTGATCAGTCATTAAATCAAAGTACACAACTATCTATCAAGACCTCAATGACGCCTCGGGTCATGAGGAGTAATGGTGCACAACTATGACTAGAAATTCTATACTCGACAAATGGTAACCACTTATAGAATTCCGAGTAGGGTCGTTCAGTGAACTCATTCCTAATGAGCACCTATTCATGTGTACTGACTTCTCCAAGCCAACGCCGATGAAACGCGGCGCACTACACTAGACACACCATGAATACCAGTCTCTAACGAGCATATATCGATATCCCATTCTCGAAGGCTCATCGACCAGGAACATTTAGAAATCGCAGTCGAGAATGTATTTCATGGTCACCATCATATGCGTAACCACATTCTATGGACTATAGCAATCTCAAGGACTTCATCAACACATCAAGATGCATGGGTAAACAGATGAAGAAGTGCCATATATATTAATATTCAAACAAAGATTTGTCATAATAAGATTACAAGTACAATCAATCAACTATTGATTTACTTAATCATGTATAACAACAATATCTTTCACTTTCCCAAAGCCAATTACTCATGTGTCTTAAGACCATCTTCCCAAGATGTCTAACAAACACCAATCCTTGTAAAGGCTTTGTCAATGGATTCACTATATTTTTCTGTTGAAGCGATTCTCTCGATAATAATGTCGCGTCTACCATCTCTCTCATTAGATAGTATTTTCTCAATATAAGTTTGGATGCTGATGAGATCTTGGCTATTCATAATAGCTCAAATGTTGTCTCAGTACCAGGGACTGTGTCAACCGCACTAGAAATTACACCCAACTCTTGGATGGAATTTCATATCCAAACTGCCTCTTTGCTGCATCGTATGCTGCAATGTATTCATCTTCAGTGATGGAATCCAATGTGGTGTCTTGCTTGGAACGTTTCCAAGAGACATCACCATCATTGAGCTTAAATACAAATCCGAACATCGATATGGTATCATCTACATCCAATTTAAAAAACCAGCATCAGCTTAGCCTTCAACTTTTATTTCTCACTTAAAGATCCAAAAACCATGAGCATATCATAAGTTCTTCATAAGAACTTGAGGATTATTTTCACAGTTTTCCAGTGACCTTCACCGGGATCCGTCTGATGTCTGCTCATTACTCTAAGAACATAAATCAGGCCAAGTACATACATAGCATACATTATGCTATTAAAAGTAGAAATATAAGATACCAATGCCATCTTTTCTCTCTCCTCATCAATCTAATGCACATTGACCTCGAGAGATGAACACTATGACATATTATGAAGTAACTCATTTTTCGACTATTCTATGCTAAACCCTTTTAGCACAGTGTTTATGTATGTAGATTGAGATATCTCAAGCATCCTTTAGATCTATCCCTATAGATCCTTACGCTAAACACGTATGACGCTTCCCCAAATCTTACATGGAGAAATTAGTAGATAATCATGCTTTAATTGATTAATCCAATACCATTCATAATGAGCATGATATAATCAACTTAAAGCATCACAAATGTAACCATGCTCCCACTAACCCTTTTGCACACACATGTCATTTCTGGATTTTTAACAAAACCAAACACTTTGATGATGTTATCAAAACGGAAGTTCAAACTTCGAGATGCCTTCTTAGGCCCATAAATGGACCTCTGGAGTTTGAAGGCATTTTTCTCACTTCAAGAAGTTGTAAACACATTTGGCTGCTACATTTCTACCTCAATGCCACTACTGAGAAATGTTGTGTTCACATCCATTACTCATATCTCATATTCATAATATAAAGATATAACTAATAAAATCTAAATAGACTATAGCATCATAACCGATGAAAATTTTCTCATAAACAACTCTTTGCCTATGAGAATAATCTTTCTCACCATTCAAGCTTTGAAGGTCACTACCTTCCCATCCACTCCAAGCTTTCACTTGTAAATCCATGCAGCCAATGGGAACAATTCCCAAAGATGATCTACTAAGGCCCATACCTTATTGGAGTACATGGAGTCCATTTTAGATTTCATGGCATCTTGCCAATGTCTCGAATCAATATTTCTGACATCGCCTCCTTGAAAGTCCAAGGATCATATCCATGGTCTATTTCTTGACTACTTTCAAGGAGTAGATTCATTCTATCAGGAGCTCTTGAAACATTTTCAAATATCCTTGGTGTGTGTAAATCAAATGTTGTGATTTACTAAATTAATTTCACCGTTTTCACTTTTCTAGTGGTTTGTGGTTCTTGAACCCTTTCAAGTTATATTATTTTGTCATCCTTTCTAATAGAAACATTTTCTCTAGAAAGATTGCACTTGCGAAACAAACTCTTTGCCTGCAATTGATAATATAATTTCCACATAAGATGGATCAACTATCCAACTCATCTCCCACTGGCTGCTTCACATAAGCAGAACAATCTCAAAATAAAAATTTTGATTAATTTTCAATCCATATCGTATATAGAGTTTTGGTCACCGCATTGGTATGAATTATATTCAACAAATATGTAACTTTAGAGAGTTACTCAGAGAGAATCACATTCTCTTTAAGATAACTCAACATCATCTTGCACTAACATTTAGTGCTCCACATACGTCCATATGAATCAAATTCAGTGGACATTCAGCACATGCTAAATATATGTTGGATTTAAGTTATCATTCTTTTTATATTCTTTGAATATAGTCATACTAATTATTCATAAGTTCACCAGATTCAATAAAACATGCATTCTTAAAAAATACTGCAAATCACATTCGCATATTTAAAAGAATATCATTCTCTATCAAAATACGAACAATGTTCATGATTAAATCTAGAACAAATAAATAATTACTCAAACCAGTTCCTAACCAGTTCAAAATTTTATATTAAATAAATGTTTCAAATAGTCTTTGCAACAACTATTGCTACAATGCTTAGCCTCAGGTAGGTTTCACCTTCCTAGGGCTCTCTACTTCTTCACATCACATGCAACTCTTTGCAAAAATGCGAGCACAATTGGCATCATATACCAAAGAAGTAGAACCAATAGAAACATTTAATTTTAATATAAAACATACCCTTTCTAGAACGCTTCTAGTCTAGGTATTCCTTACAATTTTGCGCTAGTGACCAGCAGTGAAAACATAGATGCCTCTCCTTTCTTAGTTGCTACTATACATTTTCGTCTTTTGAGGTTGAGAACCATTTCCCTTCATCTTCTTTATCCTTGAACTCTTCCTACCGTTGGTAGAAGATTCGACAAGAAGAACACGTTTCTCCTTTGAATCAAGGACTCATGAGTTTCCAACGTTTTGACTATAAGATCAAATCTTCAGTCAGTTAATGAGGTATAGTCACATTCAGATTTTCCAATTGATCAACAAGAGATATTTTTCATACACCATGCTCATAGACCGAAGCCCCATCCTGCATGTGAATTGAAAATAGCTCTTTTGAAATCGCGAGTCTCAGTAATCGCGTCCGTTCACCAAACAACATTTGTAGGTGTAGGAAACTATCAGTAATGTGAACGAGTTTCTCATATCTGTGTTGAAATTCATTGGTGACATTGATGCTATCATATAGCACCTAGCTGAGAGATTATCGTCCCATCACTTCTCAAGTGTGGCGATCTCTTCATGAGACGAACGTGGAGACACTTCAACAGGAGGCTCCCACCAAGGTATATAGCAACCTTTTAGAAGCAATCACTATTTTACAATGAATAGTCAATCAGAATAATTTGGTACGGTTACTTTGTTTGTATCGAGATTTGATGTAATCGGATTCACGGCAATCACAATAATGAGAATAAACAGAAAATATATGCAAACCGTTTGATTATTAATTAATTCAAAAACTATGGACTTTAGTTATTGAATGCTCCCACTAAATTTTTCGAATTCATCACCCTCATGACAAATGAACGGAAAATCATATTTTCTTAGTGGGCTTGGAGTCCAACTAGCTCATTAAAACCCCGGACGTGGGCCCACCGGCTTCATGATACTAAAGGTAGATCACAATTGCATCATATGCAACCCCCAAGATATTTGTCTCGCGATTGGCATAACCCTACGTGGGCAGGACAATTATGCCTTCTCACGTCAAACTAACCCATCCCACGGATGGAAATGTCGCGCCCAAAAGACCCCACGTGGGTGAGTAATCTAGAAGGTTAACATAACCACACCCTTAATTAAGTGGCAGTTAAACGCACAGCTTTCCCATGCCAGATGCCCCCCACGTGGGTGAGTAAGGCAATATGACACAAGTAGCGTCTCATGGCTTAACTGTTGATGGAAGACAGGAAGCAACAAACCCTTTTGAGCTCCCCTTACAGTTTGATATTAAATTTTTTTTGAATCATATTCAAAAGAGGGATTTAATAATTTTCAAATCTCATCAAGTACTTGTTTGTTTGTTTGCCGGATTCAAGCAACTATATTTTACTCAATCAGTCATATGTACTAATAAAACATACAAACAAACATTTATCATACATCACATGCATAATAAAAATAAATATGGACGATTACGGCTTTTTCCTAATTGATCCACGTGAGCCATACGTGGATCACAAGTCTGTCTAAGGTGATGCAGGTATGCAATGCAATCCTATTACATTTTGTTTCCATCATACAAGTCTTGATCTTGGTGCTCCATCTTCAATCTTGATCTCCCACTAATTCTAAAGATTTTACATTTAAATCGTGCAAACAAGAGAATATGGATACAAAACCGGGGTGGGATACATCAGAAAATAGAGAGAGCATGCTCGCAGGCCCGATAACCAAAATCACAATAATAATGAAACAATAAAAACCTAAACATTCACCTAAACACATTGGTCAAGGCACATAATCATCCATCATGCAATTACAACATATGTAATTAAACATTAAACTAAACAATTATATCATATGTAATTGTACTAATTACATCATATGTAATTAGAGCACAATAATTAATTTATTCTATCGTTTCCCACTAATCGCATCATTAATTGAAAATAAAATTAACAAATTAAATAAAACCATTTTATTTAATTTCTAATTAATTAAATTTCAATAAATTGGTAAAATCTCTATTTTACCTTTTAATCATCATATTAATCAAAAATAAAACTAACAAACTAAATGAAACACTTTCATTTAATTTTTAATTAATTCAATTTTCAATGACTTGGTAAAATCTCTATTTTACCTTGTAATCATAATATTAATCAAAAATAAAATTAACAAACTAAATGAAACATTTTCATTTAATTTTCAATTAATTAAATTTTCAATTGCTTGTAAAATATCTATTTTACACTTAATAAATTAAAAATCATATTTTTAATTAAATAAGTATTATGATTTATTTCAAAAATAATATCCGGACAAAACATCTAAAATGACCCAAAATAATTTATGGACTCCAAACAATTTGGATCCAAAATTAGAAAATCTAATTCAACCCAAAATATCCTATTTTCGGATTATAATTTTTTTGAAAACTCAAACACGATTAGAATCGATGGAAAACAATCTAATAAATTTAATTATTGAATATATGAATCAAAACACAACCTGGCTCTGATACCACTGTTGGGTTTCCGTACCCCGGCGCCAGATCCAAACGCAGCGGAAATAAACAATAAACAGATCTGACCCGTGGACGGAAGATCGCGCCTGATTCATATATAAACATGCATAAATCGAATAAATGCACGAAAAGGAATTACCGTTCACCGACGTGAATCTGATAGCGGTGATCCTCGAGTCCAATCAACCTGACCAGATCTACAAGCCCGGCACCAGTGCTAGTGTGATGCCGGCTTTTCTATGAGGATGAGTGTATTGAATGTAATCTTACAACCCGAAAGATGAATGTTATATTTATAGTGGTATTGAGTTAGCTAATTGGGCTATGGTCCATAAAGCCCATCGGGCCAACGTTTGGCTTGTAGGACATTTATGCTAACAGGAAGTTGGAGGATGTGTGTTGATTACCGTGCTCTTAATAAGAATACCATTAAAGATAAGTATCCTATACCCAACATTGCTTCTTGATGAGTTAGGTGGGGCTGAGCTATTTTCTAAAATGGATTTAAGATCGGGATACCATCAAATACGAATGAATCTTGATGATATACCTAAAACTGCCTTTCGTACACACGAGGGTTATTATGAATGTTTAGTAATGCCATTTGGGCTTACTAATGCTCCTTCTACTTTTCAAGGAGTAATGAATGAAGTGTTTAAGCCTTACATGATGAAATTTGTACTTGTGTTTTTTGATGACATTTTAGTATACAGCAAGTCCATGAAGGAACATGTACAACACTTAACCAAAGTGTTTGAGTTATTACAGGCTGAACAGTTTTATGCAAACTATCTAAGTGTATCTTTGGCAGCCCGGATGTAGAATATTTGGGGCATGTGATATCACGAGATGGAGTTAAGGCAGATCCTCATAAGCTTGTAGCAATGCAAGAGTGGCCAACTCCGAAAAACCTTAAAGCATTAAGGGTTTTTTTTAGGACTCACAGGCTACTACAGAAAGTTTGTAAAAGGATATGGAGCCATAGCTGCTCCATTAACTGCTCTCTTGAAAAAGAATTCTTTTTCTTGGAATGATCAAGCACAACAAGCATTTGAAAGGCTTAAGGAAGCTATGATAAAACCTCCAGTATTAACATTACCTAACTTTTCTAAAGAATTTGTTGTTGAATATGATGCTTCAGGAGGAGCTCTAGGAGCTGTATTAATTCAAGAGGGACATCCACTTGCATATTTCAGCCAGGCTTTAAAGGGGAGGAATTTGAACCTTTCGACCTATGAAAAAGAGTTACTGGCAGTGGTGATGGCAGTGAGGAAATGGAGACACTACCTATTGGGACATTCATTCAAAGTACGAAACTGATCAGCAAGCATTAAAATACCTGCTGGAACAGAAAGTAGGCACTCGCTCACAACAAAAATGGATGTCTAAGTTGCTAGGATATGATTTTATAGTGGAATATCGAACGGGCAAAAGTAAAGCTGCAACAGATGCCCTCTCCAGAATGCCCTGCATAGAAGGACCACAACCAAACAGCCTTCAAATACAATTAAACTCCCTACAAATCAATCCAAACCCCTCTCACCAACTTATACATAACCAAGCCATTAGTATGGTGCAAGCACCTTGGGTGGAAGAATTAAAGAGATCTTACCAACAAGATCCCATGTTGCAGCAGCTCATTAACCACTGCCAACAAGGGACCTTGAATCCATCTTGTTGGGAAAACGATTTCTAAGTTTTGGTAATTACAAACCGGATATTAAAGATCAACTGGATGAAGTCCTACCGGATAACAAAGACCAACTGGATGAAGTCCTACCGGATAACAAAGACAAACTGGATAAAGACTCCTACCGGGTGAAGACATAAACTGGATGCCTACAAACTGGATAGACATCAACTGGACAAGACATAAATTGGATCGACATCAACCGGATGAAGACATCAACCGGATGAAGACATCAACCGGATGAAGTCATCAACTGGACAAGACATAAACTGGATGGACATCAACCGGATGAAGACATCAACCGGATGAAGTCATCAACTGGACAAGACATAAACTGGATAGACATCAACCGGACAATACATCAACCGGATGAAGACATCAACCGGATAAGACATCAACCGGATGAAGACATCAACTGGATAAGACATCAACTGGATGGACATCAACCGGACAAGACATCAACGTGGTGAAGACATCAACCGGGTGAAGACATCAACCGTACAAGCTATCAACCGGATAAACTAAACTGGATGGACATCTACTGGACAACTATCAACTGAATAGTCTCTCACTGAACAAGGACATCAACTGGTCATAAGAGGATGAACGACCAGTTGAACAAAGAAAAACCAGCAGAAGTCTAAGCTTCCAGTTAGAGCACTAAGCAACGAGACAAAATCAGTACAACATTCTATGACAAAGGTACAACAGAGCGGCGCACCCTGCTATATCTCCGCCACCATTACCGTCAGAGTGAAAAGAGCCGTTGCTTTACAAAATAGGAAAGAAAACAATATGAAATTGGAAAGCTAATCTCTTCCATATACAGAAAGGCTACCGTTGGACATCCAAAACCTATAAATACATCCAAGCAGAGAATGAAGAGGTGCTGAGCGATTTTCAACTAAGAGATATACTTCAAAGTAAACAAGAAAGTCATACTACTGATATTCCAAACGTTCAGCAAAGAGCAGACAAACAGCAAAACTGAATCTGTGATAGATTATCTTCAAGTGAAGTCTGCTGCTCAAAAACTCTCAAAGCTAGAAAGTTTATTCTGTAAAGAGTGTTATAGAATCCATTGTAACCAAAAGTTAAGAAGAGTGTGATTGCTAGGAGTTTAGGCCAAGTGTGTTAGTGCCTAAGAAGGTTGTATACTGTAAAGTGTAAACCAAGTCTTCTAGTGAATCCTTCCTGTAAAGGAAGAAGGGGAGACGTAGAAGCGTTGTGCTTCGAACTTCCAGAAACAACTCTCTTGTTATTTGTTTATTGCTTTATTACTTCAGTTTTATTCCTCACAAGTTCTGTAGACGTCTTCCGCACTATAATAAGTGTCTACTGACTTGCCTGATATTGAGAAGCAACTGTAATACTTAACAGTTTACAGTTAACCAGAAAAGAAATCGAAATTGTATCTAGTGTTTATTCAACCCCCCCCCCCCCCCCCCCCCCCCCCTTCTAAACACTACCCCGATCCTAACAAGTGGTATCAGAGCTTAGGTCTTCTCAATCTTGAGAAATTACCATTTACCAAAAACTGATGGCCTCATTCAGCAAGATTCCAATGTTCAAGAAAGACGAATATGATGACTGGAGAATCCGTATGCAAGCACATCTAAGTGCTCAAGATGATGATATGTGGTATGTAATCACTGAAGGACCTTTGAAGATCATGAAAATCAATACAGCTGCTTCTATCACAAGTGGTGATCCACAAATGGTAGAAAAGGAAAGATCTCAATGGTCAAATGAAGACAAAAAAAAAAAGCAAATCTGGACAACGTTGCTAAGGACATTATGTTCAAAACTTTGGACAAAATATGTTCAACAAAATAAAAATGTGCCCTATCGCAAAAGAAATCTGGGAGAAGATTGCTCAACTCTGTGAAGGAAATGATCAAACCAAAGAAAACAAGCTTATTGTGGCTTTACAGAAGTTTGAGCATATCAAAATGATAAATGGAGAAACTCTCAACGAGTACGATGAAAGAGTGACTGGAATAATTAATGAAGTAAGCAGTCTGGGTAAGGAGTTACCCAATAGAGAAGTCACTCTCAAAGTAATGAGAGGTCTACCAAGAGAATGGGATGTCAAGACCATTGCTATGAGAGAATCGAAGGACATCAACAAGATAGATCTACATGATCTGTTTGCTGATTTAAAAGCCTATGAATTCGAATTAGGCATTCGGGTTGAAGATGAACCAAATACCAGTCAACCAACCAAAGCTCTCACTGCATCGGAGTCTCTGCCTACTCCTACAGAAATGACTCCAGAAAAGATGTGTAATGATGCTATGGCAATGTTTGTAAAGAAATTTGGGAAATTCATGAAGAAGAATCAGAGACCTTATCAATCATATCCTCGGAGGCAGAATTCCAAAGGAAATTCAGAAGAAGAAGAGCGAGTATGCTTCAACTGCCTCAAACCAGGGCACTTCATTGCGGACTGTCCTAAACCCAAAAAGGATGATCACAAAAGAGGATCCAAGGATTACAGAAAATCCAAAGAAACCAGAAGATCATCCAAAAAGGACAGAGATCAAAAAGTCTTGATGGCAGAAGAAAGTAAGAGAAAATGGGCTGATTCTGAATCAGAATCAGAAGAGTTAACTAGCTCATCCAGCGAGAGTGAAGACGAGGAAGTCCACTGCTTAATGGCAAATGATGAAAATGAGGTACATGAATCTAACCTATCTGAATTTACACATAGTGAACTTACCAATGCATTGCAGGACATGATCAATGAGTATCAGACGCTATATGAATCTTTTGAAAGCTATAAGACTGAGCACACAATCCAAACTGAAAAGCATGAAAACAAGCTTGATTGTGAACAATCAAGGGAGTTGAACTGCCTAAGGGAAACAACCAGTCTCCTAGTAAAGGAAAGAGATGAAGCCAAGAATGCTTACCAGAAACTTAGCAAACTGGTTAGCACTTGGAATGCGTCGACTACCAGGAAGGATGAAATGCTTGAGTCTATAAGGCTTGCTGATGATTTAATAGGCATAGGCTATAATAACAATGACGGCAGTTCATCTGGTAATGAACCTCAACTGTGTCTAACAAAAGGCAAGGTTCAATCAATGAACTTTGTAAGATCTAGCACAGTATATGACCCTTATGAACTGGTTAAAGAACCTGTTAAAGCAACACTCATCAAGGAACAGGCACATCACAGAGGTATCGGTTATGTAGAACCACTCAAAGAGGCTAAACCGAGGCAAAAGTTCAGAAATGAACTTAAACCCACTGGTCGAGCAGCTAGAGAGGTTAAACCCAACTGGTACTACAACTGTAAACCTGTCCAGAAGAGGTATATGCTAAATAACAGGAACTACAAACCAAAAGCACATGCATACACAGATGATCACACTTCATAGTCAAAATCATCTCCAATATTCATAAATGCACACACATTTCAGAACACACACCGACCTAAGTCATTCAGGGTCATACAAGTGTGGGTTCCGAAAGGACTAATCCTACCTGGACCCAAGTAGGATTGGGTACCAATCATTCTATCGCTTTAATTGCAGGAAACTAGAATGCATCCAGTTCGGAGCTCAGAATGGTTCCTGGACAGCGGGTGCTCTAGACATATGACAGGGAATGCGAGCTTATTGTCTGAACTGGCGGACTCCACCGGACCCAGAATAACTTTTGGAGATAACGCGAAAGGTAGAACCGTGGGTAAGGGTAAGATTATCTACGGTAACATCATCATTAAGATATTCTTTTAATTGAAAATCTATGCTACAACTTGATTAGCATAAGTCAACTGTGTGACAATGGTCATTCCGTAGAATTCAATCACCACTCATGCACAATTAAATCTAATGATGGCAGTATATTACTCGTAGGTAGAAGGCATGATAACACATATAAAATTGATTGGAATCTTAATCAGCCTACCTCTTCTACTTGCTTAGCTGCCCTGAATTCTTCCAAAAATTGGCTTTGGCACAAACGGTTGAGTCACTTAAATTTTAAAACTATTGACAGTCTGCGTAAACTTGATCTAGTTATTGGACTGCCCCAAATTGAGTTCTCAAAAGACAAGATCTGTGCAGCATGCCAACTTGGTAAGCAAATCAGATCCTCCTTTAAGAACAAAGGGAGTAAATCTTCTTCTCGGTGCCTAGAGTTGCTGCATATGGATCTGTTTGGTCCAATACCAGTAACAAGTCTAGGGGGAATGAAGTATACCCTAGTGTTAATAGACGATTACACTCGTTTCACGTGGGTCTTGTTCCTAAGTGGCAAAGATCAGGCTACTCCAAAGCTGATCAAATTACTGAAAAGACTTCAAAATGAGAAATCGTGTGGGATAGATAGAATTCGCAGTGATAAAGGTACTGAGTTCACCAATCAATCACTCGAATCATATCTAGATGACCTTGGTATTAAACACGAATACTCTGCAGCTAGAACTCCTCAACAAAACGGAGTTGCTGAGCGTAGGAACCGCACTTTGAAAGAAGCTGCGCGAACTATGCTCGCGGAATCAGAAATATCGCAGCGATTTTGGGCAGAAGCTGTCAACACAGCATGTTATACGCAGAACAGATCAATGATTAATAAGCGAGCAAATAAAACCCCTTATGAGATCTGGAATGGCAGTAAGCCAAATATTTCCTATTTCCATGTGTTTGGTTGCAAATGTTTTATTCACAACAATGGAAAGACTCATCTCACCGCTTTTGATGCCAAATCTGATGCTGGAATATTCCTTGGCTATTCTACAGTTAGTAAGGCATTCAGAGTATTTAATAATAGAACTCTTAATGTAGAAGAATCAGTGCATGTAAAATTTGATGAACCTACTGATTGTATACTATCTGATATACAAATCAACAACTTGAGTAATCGACTGGAAAGCACTTACATTGACAAAAATGTTGATGATGAGATTGATTACAGAAGCAGGACTGACTGCTCCTTAGAACCAGAAGTTCCTGAAGCTCAAGCAGAGGAGTCTGCTGGCCAACAAGCACTGCAGCCCGCTACAAATGAAACAGTTGCATCTACCCCTGCTGCAGTAGAAGGAACTAATGAGAAAGATGAGTCAATCAGAACCTCTGATTTGCCTACTCACATCCAGTCAACTGAAGAACTCAGCCCTCTTGGACCTTCGCTCCGGTGGAAGAAGGATCATCCACCTGAGCAGGTCATCGGTAACCCTCTTGCTCCTCTACGCACCAGAGGACAAATGATTAATGAATTTCTTCATGCTGCATTCATATCTCATATAGAACCTAAGAAGATTGATGAAGCTATATTAGACCCAAGCTGGGTAGAAGCAATGCAGGAAGAACTAAATCAGTTTGAGCGAAACAAAGTATGGTATCTAGTACCACGACCACAGCATCACACTGTAATTGGCACCAAATGGGTGTTTAGAAATAAATTAGACGAAAACGGTACAGTAATCAGAAATAAGGCAAGATTAGTTGCACAGGGCTACAGACAGGAAGAAGGCATTGATTTCGATGAAACCTTTGCCCCTGTAGCTCGACTAGAAGCAATTCGCATATTTCTGGCATTTGCTGCGTTTAAAGACTTTAAAGTCTATCAGATGGATGTTAAGAGTGCATTTCTTAACGGCAAACTCCAGGAAGAAGTCTATGTTGAACAACCTCCTGGATTTGAAAACCATCAGCAGCCATCTCATGTTTTCCGTCTCAATAAAGCTTTGTATGGTTTAAAGCAAGCTCCCCGTGCCTGGTATGAAACTTTATCAAAATATTTAACAGAGCACAATATTATTATTGGCACGGTGGACAAGATCCTTTTTAAATTTACAAAGGGAGATCATACTCTGCTAGTTCAAATTTATGTTGATGATATTATCTTCGGAAGTACTAACTCAAAATTGTGCGAAAGATTCTCTAAAATTATGCAGGACCAATTTGAGATGAGCATGATGGGAGAACTATCATTTTTCTTAGGATTGCAAGTCAAGCAATCTAGTGAAGGAATCCTGATAAATCAGTCTAAATACACTAAAGAGCTACTAAAGAAATATGGAATGAGTACCAGCTCAGCTGCTGCTACACCAATGAGCTCATCTGCCAAACTCGACTTGGATAATTCAGGAATACCAGTCGAAGTTACTATGTATCGAGGCATAATCGGATCTTTACTATATTTGACAGCCAGCCGACCAGATATTATGTTTGCAGTATGTATGTGCGCCCGGTTTCAAGCAAATCCCAAGCAGTCGCACTTCACTGCTGTAAAAAGGATCCTAAAATATTTGAAAGGCACTGAATGTCGGTCTATGGTATCCAAGAGACTCAACCTTCAATCTTATTGGATACTCAGATGCTGACTATGCTGGATGCAAAATTGACAGGAAAAGCACCAGTGGGTATTGTCAATTCCTTGGTGATCGATTGATATCATGGGGTTGCAAGAAACAGACATCCATTGCAACTTCCACTGCAGAGGCAGAGTACCTTGCTGCTGGAAGCTGCTGTGCTCAACTGCTCTGGATTCAGCAACAACTCAGAGACTATGGAATTGAGTCCACAGAGGCTCCTATTTTCTGTGACAATACGTCTGCCATTGCCATAACATACAATCCAGTTCTTCATACTCGTACTAAACATATTGACATCCGTCATCATTTTATCAGAGATCATGTTATGAAGAAAGAAATTCGGCTGGAGTATATTTTTACCGAACAACAGGCAGCAGACATTTTCACAAAACCCCTACCGGACGCTAAGTTTTCTTACTTTCGAAATATTCTTGGTTTAATTGAAATTACTTCTTGATTATTTTGTTTGGGTAATGAATTCAGGGGGAATTAGTTAGTTTATGTGCATAAATTTAGGGGGAATTTCTGTTATAGTTCTATCATGGTTATTTAAGCTCAGCTGGTGATACAATGGTCAGCTGCAGTAGGTGTATTCGAACCAGTAGGACTCCACATCCAGTGGATGCTTTCCTACCAGTCGAACCTTACATACCAGCTGATGTTACCAAATATGCTTTGACAAAAATAACCCTCGATACTTATTAACCTAATGATCGTCGGAATTCAAAATTACTTTTGTATAAAAATAAATTATTTCACTCCCGCCTAAATCCTGTCCTTTTATTTATTTGTTAAATCTTTTTAAATCGTTAGATGATCGCCACGTATACATGTGTCCGCTCATCTACAGTACGACGTTACATATACTTTCTTATTCACCGCCATTAGTTTCACTACTCTTCTTCTCCAACAAATCACTGCAATTATCTTCTCTTTCAGAAAACCTTACTCCAACAAATTGCTGCTGCTTCTTCCTCTTACTCACTCAAAATGTCGAAGAATGTTCAGCCGAGTTTCATCACCAATGCTATTCACGTCGATTTTCATTCTATATCCACATCCTCTGATGAAGAGACCAAGGAGTTGATACACAGGCTGGATACCTCCGGACTCCTGGTAATCCTGAGCCAGACCCCCTCTTTTTACAAGAACGAGCTACAAGAGTTCTTTGCTACGGCCAAGGTTGTGGATGACACAGTGGTGGCATCCGTCTCTGGACAGTCGGTCACCATCACCCAACCAGAATTTGCCACACACCTGTGCCTTCCCTCCACCGGACTCACTGATTTTTCCACTATTCCAGCGGAACTAAGAGAAGAGATGCGTCTCACAGTTTCGGACTCTGCTCATCGCCTTCAACGTCCTTCTTTCAGGAAAGTATTGATGAAGAGTCATTATCGACAACTGGCGGACATAATCTCCAAGGGGCTCCTATGTAAGGCAGGATCATTTGATATGATTACCCCTGAAAAGTTTGACGTTATGAGCGCTATATGCAAAGGGCTGGAGATAAACTGGTCAGCTGTGTTATTTCAAATACTGACTAGTCTCGTAGTATCTGGCAAGGGTAAATCAGGTTTTGCTCTCCCGCTAAGCAGTCTTTTTGAGAGCAAACACATTAAGACAGGGGCTCTCTCACACCTTCATCCAGGGAGACTCATCACTCACAAGTATCTTCAACTTCATCGCCAACGAAGTGGCAGAGAAGGCGGGGTGACAAAGCGTCGCTCGACACAGGTAATCAGTGACTCTGAACAGACTGTCTCGGAATCCGCCGAGTCTTCTCCCCCTCCTCCCCCTCCTAAGAAGCCTAGAACACAAAAAGCTGCTCCTCAGACCGCCCGACAGACAGACATTGCAGCCTCCGATACTATCTCCTCCGCAGGTCCTACAGACGTAAATCCTGATAGGGAACCCAGCCCTGCCATCCCTTCAACTGAGGAACCAACTGCTTCATTAGCCATGGTGCCTGCTCCTTCAATGGTTCCAGTTGACACTCCGTCAGCACTGGTGAGCTCTCAGCAAGCACCAGGCTCTATCAGCTTCAGGACACCCAAGTCATTATGTCCATACTGTCATCCCAAGACCACCCCTGCTGGAAAAGGAAAATCTCTTACGGCTCCAGTGTCCACTCCTGTTGCCTTCGAGATTCAAATGGTCATGGATACAGTGGAAGCCAAACTGCAACCACAGCTGGAGATTTTTGATCGATGGGTAAAGGCCCGTATCAAGGTTCGATTAGATGATTTTGATCAAATTCTGGATCAGGCTAGGGCAGATGAGAACAAAATCCTAGCATATCTTCAAATCTCAAACCCTGAAACAAGCTTGAAGCTGCGAGATGTTTTTAGCCTGATGATTTATGTGGGTGAACTTCAGGCCCTGGTTGAAACCCGCCTTCAACAATTTAATGGTAATTCAGGAACAGCGAATCATGATAGAGCTGTTCTAAATGCTCTTGGACCCAAGCTCGAAATGGCTGAGCTTGCTCTTCATGATATTCGCATATCCACTGGGATTCACTCTTGCTCCTCTGCTGAAACTGTTGCCAGCCCTGATCAGCCGGATCTACAAATGGTCATTGCCAATTTGGAAATTGTCCCCTCTTCTGTGGAGCTCACTTCTACTGCTCTGGAGACCACTCCCACTGGAGCAGAGGCCGCACCATCTACTCCCAGCTCTCATAATGATCAACAGCCTCAACCAATGGTTGTTGATCATACAACTGTAGATGCAGTCATACAGACAGTGGTTCAGCAGGTCAATATATCCTCTGCCAATCCTGAACCCAGTGAGTCTTCACACTCAAATGATCACACACAGTCGTCTGCTGCTGCGGTTGATCAACCCACTACTGCTTTGGCTGTTCCCCAAAATGAAGAAACTGCAAATTTGGCTGTAACTATCTCAGATTCTACAGCTGCACCAATTTTTGAAGCTCCTATGTTGCCCTCCACTGCAGTTGTAGATGCTCATCTCAGCGCTCTTGTCCCTACTACTGATACTCCACTGATTGCTGCAGATCTGTCCATGGTTCAAGAGCTTTCTGAAGATTTTTTTGTCTTTACAAACCCTCTAGACGAGCCTCCGAACATTGCTGCACAGCTAGCCAATCTCTCCACTGCCATATCAGCACTAGCAAGCGATGTTCATAAACTTAAGCAGGAAGAGCGAACTGCAACTCTCATTCTAGGCACTCATCAGCAGCACACGGACTCTCAATTCCAGCAAGTCTACCGGGACTTAAGTAGTCTAACGACTACTGTCACCAGACTTCAAACATTTGCTGAGAATGCAGTGGCGGATGCTTTTACTAGAATTGGCCAGGCGCGTCTTCAGATCACTCAAAATAATGAATCTCTTCATGCTGCCACCTCAATGGCTCTTGGAGAAAAGATTGACGATGCCAAGAAAATCTTGACCGATCAGTTGGCCACCATGCAGGCAGCATTTGCTTCTCAAATTCAAGATATATGCAACAGCCTGCCTGCAGCTCCTCAAATAATTCGCAGACTACCTGAACCCAGCCGAACTGCTCCCTCAACACAGCGGGCTTCAAGTTCAGCTGCTCATTCATCCCCTGCAACTGGAGCACTCACTCAGTCCAGACCAACTGCTCAACCAAGATCTCGGAGTCCGCGCCAACCGCCTGCCGAAAAACGCGACTATTCCAAACATTGGTTCGGGCGAAAATAGTATCGTTTTCTGACTCCTCCTTTAATTACTCTTATCTATTTACTGTTTTTGTTGACTTTTTCTTTGTATTTACTGATCCACTTAAATACATTCACATTAATTGCAACCTTTTCATTTCTATAAATAGCGACTCTTGTTTGTTCACAAAACACACATTCACTCAACATGATTACTTTCAAGCTATTCAAAATTCCCTGGTTTTCTGTTAGATCTTATTCTGCTTCATGGGTTTATTACTTATCTAAATCAACCCCTCATGGGTTGATTACTTATCTAACCCGGCTCCCTTAAGCTTCAGCGTTTGGATCCTGTTCTGATGCTCCTCATCAGTCAGGAACTGCTCACAAGGGATGTATGGGTGCTGATGACAAAAAGGGGGAAGACAGAGATAGACTATTCTCATTAGGTGAATCCATGAACCATGGAAGCTGCCTGATGTATATACGTATGACTCTTCCCGACCTTCTCTCTGAAACAAGGTAGACCGGCAGAGATAGAGTATTCTGATTAGGTCCTCTCTGAAACAAGGTGGATCGAGCTCTTCCTCTCTGAAACAAGGTGGATCGAGCTCTTCCTCTCTGACACCAGGTGGATCGAAGCTCTCCGGGTCTACAATGCTTGTTTAAAGATTTGTCATGTATCAGCTATTTTGTGTAAACTAGATTGGTCTTAGATTCTATTCAAGTTATTAGAATTCATCTTAAATAAAGATGAATCTCTCTCAATTGTCCAGTTTGATTACAACTTGTAATCTGCTTATATTTAATGAAAATTTCTTTTCCATTATGTCTTCAAGTACTTTCAGGATTCTCATATTATTTACTCTAGTAGGAAATAGATCAGTGCTTAGTTTTGTCATCACCAAAAAGGGGGAAATTGTTGGGAAAACGATTTCTAAGTTTTGGTAATTACTAACCGGATATTAAAGATCAACTGGATGAAGTCCTACCGGATAACAAAGACCAACTGGATAAAGACTCCTACCGGGTGAAGACATAAACTGGATGCCTACAAACTGGATAGACATAAACTGGACAAGACATAAACTGGATGGACATCAACCGGATGAAGACATCAATCGGATGAAGTCATTAACTGGACAAGACATAAACTGGATGGACATCAACCTGATGAAGACATCAACCGGATGAAGTCATCAACTGGACAATACATAAACTGGATGGACATCAACCGGACAATATATCAACCGGATGAAGACATCAACCGGATAAGACATCAACCGGATGAAGACATCAACTGGATAAGACATCAACTGGATGGACATCAACCGGACAAGACATCAACCGGGTGAAGACATCAACCGGGTGAAGACATCAACCGTACAAGCTATCAACCGGATAAACTTAAACTGGATGGACATCTACTGGACAACTATCAACTGAATAGTCTCTCACTGAACAAGGACATCAACTGGTCATAAGAGGATGAACGACCAGTTGAACAAAGAAAAACCAGCAGAAGTCTAAGCTTCCAGTTAGATTACTAAGCAACGAAATCAGTACAACATTCTCTGACAAAGGTACAACAGAGCGGCGCACCCTGCTATATCTCCGCCACCATTACCGTCAGAGTGAAAAGAGCCGTTGCTTTACAAAATAGGAAAGAAGACAATATGAAATTGGAAAGCTAATCTCTTCCATATACAGAAAGGCTACTGTTGGACATCCAAAACCTATAAATACATCCAAGCAGAGAATGAAGAGGTGCTGAGCGATTTTCAACTAAGAGATATACTTCAAAGTAAACAAGAAAGTCATACTACTGATATTCCAAACGTTCAGCAAAGAGCAGACAAACGGCAAAACTGAATCTGTGATAGATTATCTTCAAGTGAAGTCTGCTGCTCAAAAACTCTCAAAGCTAGAAAGTTTATTCTGTAAAGAGTGTTATAGAATCCATTGTAACCAAAAGTTAAGAAGAGTGTGATTGCTAGGAGTTTAGGCCAAGTGTGTTAGTGCCTAAGAAGGTTGTATACTATAAAGTGTAAACCAAGTCTTCTAGTGAATCCTTCCTGCAAAGGAAGAAGGGGAGACGTAGAAGCGTTGTGCTTCGAACTTCCAGAAACAACTCTCTTGTTATTTGTTTATTGCTTTATTACTTCAGTTTTATTCCTCACAAGTTCTGTAGACGTCTTCCGCGCTATAATAAGTGTCTACTGACTTGCCTGATATTGAGAAGCAACTGTAATACTTAACAGTTTACAGTTAACCAGAAAAGAAATCGAAATTGTATCTAGTGTTTATTCAACCCCCCCTTCTAAACACTACCCCGATCCTAACACATCTCTATACCAATTACGAGGTAATCTCCTCTTTTACAAAGGGAGATTACATCTGGGATCCTTGGTGGCCTTTCAGCAACAAATCGTACAACAATTCCATAGTAGCCCATTAGGTGGTCATACTGGAATTCAGAAAACACAAGCAAGAATCAAAAAGGAATTTTACTGGCCTGGCTTAAAAAATGATGTCAGGAAGCATGTTAGGGAGTGTGATGTATGTCAGAGAAACAAGGTTGAAAATCTCCATCCAGCTGGGTTGCTCCAACCATTACCAATACCTGAAAAAAAATTGGGAAGATATTAGCATGGATTTCATAGGAGGCCTACCCCTTTCTGGAGGAAGGAATGTAATCTTGGTGGTAATAGATAGACTGAGCAAATATGCACATTTCATAGCTCTTATACATCCATACACAACAACAAAAATATCCAGAGTTTTCATGGACAATATATTCAGGTTGCATGACATGCCACAATCTATAGTAAGTGATCGAGATCCTATCTTTACTAATAATTTTTGGAAGGAATTATTATGTGGAACTGAACTTCTACTTAGTACGGCATACCACCCTCAAACCGACTGACAAACAGAGGCTATGAATAAAATATTGGAATGTTACCTTAGGTGTTTTCAAGTGACAGGCCTAAAGATTGTGTACAATGGTTACCTATAGCCGAGTATTCCTACAATACATCGGTTCACACATCCACGAAGGTGTCCCCCTTTGAAGTGGCGTATGGATAGAAGCCACCGCGACTGATGCCCTTCGAACATGGATCTACTATGGTGCATGCAGTAGAAGATGAACTCAAGACTCAAGAGTTTATTCATAAGCTCATACGCGAGAATCTACAAGAAGCACAGAATAAAATGAAGTATTATGCAGATCTGAAGAGAAGAGAGCTGGACTTTGAAATAGGGGAGTATATTTACATGAGATTACGGCCGTACAGACAGATGAGCATATCCATGCGTAGAAATCTCAAGCTCGCCCCTAGATATTACGGGCCCTTTAGGGTGTTGCGCCGAGTAGGGAAAGTAGCTTACGAGCTAGATCTTCCACGAGAAGCAAAAATCTATCCCGTTTTTCATGTTTCTTGTCTCAAGAAAAAGCTTGGAGAAGGGGTACAAACTTGTATTGAGTTATCTCTTGTGAGCGCCGAAGGGGTTCTAGCACCAGAACCACAACAAATATTGCAAAGAAGGTTGAAAAAAAAAAGGGAACAGAGCGGCGGTGGAGGTTCTGGTGCAGTGGGTTGGAGATGGAGAAGAAGATGCTACGTGGGAAGATCTCGAAGTGTTGCAACAACAATACCCTAGCCTTGGGACACGACTTTTGAAGGAGGGAGTGATGTTATGACTTAGAAATTATGTCCGATATATTGATGTCTTAAATTCCTAATTTTATGTATTTTATTTTATTAAACAAATTAGTTTTGTTTTCGGTTATTGAGTTTAAGGTTAGTGGGACTTAGGGCATTAATTATGGGTAGTCATGTGTTAGTGGGCCTATATTTATGCCTTAGTTGTTATTATCCATTCTGTATAAATATTTGAAAGGTGAATGAAGAAATGAATCGATAATTTATTCAAAAGCTCATTTCAAAGGAGGTAGGAAACCTCGAATTGCCATCAGTAAATATTTAACTAATTATCTATTATATCATAACAGCCTCCCACCAAGAATGACGCGGCGGCAGTGGCGGCGTAAGAAACCCTAATTGCCGAGAGAGACGACGACAAGAGTGACAGTTTTTTCCTAAAAACCCTAGACTGATGAGATAGATAGTGTCGGCTGGTGTTTTTTTTTTTGGAAGAAAAAGTAGGGCTCAAATTTTTTTGTTGGCTCGTTTTTAGTAATTAAATGGGCTTTAAAAAAAATTTTGTTTGGGCCTATATTTCTTTTTGGGCTCGTTTTTGGCAACCATAGATCATAACTTGATATGAATACATCTTAACATAATTGCTTCTATCGAGTCATAACTTAACATAGTTGCTCCCATTGAGCCATAATATAACATATCATATCAGCAATATTTTTCATATACATTAAGCACAATAAATCCTCTAATTTCTTCTTGGTACTGATATCAGTCTCAAGACTTAACCCTCATAGAGATTGTTAGGATCGGTCCGGAGTGTTTAGAGGGGGGGTGAATGAACACTCCTATTAAAAATTAATCCCTTGTGATTTCTTTCGGACTAGTGAAAGAAATCTGTTTCTTAATCAACTCTTCTGCAAAACAGACCACTGAAAGTTTAGTGCGGAACGGTCTGTTCTTAGATTAGTAAGAACGGCTCGATGGCTTGAATAGTAAAACGAATGCATAATGATAAAACACAGAATATGTTTCTGGAAGTTCGAATGTGGTGTAATCCTTCTACGTCTCCCCTTCTTCCAATTAAGGAAGGATTCCACTAGAAGACTTTGATTTATACAATCCTGTTGTACAAACCCGATTCAGCTGGATTTACCTCACTACCAGACTGAAACTCCTAGTCTCTCGATTTGTTCAGACACACTCTGTCTGACAGTTACAATTGATTCTCACTTCTCTATCTTAGTACGGAATACAAAAGATAGATTTTAGTCTATGCACACAATGATCCTAACATGATCAAATATTACAGTATGCTTGTGCTTATGAAGATTTTCAGCTCGAGAATGTCTGAGCTTGTAAGCTTGTGATGTTTTGCTTTCTTTTGCGTTTTCGATTGATCAGACTCTTTCTTGAGCTCTTCTGTTGCATCCTTATATAGTTGCATGTACCAACGACATTATTTCCCTTAATGTGCAACTCTTGACTCTGCTTAAACTCTGAGTAAGCTACAGTCTTCTTCTTTAGGATACTTGCCATTCTGGTTCATGCTTTCGGCGACTGTCAGATAAGCTCTTCTTTGTCTTCTTACCTTTTATGGTAATCTTCAGTCCTTGGTCTTTTTCAGCATTAATTGCAACATTAAATGCTTCAATAAATAGCCGTTAATGATTCGGACTGAAGAGCAATTCTTATTCAGCCTTGACTGCTCTGATCTGATATGGTTGAGATCGATCTGAAGCTTCGATCTGGTCAGGCTGATTTCCATCGATCCGATCTGATTTGCGATATACCATATCAGCTTGATCTGTTTTGAGCGATCGATCTGGTCAGTCTGATTTCCCTCGATCCGATCTGATTTGTTTTGTCATCTTTAAAATCCGTAACTAACAAATTCCCCCTTTTTGATGATGACAAAACCTAGCTTCTATATCTTTTTATACAGTCTTTTAACAACTCCGAAGTGTATGCTTACGGATCAATTACTTCTTCTTGTTCAAAATAAATGAACGAATTGAGTTGAAGTTTGGATTGATTAAGTCATTTTAGTTCAAAATAAATGAACAAGGACTTAAGAAGTTAGATTTTTATTGAGCAAAAATCTTATTACAATTACGGACAAATCTGACTTATAAGGACTGCTACTTTATTGCTGAAGACTGATGTGGCTTGAATTCTTTACTCTTTTCCCCCTTTTTGTCAGCAGCAATGTTTTGAAGAAAATCGACAATCTGGGCGAGCTGAGCGCTGATAGCATCAAGAAGAGTGTCTTGAGCACGAAGGGAATTGGCGACGGATGCTCTAACTTCAGTGGCCAGCTCGATCTGCTCTCTTCTCAGACTATTTTTATAAGTAGCTTGCTGAGAGAACAAATCATTCAGTCCTCGTTGAATGCTGCTAACACTGGCGGTCATATTCTCCTTGAAAGATTCAAAATCCAAAAAAGTAGTCTCTGACTTTGATGAACTTCTATGACTCGTTGAGAGAGAGATAGACAGTTATCAGAGAGGTGCTGAAAGGACCTAGCCAGGGATGGGGCTGCATCAGATAACGGGCTTAGAGAGTGATCAGATGATGACAAGGAGTGATCAGCTTCTGCGGCAACTGGTATAAGTGAAGATAAAGCAGCTTGGCGTGTTTCGGACCGGATCAAGGTGACCAATTCCGAAGCAAAATCTTCTAAGAACGCCATATCAGTTTGGTCTGGAGGAGTGCAAGGTCTCGAAAGCTCCTCAACCTGTAAAGTTGCAACAACCGTTGATACCACTAGATCCGGATCGACGAACTCTGGTGAGACAATTTTCGTAAGTGCGGCGGTTGGACTGAGTTGAACAGGGGAAACTTATGATCCCAGAGGAATAGACGTTGTTGGAGAGTCCAACAAAACATTCATAACTTCAGTTTCTGTGGCAGACGGAGCAATGGTCAGTGGCTGCGCCGCTGTCTGTTCCGTTGTCTGATCCGCTACTCCAGAGGGAATTGGCTCTATGAAGGGTTCTGCCAGAGTCTTACTCACAGACGGATGATCCGGGCTGGGAACTGGAGTGGATATGCTAAACTTCTGTCGTTGAAATCGGACAGCCAAGTGAAGATCATGAATATCCATTTCTAGTTGGGCCATCATCTTTGGCAGTTGGAGAGTTCGGATCGAAATTTGCTTTCTTAGCGGCCATGAGCAAATTTGCCAGTCTGAATCTTTGGTTGGCCTGAAACAGATCTTTGCGATGAACAGCAATTCTAACGTCTTAAGTCTCTGTCCCCTTAAGGACTTCTTGCTCCATCTTCTGTAGTCTTCTCAGCTTGCTGAAGAACATATCAATGTGGTTGATCGTTCTGTATTCGACATACTCATCGAACACCACAGTGAGCTCCTTCACTTTCTCTTCGACATCTTCCATTGCGATGTCGATGGCTGTTTGAGCGGCAGATTTGGGTTTTGAGGAGAGGGGTTCAGTGAGAATGGTCTTGCCTTTGCCGGTGGAAGACGGTGACTTGATCCCTAATTGGGTATAGTCTCCTAATTCAGTTATAACAATTCCTTTGACCACAGGAATGGCAGAGGGGACTCTGATGGTTACTTTGGGTACAGTGGTTGGAGCTGTTGAAGGTTGGGCTATAGATGGGGTGCAGAGGTGGCTTTTGTGGAAGGCAATATGGGTAAGGTTTTGATTGGCTTGGTGATTTGGGTTCTTGGCTTTTTAGGAGGGGGCTTGGCTGGAGATGAAGGACCAGACTGAGTTTCCTCGGAGTCAGGCTGAATAGTCAATTTGCGCTTGACTCGATTTTTACCAGCAGCAGTATGTTCTGCTCCTTTCTCAATTTTGACAGCCACCAGATCGGTAGGAGTGGGTGGAGCACTTTTGGACTTCAGTAGTGCCAAACCCTTGGAGTTGAGAATCTTAAAGGGGCTTAGAGCAGACGGCTTCCCCAGCTCGATGTCCAGCGTCTCCAGTAGCTTGCTTAGAGGAACAACAAAGCAGACAGCCTGTTTGGAGGCAATCACTGTTTCCAGCAGAACTCCAAACAAATCGCAGACCAATTCATCTTCTGCCCTGAGTGAATAGCAGTCATGGCCTGGATTTTCTCGGCAGTAACAACATCATAGCTTCCGACTTTGCCCAGTAGTGGCTTGCCAACAATCTCGCATAACACTTGGAAATGAAAGAGCATTTCCTTCTTCTTGAATGACGGCTGCAGGCGGTGGCCAAAAATGGATACCTTCCCCTGAAGATCATTGATAGTGGCCTGAGGAATATGGCCAAAGTCAGTCAGTCCGGTGTTGGGAAGACCAAAGGTCTTTGCCAGCGTCGACTGAGGAATGTCAAATGAGTGGCCCTTGACGTTGGTGGAGATGAACGTTTTCTGAGACACCGCATTTGCAAACAGTTCTTGAATCTCCGATTCGTAAACCACCGTCCCGCATTCCAGAAAATTCCTTAATCCGGAAGACTCTAAGGATTTGAACATGGAGACATAGTTCTAAGCAACGTGATGCCCATTTGGCATTCTTGTTTTTGAAGTATAATCTGATATGTTTGCCCATTTGGCAAGCTTCACAGATATTATCCTTAGAAAAATCGATCTTGGGCAGACCGACAACTAAATCATGTTTACACAGGCTAGAGATAGTCTTAAGTTGAGATGATTCAAGCGTTTATGCCATAGCCAGTGTTTATTATCATTATTCGCGATGAAGCAAGTAGGATTATCAGGTTGGGAAAAGTTCCAGTTAATCTTATATGTATTTCCATTTCTGATTCCTACCAGCATGGTCATACCGTCTGACGATTTAACAGTGCAAGTGTGTTTGTGAAAGTCTACAGCATAACCATTATCACATAGTTGACTTATACTAATCAGATTATAGCATAGTTTTTCAACTAACAGCACATCATTGATAATAATATTACCATGGGCAATCTTACCCTTTCCCACGGTCTTACCCTTTGAGTTATCCCCGAAGATGATCTTGGGTCCAGTACATTCTGTGACTTCAGACAGCAGCTCGACGTTTCCAGTCATGTGACGAGAACACCCACTGTCTAAGTACCAGTCTGATACAGGATTCTTCGGTACCTGTCATCAAACATAATTATTGTTGGTACCCAATCCTACTTGGGTCCAGAACGGATTAGCCCTTTGGGAACCCACACCTGTATCAGCTTTAATGGCTTGTGTGTGTCTGGTGTGCTGTGAGCTGATCTGTTTCGATGTTGTGTGTGATAATGTGTGCGATATGAAAACCTATGATTCTTATGAGGTAGTATATATCTTCGTTGAACTGGTTTTGAGTTATAGTAATTGGATGGTTTTCCTTGCCTTAGATCTTGCACCTTTAGATTTGGTCTGTTAGACACAAAGCTTGCTGGTGCCTTTTCTTTAGCTTGGTTAACGTACCCAATTCTTCTTCTCAAACCTTGATCCCCGAAGGAGACTCCCGTTTGAATTGTAGGTGCTTCAGTTTCATATACTGTGCTGGATTTAACAAATGTCATTTGTTTGATTTTGTTCTTTACCAGCAACAGTTCAGATTCATCTTTGGTGCAGTCTTTGATATCAAAGCCTATGCCGGTGACATCACCGACATTTCTTTGTACCTCTTGCAATTCTTCCAATGATGCTCTTGATTTTGTCCATGTTTTGAAGATATGAGAAAGCTTAGCATTTTGTGTGCTAATTCTCTTATTTTCTTCATGGAGCTGATCGTAAGAGATTTTTAGCTTATTCAGCTAGATCTGTAGATTATTGCACTCACCCAGCTCAGAGCAGCTTGGTTTGATATGCTCATCTTTTTGATCATTGGCTTTAGCTTTAGTATTCTCAAATAATACAACTCGAATTCTATAATCATTAGCCATGTCTTGCAGTGCGGACATAAGCTCTTCACGTGTAAATTTATTTGAGTCAAGATCGAATACCTCGTCTGTTTGACTCATTTCTTCATCTGCCATTAGACATTGAATATCTTCTTCGCTTTCGCTGGAAGAATATTCGGAGCTCTCTGAATCTGAATCAGTCTGAGCCCACTTGCTGTTTCCTTCCTCTGCTACTAGGACCTTTTGGGACTTCCCATGATTTTTGCGGTCTTTGTAGTGCTTCTTTTTCTTGTCATCACGATGCTTCTCTTTTCGTTCTTCTTTCTTTGGTCTGGTGCACTTTGCAATGAAATGTCCGGTCTTACCACAATTGTAGCAAGCCTGATCATTAATAGCATCGTCCTTTCTAGATTTATAATGATGAGAAGGTTTAAAGTTTCTTTTATTCTTAGACATAAATTTACCAAATTTCTTGATAAATAATGACATAGCATCATTACTTATCTGTTCGATAGATCGATCTGTTGAGGGGGTGGTCTGGTCTGGAATGGCTGCCAGTGCTTTGTTTGGTTGGGAGATGAACGGCTCTGCTTCACCTCTGGTGATCAGTTCGAACTCATATGCTTTAAGATCCGCGAACAGATCATGAAGTTCAACCTTGTTCAGATCTTTGGACTCCCACATTGCAATGGTCTTTACATCCCATTCTTTTGGCAACGCTCTCATTACTTCCAGAGCAATCTCTCTGTTAGAGTATTCCTTGCCCAGACCATTCAGTTCATTGATAATACCAGTAACTCTTTCATCAAACTCATTTAGGGTTTCTCCAATCTTCATTTTTATGCTCTCAAATTTTTGTAGAGCAACAGTCAGCTTGTTTTCCTTGGTCTGGTCGTTCCCTTCACATAGCTGTGCTATTTTCTCCCAAATTTCTTTGGCAGTAGAGCACATTTTGATTTTACTGAACATATTCTTGTCCAACGTCTTGAACAAGATGTCTTTGGCAACGTTGTCTAGATTTGCTTTCTTTCTTTCTTCATTTGTCCATTGGGATCTGTCTTTCTCGACCATTTGAGGTTCACCACCAGTAACAGAGGCTGTTGTATTGACTTTCAGAATTTTCATTGGTTCATCAGTGATAACCACGTATCGTCATCCTGTGCTGCCAGATGAGCTTGCATTCTGATTCTCCAATCATCATAGTCTTCTTTTGAGAACTTAGGAATTTTGTTGAATGATGCCATCAGTTCGAGTGTCTTTGTGATGATTAAGACGACCTGCTCTGATACCACTTGTTAGGATCGGTCCGGAGTGTTTAGAGGGGGGGTGAATGAACACTCCTATTAAAAAATTAATCCCTTGTGAGTTCTTTCGGATTAGTGAAAGAAATCTGTTTCTTAATCAACTCTTCTGCAGAACAGACCACTGAAAGTTTTAGTGCGGAACGGTCTGTTCTTAGATTAGTAAGAACGGCTCGATGGCTTGAATAGTAAAACGGATGCAGAATGATAAAACACAGAACATGTTTCTGGAAGTTCGAAGGTGGTGTAATCCTTCTACGTCTCCCCTTCTTCCAATTAAGGAAGGATTCCACTAGAAGACTTTGATTTATACAATCCTGTTGTACAAACCCGATTCAGCTGGATTTACCTCACTACCAGACTGAAACTCCTAGTCTCTCGATCTGTTCAGACACACTCTGTCTGACAGTTACAATTGATTCTCACTTCTCTATCTTAGTACGGAATACAAAAGATAGACTTTAGTCTATGCTCACAATGATCCTAATATGATCAAATATTACAGTATGCTTGTGCTTATGAAGATTTTCAGCTCAAGAATGTCTGAGCTTGAAAGCTTGTGCTGTTTTGCTTTCTTTGCGTTTTTCGATTGATCAGACTCTTTCTTGAGCTCTTCTGTTGCATCCTTATATAGTTGCATGTACCAACGACATTATTTCCCTTAATGTGCAACTCTTGACTCTGCTTAAACTCTGAGTAAGCTACAGTCTTCTTCTTTAGGATACTTGCCATTCTGGTTTATGCTTTCGGCGACTGTCAGGTAAGCTCTTCTTTGTCTTCTTACCTTTTATGGTAATCTTCAGTCATTGGTCTTTTTCAGCATTAATTGCAACATTAAATGCTTCAATAAATAGCCGTTAATGATTCGGACTGAAGAGCAATTCTTATTCAGCCTTGATTGCTCTGATATGATATGGTTGAGATCGATCTGAAGCTTCGATCTGGTCAGGCTGATTTCCATCAATCCGATCTGATTTGCGATATACCATATCAGCTTGATCTGTTTTGAGCGATCGATCTGGTCAGTCTGATTTTCCTCGATCCGATCTGATTTGTTTTGTCATCTTTAAAATCCGAAACTAACAGAGATATTGTCATAACATCGGATCACCCACGAATAAAGGGTCTGGTCTCCCAAAACAACGGTTAACCACCGTATCAGGTCAGAAAAATCATATGTATGTTTTGAAACTTCAATCGATTATGTGAATTATGTTGAAACTATGATGTTCTGCTGAAAATTTCGTACTCATCTAGTAATCATCCCCCCTGAATTAAAGATTCTAATATAAAGTACCAATCTTGAAATAAAATAAGTCCATGATATCATGCATGATTATGCATGATATAATAACTCAAACAACAATGTCATAAATTTCATACTCAAATAAATGCAATCTTTCATATATGACAAATAATAATCAAATTATATATTCATGAATTGTATAAACACAATAAATCTTGCATGACATACAATAAGCTAATAAATTGCATAACCAAATATCATGACTTGCATAATCATATATCATGCATTATATCTTAAGCTGTAATAATTTTTCAATTAAACATATAAACTAAAAATTATTCCAAGCTCAAGAAAAATAAATACGCAATTTATTTCTTATTTCTTATGTCAATTTATTGTCCAAACATCTCGTAAAATGACTATTTGAAAAACACATTATCATATTGCGTTTAGCAACACATTTACAATTATAATGACCCATTATTACCTAAAGTCAAATATTCAAGTCCAATATTTTATTTAATTTAGATCAATTGGTCATAAAATAAAATTATCCTTAACCCAACTTAACCAAGTCATGGGTCCATTAAAATCAATTAATTATAGGTCCAGTCCAAAGAATTCAACTTAATTTTTTCGGCCCACAACAATTGGCCCATTTTTGTTTTTTTTTGGCCCAAATATCAGAAAAATTGAGCCCAAAAAAACAGGGAAAAAACGAGCCCTAGCTAAGTGCGAAATTTTTGATTCCAATAAAGTAAAGAGAATAATAGAAATTACTTGGATCTGAAATAAAATCATTGTTGAACAAGTACCTTATTTGATTGATACAGTGATGAAAATCCAAACAATTTTCTCTGATCTTCATGGTAGTGGCAAACTTGATGGCCAGAACTATGGAATGTGGCATAGAAAAATTCAGTTTTTATTTCACAAAGAAAAGTTGATTGATCATCTCACCAATGATATGCCTAAACTGGCTGAGCCGGAAAATGGACCGAGTGCCCAATATCGTCGCGATATGGACGCGTACAATAAATGGGTAGATAAGGATAAGAGTGCGCGCTTTACTATGATAAGCTACATGCACGATAATCTGATCAGAGAGTTTGAGAAGCATCTCATGGCTAAAGAGTTATGAGAAGTTCTGAAGGTCATGTACGGTAGCACTTCGGCTACTAGACTGAGGGCTCTCACCCTCAAATTGAATCAATAAATACTTGACCTTAGGCATCGATGAGCCAACATCTTGACTTGATGAAGGATATGATTCGAGAGCTTCAGAATGCTGGAATGAGCTCACAGATGAACAACAAGTCTTGTAAGTCCTTATGTCAATACCTGAGCAGACTTGGGGACATGTTGTAAGGACCCCATATACTTAACCCTTGATTAGTGTATTAATCATTATGTGTGGCACATGCTTTCAATAAAATTATTCGGGAAACCCAGATGATACTTTACCATTGAATGGCAATTACAAAGTTTTCTTTAACATACAGTGTTATAAGCTCATCATCCTAACAACAACAGACTCATAGGGTTCGCCCATCACACCACTTTTTACATTGTGGACTTTTATAAAATTTGGGCAGAGTCTCCCCATAAATAGAGTTATCCCGAAATAAAAGCACAACGCATAACATAATTCCCGGCCAGGGAAAACATAACACTCATCAGAATACAGCAATATCAAGTAAATTCCCAGCCATGGAAGACACCACACATATGACAACCAAAGTGGGTTTCAACCCCCACATAACACACTAACGACTCTCATATCATTAGCAATTCTACCACAATTGCATGCAACATATAATGAAAGAGAGGAAGGCTCATGCCTTTATATACAACGCATATACAAGAAATCTTGCTCACATGCGAGCATCATGAATATGTATATAACCCTCATGGGTATATAAGTACTCTATACGATACCGTGCTCCCTCAAGCCCTGGTACCACGATCCTGGGAGTACATCCAATCAACAGCTCGAGCTCATCTCCAAAGCCATCGATGTACCTGTTCACCTGCCCCAACAGAGACAGCCCCCAACGGGGTGAGCATACCAATTCCACAATTTCATAATCATAATGACATAATACATAATTTACGAAAATGTAAATATTGTGGAACATATGTGATACTTCCTGGATGGTATCGTCCTCATCATAGCGTACCCCTGTAATAATCCTGTTCTCAAAACAGATAAATCATCAAATCCTGAATATGCAGTTAATCATCATATTGGTTAACCCTAGCCAGTTTCAATTTAACAACATTTCGTAACATCTTTCTTTATCTAGCAATTATCACAATTCTAGATATTATAATGAGATTTCCTTAACTTCCGATACTAGTTAATCACTTCTCTGATTAACTACGTCTCTGTTCTTATTCATTACCAATGGGGAATACAATACAGATATCCTAGATATCTAATCAAATACCATCTTTTTCATTTCTTACTTCAAGTAGCATCATACTATCGGTGTTTGCTCCGTAGCAACCACACCCCATCATTTGCTCGCTTCATAGCAGCACTAAGCATTTCACCATGTGAATCAACATAACGTAATCAAGTCCCGGTACCATCATAGTAAAGCATTTCATGTATTTTAGATCATGCATCATACTTGTAAAACATCATTTAAACTATGCTCGTACGCTAAACGTACCTTAAATCCTCGAAGTCCGAGCCAAACCTTGTTCGAGTTCCATGCCCCGAGGAATGATGTGCTAACACGATAAATAATTCACAATTATTTACGAACATGTAACCCATGCTCAAGCACATCCATAACCCTCAAAATATTGTCGACACACGACAATTAAACATCTAAAAGACCCGGGGCAGGGTACATGCAGGGAGGGAAAACGAATGCGGCATATCGAAAAATTGCCTAAGAACACCCTCAATAATTCGAACCCAACCAACACAAATCAAACCCGAATAATCACCATAATTCATCTAACACATGAATTAATCAATTAACAACAACAATAATCGCCCCACATGCCAAAACCCCCAAAATTCGAATTCAAGCCCTAACTTCAAATTCAATTCCTCAATTTCGAACACAATCAAGCATCATGATGCATTTAAACATGAATTAATCGAATAACAACAAGAATCATCATCCTCATGCCAAAAATCCAAATTTTCGAACCCTAACTCCCAAAATCGAGCTGAAATTCGAACCAAATTTAACCAATATTTTCGAACCAAAAAGTCTGAAATAATCGACTCAAAACCAGCTTAAAAACGCCCCAAAAACATCAGAAAAATCGTACCAAAAACATACTAAAATCGCGCCCCCAAAATCGGATGAAATCCAGTGACGAACCGTAGCGCTTTCTGCAGAAATCCGAGCTCGATTCTCGACGAAACTTCGAATTGTTGGTATGTATAGAAGCGCCCGGAAGAGACGATTCCAACGGCGGGTGGCACGCGCCGAACGGCGGCCGGACGGCGGCGGCCGAAGCACTTTTGTGCGCGGGGTCAAAGGGGATCGGGAAAGGGGCGCGCGGGTGGAGAGAGAAATGAGGTGCTGAAATGGTTCCGATAATTAAAATCTCGGGTTCAACTGGTATTTATAGCAAAAATACCCCGAAATACTAATATCCCCACAAATACATCATGATTCATTAAAAATCATCTGTTTTCAAAAACTCTCTCTCTAACTCAAAAACCCCCTACCGGTGCCCACACCAAGCACCCGAGATTCTGAGTCACACTAAAAACCCAACTCACAGGTTTTCACCGAAATGAGAATACGATCTCAACCTCGGGATCCAACGATCCCAATTACTCAAATAGACGAGCCCGAAGGGCCCAACACCTCGATTAAACTCCAATTGCCACGTAAAACCACTTTAGGGGTTATTAACACTCCGGGATTAACATCCCTAATCTCAGGTCATCACAATATCCCCCACTAAAAGAATTTCGTCCTCGAAATTAGCACCGGTGTATCACATAACACCCAGGCTACACAACAACATGAAGCCAGAACCTCGATTCTTGACCATAACAAAATCGTCTTAAAAACCTCGAGAATACTTACCTCACTTCAAACTCTGAAACAGAGCGACTTACCAAAACCAACATATCACCCAAGAGGCAAAACGTACCTCGATGCGGGTCATCCCAAAAGTCAGTCCCTCATGACTGCAAAACAACCGATACTTACGACTGTAGATCGGACAGTCATCCTTCGTTCTAATACCACTAGTAAGAACGCATCATGTATGACACCTCAACCGTGAGAACGTTGACCTCGTGTCAATCTCTGGAGTGGAATAAACTTCCAAACCCATCATAACGTCGAAGAGCGTCAGTACAACTCAACGCTAACGGTCCAAAAGCAGTTAGTCAACTGAAACTGCAAGGATTCGAATTGCTTCCGATTCCATCGTAGATATCATTCAAAGACATCTCTATCATGACTCACAATGTCTAACATACATCGTTACGAGGGAAACATTAGCATACCACGGTGTACACATACCAAACCTGGTTTCCACTTTCAAACCTCCTCTTTCAAATGAGCAGTCGCATCATTGCAACTCAATTTGGGCAACTCACGGCCACAGATTCACACAAAAGACATCTCACAAGATGTCCACCTCCGGATATCCTAAGAATCACATCCTGATCATAAATAAACAATCGAGACTCCTCAGAGTTTCAAATTTGAAAGGACATGCAATAAACCCAATGCATCCCAAATACATGGATTCCCAGGCCAAAACAACGACGACTTGATGACTCTCTTGTTGGTACTTCAACATCATGAGCTGTCCCAGACAAGTCTCATCAAGATTTAAACATAAACATATATACGTTCAGTGAGGCATACTCAACTTCAACTTCAAATGACGTGGTGACTACCAGAGTCCACCACAATCCACCTCGTATCACCTTACGATTTACCAAACTTGGTTCCAACGAGCAGTATAACGGCTCTAGCAAGCCCATCATGGTGCTGCACACACGCGGCAGGCAAACTAGTCGCTGCCTCACTAGGTTTCACCTCAAACCTACCAATCAGATGGACGTTTCCGCACGGCATACCATACCATGGGAAGAAAAGTCAATAGAGTAGTGGGTCTTTACCCAACATTCCTCCAATGCTGACATACCCTGGACACTCCAATGTCCCCATGTACTTAACATAACCTGATCCTACCTCCTTAGGACCCATCTTACACCCTCATGGTTGGTGTGACCATGTCTACCACATGTCATATCAATAGAAAGCGAGCAATTCCTCCACGATCACTCCTGTCGTCAAATTACATGGCCAAAAAGCCATTCCAACGGTACCACCACTCGTGATATGATCCCTCAAACAATTTCTGCGGTACAATCACATGTACAGCGCATCCATCCATTCCTCGAGCAACCCGCTCGGTATAAGGGCCACGTTAATCGGTGACGCACACACCACCTTGTGCCCGACACTGGCACCCAAGGCATACAACTGAAAACGTATACTCAACGCATTGTTCATCGTAACGATGATGCATGTCTAATAAGACATCTCCTAAACCATCGTCATCGCCACCCCGTGACGACACATGCCCACTCATGGCATCTAAGGTATCGTCAACTAGTGACGATACATGTCAACAATGACATCTAAACAACCCAGTCAACTCGTGACGGTCCATGTACATCAACATATGTCATCCATCATCATGCTAGTAAAAATAATCATAATAAAACATGTATAACAACGCATGCCAGCTATAATAAAGCTAATAGAATAGCAATATCTCATACCTCATCGCTAACAAGATAGCGGCATACCTGTCTCCGTCGCTCGATAATAGTGCGAAATCAGCACTCATCGCTCGAAGGCGGCATAATCCTGTGCTGAGTACATAGCGGCACAATCCATCGCTATAGAATCGACGGCATGATACCTCGTCATATAATAAGTGGCATGAAACCTCGCTATACACCTGAGCCTGAATCATTGTCTACATAACAGCGGAAAGAGGCATCGCTATCAACATATCTGGTGGCACTAATCATCGCCAATCCTCATAGAAGAATAAGTCATCGTAAATCCACATAATAGCGGAATGGGGCATCGCTATTAACATATCCGGCGGCATAAACCATCGCCAATCCTCATAGAAGAGTGAGTCATCGTAAAATAGCGGAATGAGGCATCGCTATCATCATATCCGGCGGCATCAATCATCGCCAATCCTCATAAAAGAATGAGTCATCGTAAAATAGCGGAGTGAGGCATCCTATCATCATAAACATCATCATAATCATCATATCATCTTTACTCATCATAAACATCATCATACACATCATATTCACATATATACTCACGACAAACTATGTTAATTAGAAATGGGACTGTCCGGGTTCCATTATGACAGCGGCACAATTGGCCCCCTCGCTCGACATAACACATCGTATGATACCCATCGCTACGCCTTGATAGCGGATGTATCTCTTATTCAGCGGATGATACCCATCGCTACACCTTGATAGCGGATGTACCCCATCGCTCAGCGGATGATACCCGTCGCTACACCTTGATAGCGGATGTACCCCATCGCTCATCAGCGGATGATACCCATCGCTACACCTTGATAACGGATGTACCCCATCGCTCATCAGCTATGTGAGCGGCAAGACCTTCCTCGCTTGCCCATAATGACCACCGGACATTCTACCATTCTAAGTAACATAGTTAAACATACATTATCATCATATAAACATCATCATCTTAGAGATAAAACAGTAATTGTACGAAATCATAGTTGAGTAAGCTTGCTAGTTATTCATTAACTTCTTTTCTTTTTCCCTGGTTCATATTCATGCATATGGGCATCTTACCCTATGGCATCTTACCACCTTATAAACATCATATCATTCTATAAACATCATATTAACATCATCATTACTTATCATAGTCGTCATCGTAAACGTCATATCATCTTCATTTATCATAACATCATCGTAAGTATCTTGTCATCTTTATTCATTATAAAATCATCTTCATCGTGAACTTACTTATCATAACATCATCTTAAACATCTTATCATTTTTTATTCATTATACACATCATCATGGCATCGTAAATTCTTATGCAATCATAGGATGATCATAATATAGGAGTATGGCCTCTTACCATATGGGCATCTTACCCCGTGGCATCTTACCACATCATAAGATCGTATCACATCATCATAAACTTACTTATCAAAATCATCATTATCATGACATCATCATTATAAACTTACTTATCATAATTATCATCGTAAGCATCATCATCATAAACTTATGCAATTAATATATAGTCATAGTTAGGAGGGTGTTACCGTCCCATGCCCGTACGCTTCTTACGTACTTTCCTTGCTTGAACATTACATGAACAAACGCATTAGTATATTCAATAATAATTGAGACCATACCGAAGTATTCCACTGTCGGTTGTCTACCCAGTCTGTCCTCAGACAATACGTCATATCTTTCTTTTCCCTGATTTTCTTCCAAAATCAGATTCCTTGGCACGTAGCATATAGAGTGTTAGACATCACTATTAATGCCATCCTATCGTGTTCCACACGATTCCTGCAACCACAATGGTTAGCAATACCACTTTTCATAACATAAAAGCACATAAACAATTAGTCATGTCGTATAACATTAATGCCATCATGCATAAATATGTGCTATCAATAACTTCCTAGGCCCTCAACAGCCCCAAAGAGCTAACCACTGCTCTGATACCACTAATGTAAGGACCCCATATACTTAACCCTTGATTAGTGTATTAATCATTATGTGTGGCACATGCTTTCAATAAAATTATTCGGGAAACCCAGATGATACTTTACCATTGAATGGCAATTACAAAGTTTTCTTTAACATACAGTGTTATAAGCTCATCATCCTAACAACAACATACTCATAGGGTTCGCCCATCACACCACTTTTTACATTGTGGACTTTTATAAAAATTTGGGCAGAGTCTCCCCATAAATAGAGCTATCCCGAAATAAAAGCACAACGCATAACATAATTCCCGGCCAGGGAAAACATAACACTCATCAGAATACAGCAATATCAAGTAAATTCCCAGCCAGGGAAGACACCACACATATGACAACCAAAGTGGGTTTCAACCCCCACATAACACACTAACGACTCTCATATCATTAGCAATTCTACCACAATTGCATGCAACATATAATGAAAGAGAGGAAGGCTCATGCCTTTATATACAACGCATATACAAGAAATCTTGCTCACATGCGAGCATCATGAATATGTATATAACCCTCATGGGTATATAAGTACTCTATACGATACCGTGCTCCCTCAAGCCCTGGTACCACGATCCTGGGAGTACATCCAATCAACAGCTCGAGCTCATCTCCAAAGCCATCGATGTACCTGTTCACCTGCCCCAACAGAGACAGCCCCCAACGGGGTGAGCATACCAATTCCACAATTTCATAATCATAATGACATAATACATAATTTACGAAAATGTAAATATTGTGGAACATATGTGATACTTCCTGGATGGTATCGTCCTCATCATAGCGTACCCCTGTAATAATCCTGTTCTCAAAACAGATAAATCATCAAATCCTGAATATGCAGTTAATCATCATATTGGTTAACCCTAGCCAGTTTCAATTTAACAACATTTCGTAACATCTTTCTTTATCTAGCAATTATCACAATTCTAGATATTATAATGAGATTTCCTTAACTTCCGATACTAGTTAATCACTTCTCTGATTAACTACGTCTCTGTTCTTATTCATTACCAATGGGGAATACAATACAGATATCCTAGATATCTAATCAAATACCATCTTTTTCATTTCTTACTTCAAGTAGCATCATACTATCGGTGTTTGCTCCGTAGCAACCACACCCCATCATTTGCTCGCTTCATAGCAGCACTAAGCATTTCACCATGTGAATCAACATAACGTAATCAAGTCCCGGTACCATCATAGTAAAGCATTTCATGTATTTTAGATCATGCATCATACTTGTAAAACATCATTTAAACTATGCTCGTACGCTAAACGTACCTTAAATCCTCGAAGTCCGAGCCAAACCTTGTTCGAGTTCCATGCCCCGAGGAACGATGTGCTAACACGATAAATAATTCACAATTATTTACGAACATGTAACCCATGCTCAAGCACATCCATAACCCTCAAAATATTGTCGACACACGACAATTAAACATCTAAAAGACCCGGGGCAGGGTACATGCAGGGAGGGAAAACGAATGCGGCATATCGAAAAATTGCCTAAGAACACCCTCAATAATTCGAACCCAACCAACACAAATCAAACCCGAATAATCACCATAATTCATCTAACACATGAATTAATCAATTAACAACAACAATAATCGCCCCACATGCCAAAACCCCCAAAATTCGAATTCAAGCCCTAACTTCAAATTCAATTCCTCAATTTCGAACACAATCAAGCATCATGATGCATTTAAACATGAATTAATCGAATAACAACAAGAATCATCATCCTCATGCCAAAAATCCAAATTTTCGAACCCTAACTCCCAAAATCGAGCTGAAATTCGAACCAAATTTAACCAATATTTTCGAACCAAAAAGTCTGAAATAATCGACTCAAAACCAGCTTAAAAACGCCCCAAAAACATCAGAAAAATCGTACCAAAAACATACTAAAATCGCGCCCCCCAAAATCGGATGAAATCCAGTGACGAACCGTAGCGCTTTCTGCAGAAATCCGAGCTCGATTCTCGACGAAACTTCGAATTGTTGGTATGTATAGAAGCGCCCGGAAGAGACGATTCCAACGGCGGGTGGCACGCGCCGAACGGCGGCCGGACGGCGGCGGCCGAAGCACTTTTGTGCGCGGGGTCAAAGGGGATCGGGAAAGGGGCGCGCGGGTGGAGAGAGAAATGAGGTGCTGAAATGGTTCCGATAATTAAAATCTCGGGTTCAACTGGTATTTATAGCAAAAATACCCCGAAATACTAATATCCCCACAAATACATCATGATTCATTAAAAATCATCTGTTTTCAAAAACTCTCTCTCTAACTCAAAAACCCCCTACCGGTGCCCACACCAAGCACCCGAGATTCTGAGTCACACTAAAAACCCAACTCACAGGTTTTCACCGAAATGAGAATACGATCTCAACCTCGGGATCCAACGATCCCAATTACTCAAATAGACGAGCCCGGAGGGCCAAACACCTCGATTAAACTCCAATTGCCACGTAAAACCACTTTAGGGGTTATTAACACTCCGGGATTAACATCCCTAATCTCAGGTCATCACACATGTTAAGCTTGTTTTGACCCATAATGAGCAGATTAAAACGTTCGAAAGTGTCGCCAATCATTTGAAACTTGAGGCTGACCGAAGAGAATCTGAACGTGCACAAACTGCTGCTCTTGTCGCACACGCTAGTCAGCGAAAACCCCAAAATGGTGGACGTTGGAACAAGCAAATGAGTGTTGGACAGGGAAATAACAAGAATCAATCCCTAACCCCACTGAGTGATAAGACAAAACACTGTCTCCAAGGCAAAAGTGGTGGAATAAGGGACATAAGCAAAGTAAAGTGTTACAACTATGACAAGATGGGTCATTTGCTCGTGATTGAACTGAGCCAGAGAATGTAACACATTTCTTACTCTCCTAATGCTTTTGAAGTACGAAACATTTCTTTGTTGCTAATTCTCTCCTTGGTTGGATTGTAGATAAAGGAACAACAAAACCTGTGATGAAGGATTGAGTAGGATTGGTAGATTACTATCAAGTACTAGTATGCAACCACTATTTTGCTACAGAAGATGGCGCACATAGAGAGTTTTGGAGTTGGTTTTGTACCTTCTCGTTACTTAGCATTTGATATAATTTACTCTTAGTTACTATTAGGACTTGGTTTTTCAGTTCTGTTTGAGCAAACAATTTATCTATTTTTCCTGGCAAAGATTTTGTGGTTTAGTTTTAGAAATAATGGATTATTTATGTTTAAATTATCCGCTGACTGTTTCATATGTTTTTTTTGTTAATATCTGATTCTGCTATACCACATGATCTATTGAGACACATCGTTCGAAAGAGGATGACTAGGTTAGTTCAATAAAGTTATGGGCAATCTCGCTAAAGTCAACCTCCTAGTGTGCGAATCATACATGCCTATCTGAAAGGCATAAAAAGGATGTTACTCCTTTAGTTATCACGCTAGACATTTGTGAACCTATGAGTGTGAGGGCACATCACAAAACATTCTATTTCTCATTTTATTTATGCTATGGATCGGTATACCTCTTATTCATCGGCTAGGAACGTTATAATATGTCAAGCGATTCTTGCAATGGTTGTGTGACAACCCGCCCAACGGGTAGCCCACCGTGTTCAATGACTTGAACACAAGGCTTCACTCAATTCAAAAAATTATTATCACTTTGAAAATTCTGTTTAGCGGAAACGTTCAAATTTTCATAACGAACTAAAATGTGTTGAATTAATAAAATTTGACTTCAAAAAAAATTGGGCAGAGTCTTCTCTTAAAATTTGTACATGTGATCAGCCAGATCACTCAATCCAACAATACCACTAACCTAATATTAATATAAATAAGTCTCAACATCAAATCCAAGCTAAAAACATAATAAACTAAATCCATGTCCTCAAAATAACATAACATCCTCAACATAATCAAACTTCATTATATATCTAAATATTATCTATATCCGCATCATCTATGTCTTCGACTCCATCTGTAATATGTCACATTATAGGTAAATGTAAGTTGCAGTATTTTATAGTAAGCGTAAGAAACATTTGTCAAAAGTATTAAAAAACATCATTTTTCATAATGTGACGAAAAATAATACATTTTCATATCAAAATAACTTTCACACATATATGGGTTAATCTGAGCAGTTAACAGAACTAACTTTCACAAAGCAGATTCATAACAGAAATAACTGCACAGGTAACCAACGAATAACAAACATAATCATATAACAGCCACATAATAGTAATACCATAACCTTACAATAGCCATGTAGTAGTCATGCTGTAATGAAACAAATGCATACTCAATAAGGAGGTGACACAATGATATCATTCCAGACTATACCCGATGGAAGGGTATTGACAGATATTATACCCCCTCCGCCTTCGGGCAAAACAAAATACGTTTATTTATTCTCGTCGCCAACGAGCTCAAAGTGTGCGTGTTTTTACCCTCGTCGCAAGCAAGACAAACGAAACAAAGAACATCATCATTTCACAACCTCAAATCATATTCACTGAATCAAGACAAACATGGCATCTCAAAATAATTTTTCACACAATAAAATGCTATTCAAAATTCCATTTTTCAACAAAATCACATTCCTATCAAAAATCATTTCTTTCAAAATAATCTTCCATGCTTACTATCCCAAAACATTTCAAAAATAAATAACATAAAGTACTTAAAATAATTTACGAAAAATGCAACTCCCTTTACGTACCTCAAAACTTCTTAAGACTATTCAAGCTACAATTTATCCCCAGAAGTCTTCAAATGTATCAAGAATTTCCTACCACATTAATTAATATTATTAAACGTACATTCTTAACAATATTTATTTCGACTTGATTAAGTGTTTTGGAGAATAATTAACAATTTCTATTCATAACTCATACATAAGTTATTTTCAAAATAACAGAAGGCATGGAATCAATTCTTTTTCTTTCAAATGGAAAAGACTACTAGTATGTCACCCAACCTCCAAATAATCTTTGAAATTTCCAATCTAAACTCTTATTTATTTACCAAATTCCAAACATAAATTCTCACAACCAAAATCTAAATTTTTTATAGAATAATCTATATTCTAAGCAAAACTAGAATCCTCTTTCTTTTTATAGCAGATTGCCAATCCAAAATTGTTTCCCAGCTTTCAAATGATTTATAAAATTCTACAATCCAAACGTAAATTCACAAACCCAAAATATTGAAACGATTTTATTTATTTCTTCTCTTATTCAACAATCTAAAAATGTCTCTCTGTCAAAATTTTCAAAATCAAGACAGCAATACCAATGGTGTTTCCCCAAAAATCAAGATAATATTTTCTAGGCATTGTCTACTTCAATTAACACAAATCATATCAGAATTATAAACAAAAACATAAATTTTTATACCAAACTTTCGAGATTTCTATCGCAGCTTGCTCACTTCGAGTTTTCCACTCGGTTGATGTTCTTGTCCCGATGCGCACGATCTATGGTGGTTATTGGTGAGGCTTGGTTATGGTGTGAGTTTTCGGTCAATGTTTTAGAGAAAATCGATGGTTTCTCTCCCGATTATTGTTGGTAGGGGTCTAAATATAGGCAAGGCGAGATGAATCGTTTTTTTTTCCGTTACAAATGGAGTAAACGAAACGAAGGGGTGGAGGCGTTTGTTTGGGGAATTAGAGTTTGCACAATTATGAACTCAAAATGAGAGAGAGGTGACTGGTTAGGCTTTTACTTTTCTGAAAATGGGAAGGGAATGAGAGAAGACGTGCGCTGATGCTGATGGGGAAGGAGAAGAAAACTTGGACAAACTAATTGGCCTTTCTCGGTTGTTTCCTCTATAATTTATTTTTTTATTATTATTTTTTTAAAAAAAATTTGGGCCCTTATAATGGTTGGGCCATTATATGGTTTTTGGGCCATTACAATCTCCCCACAATCTAAAAAGTTTCGTCCCCGAAACTTGTATCATGTCTCATTTCGGGATACTTAACATATAGTTCATCCTCTTTTTCCCATGTTGCCTCATCGGGTGAGTGATTGCTCCATTGAACCTTGACAAAGGGAATAGTCTTAGTTCTTAGAATCCTCTGATGACGGTCTAGTATTTTGACATGATATTCACCCAATCTTTGTTGCCTTAAGCACGTGACTTTCATCTGGAACATATTTCCTGAGCATCGAGACATGAAATACATTATGTACTCGGTCTAGTTCCGGAGGTAGAGCAAGCCGATATGCCAAGGTTCCTATTCTTTCCAAAATTTCATATGGTCCTATGTATCTCGGACTTAACTTCCCATGCTTGCCAAACCTCATTACTCCTCTGAATGGTGACACTTTCAAGTATACCTTATCCCCTTGCTGGAAATCTAAATCTCGTCTGCGGACATCAGCCCAACTTTCTGTCGGCTCTGAGCTGTAAGTATTATCTGTTTGATGATGGAAACATTTTCATTCGTGAGTTTGATCAATTCTGGTCCTTCCAATACCTTCTCTCCTACATCAAACGAACAATGTGGTGTTCGAAATTTCCTCCCATACAAAGCTTCGAATGGTGCCATTTGAATACTGGATTGGTAACTGTTATTGTACACAAACTCTGCCAGTTTCAGATGATGATCCCACTGTCCTTGAAAGTCCAAGACACATGTTCTAAGTAAATCCTCGAGAATTTGAATTGTCTTCTCGGATTGTCCGCCCATCTGTGGATGGAAAGCTGTGCTATATTTCAAATTCGTTCCCAACACAGACTGTAAACTCTTCCAGAATTGAGAGGTGAATCGGGTATCTCGATCTGATATGATACTGATTGGTACCCCATGCAAACACACCACTTGATTAATGTAAATATGTGCTAAATCGTTCATTGATGTAGTCTTCTTCATCGGTATAAAATGAGCACACTTAGTAAGTCGATCAACAATAACCCAAACTGAATCCTTTTGTGTCGTGGTTTTGGGCAATCCGGTCACAAAGTCCATAGTAATATGTTCCCATTTCCAGCTTGGTATGTCCAAGTTTCTCAGTGTCCCTGCTGGCTTTTGTCTTTCAGCTTTCACTTGTTGACACACTAAGCACTTTGACACAAATTTCACAACATCTTGTTTCATTCCTGGCCACCAGAATAATTGCTTCATATCTTGATACATTTTATTTTGTCCTGGATGCATGGTCAATACTGTCTGATGTGAATCTTTTAAGACTTCGCCCCTGAGAGTTGACACAGCTGGAACGAATAGTCTATCATTGAATCTCAATGTCCCATCTTCGTGCATCCTATAACTTCCTTGGTTTGATTCAGCCATTTGCGTGTAAATCTGCCACTTAGGATCCTTTGATTGTGCACCCTTAATCCTGACAATAAGATCAGGTTGTGCCATGAGATTACACAACATCATCGTCCCATTCTGGCCGTCTCCTAATTCGACATTCAAATTTAACTTGGACATCTCATCAATGAGTTTCTGTTGCGTAGTCAATAGCATCGATCTGTAACTCTTCCTGCTTGTGCATCAGCTACTGTGTTACTCTTTCCGGGATGATAGTGCAATTTCACATCATAGTACTTGATCAACTCTAACCATCTTCTCTGTCTCATATTCAACTCTTTTTGAGTGAAAATATACTTTAAACTCTTGTGATCAGTGTAGATATCACATGTGGTTCCATATAAGTAGTGTCGCCATAATTTCAGTGCGAAAACCACTGCTGCTAGTTCTAGGTCATGAGTGGGGTATCTTATTTCGTGTTCTTTCAGCTGTCGTGAAGCATATGCAATCACCTTTCCATTTTGCATGAGTACACACCCAAACCCTTCTTTTGATGCGTTGCTGTAGATACAGAATCCTTCGTGACCATCAGGCAATGTAAGGATAGGTGCTGACACAAGTAGATCTTTCAATTTCTCAAAACTCTTCTGACACTTGGAATCCATTCAAACTTTACTCCCTTTCTAGTTAACTTTGTGAGTGGTAATGCGACCCGAGAAAACCCTTCCAAAAATTTTCGGTAATATCCGGCCAATCCCAGAAAACTTCGAATTCTTGTCACTGATGTTGGAACTTTCCACTCGGTGATAGCTTGAACTTTTGCTGGGTCTACACAGATCCCATTAGTATCAATAATATGTCCCAGAAAAGATATTGAATCCAACCAGAAGTCACATTTCTCGAATTTTGCAAATAATTGATGTTGTCGTAACCTCTCCAGTGTCATCCTCAGATGTTCCTCGTGTTCTTCCCTTGATCTGGAATAGATCAATATATCATCAATGAATACTATGATGAATTTGTCGAGTCATTCTCGGAATACGTGATTCATTAAAGCCATAAATGCTGCTGGTGCATTGGTAAGTCCAAACGGCATCACTAAGAATTCATAATGTCCATATCTGGTTCGAAATGCAGTTTTGTGAATATCCTGCTCTTTAATCCTGAGTTGATGATATCCAGATCTCAAGTCAATCTTCGAGAATATTTGAGCACCTTGTAACTGATCGAACAAATCATCAATTCTCGGTAGTGGATTTATTCTTCACTGTGACTCGATTCAACTCCTTGTAGTCAATACACATTCTCATACTGCCGTCCTTTTTCTTCACAAACAATACCGGTGCTCCCCAAGGTGACACACTAGGCCTTATGAAACCTTTATCTTGTAGTTCCTTCAATTGTTTTTTCAACTCTTTCAGCTCTGCTGGTGCCATCCTATAGGGTGCTTTGGAGATCGGTTCTGCTCCCGGAATAATGTCAATTGAAAATTCCGTACTTCGAATTGGTGGCAGTCCTGGCAAATCCTAAGGAAAAACATCCAAGAATTCATTCACCGTGCAAATCTTACTTATTTTTGCTTCCACTTCAGACACATGGCCACAAAATCGTTCATGCAAGCTCACGCCCTCATAACAGATCTCTTTACCTGAGTTTGTTTGTAAGGTTATAATCTTTCGGTAACAATCAATGCGAGCCTTTGCACTACTCATCTAATCCATTCCAAGAATTATGTCGAATTCTTTCATGTTGATAATGAGCAGGTTGGCCTTGAATTCTTCGTTTTCCACAACAAGTGTTACGTCATTGCACATATTTAATTGAGACTGTCTTTCCTAATGGACTCAATACTTGCATTAAATATAACAGTGGAATGAAATGCAAACCAAGTTTCTCCACACAAGACTCATATATAAAGGAATTTGAGGCGCCGGAATCAAATAACACGTAAACATCTTCATTCAAGAATTTAAATTTACCTCCGATCAACTCATGATCCTCTTCAGCACGGACATCATACAATCTAGTTTGATTGCGCTGTTGTTGTCCACGTTGTTGATTTGTTCCTGAGGTTTGCTTCATAAGGGGACAGTCTCTAATCCGATGATCTTTAGATCCACATTTGAAGCAGTTCCAGTAGCATTCCCCTGTATGACTCCGATTGCACTTTGGGCAAACTTCATTCTTCTTAGTCTCATTGTTCATCTGTTTGCGAAGTGGCGGCCTCTGATCTCTATTTCTGAATTCAGGCTTTCGCTTTCGATTTTGAGGGATTTCTAAATTCCTCAATTCAGATTCCACGAACAACGCCCTCTCCATGAGTTCATTAAATTTAGTATCCATGAGAGGTACCACTTTAAGCCTGATGCCAGTGCGAAGGCCTTGTTTGAACCTTGTTGTCTTGCTATTCTCAGATTGCAAATATAAATGACAGAATCTTCCCATCTCTTGGAACTTCCTAAGGTATTCCAGCACAGTCATATTATCGGTTTGTCTTAGCCTCAAAAACTCATCTTCTTTAGCCATTCGTACCGCGTCAGGGAAATACTGTTGCAGAAATTTCTCACTAAAACTCGTCCCGGTGATGGAATTTTGTTCCATACTTGCTTCCACTGAGGTCCACTAGTGCTTTGCATTTTCTTCTAGGAACGGGGTCACCACTGTAACTTTTTCTCCATCGACAATGTTTATAGCTTTAAGTAATTCCTCGATCTTAGTCAGCCATTCTTCAGCTTTCAAGGGATCAGTCTCATTTCCAAAGTACGGTGGTCGGAGTGCTCTAAATCTCTCAAATTCGGTCCTTCTCTGTTGTTCCGGCTATGGTGGTGCTGCACCGACATTTTGTTGCAAAACTCCAGCTATAATGCGGTATATGTTCGTGATGTCCACCTCATTCTTTGTTCCCAAATTTATATTTGGGTTTTCAGCTTGATTTTGGTCCAAATTCTGATTTTGTCCTTCTTCTGAGTCATGATTTGAGTCCTGCTCCTGACTACCACTCCGATTACTACTGGTTCTTCCTCTAGCCATTTGGAATCTTAAAATCAGAGTGGAGTTTTATCATAAGATTCATAAACAAGAAAGATAAATTGTCAAACATAAATAAACTATTCTTAAGACAAATGACTAAGCTAAACATATAAACTACTGCTCTGATACCAACTGTGACAACCCGCCCCAACAAGTCGCCCACCGTGTTCAATGACTTGAACACAAGGCTTCACTCAATTCAAAAATTTATTATCACTTTGAAAATTCTGTTTAGTGGAAACGTTCACGAACTAAAATGTGTTGACTTAATAAAATTTGACTTAAAAAAAAATTGGGTAGAGTCTCCTCTTAAAATTTGTACCCTGTGATCAGCCAGATCACTCAATCCAACAATACCAATAACCCAATAATAATATAAATAAGTCTCAACATAAAATCCAAGCTAAAAACATAATAAACTAAATCCATGTCCTCAAAATAACATAACATCCTCAACATAATCAAACTTCATTATATATCTAAATATTATCTATATCCGCATCATCTATGTCTTCGACTCCATCTGTAATATGTCACATTACAGGTAAATGTAAGTTGCAGTATTTTATAGTAAGCGTAAGAAACATTTGTCAAAAGTTAAAAAACATCATTTTTCATAATGTGACGAAAAATAATACATTTTCATATCAAAATAACTTTCACACATATATGGGTTAATCTGAGCAGTTAACAGAACTAACTTTCACAAAGCAGATTCATAACAGAAATAACAGCACAGGTAACCAACGAATAACAAACATAATCATATAACAGCCACATAATAGTAATACCATAGCCTTACAATAGCCATGTAGTAGCCATGTTGTAATGAAACAAATGCATACTCAATAAGGAGGTGACACAATGATAACATTCCAGACTATACCCGCTGGAAGGACATTGACAGATATTATACCCCCTCCGCCTTCGGGCAAAACAAAATACGTTATTTATTCTCGTCGCCAACGAGCTCAAAAGTGTACGTGTTTTTACCATCGTCGCAAGCGATACAAACGAAACAAAGAACATCATCAGTTCACAACCTCAAATCATATTCACTGAATCAAGACAAACATGGCATCTCAAAATAATTTTTCACACAATAAAATGCTATTCAAAATTCCATTTTTCAACAAAATCACATTCCTATAAAAAATCATTTCTTTCAAAATAATCTTCCATGCTTTCTATCCCAAAACATTTCAAAAATAAATAATATAAAATACTTAAAATAATTTGCGGAAAATGCAACTCCCTTTACGTACCTCAAAGCTTCTTAAGACTATTCAAGCTACGATTTATCCCCAGAAGTCTTCAAATGTATCAAGGATTTCCTACCACATTAATTAATATTATTAACGTACATTCTTAACAATATTTATTTCGACTTGATTAAGTGTTTTGGAGAATAATTAACAATTATCTATTCATAACCCATACGTAAGTTATTTTCAAAATAAGAAAAGGCATGGAATCAATTCTTTTCTTTCAAATGGAAAGACTACTAGTATGTCACCCAACCTCCAAATAATCTTTGAAATTTCCAATCTAAACTCTTATTTATTTACCAAATTCCAAACATAAATTCTCACAACCAAAATCTGATTTTTTTTATAGAATAATCTATATTCTAAGCAAAACTAGAATCCTGTTTCTTTTTATTGCAGATTGCCAATCCAAAATTGTTTCCCAGCTTTCAAATGATTATAAAATTCTACAATACAAACGTAAATTCACAAACCCAAAATCTTGAAATGATTCTATTTATTTCTTCTCTTATTCAACAATCTAGTAAAAATGTCTCTCTATCAAAATTTTCAAAATCAAGACAGCAATACCAATGGTGTTTTCCCCAAAAATCAAGATAATATTTTCTAGGCATTGTCTACTTCAATTAACACAAATCATATCAGAATTATAAACAGAAACATAAATTTTTATACCAAACTTTCGAGATTTCTGTCGCAGCTTGCTCACTTCGAGTTTTCCACTCGGTTGATGTTCTTGTCCCGATGTGCACGATCTATGGTGGTTATTGGTGAGGCTTGGTTATGGTGTGAGTTTTCGGTTCATGTTTTAGAGAAAATCGATGGTTTCTCTCGCGATTATTGTTGGTAGGGGTCTAAATATAGGCAAGGCGAGATGAATCATTTTTTTTTTCCGTTACAAATGGAGCAAACGAAACGAAGGGGTGGAGGCGCTTGTTTGGGGAATTAGAGTTTGCACAATTGTGAACTCAAAATGAGAGAGAGGTGACTGGTTAGGCTTTTAATTTTCTGAAAATGGGAAGGGAATGAGAGAAGACGTGTGCTGATGTTGATGGGGAATGAGAAGAAAACATGGACAAATTGATTGGCCTTTCTACTTTGTTTCCTCTTTAATTTATTTTTTTATTATTAATTTTTTTTAAAAAACATTTGGGCCCTTATAATGGTTGGGCCATTATATGGTTTTGGGCCATTACAGGTTTAGAATTAAAAAAAAAGAAGAATTTAAAAATTCTACGTACCAATAGAAAGCAAGAATATACGTCTGATTAGTTTAGACAAATATATGAGGAAATAGAAATACAATATAGTTAATGATTTCGTATGCTTAGCAATGAAATGATGTTGCAGAGAGAGACTAAATGAAACACTTCTGGAAATGGCCAGATAAATGATGGCGCAACGAATCTTCTAATATCCTTATGGGGAGAAGAGTTTTTTGATATCTGTCTACATTTTGAACCATGTGCCTTCTAAACAGTCATTTTGATTCTCTTTTGAGAAGTGGCATCACAGAAAATCTTATTTGGAGGCACTGCGCCTTTGGGAATCGGTGTGATTTGTTTACAGTATTTTTTTTCAAGCATTAAAAGCTCGTTCCAAGAGCTTCAAAAATTATTTTTTGGAAAATATTCTAATATACTGTGAACATTCCAATTGAGGAACGACTGAAAAAGAGTTCAAGATGTGCATTTTGTGAGTGAAGTCAAAAGGAGAGCATCGAACTATATGAGTTACATGAACCCTGTGGTTTGCGCTGTAGTCTCTAACCAAGATGAGGTTATAAGGCATTGTCTGACAATTAATAGAGAAAACGAAAGATATCTTAAATTCAGTGGGAGTAGTTCACTGAAGGAAGTCTCTCAAAGTCCTTGAATATACGGAAGCCCAAAATTATTCTCTAATGATATATATCATTGAATGAGAATTTTTCATGAGTGCTTTTATGGATTTTGATGAGCCAGCCAAATATTAAGAGGCTGTGACTTCACAAAAGGCAAAACAAGTGGGTGTCTACTATACGAGCAAAAAGTTGTGTCCTAAAACAGAAAATGAAAGAAACGTATGAATGAAGTTTCATATGCAAGCGCTGTAGAGGGTTTGATATATACAATAATGTGTATTCAACCATACCTGTTCTTTACAATTGGATGGTGCGTAAAATCATAGTTATTTTGAGGTTGCCTATTAGATGGCAGTAAAAATGATCTTTCTTTGTGCTACCATAGAGATGGGGGATATCAAGTGATGTTGATGGGCAACTTGATAGAGATGCGTCAAATCCATTATGAGATATGCATTTATAATGAGAGGCTCAAGTATCACTTGGAGTGATAAGAAGCGGCCTTGTATCTCTATCTATCTTAGAAGCAGAGTAATAGTCTGCACATCAGCAATATAAGATACAATCTGGTTAAGAAGATCTCTACAAAGATTGCGAGTTTCTGCGCATGTAGATGATATTGTTGTATCTTTATTCGAGATTATTTTGCACAAGCCAATGTGGTTCTAAGGCATATTCCTACTAGCGATATGAGCGATGACCTATGGGCCAAGCCCTTGCACGGAGATTTGTTCCTGCGACATGTTAATCCTATGGGGCTTTGTAGAATTTGTTTTGCCTGTTGGAACAATTCTTATGAACAATTATGTGAATGTCACCAGACTTTGATTGGCTCACTCACACGGGCAATCACCCTGGCTCTTTGATAGCGAGCAGGATGAGACTTGAAGATCATGTATGACATGATCCCTTTGCGCTTGGAAGAGTGAGGAAAGCTTGTGATGATAATATTATAGTCGCTTTAGCATAAGAGGCTAAGATGAGATCTAATTAGATCAAATATGGAGTACGTTCAAGCTCCATAAAATTCTGTTTATAGCCGAATGTGCGAATTGCTGGTAGATGTTGTCTCGCAATACGCAGGTTAGTGGTTTTTTGTAGCCATTAGACTTAGATTCGTATGATGTTTGAGCGTGACATACCCAAGTTGAGTGGGAGCTCCATCATAGCATGTATGCATACTACATGTGCTCAGTAAGTACGACCACTGAAGTGGAGTGACAATATGGATTCCTGCTTCGTCACTGTGTGAGCGCTTTATTTCGTTTTTTATGTACCCTTTGAGACTTTGGACCATGTCATAGGGTGTAAGCTTGATGACGCTACTTTAACATGTATCCAATGGCCATGATTGACGTGGTCTGTCGGAGCATGTCTGTGAAAGCTATCAAGACCAAACTGATTGGCATGAGTGGCCGATGAAGAACCAAGTTGGTAACACATAATTTTGTTCTATGGCTCATAGGCCGGCCGACTAAGTTGAAATTTGTTTTTGACATAGTCATGAGCATAGATACATAATTGAGAGAGAGTTGAGCATGCTCTATTATAATATGAGGGATCAGAGATGCTTGGTCTGATGCGATCACACTAGTTTGGGGTATATGCGAGTTTTTGAGTGGTAGAGTTATGTTAGTTTGGTGATAACTTAATATAATTATCCTCACCATTCCTTCTCGCTTGGTCGCACGCTTTACCTGTATGAGAGAGGGCGACGTGAAATGAGAGAGGATTGAGAAAAGATTTGGGTAATGATTCAAATATGTATGAGTAGGAGATGTAGATGTATATGAGTTGAGCTTATAACCCAATGCCCAATACATCCATTGAGTTGGGCTTGTTTCCCAACGCCCAATAGACATCAATATTAAGCACGGAGCCAAACCCTGGCTGTGAGGACTCGCTCCTAATCAAGTGTTTATTAATCACACAATGATTATTTATTTGTAAACAGCGGAAGATTTTTTTTAAAAAAAAAAGTTCTGCAAACAAGTGGCTCTGAAAATTTTGGCGTGACCTTTGCGCACGAGGGACATACCAGAAAAAATGAAAACACAAAAGCAATATCCCAGTGCAGCAAGTAAATACATAATACCATAGCATGCATCATAGGCACTCAGCACATAATCCGTACTAAATATATTTACATCATACCATAGCATGCACAATATATCTCCAACACACATTTTATACTCAAATATTTACATAATACCATCAGCAGTAAAGAAACAGATATCCAGGACACACCCTGGTATACTTAACTATCTTACGACTGGGAAAAGACAAAGGAAAACAACCTCAGGTAAAACTTCCAGCGAGCATTCCCTCTTTGGGATCCTGGTCGCCTGTAATACCTGTCACTGCCCACACACAAAGACAACAGCAGCTCCCTACGGGGTGAGCCAAAGCCCAATATGAAACTATCAAACAAATACAACATGCATCTATAAAATGTGATATATGATGTCATGCAATGCAATGCAATGTAATGCGATGCATGAAAGGTACAAATCATATCGGGATAGCAGATGTCCGGAAATCCAAGGAAAGGCTATCAAATATCTCAAGATACTAAAGGATCAGAGTCCAAAGAAAGGTATCATCAATCAAATATCATGCTCGAGCAGGGCGTCGACTCGCTCGTCGCTACGACATCTCTCTCAGTCGAGCCATCGGCGGTCCATTATCCCTCGTGTCTGGGCGACGTCGGCACACTCGTCGCTATGGCATCTCTCAGCTCACTCTCTCCGCCAAGCCATCGGCGTGTCCATCATCCCCAGACACGCATCACAGATACCAACGAAAAAGGATAAGGGTATCAACGAAGGAATCGGTAGAATCAACATGGCATGCTCAATGTCCATGCGTGTCAATGCATCATGCCAATATCATAATCCCATATGATGCAACTCAATATATTCAACGTGAAAGCCATATATCAATGTACATTTATTGAAAAAGACGTGTGTTAACAAAACATTTATTTTCATACATCGATATATCAACTCTGAAGGCTCATAATTCAAGTAAATTCACATAGCCAAGTAATTTCACGTAAGTCAGCTAAGTCACGTAAGTTCAGCAAATCATGTATCAAATAATAAAGATACCTGTCGTATGTTACCGATCGCAACATATCTATTTCTTTCTTTTCTAAAGTATGAATATCGTCCTTGTAGCTCGTGGAGCTCCAGTGTCATATGTGAATCTAAAAATCCATACGCATCAATTTTTAATCATCTATGTGCTAAACTCTTCTTTAATTCACAACATCCGTTAAAAAGAAAGTTAGGAACATTTTAGCTTTCTTTTGTCACTGTACTCTTATATCTTGTCTTCCAGATCATTTCATATATCAACTAACCAAAATGTCTACTAACTCACGCATGCATGCATAATCGTCCAAGCTAATCATTGCACGATATCTACCAAAATTCAACAGGTAAGATAATCTACACTAAAGAGTGAAATTTGAGCGACAAATTCGAATTCAACCCAAGAATGCCTTTGAGATTACATGACATCCATTCATATGTGATTCAAAGTTTAACACTACTCACTTCTCTACTTACATTGCTTTATGGATCTTTTTATTTGATTTCTCCTTACTTAGCCCTCAATGTTTCAATTCCCTCAGTTGCAATTTTTGCAGCTTTCCCTTCATAGCTCTATTGCTGCGATGAATGGGAGTGTGGGTTGGTTACGGGCTTTGTTCTGCTTCGAATTGCTCGCCACTCTCAACAGTTTCTTCACCCAAATCTCTTAGTACACTACAAACCAGATTTCCCTACCAAAAACAATAAAGAATCAACATCATCCAAAATTTGTCATGGAATAAGTTAAAACATGATTAAAATGGTTTGAATTTTATCAAGAAAAGGAATGAAGCACTTCACGCCTACATGCAAGAATTTGGTCGATACAACCTAAAACAAATCGAACCAGCAGTACAATATAATCCAAGGACTAACATCAACATGTAAATTAAAAGCTACATTTCAAATTTAGATGCTGAAAATTCGAATTTACCAAGCGTGAACAGTAGCCAAGCATTTTAGGTGCGTTTTCCGGCGACTCACGGTGGCTGCAGGGGCGGCGACTGGAGGGAAACATCGGACATGGTGGGGGGAAGATTTCGCACAACAAAAATCGAAACAATTTATGGTTGAGACGAAGAAATCAGACGAAAATTACCTGAACTCTAATGCACCGATTTCATCGCTTCTCGGCAAAATCCGAATAATTCAGGAACTTTCACCATGGATTCTTGGTGTGGAAAGTTGCGCCATTGAGTTGGCTACACAGTGGTATGTCGAACGCACCAGGCGGCGGGCGCACGGGATTTAAAGGAGGTGGTCGGACGTCGCGCGTGAGGAGAGAAAAGAGGGAAGAGAGTTCGGATCTGATGTGTGTGCGTTTACACACTTTTAGTGTGTGAAAATAGGATGAAAACATTTTAATATATATGTATTTCCAGTCCAATTATGTACATCGGAGTGTCACTGGTCCACTGATAAATTAAATTTACAGACAACAATTGGGATTTATACCCACTACTATAACCCACAATTAAATTCTTCATTTTTATAACTTATCTCTAAAATATTATCGGAGTATATTTTATCATTTCAAAAATATGTCATGATCCGATTAAATTGTCAGTTGACAATTATATTGTCAATATACATCTTATTAATTAATTACAAATTAATTATTATAAAATTCCCAAGTTATATTTAATTAACCTTAATCAAATCTCGGGGTTTTACATTTCTCCCCCACTTAAACAGATTTCGTCCTCGTAATCTTGAAACATAGATACAGATCAACCCTGTAAACGACATATGGATCAGAATGCACAACAGAATATATTGAATACAATGGAACGAGTATATATCCTTACGATCCAAAATGCAAACAAGATGTTTAACACGAAAGATCAAGTCTAATCTCATCAGGCTGAAAGACGTGATCGATCCGATTATTATATTCGCAACGAGCAACATGAAGAAAAAAATGCATCTTTAGTGACCGATACAGCTGGTGGCAATGCCAATCTATAGGCAAGATTTCCAATTCATTCTCAGATCTTGTACAGTCAACCCAACAAGGCGATAATTTGCCTCGCATGGCAAAACGATTTGTGTCTCGAAAGGATAAATTTTCCAGAAACATATGATCTCCTAGTTGAAATTCTATGGGTCGTCTTCATTTAAAAGCAAAACTTGCTTGACGATCCTGGCCGGCCATCATACGCTATCTGTACAACTGAATCTTATCATTCGTTTCTAAAATTATATCAGGTCCAGTCAACTGGTTTTTCATCGATTTCTATCCAAAATAAAAGTGATCTACATATACTCTCCTCCGAGGCTTCAAAAGATGTCAAACATTTGTTCGTTTGGTAGATATCAATATAGGACTTCGATTATCGGCAAAGCTTCATGCCCTCCAATGTTAAAATCATTCACCACATTACGTGGCATATCCTCGATAAACTACGGTCATATTCGTATAATGATAAGTCTGTTCCTAAGGAAAGAAAAGTGCAGACTTAGGAAGTAGATCAATACTGTTCAAAATAGCATCACAATCTCTGGTGATCGAGGAATACTGTCACATAATCCATAGCCATCAGTTCTCAATCCCATTGGGGGCTTCCAAAGCCATGAAGTAACCCTCCGTGTTTCATTCATTTGGTTTAAACTTGTTGACAACCTCAACATTTAACAATGCATCAGTAACGTCTTATCTCATATATCGCCATTAGAACTGAGATATAAGAGTCATAAGAATCTTTCGTCTTCAGGGTAGATACTGTTTTCACAGTTATGTATACTTCAAGGATAATGACAGAGGTCAAAACAGAATTAACAGGAACAACTTATCAATGATAAAGTAGTAAAAACTATCAGAAGATATCTGAAAGCAAGATGGATGTTCTGAATATACGAGTTCTTAAGATTTCTGAGTTTGAACATCAATTCGTTGGCTAATCTGATGTTTAGAATAATTTTTGACTCAACTTGGAATGCTGAGGAAATGATAGAATTCCTGGTTTGAGTGAAAAGCTCAGTCAGTAAGTATAGATATCAGCAAGAACTTGGTGATACGAACAAAAGCTAGAACAGACTCGCAGACCTTACGACTGAGGACAGCCGTCGACATTCATTCGTCTAGGATGATATTGAGCTTCACCATCGTAATCCTTCAAAAGATTTATCAACCTGCGTTGCCTCGTATTTAGATCAGATTGAAAGAATAGATATTGTAAGTTCTCGTGGTCCGAATAAAAACAAAATTTCCCCCGTATAATTAATGATGTCAATTTTTTTTTAAACAAAACATTTGTTATCAGTTCAAATCTAAATACATGGTCTCAAGAAAACAATTTTCATACCCGTCTGACGAAATTCATTTTCAACTTTTCTGTGTCAGTTGAGTAATAGGTTTAGCCCTTTTTCAAAAACAAATCCTTTCGATAAATCAACTTTTGGAATTCTGCTAAACCATAAAACATCGGACCTCATGAACATTGGTAGGTCTTAGCCAGTTTAACACTACTCTGAATCAACAGAAATGATACGTCGAGAAATGACGTGGCCCCAGAGTATTGCTTCGATCATCCAAAATTTTGTTTAGATAGCTTGGCATACAATATCATTTCTTGATAGGAAACTGAGATATCGATTACAGATCTGTTCTATTTTCTGTGGTGTCAGAATGAAGGACAAAAACAAATTCGGTGATTAATTCAAAGAAACCAAGTTACGCTCGTCTGGTCAGAGAAATATCTGATTCGCTTGAGTTAATCGCAAAAGAGGTGTGATATCTTCATATTCTTTGCTATCGATAAAAAAAGATAACCATCATGTGCAATCCACATTCAGGTTGGATGGATTTATCAAAATATTTCATGTAAGGAATCTGAGATATCGATTTTAGATATTCAACACAGTCTGTTTTCATCGCGAAAGACCAAGAGAATACGAATAGGAGTAATTACCATTCGATTAGAACTTGTCATAAGATTCAATTCATCGAGTTCAAGAGAATATCAAGATTAGACATAATCATATGTCGAGCAAACAAGATAGATTATAAACAGCTCGTGTCTTTGGATTGACACCTGATACGATTCAGAATGTGATAAGTGTATTTTATACACTTATATTTCTTCTTATTTTGCATGGTTTAGTGTTAGTTTTCGATCAGAATTAAGCTTTTGGTTTTGTTCTGTGTTGTTTTGCAGGAATCCAGGTAATTACATGTTTTGTGGACTAAAAGGGTGCAAATGGCGGAAAGAACGGATGAATTGAAGTCAAAAATCTACACTTTCAATCAAAGCAACTGGCGTAATTACGCCTGTTTTGAGGCGTAACGACGTCTAAGCCACGGTAAAACAGATTTTGAAGGATTTTAATGAGGCGTAACTACGCCTCATTTAGGCGTAGCTACGCCTAAGCTACGGCTTTGGTGTTTTATTCAGGCGTAAAGACGCTGTTATTTAGGCGTAATTACGCCAGTCACGCGGGAAGCCAGGTTTTTTGACACATCGACAGGCGTAATTACGCCAGCTTTGAGTCGTCATTACGCCTAATGAATTTTGGAAATTTTGGACTGCTTTTCTTATTTGATGCACGGGATTTTAAAGGGGGATTAAACGAAGGCACAAAGATTTCAGACTTAGACACACACTTTTGGAGAGAAGGAGGCTAGGGTTGAAGAACGGAGAAAAATAACGACGACGGCTCGGCGCAAAAAGTAGAGATTTCATCACGAGACGGCGGCGTTCATCGGAGATCGAAGAATAGCGTCCAATTTGTTTTGTATCTCTAAACTTTTAGCAATTTTTATGGGTTATTTAAACATGTCTATGTGTTTAAATACTTCTAGCATGAGCTAATTTTATTTTCTAGGAGACGATGTAGCTTGTTTTAAAACTACACTTGTTATGAATTGATTGAAGTATTTGGATTTCCGTATGGTTTATTTATGTTTTCCTGTTCTTAATGCTTTTAATCTACTGGCCATGGATTGAATGATGTTATATTCGTGATCTATCACTCAGGAGAGGGGGTTGTGAATAGGAAAGAATGAATTCATATCGTGGTAGTTATATTGTTCGAGAGGCCTATAACTCCATAGAAGTCGTTAAAGGAATTACTGTGTTTTACAATTGTTTGATAATTGATCTTAGATATGGATATCAAGATTGATGTTAGATGATTACTTCTGCTTAACACTCGGGAGAGGGAGTAGAAATAAATAAGAATTCTCGGCTAGTAAACTAGGAAATCCATAACATGGAAATCAAGGAATGATAAGTGTAGTGGATGAACAAGTGAAATCGTACTCCTAGATTCGTCTCCAATTGATTCTTTTCAACTCAGTATTTGATCATCGTTAGTTAATTGATTTTTATTATTCGCATAACACTCAACTATTCGATTCTCTAAATAAAGCAAAGATCATTTTAATTCAGTACTTAGATTTAACTATTTATTCAATCTATGTGGGTTCGACATCTTTTTATACTAAAACTTGACTACTGTGCGCTTGCGGTAAGGGATTTTTCGCATCAGAATGCGAATCTTGTAGTAGACGTACAAAATCGTCCTAGGATAAATGAATCAGGTAAATCCTCCTTAACATAAGACAATCATTTCAGTTGTCTAAATTCAATACCGAGTCAAAGTTCTATCGGTATGCTTACAAATCTCATTAGAAGTATCTTCTCAAAACTTTATCACTAGTGCACGGAGTCTAAACTATGTTAATACTCAAGTCCATGCAAATTCTATTCTTTAATAGACCCAAAATATCACTTCAGTTAACCTGAGATTCCTAATAGTTCCGAGCACAAGTTCGCGTTCAACACTACTGTCGTGAGATCTCAAGGTCTGGATCTGTACCACTTCTAGATTTTCAGAAAATTAGACTTTACTTAGAAACTGATTCTATGGTACATTTACACAGAGTTCGTATATGAATCTTTCCATTAATGGTTTCCAAATATATCGAACCATATTTGTGCATCGTTCATTTCATGTTCCGGATGTACATCTGTACATTCTGTTATTATATATGCTGGCAGCATTTGTGTTTCAGCTATGTTATTAACACATAACAACTTGAGAGTTCAATCCTTTAATGCTTCATCTCAGTCAAATTATAAGGTATCCCAATATAGATGGAATTTCGACTTAAACATCATGTCCTAAAATTCCATCTCCTCAGATTAATCAATTAAGATCGAACTACTTAATGACCATCATACATCAAAATAGTCATATCATTATTAGATTTCATTTCACAATCTTGAGTACATGGTAATTTATCTGAAGGACAAGACTTCTCAAAAGTTCTCGATCTATATCTCATATATTTGCATTTTCCAAACATCTCATTATGTTTCTATACAATCCATTCTTGGTGACTATCAATTCTATAGTTCATTTCATCAAAGCCAGCATCTAACTATGCTTTCATATAACATATTTATCAGTTCATTCTTTTTGCTTTTTGTAAAACATAAATCATACTTAAATCTTATTTCAATATAGCCATATATCTCATCTTGTTCCAGCATCTCAATGCCGGAATCTAAATGGCTCTATGTCCTGGAGATATCTCAATCATATCCAAGGACTCTCATTCATCATTTATCTCATAACTCATTCAACCCTGTTATTCTCAACAGGTTCCATAGCAATTTCATTGTTCAAAGACATTTTACTTATTAAAATTGCATAAAACAGTTTGAATGTCTCATATGATATGCATGTTCTTCATTTATTCAATCTAAAGCAACATTCATTCAAGAATGATAGGTTTCGTAGGTGCTCGAGTGTAAACTCTTTCCCTACTAAGTTTTATCAAACATATGTATTGATATCGTGGTCAATATCAATACGACATGACTCAACATACTCAATTATAAACCACATATCGACTCCAACTATTTCACTCCAAATCATGTAAGAGCAAATAGATCAAATAAGTTTCAAACACACACGCACATGTTCATTCGTGCCTATTCAAAGTGTACACAAGACTCTAGACTAGAGCATTCACAGTTTATGTTCTGATACCAACTGTGAGGACTCTTTACTAATCAAGTGTTTAATTATCACACGATGATTATTTATTTGAAAACAATGGAAGATTTTATTTTTTTAAAGTTCTGCCAACAAGTGGCTCTGAAAATTTTGGCATGACCTCCGTGCACGAGGGACATGCCAGAAAAAATGAAAACACAAAAACAATATCCCAGTACAGCAAGTAAATACATAATACCATAGCATGCATCATAGGCACTCAACACATAATCCGTACTAAAAATATTTACATCATACCATAGCATGCACAATATATCTCCAGCACACATTTTATACTCAAAATATTTACATAATACCATCAACAGTAAATAAACAGCTATCCAGGACACACCCTGGTATACTTAACTATCTTACGACTGGGAAAAGACAAAGGAAAACAACCTCAGGTAAAACTTCCAGCGAGCATTCCCTCTTTGGGATCCTGGTCACATGTAATACCTGTCATTGCCCACACACAAAGACAACAACAACCCCCTACGAGGTGAGCCAAAGCCTAATATGAAACTATCAAGCAAATACAACATGCATCTATAAAATGTGATATATGATGTCACACAATGCAATGCAATGTAATGCGATGCATGAAAGGTACAAATCATCTCGGGATAGCAAATGTTCGGAAATCCAAGGAAAGGCTATCAAATATCTCAAGATACCAAAGGATCGGAGTCCAAAGAAAGGTATCATCAATCAAATATCATGCTCGAGCAGGGCGTCGACTCGCTCGTCGCAACGACATCTCTCTCAGTCGAGCCATCGGCGGTCCATCATCCCTCGTGTCTGGGCGACGTCGGCACACTCGTCGCTACGACATCTCTCAGCTCACTCTCTCCGTCTAGCCATCGGCGTGTCCATCATCCCCAGACACGCATCATAGATACCAACGAAAAAGGATAAGGGTATCAACGAAGGAATCGGTAGAATCAGCATGACATGCTCAATGTCCATGCGTGTCAATGCATCATGCCAATATCATAATCCCATATGATGCAACTCAATATATTCAACGTGAAAGCCATATATCGATGTACATTTATTGAAAAAGACGTGTGTTAACAAAACATTTATTTCATACATCGATATAACAACTCTGAAGGCTCATAATTCAAGTAAATTCACGTAGCCAAGTAATTTCACGTAAGTCAGATAAGTCACGTAAGTTCAGCAAATCATGTATCAAATAATACAGATACCTGTCGTAAGTGTCATATGTGAATCTAAAAATCCATATAATAGCATCATTTTTTAATCATCTATGTGCTAAACTCTTCTTTATTCACAACATCCGTTAAAAAGAAAGTTAGAAACTTTTAGCTTTCTTTTGTCACTGTACTCTTATATCTTGTCTTCCAGATCATTTCATATATCAGCTAACCAAAATGTCTACTAACTCACGCATGCATGCATAATCGTCCAAGCTAATCAATGCACGATATCTACCAAAATTCAACAGGTAAGACAATCTACACTAAGGAGTGAAATTTGAGCGACAAATTCGAATTCAACCCAAGAATGCCTTTGAGATTACATGCCATCCATTCATATGTGATTCAAAGCTTAACACTACTCACTTCTATACCTACATTGCTTTATGGATCTTTTTATTTGATTTCTCCTTACTTAGCCCCTCAATGTTTCAATTCCCTCGGTTACAATTTTCGCAGCTTTCCCTTCATAGCTCTATTGCTGTGATGAATGAGAGTGTGGGTTGGTTATGGGCTTTGTTCTGCTTCGAATTGCTCGCCACTCTCAATAGTTTCTTCACCTAATTCTCTCAGTACACTACAAACCAGATTTCCCTACCAAAAACAATAAAGAATCAACACCATCCAAAATTTGTCATGGAATTTACATGATTTCCCCTCAAGCATGATTTATTAAGTTAAAACATGATTAAAATGGTTTGAATTTTATCAAGAAAAGGAATGAAGCACTTCACGCCTACATGAAAGAATTTGGTCGATACAACCTAAAACAAATCGAACCAGCAGTATAATATAATCCAAGGACTAACATCAACACGTAAATTAAAAGCTACATTTCGAATTTAGATGCTTGAAATTCAAATTTACCAAGCGTGAACAGTAGCCGAGCATTTTAGGTGCGTTTTTCGGCGACTCACGGCGGCTGCAGGGGCGGCGACTGGAGGGAAACATCGGACATGGTGGGGGAAGATTTCGCACAACAATAGTCAAAACAATTTATGGTTGAGACGAAGAAATCAGACGAAAATTACCTGAACTCTAATGCATGCGATTTCATCGCTTCTGGGCAAAATCCGAACGATTCAGAAACTTTCACCATGGATTCTTGGTGTGGAAAGTTGCGCAATTGAGTTGGATACACAGTGGTATGTTGAATGCACCGGGCGGAGGTCAGACGGCGGCGGGCGCACGCGATTTACAGGAGGTGGTCGGGCATCGTGCGGGAGGAGATAAAAGAGGGAAGAGAGTTCGGATCTGATGTGTGTGCATTTACACACTTTTAGTGTGTGAAAATAGGCTGAAAACGTTTTAATATATATGTATTTCCAGTCCAATTATGTACATCGGAGTGTCACTGGTGCACTGATAAATTAAATTTACAGACAACAATTGGGATTTATACTCACTACTATAACCCACAATTAAATTCTTCATTTTAATAACTTATCTCTAAAATATTATCGGAGTATATTTTACCATTTCAAAAATATGTCATGTTCCGATTAAATTGTCAGTTGACATTTATATTGTCAATACACATCTAGTTAATTAATTACAAATTAATTATTATAGAATTCCCAAATTATATTTAATTAACCTTAATCAAATCTCGGGGTCTTGCACTGGCCGTCAACCCAAATAAGGCAGGTATGACCTAGGGTTTGGGCTTGAGCCCTATAAATATGAATCTACCCTCCCCTGTTCAATACACACCAAAATACACTCTCGTTCTTATATCATGACTTTGTCCCTCTTGGAGAATCATCAATGACTCCAAGGGCTTAAAGTGTGCAATTAGAGTCGATTACTCTAGTAGTAATCTACCAAACAACAAGAGGTTGTTCAACATTCGAGGCTAGTAGACAAGCTTAGAGATCTGGAATAATCTTCCGCTGCAGTCAGGTATATCAAATACCGACTATTTACTGTATTATATTCCAACAACCTCTAATGAGTTCTTTATCTTCAAGATTTAATGCATCATTCCTCATCTTTACTAGCAGGTACTTCAAAACCTCCGGCATTATGGTGATTACTCCTTTCCATGTGAAAGATCAATCTCCCTGAACATTCTCTTCACCGAAATCTTCATCATTGTCCTCCATTGAATGAGCTTCGTCGCCATTTATCTCGTTCTGTTTTCATTTTTGGACTCGTTCTCAACTACCTCCTCATAATCTCACCACCTATGTTTCCCCTCCATTCTTGAGGCCACATCAGCCTTCTCTAATCACCCAACTCCCTCTCCATCAAGAACATTATTTCCTTCAAAATCAGATTCTCCTCCTCCAATTGAGTAATAGCGGTACCTGATCATCCACTCGATTTTCCAGCACATTATGATAATCGCTTCTCCAAAATTGAGTTTCCCCCCAAAAATTAAATCGGAGCTTTTGTTATACTCCATAGGTTTTAATCGTGATTCTTCAATTTCATTCATCAATCCGTTTGTGTAAAAAAGTGTTGAATTGGATTCATGATGCTATGTTTATGTCATTTGAAGAATTGTTTCTTTCTTTTTCTAAGTTGATTTAGCATACTTTCCAATTAGTTTCTTACGGCTTAATTGGAGCTTACGGCTTAATTAGAGCTAACGGCCAAATCGGGATCACATTGCTTGACTTCATTAGAATTTAGATTTTTATCATTTTCTTGGATGATTCGATGTTAGCAAAAGGGTAGAACCCTAATCCACACAAAATGTGACACCTGTGACTTTATTTACTTTTATTTTTTCAATTTGTTTCTCTTAATATTTTCACTTTTGCAATGGTTACAACTTATGGTTTGTAAAAGCCATACCCACCGATTAGGTATCAAAATTCCCCCCAAATTCTAGTCAAATTTAAATTTTGAAATTCAAATTCATTCTATCACTCTATACAGTACTCAAATCTTACTCTGAATATTTTAACTCTATATCATCTCTCCTACCGTCACTGCCACCTTCATCGCTACCGGATTGTCAAAGATAAGTTTACGTCATGCTCTATCGTGTTAAGTCCTCTCTTATTCTTCTCATATACATTTGTGAATTATCATTTTGAAAATATGTTAACCTGTGAAGATCATCGTTCATCACAGGTGGGAAATCATTTCAAAGTTATGTAAATGTATTGATGTCATATGACATCTTGATTTTCCCGAGTAAAATCCATTTATGAAGATACGAATTCTAAAATCGCCGAACAGAAGTTAGACCGAAGAGATGGTTACCGAAGACAAAATACCGATCAGCGTATTACCGAGCATCCTTTACCTTCTTCGGGATTTTGGTTAAATTATAGCGGAAGACCCGGTCATAATTAAAACTAATTAACCGGCGGGAATTGAAAGTGCATTAATGGGGCGGATTTCCCGGACACGTTTGCCATGTTTCAGCCACGATCAAGGGAGGCGTATTCAATACTTTCCCGCTAAGTAAACTCCAGAATAACTCCTATAAATAGGAGTTGAAGGTCTCAACAAGAGGTTGGATTTTTTCTGGGCAAAAAGACTCCGAAGAGAGCAAATTTATTTCTGTTCGGTATTTTTTATTGTTTTTCTAAGATATTCATATAAGTCATTGGGCGATTGTTATTTGTGTCAACAGAGTCTTGTAAATCACGAAATTATAGTGAAGTTTTATACTGGACTAGGTCCCGTGATTTTTCTCTCAATTTGAGGGTTTTCCACGTAAAAAATCTTGGTGTGTTTATCGTTGTTTTTCATTAACACTTTATTCTACCTTATATTTGGAAAATCTCAAATCACATCAGGTATGTATTGAGTTGTATTCAATTTATTTTGTATGTTTTTTTAGGAGTAAATTAAATGCATTTTTGGTTCATGAAGATATGAAAATGAAGATATAGTTCTCTTAACATAACATATATTCCTAGCAGGAGCAGTAGTATTTTGGAAAATATGCCTCCCAGTTTGATATGTCTTTTGTCAAGAAAATAAAGTCCAAATTCAAAGTTGGCAGGTTAATAATTCCGGTTTTTTGGGTTGTCATGCCATGCCACTTTATTGGTGGGTCAATTCAAACCAATTCAGCGAAAGGATTTTCACGTGACAAAAGTACAGATTATTCAGACCTTGTCGCCCTTACTTCTGACTCAGAAACAAAAATAAAACAGTTGCCTCTTTTTTTTCAGGAAGAGCGTGTGATCGAAAAGGCAAAAGTGATTTTGAAGAAACCATTCATGATAAGCAAGAGAAGAATAAAATACCGGATGATTCAAGGTATCTCTTTGCTCGTGGAATTTGCTCATGGTGTTGCATTATGATATATAGCAATCCTAGCTGAGAGAAGTCAAACCACCTTCAAGAATGCGTAAATATGAATATTCTCTCTCAAGGTACCTTCAATCACTTAACTGCTGGAATTAATAGCAACTGATTTCTCTGCCATGAGTCTCTCAACACCTGTGTCCCAAACCTTGATCGAGAGACAAAAATTAAACCAGACTCTGAGGATCACCAAATCGAAGCATTAAGGGCGAAGTTGAGTTTCGAAAAGTCTGTTCTCTTGCCTCTTGAGACCAGAAATGATTAATATATTAGACTTATGCCTTAAAAATTCAAGCTTGATAAAAAACACCCTTCTTGGGCCAAGTGCAGCTGGAAAATCTTCGGTTTGTCACTTTTTTTCTCAGATTTTTTATGATGCCAAAGGAGATGCTAATCGACGGAATGACATTAGAGATTATAATATGAGAAAATTAAGGACAAGTTGGATTGGTGCAGCCGAAGACACTCCCATTCAGTTCTCGAATAGTGACAAAGTATGGAATGAAGGGGCACCTGAAACGCTGAAATTATACAGGCTTACAAAATCAAATCACTTGATTCAAATGCCAAATCAAAGTTAACTCATAGTGTTGGGAAAACATTTCTAAGTTTTGGTGGTGACAAACACCTACCGGATGATGGACATCAACTGGTGACAGACACCTACCGGGTGACAGACACCTACCGGGTGACAAACACTTACCAGATGGACATCAACTGGTGACAAACACCTACCGGGTGACAGACACCTACCGGGTGACAAACACTTACCGGATGGACATCAACTGGATACAAACACCTACCGGGTGATGGACATCAACAGGTGACAAACACCTACCGGGTGACAGACACCTACCGTGTGACAAACACCTACCGGATGGATATCAACTGGATGGATATCAACTGGATAAAGACAGAAAAGTTATCGTTAGACCACTGAGTCTATAAATACGTCTAAATGAAGAATAAAGAGGTTAGCTGAACCATCTGATCAAACAAAAAGGAAACACCTCAACGCAAAAAACAATTCATCTCACTGATATTCTCTGAAGGTTCAGCAAGAGCAGAAAAGAACTACTACTGTAATCTTGACATATTAACTACAACTGAGTCTGCTGCTCGAAGAACACTCTAAGCCAAACAATTTATATTTTGTGTGAGTGTCATAGAAATCACTGTAAACAAATTAGGAATTTGTGATTGCTAGGAGTTTAGGCCAAGCTGTGTGAGTGCCTAAGAAGGTTGTATACTGTAAAGTGTAAACCAAATTCTTCGAATGGGAGACGTAGAAGCGTTGTGCTTCGAACTTCCAGAAACAATACTTGTGTCATTTACTTATTGTTTTTTACCATTCAGTTATTAGTACTCACAAGTCCAGCAGACGTCTTCCGCACTATAATCAGTGTCTGCTGACTTGCAATATATTAAGAAGCTACTGCAGTACTTAACAGTCTGCAGCAACTCGAGTTAAATCCAAATTGTATCTAGTGTTTATTCAACCCCCCCTTCTAAACACTACCCCGATCCTAACAAGTGGTATCAGAGCTTAGGTCTTCTTAATCTTGAGAAATTACCAAAACTGATGGCCTCATTCAGCAAAATTCCCATGTTAAAAAAGGATGAATATGATGACTGGAGAATTCGTATGTAAGCACATCTGAGTGCCCAAGATGATGATATGTGGTTCGTCATTACTGACGGACCAATGAAGATCATGAAGGTCAATACAGCAGCTGCCATTACAGGTGGTGAACCCCAGATGGTCGAGAAGGAAATATCCTTCTGGACAAATGAAGAAAAGAAAAAAGCAAATCTGGACAATGTGGCCAAAGACATACTGTTCAAAACTCTGGACAAAATATGTTCAACAAGATCAAAATGTGTCCAACTGCAAAGGACATCTGGGAAAAGATTGCTCAGCTATGCGAAGGAAATGATCAAACCAAGGAAAACAAGCTCACTATCACCCTACAGAAGTTTGAAAACATCAAAATGATGTCCGGAGAAACTCTCAGCGAATATGATGAAAGAGTAACTGGAATCATAAATGAACTCAATAGCCTTGGTAAAGATCTATCCAACAGGGAAATCACTCTAAAGGTCATGAGAAGTCTCCCAAGAGAATGAGATGTAAAATCGATTGCTATGAGAGAATCCAAAGACTTAAACAAGATAGATCTACATGACCTATTTGCTGACTTAAAAGCATATGAGTTTGAACTAGGGATTCGGATTGAAGATGAACCCAGCACCAGTCAACCAACCAAAGCTCTTACTGCATCTGAAGCTCTGCCTACCACAACAGAAATGACTCATGAACAAATATGCAACGATGCAATGGTGCTGTTTGTCAAAAAAATTGGAAAGTTTATGAAGAGGAGTCAAAAGGCCTATCAATCTTATCCAAAGAAGCAGAACTTCAAAAATAGATCAGATGAGGATGATCGTGTATGCTTCAACCGTCTTAAGCCAGGACATTTGTAGGGTCTTCCTACCTTAACATGGTTATAATAACGTATTATGGACTAAACGTGCATTAATAACATCTTAGGGTTCCGGTTGTAGCCTTGAGCTAATAGGATTACAGGCCAAAAATAAAATTCCAAAAGCTAATTAATTACATTCTCGATAATGAATGTTCGAATGTTAAAGCTATAGATTTACACTACTCCTAGAGTAGAGACTATCCAAAAATCATGTATCTTAACTTCTTTCATGCTCCTCGTAGCTCACTGGCTCAACCCGACCCTTAGCCCTTCAGTCCAAAAGTGTACCTACAGGAACAATCCATCATGAGCATGTACATCATTACTTAACATCATAAGATAATGTCATATAAATAAATGCATGAAAATAATCGTTAACATATACTTCCTGGTTAATCGCATTAACCCTCTTTTGTTGTCCCTGTTTCATAATCATGCATGTAATCATTAGTTCTTGACATAAATGATTAAAATCGTACTTCACTTATATGCTCATAATCAACAATGTTAATTAGAGATGTGACTGTTCTGGTCCTGTTATGTCAGCGGCACAATTGGACCCCTCGCTCGACATATAGCGGTACTGTGATATCCCTCGCTACACCTTGATAGCGGATATATCTCCTCGCTAGCTATGTCAGCGGTAAGTACCTTCCTCGCTTGCCCATAACAACTACCAGAACACTCTACCATTTCTAATAACATAGTTTCACATACATCATAAACATCATAACATATGTACTCATCATAAACATCATCCTCACTTATCATAAACATCATCGTATCTTTACTTATCATAATCATCATCGTACTTACTTATCATTTACATCATCAACCTGTTACATAAATACTTATGCAATCATTGCATAGTCATAGTATAGGAGTGTGTTTTACCATCCGATGCTCGTACGTCTCTTACGTACCTTAATCTCAAAAGTGGAGAAGTTGAAGAACTTTATCTCCTTGAAGTTGTGGGTACCTAGGATGGTTCTACACAAACATACAAATCGATATTAGAAGCCAATTATAATCCAATACCAAAAATCCCACAAAAATAAACAAAAACACACATTTTTGCATCTCGTGATCGATCGCCACCCAGGCCCGATCATTCGCGAGATCATACTGGTTGATTCTGAAAAATTCAGCCCTTGGCCATCAATCGCCACTTTTGGCGCGATCGATCGCCAGCCTCGCCGATCGATCGCCCAAATGTGGCGATCGATCGCCAATGGCTTCTGGAGCCTACTGGTTGCGCGCGATCGATCGCCAATAACGGGCGATCGATCGCCGCTGCCTGTGTTGCGGGAATCACCATTTTTGCACCTTAAATTCTTCACCAACCTCAACAACACTTATACCAACCAACCAAAACATAAAAACACTTTAAACCTTCAATAAACACCTTCAAACCACCATAAATCCAACACCCAACCAAAATAATACCAACCCCAACAAACCCATTTCAAAAACTCCAATATATCAACCCAAAACCAAATAAATCCATACAAAAAACATCAAGGAATGATATATGCCCTTCCTAGGCTTCAAATCTTACCAAGAATCATAAAAATGGAGCTTTTGCAAAGATTCCTCCTTCCTTGCTTTATCAAACTCGAAAATGGGAGGTGGGTTAGGGTTGGGGATGTGAATTTGGGGTTTAAGAGTGATGGGGAAAGGTGATATAAAGTGGGGGTATAGTGGGGTTATATGAGTTGTTAATTAAATTTGTACCCCATTATTTAACATGATGTATAAAATACCCCAACATGGTATTTTAAAAGCATTTTACAAAAATGCACCCAAACTTCCACTAAATCCATATTTTCCACATAATTAACAACCAATACAAATAAATCATGTTAACACCCCATTTTTCAACATGCATAACATGCACCCTGAAATGAAACCCCCGGGTCACGCCTATCATGTGACTAAGCATTTCAACATGATAATTAATTTCCAACACATAAATCAATTATCATCATAATTAATCACATAAACATAAATTAATGTCCAAATTGTAATTAATCGTTTCGGGGGTATCACAATACTCCCCTACTTATAAGATTTCGTCCTCGAAATCGCATGCACTTACCCAAAATGAAACTAAACATAAATCACATACCATAAAACAGTTCTGGTTAGTGCTGCACCATATGCCGCTTCGTCTCCCACGTAGCCTCCTCGACACCCCGACAATCCCACTGAACTTTGACCATCGGTATAATCTTGCTTCGTAATCTGCGATCCTCTCGATCCAGAATTCTGATTGGTCGTTCTACGTAGGATACATCTGAGTCCAACTGTACTTCAGTAGGCTGTAATACATGAGACGGGTCTGGCTCATACTTTCGTAACATAGAGACGTGAAAGACATCATGGATACCAGATAAAGACGGCGGTAGAGCCAAACGGTAGGCCAAAGTACCGATACGCTGCAATACTTCATATGGCCCAACATACCTCAGAGATAATTTCCCCCGCATACCAAAACGAACCACACCCCTGAAAGGTGAGATCTTCAAAAAGACCTTATCTCCTACTTGGAATTCTAGCGGTCGTCGTCGCTTATTGGCATAGGCTGCTTGCCTATCCTGGGCCGCTTTCATCTTCTGGTATATCAACTTAATTTTTCCTTCCATATCCTTAATCATATCCGGTCCTCCGACCGCTTTACTAGTCAAGTCCTCCCAATACAGCGGTGACCTACAGCGTCGTCCGTAAAGAGCTTCGAATGGAGCCATCTGAATGCTCGCCTGATAGCTGTTATTATACGAGAACTCTACTAGTGATATTGAATCTTGCCACGGAGTATCAAACTCCAATACACATGCCCTCAGCATATCTTCGAGTGTCTGTATAGTACGCTCCGTCTGGCCATCTGTCTGAGGGTGATAAGCTGTACTCAGTCTCACCTCTGTGCCCAAAGCTGTCTGGAGACCCTCCCAGAAATGTGAAGTAAACCTTGGGTCTCTGTCAGACACAATCGAGGCTGGAACCCCATGCAACCTCACCACATCCCGTACATATAATTGGGCCATCTTTAGATATGTGAAAGTCATACAGTAAGGGATGAAATGAGCTACCTTCATCGGCCTATCCACGATCACGCAGATCGCATCAAATCCAGAGGCCGTCCTTGGCAAGTGGGTCACAAAGTCCATAGATATGTGTTCCCACTTCCATTCAGGTACCTCTAAGCTCTTCAACTCGCCACCAGGCCTCTGCCTCTCCGCTTTTACTTGCTGACAAATTAAGCACTTCTTGACAAAGGTGATGACGTCTCTTTTCATCCGCCTCCACCAAAACTGGTCGCATAAGTCCTTGTACATCTTCCTCCCACTTGGATGTATGCTAAACCTGCTGCTATGAGCACGGTGCAAGATCCCTTGTCGCAACTCTGGTGGCCTCGGCACTACCCAACGGTTACCAAGCCTCAAGGAACCATCTTCTGCCACTTTGAACTTTGATGGTTGTCCCTGAAGTACTATCGATGACCATCTCAGAACCTCATCATCCGACCCCTGGGCTTTTCGGATAGCCTCAAATATGTCTGGCTCAGCCAATAAGGTCGACACTCGCACTGGCGACGTGTCCACATCGAAATCATAGCCCAGATGGCAATAAGAAGTCATCATAGCTGATAAACTCATGGCATCCTCAGCAGTACTCTTCACCTTCCGACTTAAGGCGTCTGCTATCAAGTTTGCTTTACCCTGGTGGTACTCAATTTCACAATCATAATCCTTGAGTAAATCCATCCATCTTCTTTGTCGCATATTCAATTCAGTTTGTGTGAACAAAAACTTCAGGCTATTATGGTCTGAATAGATGGTAAACGTCGTACCATACAGGTAATGCCTCCAAATATTCAAGGCAAAAATAATGGCTGCCAGCTCTAAATCATGGACTGGATACCTAGCCTCATGTGGCTTCAGCTGCCTCGATGCATAAGCCACCACATGCTTATCTTGCATCAACACACAGCCCAAACCCTGCAGTGATGCATCTGTGTACAAGGCAAACCTCTTATTCTCAGAAGGAATCACCAATACAGGTGCCGTAGTCAAACGACGCTTCAATTCTTGGAAGCTTTCCTCACAAGCTTTGGACCAATAGAACGGGACTCCCTTCTGAGTCAGCTGTGTCAGCGGCTTAGCGATCTTAGAGAATCCCTCGACGAAACGTCGATAATAACCCGCTAAACCAAGAAAGCTCCGGATCTCGGGCACAGATGTAGGCGCAGACCAATCCATCACAGCTTCAATCTTCCTGGGATCTACAGATATCCCGCTGCTAGATATAACATGACCCAAGAACACCACACTGCTCAACCAGAACTCGCACTTGCTGAGCTTTTCATATAACTGATGATCCCTAAGGATCTCGAGTACTGTCCTCAAGTGCTTCACGTGTTCCTCTTCGGTCCAAGAATAAATGAGTATATCGTCAATGAAAACAATGACAAACTGATTCAAATACGGTTGAAATACTCTGTTCATCAGACTCATAAAGACAGCTGGGGCATTTGTCACCTCAAAAGGCATGACTAAGAATTCATAGTGCCCATACCTAGTCCTGAATGCTGTCTTCTGAATGTCATCTTCCCTTACCCGAATCTGATGATACCCCGACCTCAGATCGATCTTACTGTAGAGCCTCGTACCCTGCAACTGATCAAACAAATCATCGATCCTCGGAAGTGGATACTTATTCTTCACTGTGGCTTTGTTCAGTTGTCTGTAATCGATGCACAGACGCATCGAACCATCTTTCTTTTTGACAAACAGGACTAGTGCGCCCAAGGGCGATACGCTAGGGCGTATGTAACCCTTATCAAGGAGCTCTTGCAACTGAACCTTCAACTCCCTTAACTCCGCTGGTACCATCCTATACGGGGCACGAGAAATGGCAGACGTCCCCGGTAGTAACTCAATCCCAAACTCGACATCTCTCGTCGGTGGAAATCAGGGAATCTCTTCCGGAAAGACATCAGGAAACTCCGCCACTACGGGCACATCCTGGACCTTTAATTCTTCCCTCTTTTCAGTAATATCAACTGCATGGATGAGATATCATGTATGGCCCCGTTCCAACAACTGTGCCATCTTGACAGCAGATATCAAAGGGATCTTTGAACGGGAACCATCCCCATAGAATGTCCACTGGACTCCCATATCAGACCTGAATCGGACAGTCCTCTGCCTGCAGTTCACAACTGTCTGATACCTATTCAGAACATCAATGCCCACAATGCAGTCAAAATCTGACATTCCCAGAACAATCAAATCTGACCTTAGCTCGTTACCCTCAAAATAAATGAGGCCGTCATAGACAATCCGATCAGCAATCAAACTTCTTCCAGCGGGTGTCGAGATTACAAGAGGCGTGGGCGACGGAGAAGTGCATATGTGGTGCCTTTCCACAAAACTTGTCGACACAAAAGAGTGTAACGCACCTGTGTCTATCAATATAAAAGCAGGATGCATAAATAAAAGACACGTACCCGCTATCACTTCCTCCGGAGCCGCTGTAGCCTGCTCCCTTGTCAATGCATAAACTTGCCCCTGAGGTGGCCCCATAGGCTGACCTCCATACTTCCTCGGTACAAACGGTGGCCTGTGCTGCACTGCTCTGTCCGCAGGCCTCCCCGTAGAGTTCTGTTGTCCCTCCCGGTTGGGACATTGCCGAGCAAAGTGGCCCTTATTGCCACAAACGTAACAACCTACGCAGTCTTTCGTTGAATGTGGTTGCCCACAAAGAGAGCACTGGACCTTCCCAAATCTGCCTCCCTGAGACTGTCCTCTTCCTGACGGGGTGTCATTCATGCGGTTTCCTTTCCAACGATTCTCGGGCTTTTACCACTGAACCTCGAAGCTGATGTGTTCCCCCTTGGCTTGAACTGATCACCCCTCGGCTTCAAATTATTATAAGTAGATTTCTGAGGGGGTGCTGGAGGTGGCACGGCATCAGGATACGCACCAACTCCCAGTTCGGCTAGCTCAGCCCGTGAAAGGGCGTCATCAAAGCAAGCAGGGCCATAAATGACCACCCTGTCATACAGTTCAGGCCTCAAGCCTTTCATGAAGTTCCTCATCTTTGCTTGAGTACTTGCGGCGATATGAGGTACATATCTGAGCAAAGAACAGTAATGAAGAGCATAATCTGACACAGGCATGTTACCTTGCTTAAGGTTAGTAAACTCATCCTCCTTAGTCTGTCGTGCAGCAGCTGAAAAATAGCGGGTCAGAAACCGAGTTCGAAACATCTTCCAATTTATTTTCTGTCCCTGAGCCTCTTGCTCTACTACTGTGGTCTTCAACCACATCAATGCCTTCTTGGCCAGTTGGAATTCCGCTAACCTTATCCATGCTGACTTCGCACACGGAGCTGCCACAAATATCTGTTCCATCCTTTCTAACCACTCCTCGGCCAGTTCCCCTGTCTCAGTTCCTTCGAACATCGGGGGTCGGTATGCCAGAAACTGAGCCAAACTTAGCTCCCCAGGTAGTAACTGTTGCTCAGAGGGTTCTTCGCCCAAGGCTGGCGGTGGTAGGGGATTTGTACGCCCAGCACTTGCATTAACACTAATTGCATCACCAACTTCCACAATTTCTGCCATGCTGCAAGACAAGGGTTAACAACAATATCCAAAAGCAATTCATATAATACATCGTTAGAAAACCATAACATGTTAGTATAACAGTCATATACTACATATGCAACATATGCACAAAACATGTTTAAAAGGAGCGCCTAGTCAACCTATTGCTAAGGCTACCCTTCACTCATTCCCGGGTTCTCTAACCACTGCTCTGATACCACTAATGTAGGGTCTTCCTACCTTAACATGGTTATAATAACGTATTATGGACTAAACATGCATTAATAACATCTTAGGGTTCCGGTTGTAGCCTTGAGCTAATAGGATTACAGGCCAAAAATAAATTTCAAAAGCTAATTAATTACATTCTCGATAATGAATGTTAAAGCTATAGATTTACACTACTCCTAGAGTAGAGACTATCCAAAAATCTTGTATCTTAATTTCTTTCATGCTCCTCGTAGCTCACTGGCTCAACCCGACCCTTAGCCCTTCAGTCCAAAAGTGTACCTACAGGAACAACCCATCATGAGCATGTACATCATTACTTAACATCATAAGATAATGGCATATAAATAAATGCATGAAAATAATCGTTAACATATACTTCCTGGTTAATCGCATTAACCCTCTTTTGTTGTCCTTGTTTCATAATCATGCATGTAATCATTAGTTCTTGACATAAATGATTAAAATCGTACTTCACTTATATGCTCATAATCAACAATGTTAATTAGAGATGTGACTGTTCTGGTCCTGTTATGTCAGCGGCACAATTGGACCCCTCGCTCGACATATAGCGGTACTGTGATATCCCTCGCTACACCTTGATAGCGGATATATCTCCTCGCTAGCTATGTCAGCAGGTAAGTACCTTCCTCGCTTGCCCATAACAACTACCAGAACACTCTACCATTTCTAATAACATAGTTTCACATACATCATAAACATCATAACATCTTTACTCATCATAAACATCATCCTCACGTATCATAAACATCATCGTATCTTTACTTATCATAATCATCATTGTACTTACTTATCATTAACATCATCAACCTGTTACATAAATACTTATGCAATCATTGCATAGTCATAGTATAAGAGTGTGTTTTACCGTCCGATGCCCGTACGTCTCTTACACACCTTAATCTCAAAAGTGGAGAAGTTGAAGAACTTTATCGCCTTGAAGTTTTGGGTACCTGGGATGGTTCTACACAACCATACAAATCGATATTAGAAGCCAATTATAGTCCAATACCAAAAATCCCACAAAAATAACCAAAAACACACATTTTTGCATCTCGTGATCGATCGCCACCCAGGCCCGATCGATCGCGAGATCATACTGGTCGATTCTGAAAAATTCAGCCCTTGGCGATCGATCGCCACTTTTGGCGCGATCGATCGCCATCCTCGCCGATCGATCGCCCAAATGTGGCGATCGATCGCCAATGGCTTCTGGAGCCTACTGGTTGCGCGCGATCGATCGCCAATAACGGGCGTTCGATCGCTGCTACCTGTGTTGCGGGAATCACCATTTTGCACCTTAAATTCTTCACCAACCTCAACAACACTTATACCAACCAACCAAAAACATAAAAACACTTTAAACCTTCAATAAACACCTTCAAACCACCATAAATCCAACACCCAACCAAAATAATACCAACCCCAACAAACCCATTTCAAAAACTCCAATATATCAACCCAAAACCAAATAAATCCATACAAAAAACATCAAGGAATGATATATGCCCTTCCTAGGCCTCAAATCTTACCAAGAATCATTAAAATGGAACTTTTGCAAAGATTCCTCCTTCCTTGCTTTATCAAACTCGAAAATGGGAGGTGGTTAGGGTTGGGGATGTGAATTTGGGGTTTAAGAGTGATGGGGAAAGGTGATATAAAGTGGGGGTATAGTGGGGTTATATGGGTTGTTAATTAAATTTGTACCCCATTATTTTAACATGATGTATAAAATACCCCAACATGGTATTTTAAAAGCATTTTACAAAAATGCACCCAAACTTCCACTAAATCCATATTTTCCACATAATTAACAACCAATACAAATAAATCATGTTAACACCCCATTTTCCAACATGCATAACATGCACCCTGAAATGCAACCCCCGGGTCACGCCTATCATGTGACTAAGCATTTCAACATGATAATTAATTTCCAACACATAAATCAATTATCATCATAATTAATCACATAAACATAAATTAATGTCCAAATTGTAATTAATCATTTCGGGGGTATCACAACATTTTATCGCTGACTGTCCTAAACCAAAGAAAGATGATCAAAAGAGAGGATCCAAGGACTATAGAAAGTCAAAGGAGAGTAGAAGATCATCCAGAAGGGAAGAGAACAGAAAGTACTGGTGGCTGAAGAGAACAAGAGTAAATGGGCTGATTCAGAGTCAGAATCAGAAAAGTCTATCAGCTCATCCAGTGAGAGTGAAGAGGAAGAAGTTCACTGCTTAATGGCCAACGATGACTGTGAGGTAACTGATTCGAATCTCTCTGAATTTACATATAATGAACTCACTAATACATTGCAGGACATGATTAATGAGTATCAGATGTTGTATGAATCCTTCGAGAATTATAAGACCGAACAACCAGTCCCAACAGAACAGCAAAACAACAAACTTGATTGTGAACAATCAAATGAGTTGAAAAGCTTAAGGGAAAAAGTAAGTCGGCTCGAGAAAGAAAGGGATGAAGCAACATGTGCACACCAGAAACTCAGTAAGCTGGTTCGCACATGGAATGCATCTACTGCCAGAAAAGATGAAATGCTTGAGTCAATAAGGCTTGCTGGTGATCTTACCGGTATAGGCTACTCTAACAATGATAGTAACTCATCTGGCATCAAATCTCAACTGTCTCTAGAAAGGAACAAGATTCAAACAATGAATTTTGTAAGATCAAGTACAGTATATGAACCAAGTGAGTTGGTTAAGGAATCTGTTGAGCCAACACTCATCAAGGAACGGGCATCACACAAAGGTATCGGTTATGTTGAGCCAAAAGAGAAAGCTAGACCGGGGCAAATGTTTAGAAATAAACATAATCCCACAGGTCAGGCCACTTGAGAGGTAAAACCCAACTGGTATTATAATTGTATGCCTGTCCAAAAGAGATAAATGCTTCCAAACAGAAACCAAAAACCTAAACAACACGCATACACTCAGTATCAGACATATCACCCAAGAACATCTTTATCATTTAATGCACACACGTTTCAGGACACACACAGACCCAAACAATTCAGAGTTATACAAGTGTGGGTCCCGAAAGGACTAATCCTGTCTGGACCCAAGTAGGATTGGGTACCAATCATCTTATCGCTTTAATTGCAGAAAGCTAGAATTCATCAAGTTCGGGGCTCAGAGTGGTTTCTGGACAGCGGATGTTCTAAACACATGACAGGAAATGCGTGCTTATTGTCTGAATTGGTGGACACCACCGGACCTAGAATAACCTTTGGAGACAACGCGAAAGGTAGAACTATGGGTAAGGGTAAGATTATCTACGGTAACATTATTATTAAAGATATTCTGTTGGTTGAAAATTTATGTTATAACTTGATTAGCATCAGTCAACTCTGTGACAATGGTCACTCTGTAGAATTCAACCAGCACTCATGCACAATCAAATCTACTGATGGCAGTGTATTACTTGTAGGAAGAAGGCAGGAGAACACATATAAGATTGATTGGAACCTAAATCAGCCTACTTCGTCTACTTGCTTTGCTGCCTTGAATACTTCCAAAAATTGCTTTGGCACAACGATTGAGTCACTTAAACTTTAAAACTATTGCCAGTCTGCGTAAACTTGATCTAGTCATTGGATTGCCTCAAATAGAGTTCTCAAAAGACAAGATCTGTGCAGCATGCCAACTTGGTAAGTAAATCAGATCCTCCTTTAAGAACAAAGGGAGTAAATCTTCTTCTCGGTGCCTAGAGTTGCAGCATATGGATCTTTTTGGTCCTATACCAGTAACAAGTCTAGGGGGAATGAAGTATACCCTAGTGTTAATAGACGATTACTCTCGTTTTACGTGGGTCCTATTTTTAAGTGGCAAAGATCAGGCTACTCCAAAGCTGATCAAACTACTGAAAAGACTCCAAAATGAGAAATCGTGTGAGATAGACATGATTCGTAGTGATAAAGGTACCGAGTTTACCAATCAGTCACTCGAATCATATCTAGATGACCTTGGTATTAAACACAAATACTCTGCTGCAAGAACCCCACAACAAAATGGAGTTGCTGAGCGTAGGAACCGCACTTTGAAAGAAGCTGCGCGAACTATGCTTGTAGAATCAGATATTTCGCAGAGGTTTTGGGCAGAAGCTGTCAACACAGCATGTTATACGCAGAACAGATCAATGATTAATAAGTGAGCAAATAAAACCCCTTATGAGATCTGGAACGGCAATAAGCCAAATATTTCTTATTTCCATGTGTTTGGTTGCAAATGTTTTATTCACAACAATGGAAAGACTCATCTCACCGCTTTTGATGCCAAATCTGATGTTGGAATATTTCTTGGATATTCTACAGTTAGTAAAGCTTTCAGAGTATTTAATAATAGAACACTTACTGTTAGAAGAATCTGTGCATGTAAAATTTGATGAATCTACTGATTGTACTGTATCTGATTTACAAATCAACAACTTGAGCAATCGACTTGAAAACACTCACATAGATGAAAATGTTGATGATGAGATAGATTACAGAAGCAGAATTGACTGCTCTTTAGAACCAGAAGTTCCTGAAGCACAAGCAGAGGAGTCTGCTGGTCCACAAGCACTGCACCCAGCTGACAATAACAATGTTATACTCAACCTGGTGCAGTAGATGGAACTAACGAAAAAGATGCATCAATCAAATCTCCTGAGCTACCCACTCCTATTCATTCGAATGAAGAGCTCAACCCTCTTGGACCTCGCTCCGGTGGATGAAGGATCATCCTCCTGGGCAGGTCATAGGTAACCCTGTTGCTCCTCTACGCACCAGAGGACAGATGATTAATGAATTTCTTCATGCTGCATTCATATCTCACATAGAACCCTAAAAGATTGATGATGCTATGTTAGACCCAAGCAGGGTAGAAGCAATGCAGGAAGAACTAAATCAGTTTGAGCGAAACAAAGTATGGGATTTAGTACCACGACCACAGCATCACACTGTAATAGGTACCAAATGGGTATTTCGAAATAAACTAGATGAAAATGGTGTAGTCATCAAAAATAAAAACAAGATTAGTTGCACAGGGCTACAGACAGGAAAAAGGCATTGATTTCGATGAAACTTTTGCTCCTGTAGCTCGATTAGAAGCCATTCGCATATTTCTTGCATTTGCTGCTTTTAAAGACTTTAAAGTCTACCATATGGATGTTAAGAGTGCGTTTCTTAATGGCACACTCCAGGAAGAAGTTTATGTTGAGCAACCTCCTGGATTTGAAAGCCATCAGCAGCCTTCTTCTATTTTTCGTCTCAACAAAGCTTTGTATGGTCTAAAGCAAGCTCCTCGTGCATAGTACGAAACTCTGTCAAAATATTTGATTGAGCATAACTTTACCATTGGCACGGTGGACAAGACCCTATTCAAATTCACAAAGGGTGACCATACTCTGCTTGTTCAAATTTATGTTGATGATATTATTTTCGGCAGTACTAACTCAAAGCTTTGCGAAAGATTTTCTAAAATTATGCAGGATCAATTTGAGATGAGCATGATGGGAGAATTATCATTTTTCTTAGGATTGCAAGTCAAGCAATCCAGTGAAGGAATTCTGATAACTCAGTCTAAATATACTAAAGAACTGCTGAAGAAGTATGGGATGAGTACAAGTTCAGCAGCGGCCACTCCAATGAGCTCATCTGCAAAACTCGACTTGGATAATTCAGGAATACCAGTCGAAGTAACAATGTATCGAGGTATTATCGGATCATTACTTTACTTGACAGCCAGCCGACCAGACATCATGTTTGCAGTTTGTATGTGCGCTCAGTTCCAAGCAAATCCCAAGCAGTCACACTTCACGGCTGTCAAAAGGATCCTCAAATATCTGAAAGTCACTGAGAATGTTGGTCTCTGGTATCCAAGAGACTCAATTTTTAATCTGATTGGATATTCCGATGCGGACTATGCTGGATGCAAAATTGACAGAAAAAGTACCAGTGGATATTGTCAATTTCTAGGAGATAGATTAATCTCATGGGGTTGCAAGAAGCAGACATCGATAGCGACGTCTACTGCAGAGGCAGAGTACCTTGCTGCTGGAAGTTGCTGTGCTCAACTGCTCTGGATTCAATAATAACTGAGAGATTATGGAATTGAATCCACTGAGGCACCCATATTTTGTGATAATACGTCTGCCATAGCCATTACATACAACCCAGTTCTTCATACTCGCACCAAACATATTGACATCCGTCATCATTTCATCAGAGATCACGTTATGAAGAAAGAGATTCGGCTAGAGTACATATCTACCGAACAACAAGCAGCAGACATCTTCACAAAACCCCTACCGGACGCTAAGTTTTCCTACTTTCGTAATATTCTTGGTTTAATTGAAATCAATCCATGATTGTTATTATTTAAGTATGATGAATTCAGGGGGAATTACTCAGTAGACATTGCATGAATTAAGGGGGTCAGTTAGAATTTTATCTTGATTATCTAAGCTCAGTTGGTAAAACAACAGCCTGCTGCAGTAGGTGTTTCCGTGCCAGTAGGACTCTACATACCAGTAGATGTTACATTACCAGTCGGACCCTACATATCAGCAGACTTTACCAAGTATGCTTTGACAAAAATAACCTTTGATAACTATTAACCTCTTGGAACGTCGAAATTCAAATTTATTTTTATATAAAAATAAATTATTTCAATCCCGCCCAAATCCTGTCCTTTTATTTATTTGTTAAAATTTTTCAATCGTTAGATGACCGCCACGTATCCATGTGTTCGTTCATCTACAGTACGACGTTACATCTTCTCTTTCGTTAACCGCCTTTAACATCATCTCTTTTCTCTTACTTGTATTTTTTTTGAAAATTTACTGCGATAACTTCCTCCCCAGAAATTTTACTCTACAGGACCTTTGTTGCTTTTCTCCATCTACACCAAAAATGTCGAAGAATACACAGCCAAGCTTCATCACAAATGCTATTCACGTGGATTTTCATTCGATTTCCACGACCTCTGATGAAGATACAAAAGCAGTTTTTCACAAGCTGGATACATCTGGACTTCTGGTGATCCTCAGTCAAGCTTCGACATTCTACAAGGAAGTTCTCCATGAATTCTTCGTCACTGCTAAAGTTGTAGATGACTCCGTGGTGTCCTCCATCTCTGGTCAAACTTTCATCATCACTCAACTGGACTTCGCCACTCACCTTTGTCTTCCTTCTACTGGACTCACAGATTTCTCCACTGTTCCAGTGTATGTCAGGGAAGAAATGTGCACCATATTCTCCGACTCTGACGCTCGTCTTCGATGTCCTCCATTCAAAAAGATTTTGATGAAGAGTCATTTCCGCCAACTGGCTGATGTCATTTCCATAGGTCTCCTATGCAAAGCTGGATCCTTTGATGTCATCACCCGTGAGAAATTTCATGACATGAGCACCATTTTCAAAGGATTAGAAGTCAACTGGTCGGTCGTTCTGTTTCAGGTCCTTACCTGACTCGTCACTTCAGGGAAGGGTCAATCGGGTTTCGCTCTCCCTCTCAGCAGTATTTTTTACAGTAAAAACATTCAGGCAGGGGCCTCATCCACTCTTCATCCAGGAAGACTTGTTACAGCCAAGTACCTCCAGATTCACAGGCAACGGAGTGGCAGAGAGGTTGGTCTGATGAAGCGACGAACAACTCAAGTTGTAAGCAATTCTGAACAGACAATATCCGAATCCGCTGAGCCATCTCCTCCTCCTCCTTCTCCTAAGAAGCCCAGGACCAAAAAAGGGGCTCCTCCTGCTCTCAGAAAGATAGTCACTGCTGCCTCTGATACCATCTTCTCTGCAGTTCCAGCAGCAGTCATCACTAGTAGGGAGCCAAGTCCCGAAAGTCCTCCACCAGAGGAACCAACTGCCTCAGCTGCTTCATTGGCCATGGTACTCGATGCACCAGTGGCTCCACCTGACCACTCCACCAAACTGATGAGCTCTCAGCAAGCACCTGGCTCTATCAGTTTCCGGCAACCCAAGTCCTCTTGTCCTTACTGTCATCCTAAGGACACCACTACCGGAAAGAGAAAAGCAATTATGGGACCAGTGTCCACTCCTGTCGCTTTTGAGATACAAATGGTCATGGATGAAGTAGAAGCCAAGCTGAAGCCGCAGCTTGAAATTTTTGATCGATGGGTAAAGGCGCGCCTTAACATTCGCTTCGATGACTTCACTCAAATTCTTGATCAAGCACGGGAAGATGAGAACCTCATCTTGGCTTATCTTCATGTCCCAGACACTGAAAAGAGTTTGAAGCTTCGAGATCTCTTCCGCATGATGAATTATGTGGGAGAACATCAAGCTCTTGTTCACTCCCGCCTTCAGCAATTCAATATTGATTCTGGAACAGCGAATCATGATCGGGCAGTTCTAAATGCTCTAGGACCCAAGCTGGATATGGCTGAGCGTACTCTTCATGATCTCCGCCTATCAACAGGTCTCCACTCCTCCTCTGCCGTGTCAAGAAATGCAAGTCCAGCTCCTACTGACTTGGAGACTGCCCCAACTACTTTGGAGATAGCTCCTACTGACATAGAGATCATCTCTACCGCTGATCCACTTATCTCCTCCGTTCCGAGTCCTGCCAATGATCAACCGCTACAACTGCTGGATGTTGATCATGCGAATGTTGACACGGTGATTCAGACTGTGGTTCATCAAGTTACCATCTCTTCTGGTAATGATGAACCCAGCGAGCCCTCTTCTCACTCTGCTGATCACACTCAGTCTTCTGCAGCCGATCTGGAACAAGCTGTTATTAGCATGGATGTCATTGCTACCACCACACCTACTGCACCAATCACTGAAGTCACTGCTCTATTGACTGCTGATATTGAGGGTCATCCCGGCGTTATCACTACTAATGCTGAGACTCAAACGGATGCCCTGGATCAATCTCTGGCCCAAGATCCTCCTGAGGATTTCTTTGACTTTTCAACTCATATTCCTCTGGAAGGACCACCCAGTATTGCTGATCAACTGGTGCATCTGTCCAACTCCATCTCTGCACTGGCCAGTGACGTCAACAAGCTCAAACAGGAAGAACGCACTGCTACTCTTATTCTTGGGAGCCACCAGCAGCATGCTGACTCCCAATTCCATCACGTCTATCGCGACATTAATAGTCTAACGACTACAGTAACCAGGCTCCAGACCTTTGTTGTGGATGCTTTTGCGGACTCCCTCTCTCGGATAGGGCAGGCTCGTCTTCAGATCACTCAGTAGAATGAATCACTTCATACCGCCACCTCACTGGCTCTTGAAGATAAGATAGAAGATGCCAAGAAAGCCTTATCGGATCAATTAGCAACTATGCAGGCAGCCTTTGCTTCACAGATTCAAGACTTGAGCAACAGCCTACCAGCTGCTCCTCAAACTGCTAGAAGATTGACCGAGTCCAGCAGACCTGCTCCTCTGACCCAACGAGAACAAAATCCAGCTCAACGCTCATCTGCTGCAGCTGGAGCATCCAGTCGGTCAAGGCCTCCATCTCAGCAAAGGTCCCACAGTTCCCGACAAACTCAGGCTGACACTCCACCCTCCACCGGTGACAATTCTCAGCATTGGCTAGGGGGCAAACAGTAACTTTTATTGTCTTTTTGCGTTTCCATTATCTGTTTATCATAAATATTCATAGTGTTGTCAATTATTATCTATCTTTATCTGCACTTCTTTACGCATGATATGACACTTCACACTGCAACTTGCTAGTTTTTCGCTATAAATAGCATGCTAGTTCTCTAACTCAACTCATCAATCATGCACCTCTTAAATGATATTCTTACTAGTTTTGCAACTGTTTCTACAACATATTCATGGGTTCATTACTTATCTAAATCAACCCTACATGGGTTGATTACTTATCTAACCCACCTCTGCTAGCTCAACCTTTCTGGACCAGTTCTGGTACCCTTCACCAGCCTGGAATTTGAACAGCAGATGCTTGGGTGCTGATGACAAAAATGGGGAAGACAGAGAACTTTCATTGAAGACAGAGATCTTGCCAAATGAACAGAGGACTACTTTGAAGATAATGATAGATTTCTAGGTCTTTCTCTGTTCTAAGCCTCTCTGTATGCACTTTCTCTCCCCCTCCCTTTGTCAATAACCCTGAAACTAGCTGTCTCGGATCATTCCATACTAGCTATATTTCTCCATTTGGATAGATTGTAGAAATAGGTCTGTTGTATGACTTGTAAGATGTTCTATGTAATTTGTAAGATGTTCCATGTAATCAGAATTCATTTTATATAAAAATGATATTCCTTCATTGGCTCAGTTTGATTACTACTTGTAATCTGCTTATCTATTCTAAATTGCAAAGTCTACGTTTGTTTTGTCTCTAAGTCTTAATAGAAGTTGATGTTCATATGATCAAGCAAGAGATCCAGTACTAAGTTTTGTCATCACCAAAAAGGGGGAAATTGTTGGCAAAACATTTCTAAGTTTTGGTGGTGACAAACACCTACCGGGTGATGGAAATCAACTGGTGACAGACACCTACCGGGTGACAGACACCTACCGGGTGACAAACACTTACCGGATGGACATCAACTGGATACAAACACCTACCGGGTGATGGACATCAACTGGTGACAGATATCTACAGGGTGACAAACACTTACCGGATAGACATCAACTGGCTACAAACACCTACCGGGTGATGGACATCAACTGGTGACAAACACCTACAGGGTGACAGACACCTACCGGGTGACAAACACCTACCGTATGGACATCAACTGGATGAACATCTACCGGACAGACATCTACTGAACAGACATCTACCGGATGGACATCTACCGGACAAACACCAACTGGATGGACAACTACTAGACATACCTCTACTGAGTACAGAAGAATGAAAGACCATTTGAATGAAGAAAGCCAGCATAGGTCTAACCATCCAGCAAGAGCACAAAGCAACAAGACAAAACAAGTGCAACCTATTCTGACAAAGGTACAACAGAGTGCCGCACCTTGCTATATCTCCGCCACCATTAGCGTCAGAATAAAAGAGCCGTTGCTTAACAAAATAGGAAAGAAGACAATCAGAATTTGGAATGAAGACAGAAAGCTAAATTCTTCCTTATACAGAAAAGTTGTCGTTAGACCACTGAGTTTATAAATACGTCTGAGTGAAGAATGAAGATGTTAGCTGAACCATCTGATCAAACAAAAAGGAAACACCTCAACGCAAAAAACAAATCATCTCACTGATAATCTCTGAAGGTTCAGCCAGAGCAGAAAAGAACTACTATTGTAATCTTGACAGATTAACTGTGATATCCCCGAAATGGTTAATTGCATTTGGGCAATAATTGTGCTTATATGATTAATTATGTGGTAATTAATTATGCATTGAATTTATTTATTATGTGGAAATGCATGGTCATGTGGATAGGGTGACCCGGGGTTGCATTTTGGGATGCATGTGGTGCATGTTGGGTAAATATTATTGAAAGCATGATTTATTTGCCATTGGTAGCAATTGATTAGAAATCATGTGTTTAATTGATATTTGGTGCATTTTGAGTTAATGCTTTGAAAATATCATGTTGGGGTGTTTTATACACCATGGAATTATTTTGGTATGCTTTTAATTAATTAAACCAACACCTTTTATTACCCCACACCTCATCCATCCATCACTTTTTGACTTTACCAAACAACACCCAAACCCTTCCTTTCCCTTCCCATTTTCGAGCTTGAGCTCAAGGGTGAAGAGGAGTCTTTGCAAAATCTTGTTTTGTGGAGCTTGTTGGGTGATTTGAGATCCCCAAGAGGTATGGATACCTCATTGTAAATTTTGTAAGGTTTTGTTTAAGTTTGGGTTGATTTTGAAGGGTTTTAAAATGGGTTTGTGTTGGGTTGTTGTGGTTTTGGTATTAATTTGGTTGGATGTTGCATATTTGAGTTTATGTAGATGTTTATTGTTGGTTTTGAGTAGTTGGGTGTGGTTGTTGTTGAGTTATGTGGGTTTGTTTGAGTTTGGGAAGGAGAAGGGTGAATAGTGCCCGATTCTCGCTTGCCCAGAGCTCGGCGATCGATCGGCGTTTTTCTCGCGATCGATCGCGAGCCACAGAGCTGAGGCAGAGAGCTTCAGCGATCGATCGCGAGATGGGCGCGATCGATCGGCGAGGCCGCGATCGATCGGCGCAAGCTTCGCGATCGATCGCGGATTGTTTATTTTTGTTGCTCGAGACAGTGAGGTCTCGCGATCGATCGGGGCTTTATGGCGATCGATCGCGAGACACCAAAAATGATGTTTTTTGGTTATTTTTGTGGGATTTTTGGTATTGGACTATTATTGGATTCTAATATTGGTATTTGTGAATATGTAGAACCAACCCAGGTGGCAACACAGCCAACGCATTGAAGTCCTACCATATCCTACATTTTGGAAAGGTACGTAGTGGACGTACGGGCACCCCAACGGTACATGTATCTTATATACTTATTGTTTATGCATTGTGGATGCAAGTATATATGTGGTATTGCATAGTGGATGCAAATACATGTTATGCATGATGTTTATAGATGCATATGATTATTGGTGCATATCCCATGAGTCGTGGTCATCCCTTGATGATTTTAATGCTTGCCGCTATTTGGTTTGGTTCCGCTAGATGTGAAGCGAGGGGTGGGAGCGCCGCATGTCACATTTGAGCGTGGTTATCATATAGGACGAGGAAAGGGTATTTGCCGCTCAAGAGAGGCGAGGGGTGGGAGTCCCGCAGTCCATTGAAGCGAGGTTATCCTATGCCGTCTATATGTAAATAAGCGAGGGGCATTAAAATACATTGTGATGGACAGACTATGGATTGGTGATCAGTATTTGGTATTGATGAAATGGTATATGTTCATGACATGTTTAGACCATTAAAAATAATCTATTGATTATACTCATGAGTTATGGTACAGGGACAACCAAACGGGAAGCGTTTGAAATGCATGGGAAAACAGGAAGTGTTTTATTATGATTATGCATTTACGCTTTATCTTCATATTGTGTTGAATATGAATGATTATTATTGCTCATGTTTGGGGGTTGTCCTTGTAGGTACACGTTTGGCATGATAGAAGGGCTAGACGGGTTGAGATGGTGAGCTTTTGAGGATGCTTTTGGGACTTGAAGGACGGGTTTATTTGGATAGTATCTACTCTAGGAGTAGTATAAAACTATAATTGAACATTCATTGATTGTAATGTAATTAATCCTTTTGGTAGTCCTTATTTTTGGCATGTAATGCTTAAGCTCATAAACTCAACACGTTATTTCTCACTCTGATCATTTATATTAGCTCTATTATGCCTTGATTCCACACTTAAGGATTAGGGTCCTTACATTAGTGGTATCAGAGCAGTGGTTAGAGAACCCGGGAACGAGTGAAGGGTAGCCTTAGCATGATAGGCTAGGTGCTTACATTTGAAGCATGTTTATGCATGTGGTGCATATTAATGTATATCCTGTTATACTAACGTGCTTATTCTCATTCCTGTTATCTAACGGCATAACATATATACTGCTTTGGAATTGTTGTTAACATTTGTATTACAACATGGCTGCTAATGAGGAAGTTGGAGATGTTGGTAGTGTGAACGCAAGCGTTGGACAAGTGAACCCTCTACCTCCACCGGCTGTAGGCATGGAACCAGTGGTTCAGTTATTGCTACTGGGTGAGATTAGCTTGACGCAATTTCTATCTTATCATCCGCCCCGGTTTGAGGGGACAGAGTCCGGAGAAGAGGCTGAAGAGTGGTTGGAAATACTTGAGCAGATCTTTGTATCGGCTCCTTGTGCTGTGACAGCTTGGCTGAGGCTGGCGGAGTTTCAATTAGCCAAGAAACCTCTGATGTGGTGGAGGAGCACAGTAATGGAAATGAGAGCACTGGGTGCTGTGATTGACTGGACACTCTTCAAAACTAGGTTTTTGAACCGGTACTTCTCCGCAGCAGCAAGACAGACGAAGGAGGATGAATTTACAAGTTTGAAGCAGGGGAACATGACAGTGGCAGACTATGCCACACGGTACTCTTCGTTGTTGAGGTACGTTCCCCACATTGCCACCAGTGGACACGCTAAGATGAGGAACTTTATGAAAGGATTGCGACCGGAGCTCTATGACCGGGTTATCACTAATAACCCAACTTCTTTTGATGACGCTCTCACAAGAGCGGAGCTTGCCAAGCTAGGAGTGGGAGCTTACGCTATGCCACCACCGGTACCGCAACAGAGGCAGACTAGTGACAGCTTGAGGCCTCGGGGTGAGCCATTTAAACCCCGTGGTGCCTCTTCATCTTCACGGTATGGTGGAAAGAAACACTTTGGTCAGAAACAGGATGGCAAGAAGGGTAATTGGTCGGCCAATAGAGGATCTTCACAAGGGGATAGGCCGGGAGAGCCGAGGTGCAACAATTGTGGAGGGCCACATTCTTCAAACAAGTGTCCTGCATGTTATATCTGTGGCAAGATGGGCCACATCGCTCGGTATTGCCCCACACGGGGAGGACAGTCTGAGTTTCAGGGCAACAGGCCGAGGTTTGAGGATAGGACAGTGCAGCAGAGGCAGCAGTTTGGGCCTCGACCATCGGGAGGTCAGACAGTAGGACCACCCCAGGGACAGGTGTATGCACTGACCAGGGAACAGGCCCAGGCAGCCCCAGAGGAGGTGATCGCCGGTACGTGTCATTTATTTACGTACCCTGCTTTTATTTTGATCGATACAGGTGCCTCCCATTCTTTTGTATCGGTGGGTTTTGTGGAAAGACACCATATGCGCACGTCTTCTTTACCCACGCCTCTCCTTGTCTCGACACCCACTGGAAGAAATGTCGTTGCGGATCAGTTTATGGCAGACTGCCTCATTTATTTTGAGGGCAACGAGTTGAGATCAGACTTGATTGTGCTGGGTATGTCAGACTTCGACTGCATCTTGGGTATTGATGTTCTGAACAGATATCAGGCAGTGGTAGATTGCCGACAGAGGACAGTGAAGTTCAGACCTGAGTTGGGCAGTCAGTGGACTTTCTATGGCAACGGTTCTCGTGCGAAGATTCCGTTGATTTCAGCAATCAAGATGACTCAGCTGTTGGAACGTGGACACACGGGCTATCTTATCTATGCCGTGGACACGTCTGGAAAGGATAAGGAACTAAGAGTTGAGGATGTGCCAGTAGTGGCAGAGTTCGCTGATGTATTTCCAGAAGAGATCCCAGGATTCCCACCGGCTAGGGAAGTCGAGTTTGGGATCGAGCTGTTGCCAGGGACATCCGCTATCTCTCGTGCACCTTATAGGATGGCACCGGCAGAATTGAGGGAGTTGAAAGAACAGTTGCAGGATCTCCTGGATAAGGGATATATACGCCCGAGCGTGTCGCCATGGGGCGCACCAGTTCTCTTTGTGAAAAAGAAGGACGGTTCGATGCGGTTGTGTATCGATTACCGGCAACTGAATAAGGCTACAGTGAAGAACAAGTATCCTCTTCCAAGGATCGACGATCTGTTTGATCAGTTGCAAGGTACCAGGGTGTATAGCAAGATTGATTTGAGATCCGGGTATCATCAGATTCGGGTCAGAGAGGAAGATGTGCAGAAGACAGCGTTCCGGACCCGATATGGACATTATGAGTTCCTAGTAATGCCGTTCGGCGTGACGAATGCTCCAGCAGTCTTTATGAGTCTGATGAACAGAGTGTTTCAGCAGTATCTTGATCAGTTCGTCATTGTGTTTATTGACGATATTCTTATCTACTCCCGGAGTGAGGAAGAGCATGTGAAACACTTGAGGACAGTGCTTCAGATTCTCAGAGAGCATCAGTTATATGCTAAACTCAGTAAGTGTGAATTTTGGCTGAGCAGTGTAGTGTTTCTGGGGCATGTCATATCAAACAGCGGGATATCTGTAGATCCCAAGAAGATTGAGGCTGTGATGGAGTGGGATGCCCCCACTTCTGTGCCAGAGATTCGGAGTTTTCTTGGTTTGGCCGGGTATTATCGACGCTTCGTCGAGGGCTTTTCGAAGATTGCCAAGCCGCTGACTCAGTTGACCCAGAAGGGAGTGCCTTTCTTTTGGTCAGACGCCTGTGAGGAGAGCTTCCAGGAGTTGAAGCACCGATTGACGACGGCGCCAGTGTTAGTGATCCCTACAGAGAACTCCAGATTTGTTCTGTATACTGATGCATCGCTGCAGGGCCTTGGGTGTGTTCTGATGCAAGATAAGCATGTGGTAGCTTATGCATCGAGGCAGTTGAAGCCGCATGAGACCAGATATCCAGTTCATGACTTGGAATTGGCGGCTATCATCTTTGCCCTGAAGATCTGGAGGCATTATTTGTATGGTACTTCGTTTACCATTTACACGGATCACAAGAGCCTCAAATTTTTATTCACTCAGGCAGAGCTGAACATGAGGCAGGGGAGATGGATGGACCTACTCAAGGACTATGACTGCGAGATAGAGTACCATCCGGGGAAAGCCAATTTGACAGCAGACGCTTTGAGCCGGAAAATGAGGAGTTCTGCTGAGGACGTCATTCATTTGTCTGCTATGATGACCTCCTATTGCCATCTGGGCTATGACTTTGACATTGATGCATCGCCTGTGTATGTATCGACTCTGTTAGCCGAGCCAGACATCTATGAGAACATCAGGAGAGCTCAGAGGTCAGATGATGAGGTTCAGAGGTGGTTATCTTTAGTACATCTTGGTCAGCCAACGAAGTTCAGGGTGGCAGATGACGGATCCTTGAGATTGGGGAACCGTTGGGTGGTTCCGAGTACGCCGGAGTTGCGTAAAGGGATCTTGGAACGAGCTCACAGTAGCAGACTTAGCATCCACCCAGGCGGGAAGAAGATGTACAGAGATCTGCGTGGTCAGTTTTGGTGGAAAAGGATGAAGAATGATGTCGTCGCTTTTGTGAAGAGGTGTTTGATCTGCCAGCAGGTTAAGGCAGAGAGACAGAGACCTGGCGGCGAGTTGAGAAGCTTGGAGATACCGAAGTGGAAGTGGGAGCACATTTCCATGGACTTCGTGACTCATTTGCCGAGGAGTGCTTCAGGCTTCGATGCTATTTGGGTGATCGTGGATCGATTGACCAAGGTGGCTCATTTTATCCCCTATAGCATGACTTTCACATTTTTGAGGATGGCGCAGTTGTATATTAGAGATGTGGTGAGATTGCATGGGATCCCCGTTTCCATAGTGTCAGATCGAGATCCGCGATTCACATCTCATTTCTGGGAAGGCCTTCAGTCAGCCTTGGGAACTGAAGTCAGATTGAGTACTGCTTATCATCCTCAGACGGATGGCCAGACCGAGCGCACTATTCAGACGCTCGAGGACATGTTAAGAGCTTGTGTTTTGGAGTTCGATGCCTCTTGGCAGGATTCAGTGCCTTTGGTAGAGTTTTCTTATAACAATAGCTACCAGGCGAGTATTCAGATGGCTCCGTTTGAAGCTCTTTATGGCAGACGGTGTAGATCACCCTTGTGTTGAGATGATTTGGACCGCAAATCGGTCGGAGGACCGGAATTGATTCGGGAGATGGAGGAGAAGATAAAGACAATAAGACAGAAAATGAAAGCGGCCCAGGACAGACAGGCAGCTTATGCAAATAAACGGCCGAGACCGTTGGAATTTCAGTTGGGAGATAAGGTCTTTTTGAAGATCTCGCCTTTCAGGGGCGTTGTGCGATTTGGGATGCGCGGGAAACTGTCTCCGAGGTATGTTGGACCGTACGAGATTTTGCAGCGCATTGGCACCTTAGCTTACCGACTGGCTTTGCCGCCTTCTTTATCTGGTATACATGATGTGTTTCATGTATCGATGCTGCGGAAGTATGAGCCGGATCCGTCGCATGTGTTACAGCCTTCCGAAGTTCAGTTAGAGTCCGATGTATCTTATGTGGAGCGGCCTGTCAGAATTCTGGATCGAGCAGACCGTAGACTTCGGAACAAAGTGATACCTATGATCAAGGTTCAGTGGGATCGCAGGGGTGTCGAGGAGGCTACGTGGGAGACGGAGCGGCATATGGTGCAGCACTACCCGGAACTATTCTCTGGTATGTGTTTATGTTTAGTTTCCTTTTGGGGTAAGTGCATGTGATTTCGAGGACGAAATCTTATAAGTAGGGGAGTATTGTGATATCCCCGAAATGGTTAATTGCATTTGGGCAATAATTGTGCTTATATGATTAATTATGTGGTAATTAATTATGCATTGGATTTATTTATTATGTGGAAATGCATGGTCATGTGGATAGGGTGACCCGGGGTTGCATTTCGGGATGCATGTGGTGCATGTTGGGGAAATATTATTGGAAGCATGATTTATTTGCCATTGGTAGCAATTGATTAGAAATCATGTGTTTAATTGATATTTGGTGCATTTTGAGTTAATGCTTTGAAAATATCATGTTGGGGTGTTTTATACACCATGGAATTATTTTGGTATGCTTTTAATTAATTAAACCAACACCTTTTATTACCCCACACCTCATCCATCCATCACTTTTTGACTTTACCAAAACAACACCCAAACCCTTCCTTTCCCTTCCCATTTTCGAGCTTGAGCTCAAGGGTGAAGAGGAGTCTTTGCAAAATCTTGTTTTGTGGAGCTTGTTGGGTGATTTGAGATCCCCAAGAGGTATGGATACCTCATTGTAAATTTTGTAAGGTTTTGTTTAAGTTTGGGTTGATTTTGAAGGGTTTTAAAATGGGTTTGTGTTGGGTTGTTGTGGTTTTGGTATTAATTTGGTTGGATGTTGCATATTTGAGTTTATGTAGATGTTTATTGTTGGTTTTGAGTAGTTGGGTGTGGTTGTTGTTGAGTTATGTGGGTTTGTTTGAGTTTGGGAAGGAGAAGGGTGAATAGTGCCCGATTCTCGCTTGCCCAGAGCTCGGCGATCGATCGGCGTTTTTCTCGCGATCGATCGCGAGCCACAGAGCTGAGGCAGAGAGCTTCAGCGATCGATCGCGAGATAGGCGCGATCGATCGGCGAGGCCGCGATCGATCGGCGCAAGCTTCGCGATCGATCGCGGATTGTTTATTTTTGTTGCTCGAGACAGTGAGGTCTCGCGATCGATCGGGGCTTTATGGCGATCGATCGCGAGACACCAAAAATGATGTTTTTGGTTATTTTGTGGGATTTTTGGTATTGGACTATTATTGGATTCTAATATTGGTATTTGTGAATATGTAGAACCAACCCAGGTGGCAACACAGCCAAGGCATTGAAGTCCTACCATATCCTACATTTTGGAAAGGTACGTAGTGGACGTACGGGCACCCCAACGGTACATGTATCTTATATACTTATTGTTTATGCATTGTGGATGCAAGTATATATGTGGTATTGCATAGTGGATGCAAATATATGTTATGCATGATGTTTATAGATGCATATGATTATTGGTGCATATCCTATGAGTCGTGGTCATCCCTTGATGATTTTAATGCTTGCCGCTATTTGGTTTGGTTCCGCTAGATGTGAAGCGAGGGGTGGGAGCGCCGCATGTCACATTTGAGCGTGGTTATCATATAGGACGAGGAAAGGGTATTTGCCGGTCAATGAGAGGCGAGGGGTGGGAGTCCCGCAGTCCATTGAAGCGAGGTTATCCTATGCCGTCTATATGTAAATAAGCGAGGGGCATTAAAATACATTGTGATGGACAGACTAGGGATTGGTGATCAGTATTTGGTATTGATGAAATGGTATATGTTCATGACATGTTTAGACCATTAAAAATAATCTATTGATTATACTCATGAGTTATGGTACAGGGACAACCAAACGGGAAGCGTTTGAAATGCATGGGAAAACAGGAAGTGTTTTATTATGATTATGCATTTACGCTGTATCTTCATATTGTGTTGAATATGAATGATTATTATTGCTCATGTTTGGGGGTTGTCCTTGTAGGTACACGTTTGGCATGATAGAAGGGCTAGACGGGTTGAGATGGTGAGCTTTTGAGGATGCTTTTGGGACTTGAAGGACGGGTTTATTTGGATAGTATCTACTCTAGGAGTAGTATAAAACTATAATTGAACATTCATTGATTGTAATGTAATTAATCCTTTTTGGTAGTCCTTATTTTTGGCATGTAATGCTTAAGCTCATAAACTCAACACATTATTTCTCACTCTGATCATTTATATTAGCTCTATTATGCCTTGATTCCGCACTTAAGGATTAGGGTCCTTACATTAACTACAACTGAGTCTGCTGCTTGAAGAGCACTCTAAGCCAAACAGTTTATATTTTGTGTGAGTGTCATAGAAATCACTGTAAACAAATTAGGAATTTGTGATTGCTGGGAGTTTAGGCCAAGCTGTGTGAGTGCGTAAGAAGGTTGTATACTGTAAAGTGTAAACCAAATTCTTCTAGTGTAACCTTCCTGCAAAGGAAGAAGGGGGGACGTAGAAGCGTTGTGCTTCGAACTTCCAGAAACAATACTTGTGTCATTTACTTATTGCTTTTTACCATTCAGTTATTAGTACTCACAAGTCCAGCAGACGTCTTCCGCACTATAATCAGTGTCTGCTGACTTGCAATATATTAAGAAGCTACTGCAGTACTTAACAGTTTGCAGCAACTCGAGTTAAATCCAAATTGTATCTAGTGCTTATTCGACCCCCCCCCCCTTCTAAATACTACCCCGATCCTAACACATAGTACTACAATTTCTATTCAAACCATAATATCAAATTCGAAACCGATAATTCCCAGAAATTCAAAAAAGCCTTGCAAAAACAAGCCTTGCTTGGGGCGACCGATCGACAACCCAAGCCTTTGCTCGAGCAACCGGGACCTTTCTCAGTTGCCCGAGACCTTGCTCGGGTGACCAACTCTCACCCAGGCCTTTGCCCGGGCGACAGAGGCCTTGCCTAGGCCTACCGATTGGTCGCCCAGTGTACCTATCCTCTGTTGTTGGTCCATAACTTTTCCTACAGTAGACGAAATCACATGATTCTAGTTAGTTTGAAAGTTAACTTAAAATAGAACATTTTTTTATCTTCAACACTTTTTCAAATTCATTAATTTACCTAATGTAAATTGGGTCGAAATATGATGCATATGCAGGATAATTGAAATATTCAGCTTGACACCCTTTAGTAGAAAATTCATAACTTTTGCATAAAAAATCAAAATCACTTGATTCTAATGTCAAATCGAAGCTAACTCACAGTACTACAATTTATATTCAGACCATAATGTCAAATTCTAAACCGATAATTCTTAGAAATTCAAAAAAGATACTGCAAGTACAAGCCTTGCTTGGGGCGACCACTCGGTAGCCCATGCCTTTGCTCGGGCGACCGAGGCCTTGCTTGGGGAACTTGATTGCTATTTATTTAAACAGAAAATTTCAGTGTAGTGACTTTATGCCTCAAGTGCACGGTGTCAAGTTTTAGTAAAAATAGGAAGAATACGGATTGTCGAACTCACATGGACTAACAAAAAGTACCAAATAAGACGCTTTAAACTATATTTAAACTACGATAATGAATTAAACAATTAAACTAACAATAGAAATAAACTACTATCCAACCAAGAAAATCAAAGATAATGAGAAAATTCCACTAGAAAGGATTATTAAGACATCGATTCACCAATGTAATCCCCTATGACCATCAATTGAATATCCATATATCTCTAAGGTGATGAGTTCTCCGAAGTTATCTAATGTTACTCTCTCTAGCTATATTAAACTTAATATCAAATTGCAGTAAGTCACTCTCGTGTACTTATTTAACAACTCAATGTTGAATTAAGATCCGTGAAAACTTCTAGCTTTCGATTACTAGATATCTATGGCTATCACACATGTATTTGACTTCATCTCTCGATCTCAGTGTGAAATCCACGATATGAGTTATTCTTTCCGTATCACAATATTATCTCTCGATCTCAATCGCAACACTAATATCATTCAAATGATAGCTAATCTCTTAAAAACATTAAAATCGTAACACATATACATATGACAAAAGGAATTCAATCAAGTTTAATAGAAAAATCATAGGATCAAACCAATGGATCCCCTAGTCTTGATAAACAATTTTAGATCAACATAATAAATCAAAACAAAACAAAACTAATAATTAAAGACAAACAAAAACTCCCGATGTCGACTTTGTTCGTAGATCCTTGCTTCCTCTCTCGCTTCCTTCTCAATCGCCTCTTGAATCTCCTTGTTGAAGATGTTCCAAAATCCTATGATGTTTGATGGATGGAGGTGGATGTTGGTGAAGGTGGATGGGTGAATGGAGGCTATTCCTAGGTTGAAAGTCCGATAATCATCCCTATTTTTGTCGAACCCTATCCTTTAAATAATGGGAGAAAGTTTCTAGGTTTTTGGACACAAAATCTTCAAATAGGAAACAAAATCTCAAAATTTCAGCAACCGGCTATCTATCGATCTCCAAAACATTCTGCCCGGAGGTGGTCAATCGCTGTTGGTAGGCGATTGATTGCCTCTTGTCCAGAAAATTTTTCAGCTTTTGGCGATCAACTTGCATTGGTCATAACTTTCTCATCCGATCTCGAAATTTGACGAATCAGATGTCCACACGAAGATAACGAAAAGATCTACAACTTAATGTTTTTAACATTTCAAAATATGGCTCGTACGTAAAGAAATTTGAGGATAAAGAAGTGACATGTGTATTGTATTCCGGTTTCTTATCTTTTCTTCAACTTTCTTTCTCATTTCATCGTTTTTAGCTCTTTTTCTTCATTTCCTCGTACTTTAACCTAAATTCCTGAAACATGTAAATAAATATCAAAAATGCGAAATATAGTCCAAGAATCAATGTAAAATATAATGAGAAACATATAAATATAAGTGCAAAAATGGCACTTACACTTGGGGCGACCAATGTACCTATCCTTTACGCTATCCTTGGTTATTGGTCCATAACTTTTCTACACTTAACGAAATCACATGATTCCAGTTTAGTTTGAAAGTTAACTTAAAATAGAGCATTTTTTATGTTCATCACTTTTCCAAATTCATTCATTTACCTAATGATTGGGTCGCAAAAGACGCATAAGCAGGATAATTGAAATATTCAGCTTTACACCATCAAAATCACTTGATTCTAATGCCAAATCGAAGCTACTATAACAATTTGAAAAAAGACACTGCATTAACAGGTATTGCTTGGGCGACCCATCAATCACCCAGGCCTTTGCTTGGGGCGACACAAGATTGCACGATGGGTGACCGTAATGCCGGGGGGCGACAGAGATTGCATGTTGGGTGACCGGTAGTCATTTCTAAACTTTAATTAACACAACCACAAGCTATCAAAATATTACAGAGAATCAATGAATTGGATTTATCACAAGCTATTATATGCTCATTGTATACAAGTTATTTGAAAATAGAAGTTAATTTATTATTTTTTGAATACAAGGTTAGCCCGATGAGCGACCGGTGTTGACACGAGAAGCGAGCGAGGTTGGCAGGAGGGGTGAATGATGTTGGCACGAGGTGTACCGAGGTTGGGAACTGATGCTGGTACAATGGTGCTGACGAACACACCGGCATGCAATTACTGCAAGTGATAATGGTTTTCCAGATGCTTTGGTAAAAATGATTTAAAAAAATACCTGGATTCTTTTCACCCGCTATGTATTGCGACTGCGTGCGAACTAAGTGAGCTTTGTGCAACGAACAAGCTTTGTGTGAGGTAGAATAGAGAATGAACATGGAGACTGAAAGAGCAGAGCCAAGTTAAGAGAGATATTCAAAACTGAAAATGGGTGGTGAAAGAGAGAAGCGGGAGAGGATATTCAAAATAAAAAATAAAATGGGTAGTGAGTTAACCATGGTTACAAAAGAACGAAAACAGTGACACATGTCAATTTTAGAATGGTTCAGGGTATTATTCTTACGGTAGCATCGAATCACCCCATTTTCTTTCACAATTTAGTATTTGAACTAACACCTTACACGTCTATGCAAAAAAATCGTGGCAAACAATATCTCATGTGTTCAACGTTCTACGGCTGCGTTGGTTGTGTTGATTAGCAAGTGATTAGGGCGTAATCAAACGTTTGGTTACATTTTCACCAATCAATCATTTTTCTGGAGCCTCCTGAAAATCCACTATTCAACCTGGAAAATACGTTCCTCCACCAACTGGGTATTTGAATCCATCATTGCACGGTAACTTTGATTATAGTAAAAATTGACAATTTTAACCTTCATCTCCCTGCCAAAACCAAAACCCCTCCAAATCCAGAAGCAAACTGTGGCAGCGGCGGATTGAGGTGGGATACGGGTTAAACAAGACAAGTGCCAACCCATCAAGATCTAAGCAAAAAAAATTATTTCTAATTTGAAATGCGAAGAAAAATCTCAACCTAACGTTGTTAGTGCCACTAGCGATGATAATCTCAAGGATATCCTTCGCAAAATCAAAACTTCAAGATTCCCTGTAAGCAATAAATCGGGCAATTTTTTTCGGCTTCGGGGTGTAATGGGCGGAGCAGAGGTGGAGAAATGGTGGTTCTTGATGGATTAGAGGAAGAGATCCATGGAAAGGGTTTTAGAGAGAGGCGTGAGCTGATCATGGTTTACCTTAACCGTCATTTCAGGTTCGGAACGCCTATTTCGATATTGGAACGCCGCCTGTCATTTCGATATGCGGCCAGTAAAGGTGAATGTTTGGAACGGTGCTCCACGGACAAAAAACGATGATTTATCAGTTGAATGGTGAATTTGAAAATATAAAATTTGTTAAACATCTCTAACTGGATTAATTAATTAAATAAATTGTTATGTGTATTTTAATAAATTTATAATTAAATAATTTGTGAAATAATTTAATTTTTGTAAACAAAATGAAAAAAATTACTCTATGATATTGATCATAAATTTACGTTTTAATAAAACGTACATAAGATTTAGTGATTTTACAAATTAGTTGAAAATTTAAATAATTAGAAATAAATGAAAAATAATTCATTTCATTTGTGTATTTTTTTTTAATTAATTTGAAATAGTTTTGACATGGTTGTGAAAATTTTAGTATATATTAAGGATAAATTTATGTTTTAATAAAGTGTACATGCGATTTAGATAAAAAAAAATTTAAATTGTTATTTTCTTAAAAATAATATTTTAAATATTTTTTATGAATTAAAGAAAATGAAAAATATTTTTTTTCAAGATATTCAATATTTTTGAATTTTTTAATATTATTTTAAAAAATCCGCGCCATGACCGTTCCGTGAAATGTAATTGGAACTGAAACAATGATCTCCATTTCTAGTATCGTTCCCGCTACGACGAACCATGGAGCTGATGGGAAGAGAACTTTGGAAAATGATATTGTGTTATTGTATATTTTTTATAATATTGATAATTTATTACATAATATTTGTAATATTTTATTAATAATCAAAATAAATAAATTTAATTTAGTTTAATTAATTAATTAATTGTTTAAATAAATAGAATTCTTTAAATAAATTATTTAATATGTAATAAATTAAATATCTATAAATAAATATTTGATAGAATAAAAGAATTGTCGTAAGTAATAAAATAAGTGAATACTCATCGAATGTATTTTTGGCATTTTATGAATAATATAAATATATACCATGTATTATTAAGTATACCAAACACAATATTACTATCATATTTTACTAATTATATGCACCAACCACAATATTGTTTATCCATTATTTTATTTAGTGGCTCATGATCCACATTTTTATCTCAATCGTTTATTATATCACAGCAACCAAATACAGCCTAAAAAAATAATTAGCTTGCATGTTAATTATCAAAATCAGATCCGCGCCAATATGCACATATTGTCCTAGCAATCAATCACGAAAATAAAATATATACTACCTGAGATCGCTACATAAGCTTGTTTTACTTGGCCGATCCTACACTATAGCTCAGGTCGGCACTTACCAATTCAAGATATGTTGCGAAAACACCTAAAATAATACATATTTAAATAACTCAAAGATCCCACCAGTAAATATAATAATTCACCTGATGTATTTATATTCAAAACAAATTCAAAAAGAAAGAATCAGTAAATTGACTAAGTAAACCCTTTTCATATTAATATTTAGAGACATGAAACTCATGGCTTTGATTGCCCTCTTTCTTTTTCTGCTTTTTGGAAATTATGAAGAAAAATAAATCGTTAAACAAGTTTTGGGATTAAAATTACTTTACTTTTACCAATAGGCAGTCATAAAATTTTAGGAATATGTTGAAATTTCGTCCAAGAAATTACTTCAGGTCCATTTGATATCGTCCTCGACGGCACACTTTACTTCTAACAATTGACAGTCATAAAATTTTAGAAATATGTTGAAATTTCGTCCCAGAATTAGAAAACACTATTTTTGAATTAAGGTCTTTTTCATGCTGCCATCATGGGCGGTGCTCTTAAAGACGGCAACAAGACAAACCTGCTGTGGGATCTTCAAGTATACAGAGGCGGCAGTTGGAACGGTCTGCAAGAAAACAACGAACTATATCAGTGATATTATTCTCCAATACTCATAATTTTTCACATAAATAAAACTCAACAGTTACGTACTATATATGATAGTCTTTCGATTGTCAGTTTCCATTTGTCTCTCTTACGTTCTTCCCGAGCATTATCCTATCAATCTCCATCTTGCACAGTCTTTTCTGTGTGTTTTTTCCCTTTGTTTAATTCCTTGTTAATAATAAAATAACTATCCACCAATGGATTCATTTTGTTCCTTCGGCATCTTAATCATTCTTTTGTTTCCAAGAAACTTATACACCACTTTGTTTACCGTGCTGGAATTTCTAACTTAAATCAATTCTTGAAGGAAAAGGAATTCCTCCCAGGCTCTCGGTATAAGAAGAGGATTAAAGGTACCTGGTTGTTCTGTTTTTGTTATTCTTTCTTGTGAGTTCTTGAGGTTGAGAAAATATGTAATTGATGCTCTTGAAATGGTCATTTTGTGCAAAATTGTTGGGTTTTGGAAAGGGGTTTTAATTTTCACACTCGTATAGCTTTTACTAGGCTTTTTGGGATTTATCATACTTGAAATATGTACCTTCATTAGTTCTTGCTGGCAAAGGGCTATCTACTAATCTCCATCGGTTTACTTTCGTGAATATTTATGAACAAGAAGGGGGTTAAGGTACTTTGGGTGGTTTGTTTTTTGTATTTTATGTGTGGTTCAATCTCGTGATTTTTTTTATATTAACAATAGTTGTAAAGAAGTTCAAGTCTTTATTTTGAAATCTTGATGATTTTTCCAATAATTTTTCATTTGTGTTGGCTTCAGCATTACCAATCATGGAAATTACTGAAATTTTGTGCCATATGACAGTATCTTTATTTTCATAGCAATTTGAACCAACACAAAATGCAGGAATCATAAAGTGAACTGATGGCTATGTCATTGGAGGAGCTTCTGGCAGAGGAAGGATTCCTTAGGAGAAAAGCAAAAATAGTTTCAAGAACTTCCTACACATCTGAAGGAAGAACGAGTATGCCTCTGCGAGGCAGACATGAATCCAGTTCTTCACTTACTGTGAAAAAAGTGGAGAGGTCGCTATCTGAGATACCTGGATACAGCTCAAAAGGAGAAGCTTCAACAAGTAACAGTTTTAATGGCAGAAAGCCGAGAGATACTTTTGTCCAAATGGAGAAGATAGACTCAGAATCTGACACTCGGAAAAATGATGCAAAACTCAAAAGGAGAGGGCATCAAGATTCATGGGATGGTGCAAGGTTTAATGCTAGGACGTATGCAGATTCACGAGTTTCTGAGATAACTGAGGTAACACGGGAGGTGAGATAGTTTCGGTGGGAAATAACAGCCCATACAAAGATACATACTTGAATAAAGTTTACGGGTATGAGGAAAATGAGAGTAGGAATTCAACTAGAAATGAGGAAAGGGGGAGATATAGGCAAAGTTCTGGGAAGAACATACTAGAAGACAACAAAAATAGGACCAACTCTTTCAAACATCCTCCTCCCATATCCAACCGCCGAAGCACTGATCGTACCAATTGGAAACTTATGAACCAGCGTGAGAGCTCTACTAAGAAAAAGTCGGACGAAGATAAGAGCACGAAAGAACCTAAGCTTGAAGAAACACTTGATACACCAGCTCTTGATGAAGCTGCTGTTAAAGCCATTATTTCTATCTTGAGTGGATACATAAAATGTTTTCTTAAGGACGAGGATTTCAGGACATCCCTTCGTCACAATAGTTTCGCTTCCCTCAGTTTTGTTGGATTAGAAGAAGGCTTGAATACTGAATGTAAAGTCATACAAAATCTTGAACAAGCTATAGAAACAGTGGAAAGAGCAGCGGAGGAAAACGCTAGTGTAAAAGAACTGAAAAAAGCTTCATTACAGCTTAGTGTTATTACTGGATTAAATTCAAATGATTTGAAAGATGGGTTTACGTCTGGAATCCCAAATTCGAAATTGTCAGCTTGTGCTCATCTATATCTCAGTGTGATATATGTGATACAGAAGAAAGACAAGATTACAGCAAAGCATGTTCTTCAAGTGTTCTGCGATTCCCCTTTCCAGGCACGAGTAGCTTTGTTACCTGATTTATGGGACCACGTTTTTCTACCAAATCTCTTACATTTGAAGCTATGGTACGATAAAGAAGCTCGTTCTTTAGCATATTCACATGTTTCAACAAATTTCAATCTACTTGATAAAGTCTATAATGAAATATTGGATTCGGGAACGCATCAATTTGCAAAGTACTACAAAGATTGGCTAACCGAGGGGCTTGAAGTACCTTCTCTCCCTGTGATCAAAATCCCTTCTTTCTCTGTTCAACTGATGCAAAAGGGAGGCTTGCACTGCCACACAAATAGTCCTGCTAGTTATGTTTCGCCTCAGCCAATGGTCAGTAAAAAACTCTATGATGACGTATTTAGACATTCACATAAATTGGGGTTTGAAATGGAAGTTTATGAAGAAGAGAACTTTGAAATTAGTGCTAGAAGCTCAAATAGTCCAGCCCCAGAAGACAAGCAACTGATATTATATGATTCAATTACCAGCACAAATCAGTACTTTGAACCAGACGGTGAATCTCTCCCTGTACGTGTTCTAAATTTTAAATAATTTATCACAAAAGGCTTTAATGAAGATTGATACTCGTTCATATTATTAACTGGTCCTAATTTCCTTCGAATATTCAAGATTCATTGTGTTTGTTACGTAATTTGATGATGATGCCTCGAGACTTTGCTACTTCTGATACGACACAGCAAGCGCTAATGACTTTCCCACTTTTTATAGGGTGATCTATGTGTAACCAATGAAGTACATTCAGAACGTTCATTAGGAGTTACAAAGCTTGATGAAAAATACAGAAATTCTCAGGGTTGTCAAAAAAAATCACCCCCTATAAAATTGGTATGTTACTCTATCCACTGCTAACACAAATATGCCTATTATGAGTTCTTTTCACTAATTTGTATCTTTTATTTGATGCAGAAAATTGAATTTGAGCATACTGTTCAAGGTTAGTGAAGATAGCTTCAAATCAACATGTGTTCCTCTTGTAACCATTGCTTATGTATCATTTCTAATAACACAGAACAACGGGAGAATCGTGAAGAGTTTAGAGAAAAACCTTCTCTTGCAAGCATCCCCAAAGATTTTGTATGCCCCTTGACTGGTCTTATTTTTGAAGATCCAGTGACTCTTGAGACAGGTCAAAGTTTTGAAAGGGATGCTATCACTGACTGGTTCGATAAAGTATCAATTACTTGTCCGGTGACCAGAAAAATGTTACAATTTCAAGCTGTACCGCCTACCAATCTCATCTTGAAGCGCGTTATTGATAATTGGAAGAGTGATCACTATCAGCATCTCTTGGCTTTAGTCTCTCAAGTAGCTGAAAGTTCTGCAGAAACTACGAATATATTAGACGATGATATGACCTTATGTATCTTGGAGCAACTTCTTGTATTTTTAAGTGGAAAAGAGAGAATAGAGAATTCAACAAGAGTTATATCTCTTGGGGGCTTGCAGTTTCTCCTTAAAAGATTTCAAAGTGGAAACTCCAAGGAGAGGATGCTTATCTTACAATTATTACTGTGTTGTGTTGAAGCTGATGCAGAGTGCAGGAATGGTCTATCAAGAAACATAAGCAAGTCGAATCTGCTAGAGCTGCTTCACTGTGAGCAGTTGAAGACAGTAACAGATGCAGTTTTACTGCTGACTGAACTTGTTTGCTTGAATAGGTATTTTCAGTCCTCAAAGCGAAGCTAGTATGGATTCAATGGCAATTAAACTTGATTGACGAATCTGTCTTTTAAAAAAAAATTGATAATGTATATTAGGAGGAAGGATTCTCAAATCTTTTTAAAAGGTGTGAACGACGAAGAGTTAGCAAATGCGATGGATGATTTGCTAAAACATCTCAAGACGTGCACACTGGAAGAGACACCTCTTGTTGCTATTCTGCTTCTACATTTCGATCTTCTGGTGAGTGTTATAATGCATCCCATTCCTCGAAGGATGAAATGATGAGTTTCAACTCTTTTAAATTGTAACAAGTATAATTTCAAATTTCAAATCTTTAAAAATATCTTAAGTAAGACACTGATAAGATGTCGCTTTTGGACTTGCAGTCGATACCACAAATGAGTAACGTATATAGACAGGAGGCTGTTGATGCCCTTAAAGTCGCTCTGGAACGAAGCTTGACCGACGAAAAAGTCCAGAAGATGTGTTCAAGAGCTCTTTTAGTCCTTGGAGGCTACTTCTCTTCATCTGGGAAACTCATGACAGAGGATTGGATCCTTAAACTTGCTGGATTTCTCAATGGTCCTGATTGGGATAGTGCTGATGTTGAAATCAATGATATATCATCTGACGGAATAGCGACAATAGTACGCACATTTTCCTCATTTTTCATTGTGTTTCCAACAAAATATATGATCTTTTGAACATTGGTTGCCTAAACTTACCAGAACTTTAAAATTTCCCAAGGCCGCTTCTACGATGGAAGACGGTGAAGAAGAAACGGCCAGGGAGGCGTGGCTAGTGAGTTTATCAGTTTCACTGCTTGAGGATGGGAATCAGCCATTCTTGGAGACTTTATCCAAGTGTTTGAAATTAGGGAACTCGGATTTGGTGAGAGTGTGTTTGGTAACAGTGGCCTGGTTAAGTGCTTCACTTGCTTCATTGTCAGATACAGAATTTCAACTCTATGCCTTCTCAGCTCTCGTTTCTCCGCTCAAAAAATCTATGGAAAATGGTGAGCTGGTCGAGCACAAGATTCTTGCTTCATTATGTCTGCTAAATTTCAGTAAATTTTCAGGTCTGTCATTTCTTGTATATTCCCATGTTCATTTTTTGTACTATGGTTTTATTGAAGACGACTCTAGAGTCGTCTATTATGATTCAATCTTGGATTCTGAGTTATCTTCTTCTATGGCTGAAGAATGCAGGATACTGCTGATGAAGATTGAAAAGGAGATTTACAGTTGTGTAGAAAACCTGGCGGAGGTCACATGGACGGCTAATGAACTGTGTACCATAATTTCCGGGGAGAGGAGGTAGAAGAACAGAGTAAAAATGATACCAGTAAAAATCGTGTATTTTAGTTGTGCACCCTTTTGGGATCGTGCTTCTTTATAAAAAGATTCAAATTTATGGATAGTTTTTCGCAACAGCCTCGACTAAATTTTTAGGATCCTCACAATTATTATAATGAATCAACATTTATGTTTTCAAAAGGCTAAACAACTTGCCATTAGTAAGTATAAGGTTGAAACAAGCATAAACATGATGAAGAAGGTGGTAGGAAGAGTAAATTTAATCCAATAAATAGTACATCCTTAACAGGATTTATGCCAAAACTCTACCCTTTTTGGTGCTGTGTTTCTTCTAAAAATTTGAATTTACAGGTAGAATTGGATTAGTATTTTAGGATTCAAACGTTGTAATGAATCAACATAAATGTAACAAAAGACTCAACCATTAATAAAATTATAAGGTTCGAACAAGTACAAATAAGATTATCTTAAACTAATAGTTCATTACTTCGGAGAGAGAGCACCAGCTAAAGGATGCATAGGAGGAAACTAAAGCAAGACTTCCTCCCTCTCCATTGAAAACACTAAAGACGCTGCTTATAACTAACACGATACACGATACCAGCTTTCAAAACTTGTTTTTGTACCAGAAGACGCCCTTGTCCTTACCACTCTCGTCCGGCTCGACATACACACATTCCCTCGCCTCCCTCCACACAGCCTGGTAAAAGGAGGTTCCATCAAACTGATAATACTGTTTCAATATCGGCTTTATCGCTTTAGTCGCCTCCATCGCGTGGTAATGTGGCATAGTCGAGAACAAGTGGTGCGCTACGTGCGTGTCCGTGATGTTATGGAAAACTTTATTCAGCACGCCGTAGTCTCTATCGACAGTTGCCAATGCACCTCTCAGCCAGTCCCACTCGGAAGAATCGTAATGAGGCAAAGCCGGGTGAGTGTGCTGCAGAAACGTGATCAAGACTAGGAAGCAATTGACGACTAGTAAAGGTACACCATAAACACATATCAACCAAGTTAGCCCTTTTGCCAATGCTACACAATAGAGTACATATGCGGCCGCAAGAACTCCGGCATCGGATAAGTAGATTTGAAGTCGCTCTCGATCATTGTATATCGGGCCATAGGGATCGTAATGGCAAGCGAAACGACTGTAAGGCCTGCCTGACACGTTGAAAGCCAAGTACAGAGGCCAACCGAGGGTGAGGGTGATAAGGAGAGTCATAACCCGGCCTGGTGGATTGTTCAAGTATTTCGAGTACCATCCCAATTCCGACTTAGGCTTTGGTACGAAGACCTCATCACGCTCCATAGACCCCGTGTTCGAATGGTGGCGGCGATGACTGTATTTCCAAGAGAAAAAAGGGACCATAAGAGCAGAGTGGAGGACCAATCCAACAGTGTCATCGACCCATTGGTAATCGCTGAAAGCATGGTGGCCACACTCGTGGGCAATCACCCAAACTCCAGTGGAAACACATCCTTGAACGATCCAATAAACAGGCCACGCAATGTAGCGTAGCGATGGGGGGAGGAGGTGGAAGTACGAGGTGGCAATGTAGTAGAACAGAGACACGAAAAAGAGGTCGAAAATGACATAGGAAAACGAGCGGACGAGGGATCTTTGGAAGCAGTGGGGTGGGATGACCTTCTTTAGGTCACCAAGAGTGAAAGGAGGCTTCGAGTAAGGCATTCTTTGGACGGTGTTGGTCTTCTTTTCTTCATTTTTGGCTGCCGAAACAGACATGCGGCCTCCGGCTCCCATTTTTTTGCACCACCCCTATTGCTTCAAAGAACCTGCAAAACATATATGCACAGATTCAATTGTTTTATGGTTTTACGGGGAATCCTATCACACATGCATGCATAACACGATCCGGTCCATACAACAATTTTCCAGATTTATTGATATAATAAATCAAATATAAAAATAAATTTTTTATTTATTTAAAAGGGTGGGGTAGCTCTAGCACGCCAATGACGTCCAGCCCGTTGGTCAGTAAATGTCGACGACTTGCATTAAATATAACCGACAGACAAAAAGTATCTTCTGCACTTGCGATTCTTTTGCAAGCTGTTCCTATAAATAATTCTTTTATAATTTTTAGTCGGCTTCAACTCAAGTCAAGTGGGCTTAGAAAAATCACATTAAAGGTGTATAGCCACAATTAAAAATCCATTTCCAAACAAAACATCAGGAAATCGTAACTTTACAAAAAAAATTAACAAAATAATTTTTTTAAAAAAGAAACATACAAAGTTAAATTTTTTATCTCAGATATTACCCGAGAATTCGACATGCAGACAAATTTTAAAGCTAAAAATCACCATAAAACCAACGCATTGTGCAAAAGTCACAAATCAGTTACCCCAATATAAATTCTTTAAAAAATTACTGAATATATTCCAGAGACAGATCCATCAATTACAAGCTAATGCAGATAAAATACATTCAGAGGAAAAAAACAAGAACAAGAAATTACAGGTGAATATAAGAAATGCAGATACCTGAAAAATTATCAGAAAGCTCTTCTGTGGAAGAAGAGCTTTTTTCTGCCTAAATTTAACCCAAAAACAGACGCTACGTTTCTGCTGAAATCGATTAATTATTAAAAATAAAATGTGGAGAAGTGGTTACCAAATAAGAAAGAGGAGTGCCTTAATATAGAACTTTTTGGCTCTACATGGGCCCCACAAAGATCCCTTATTTCATGCAAAGCCTAAACGTTACCACATATCATCAGGGTGACTGACGTGTTGAGAGGTGATTGGTTCAAGAGACACGTCGTATCTTGTGCACCACCGATTCAGCCTTGGGGTGCGTTTGGGAATTGCTGAGAACATACGAAAGTATAATAAGGAGGTGTTTGCTTCGAGTCTTATTCTTCAAACTTTAATTTTCCATGCATAACCAAATATAATTATTTTTATAGTATATATAGATAATCGATCAAAGCCCGATTTGAATGCTTTCTCAAGCTCGGGATTTATTATTTTTTTTTATAATGTTTATCAATTTTATCATAAATTAGTTTTTAAAAAGCCACTGTTTTTCTTGCAAATTATGATGTTTTACTCGAGTCGTCAAGCCCGAATCGAGCTCAAAGAACCACACTTGGTCATGACCTCTAAAAGCCTTTACCCAATTGGGCTTGAATACTATTTTCTCTAGTTAGTAAATCTTGAACCTCAACTGCACCACTGTCTATGATCTGTATGTAATTTCATAAAAAAAATCTATTAAAGAGAAGGGGAATATACAGTGATAAATGTGGGAATATTCATAGAAAACAATCTTTTTTTTTTCAATACTAAATCATCTAAAGCATAAATTATTTTGAACTTTAGGAGAAAAAGGGGAGAAAAATTGATGAAGTTGCAATACTTTTTTGTCGGGAGTTTGGTTCAAATATCATTTTACAACTATTGTTTGAAAAATTACATTTTATATCGACTTTTATGAATTATAACATTTTTCATCATCTTAACTCGATTTGATCTTTTAGCGAAGATTTATTACTGTATCTCATCATCGCATTACATCCTCAAATGATATGCCAATGATGAAATGTAGCAAAGGATGCAAAATGTTATTATTTGCTAAAAGTTGAAGATATAAATGTAATTTTTCAAGTAATGATTGCAAATTGAAATTTTCCTTTTTTTTTTTCCTTTGGACAAAAATACCTTTCGATGTTTCTGCCAAACAAAGCCAAAACTCGTCATTTATTTGCAACGCGGAGAAAACAGAAAATTTTAAGACTCTCTAGTGTTCTATTTCACCAAACGTTGCCTTAATGACGGAAAAGGGCCTGCATGTTGATGAAAGAGGCCAAAAGCTTTGGCTGGGCTGAGTCAGCATGCACAAGTGGGAGTCTGAAAAGGACAAATGGGATAGTCATCTCGAGTTTCGTGAACCGCTTTACTGTTAATAAAGAATAAAAAAAATGTAATACTTTAGTAAATTCTTCCCCTCCATGGACTTCGACTAAAACTATTCAGGTCCAATGAATTTATGTATTGGCTCCACCCCATGTTTAACATTTCAAAAATATATAAACAAGCATTCAAAATGTTATTCAATTAAATAAACTTTTTTGTGATGAAAACTGAATACGTCTTGGCTATCCTACCGGATATTTGTTAAAACTAATATTTCTTGGTCATCTCATTGGATAAATCAATGGTCCAAATTTATCAATGAATTAAATCTCACGTAAAAAAATGAGATAGTGATAAATGAGCTATTGATCTAACACTCAGGTATTATCACATTGGCTAGCAGGGAATTATTCACTAAAGGATGAGTAAGAAGACTTTGGCAACATTGTTTTGACCCCTTAAAAAGTCGGCTCCCCTAACATAAATAGAAAAAAAAGCATCTAATTTCCAAACTGGTTATATTTTAATCAAATTCAGGTGAAATCAAAATTGGCAGAGGGTCAAATAGGGATTAAAACTTACCCTTCCCCTCCTCTTCCTCTTCATTGACTGTTTTTTTATGACCAACCTTTGACTCCTCCGTAGACATCTCCACAGGCTGCTTCTGTTTCTTGCTCCTCCGTTTCGGGGCGGCTGCCTTCGCGGGACTGTCCTCTTCCTCTGCATCGTCCCTTACCGGACTACCTTCGTCAGAACTGAGGATAAAATCCTCTACTATATCTTCGTCCATGGTTGCTTCTTCCAATGGTTCATCATTCTTGCTCTTGACATCTTTCTGACGCTTATTCCTACCAACCAAATAATTAAGACCTAAACATTGCACAAAGGATACCCTTTTGTCACGTTAGTAGTTCGCTGGTGAGTAGCTCACAAGACTTCTTCTAAGCTCAGAGACTTGAGTTGGATTTTGGCTGAGTTCTAGTCAACTCATCAGCGGATCAATTCGAGCTCTTCCATATATGAGTCAGGCTCCAGTACTCATTTTAGTATCGAAATTCTAACATATTTCGAGTTATTTCATAAATTATCTTTTCCTTGAACTAGTCATATAAACACATGAAGCAAATTTGTCATACACAACAAAACAAAAATATTGATCTTGAGCATTAGATCTCGAATCTTGAGATATCTAATCGAGTTCAATTAACTCGCAGTTACCCACACATAATATAGGGAGAAAAAAGAGAGTACTTGGACTGGGGCTCAGGCAGCAAAAGATCTGTGCTTTCTTCATCGTCAGAATCATCATATTCATCATCCTCCGCTACCCTGTTTCCGAATTTTGAAGCACGATCTCCAAGAAGCACTGGATAAAAACAATCCCTTGGTAAAAGTCTAGACAACAAAAATTTAAATTCAGCACAATTATATTATATTAACTAATGACACATTTTGTCAACCTGGATTCCTTCAAAGTGTCGTTTCTTTCCTTTGCTCTCTGGCGTAGCGTGGCAACATACTGCGACAGGGGGCTAGTCCCTGAGTTTTCTCATCCTAGCATAGAGGGAAAATAATCAATCGGGATGCAATATACGAAACAATCAAATTACTTTGTTTGATATATAAAATATGAAGAAAAGTAAACATTTAAGATGAGGACAAAACCACCATAGATTAAGATTCAACCACAAGATAATTTGGCAATAAGGATGATGTTGTCCGCTTCTTGTTTACAAAATCACAGTTCGCCTCAATCTATGGCATTTGAGTAACAGATTAATAAGTTAACAATTTAAATTTTCAAGAACTCTTATTTCTAGACATGACGTGGACATAAAATTAGCGGACATGATCACCCAATGATCATATTATAAACCTGATGAATGAGGTGCCTCATTTCCCGACTAAACCTCTCAGCCTTCGTGGATTTACAGAAGCTGCGTAACCGAATCCTAGGAATAAGAAAAACTCCAAGAAAGCAATTTGAGCAAATCCACCACGCAAGATGTTCGGCGAGTTCCACAGAAAAAACACATGCCTCCTGAAATGCTCGGGTAGATAGGTTTGCTTATCTGTTAGCAGACCATTTTAAATTCAGGTTAGAGGAAATATAGACACCCAGAATCATGTGTGAGAACCCTATCAATGATACCTTCAGGATAAAAGAAAGTCAATGGATTTGCCCACTCCTCCTGTAGGTGGCCTACGTAATTCTTTGATTTCTAACATGTCCAATAAAAGCAGAGAAACGGTGATGAAAGAACTGATTGAGGCACTGATTCGGTTGAGCATTCGAACACAACGCAATCTGAGGGGCAAATAACAAGCAGACTGAAGTAAACGAGCAGCCCCAGTAATGATCTGAGTCAGTGGATAAACAATGGGGATCAAACCAGCTTCTGAGCTACATGCACAAACGTCACCAGTCCATAGCTCCAGGCAACTAATAAATTTCCACTGATAAACCTTTCTGAACATACCCGGTGATGGGAAAGTATAAATTGCATGAAAATGAAGGATCTAAGCTGAATTATTAGCCTAAATGCTGGGTAATGTGATCCCCAAGTTTCCATAAAGCAGAGACAAATTCAGATAACAGCAACAATCATTCAAAAGATAAACATGTAAGACCACACCTTCTTAATCGTTTTACTGGAAGGTTCTTCCTTCCACCTTTCTTTTTGAACTAGAAGATGCAGTCTTCACCTTCTTTTTGTTAGTGTTCTTTTTTATGGAACCAGAAAGTGCTTCCTTCAAAATCATTGCTAATTGCCGAATGTAGGCAAAGGCGTGTAGGTAAGCAGAAGAAACGTCCACCCGAAGAAGTTCGATAAAACAGTTGCTCAGAAATTGAATGCGCATTTTGCTGGATTAACATTGATAAGTGTGATTTTTACATTTATATTGCTATGAATTTTGATGCATTTTATTATGATTCTTGGACGATATTATGTGTTTTCGTGTTGTTTTTGTGTGTTTCAAGAATAAAGGATGAAATGCATAAAAGTGGAGAGACATAAGCTAAAAAGGATGGAAAAAAACCAAACCGAGCGAACATGTTGAAAGAAAGACAAAAATTTCGATTTGAAAAAGGAAATTGTAGCGGCGATCGATCTTCACCAGAGTCCCAATCAATCGCCGTTTGACATAACTTGGGCAACAAAGTTTAAGTCTCGGCGATCGATGGCCAAGAATTCCCGATCGATCGCCGAGAGACGTAGACTGAAAAAAAAATTGGTTTAGCCTGGCGATCGATCTCCAGGATTTCCCGATCGATCGCCAGTCGTGGAAAATTCGAGATTTTATTTCTTTTTTGAAGATTTTGTGTCCAAAAATATGAGAATCTTTCCTCCACTATTTAAAGGACCTTGTGCACGACTTGGGGGACTTTTGATCACTTTTCTAACCTAGAAAAAAGCCTTCACCTTCATGTAAGCCTCAAGCCATTAAAGAGCAGGACGGATCGGAAGAGACGGGACGACGCAACGAATCAAGGAGTCAACGTCTAACATCTTTAGTATTTCTAAAACTTTGTTGTTATTCATTTTCAGATTTTGAATGTTTAACTTGTTGTTTTAACATGTTTGTGCATTCTTATTTGATGATGGTAATTGGCTATTTTATTAGCAAGACTAGGGGATCTCATGTAAGAACCCATGATTTAAGTAAGCATTTTTTTATTAATTTTTCTATAATTCTTTGAGTATGATTATGTTTTTAATGCTTTTGAACGATTATGTTAGTACTTATAATTGAAGTTGACCAATTGACAAGATAATTCATATCGTGAGTTTTAGATTGAGACTGACCGCGTAAAATCTAGCACACGTGTGATAGCTATTGATTTTTCAAAATCGAAGGCTAGAAGCTTTCACAAAGCATATGCAATATTGAATGTTAAACATGACCATTCATCTCAATATTAGGTTCAATGTAGCTTGACCAGAGTATATTGAATAATTTAGGAAAACTCGTCACCTTAGAACGTAGGATTTGAAATCTTAACTAATAGGAGAATTGTGGGGGATTACATGGGTAAACCGAAGTCTTGATATTCGTCTCTACTGATTTTCGTCACTCTTTGTCGCTTGCTTGTTTGATTTGGCTCATATTCTTGGTTTATTTTAATTTAGTTTTACTCAATACTCGTACACTAAATTTAGTTAAGCTAATTAAATTTGGTAATTACTACTAGCCCCTGTGGGTACGACATCCCTACTTTATTTTACTATCGAAAGTAAAGAGTCAATTATTCTACAACTATACTAAAACTTTACAAAGTGCACTTGCGATATATCCCGCTACACTAGAAATTACTGTTTAAATAAATCGCGATCAAGTTTTTGGCGCTGTTGCCGGGGACTAGTTTAAGTAATATCATAAGAGATTAGTTGACTGTAATTTAGCCAGTTTTTTTTATTACTTTTGTTACGGTCTCTACTATTTCACTATTGCTGTACTTTTGCAGGTAGTTGTCTTTGTGGTGCATGCTACGGAGTTACAAACCCATACTAGAGCCACTTGAATTAGAAATTGAACAAACTTGACGTAGACTTCGAAGAGAAACTCGGACGATGGCTGAGAACAATCAAGGAGGGGATGGTGAACGTAACGAGGAAGTGCCAATTACACTATGCATGATGGACCATGCACAACCCACTTTCCAAGGCACTATGTCTAGTATCACTAGACCGAGGGTACAAGCTAACAACTTTGAGATCAAACCGGCCATTATTCAAATGATCCAAAATTTAGTGCAATTCGGAGGATCGGCCACTGATGATCCCAATGCTCACATCTCCAACTTTTTGGAGATCTGCGATACGTTTAAGCTAATGGCGTTACCGACAACGCCATCAGGTTGCGTTTGTTTCCCTTCTCTTTAAAAGATAAAGCTAAAAGTTGGTTGCATTCATTGCCTGCAGGTTCGATTACTACTTGGGATGTGATGGTGCAAATCTTCCTATCAAAGTACTTCCCACCGTCTAAAACTGCCAAAATGCGCAATGGCATCACCACTTTCACTCAACATGATCCGGAGACATTATACGAGGCTTGGGAACGTTTCAAGAACTTGATGATAAGATGTCCATATGACCTTCCTATCTGGCTGCAGATATAAACATTTTATAACGATCTATTTTCTGTTGATCGTTCTATGATTGATGCAGCATCAGGAGGTACCATCATGAGACAAACGCCTGAAGCAGCCTACGGACTTCTTGAAGAGATGGCTTCCAATAGTTATCAATAGCAGTCTGAGAGGAACGTGCCAAAGAGGCCAATTGGGGTGCATCAAGTTGATGAAGTGACAACGATAGCCGCTCAGTTGGAAGCATTGAACAAGAAGACAGCCTGAGCATGCCTGCAATGCAAGTTCAAACTGTCACATGCGAGCTATGCCAAGGGCATCCTAGCACCGAATGTCAGGCAGGTAACCCATTTATGCAATCTAATGAAAGTGCCAATTTTGTAGGTAATCGACCACCTCAAAATACCTCATATTCCAACAACTAATACCAACCGTGGAGAAATCATCCAAGCTTCTCTTGGTCTAACCAAAAGAATGTTTTGAACCCACAACCACCACCGGGTTATCCACCAAAGCCGAGCATGGAAGAATTACTTGCCAAGTTCATATCGTCTACTGAGAAGGATGAATAATCAAGATGCATCTATCAAGAACTTGGAGATTTAAGTAGGGCAACTGGCAACCATATTGGCTAGCAGAGCACAAGGAACTCTACCGAGTGATACGGAGAAGAATCCAAGGGAGCAAGCCAATGACGTAACCCTTAGGAGTGGAAAGGAGCTTGGTGGAAAAGATTGAAGCAAAGCAAGAGGAGAAAGAGCAATCACGCAACAAGGATAAGTCCATTGATACCACTACGCCTATTACATCACAAGAAAAGGTACACATTCCTCTCCCGTTTCCCGCAGCAGTTAATAGGGCAAAAGTTGATGCAAACTTTGCCAAATTTCTAGATATGCTTAAGAATTTACATATAGATGTACTATTCATTGATGCTTTACGGCAAATGCCAAACTTTGCTAAATACTTAAAGGAGATTGTTATCTAAGAAGCGGAAATTGGGATAGCATGAGACTATCTGTTTGACTGAGTGTAGTGCTATTATGCAAAAGAAATTGGCCACTAAGTTGAAAGATCCAGGGAGTTTCTCTATTCCTTGCACTATCGTGCCTATTTATTCTATTAAATCATTATGTGATTTGGGCGCGATTGTTAACTTAATGCCCTTGTCTGTTTTCAGGCGACTAGGATTGGGAGAGCCGACGCCCACTAGGATGGTGTTGCAAATGGCGGACAAGTCTATACCCACTAGGAATCACGTGTCTATCAAGATAGATCAATTCTCTTTCCCAGTGGATTTCTTAGTGTTGGACATGGAGGAGGATGTGAGCACGCCATTGATTCTAGGACGGTCCTTCCTAGCCATTGGAAGAGCCATCATCGATGTTGAAGAAGGGAAGTTGATCCTCCGTGTAGGAGAAGATCGAGTCACATTTAATATGTTTAAATCTTCAACACACACACACAACAAAAAACTTCATGGGTTGGACCATTCACTGTGACTAATGTTTATACTCATGGAGCAATTAAGGTAAATGATCATATTCTAGGCACTTATGTGGTCAATGATGAGCGGTTGAGGCACTACAACGTGGATGACACTAATCCACATACATTTTGACTCCTAAGCGTACTTGGTAACAAGTTCAGCTTGAGACTTTTTTCTTCGTTTTTGAATTGATAGTTAGTTTTTGCATTTTTTTTAGTGTTGGCTCCTTGTTTTCTTTTTGCAATGTGGTGTGGAAGAACGAATCATGGGCGACATTATTGAAGAAGAAAAAAAACAAAAAAAGTGCCGTGATCGATCGCCCAGAACACCGCGATCGATCGCGGGAGTCGTAAACTTTAGTCACCACTATGTACGCAAATTTTTGTTTTTTTTAAGTGAATTCTGCACATTTCACACACATACACACACCACATTTTCGAAATCCTTCATCCCCAAAGAAAAAGAACACCCCCAAATCCCTCAATTTCTTTCAAAGTTTCGAGAACAATAATCAATTCTCACCTCACGGTTTGATTATTTACAGGATTTTCAAGGGGAGGAGTGGATTTGGGCACCCTGCACATCAAGGTGAAGCCATTGCAAGCCAAGAACTACCCAACCTACAATCTTCGAAATTTTGGAGGTATTTTGGCTAAATTCTACATGTGATATCATGTTCGGTACATATAATGCTTGGGTGTTGAGGAAAAATTGAATCTTTGTATATTTTGGTTGAATTGAGCGTGTATTCTTGCTAAGTTTGGGGAAACTTTGCTTAATTTGTTTTTGGATATTGTGGTGTTGGGTGATTTGAAGTATATTGGATTTTGTTGCTTTGGGAGTAGTAGCATATCTCATTCTATAGGTATGGCCCATAAAAAGCAACAGAAGCAGGTGGCTTCATCTTCACAAGAGTTTGATTTATTTAAGTTTAGAAATAAGGAAGCTTTATGAGGTCTCCCGGAAGAAACCTCAAGCGAGGAGACGAGGCTGGTTCACATTCATCCAACAACCAAAAAATGTTGTGGCCCCTATTATGCGGGAGTTCTATTCCAATTTAAGGACAAAGACCCAATTTGATACCAGCGAATCACTGTCCGGCGAAAGAGCATTACTTTCTACTACGCCGCCATCAATCACCTCTACCGCATGCCAATCATCAAGGAAGATGAATACTCAGTATACATTAAGGACCATATTGATTATGCCGAGATCCTTTCCACCATCTGTATTGAGGGCACAGAATGGCGACTAACTGCCGATGTCAAGCCACAGCTGGTACTGATATCTGAGTTGAAAGAGGAGGCCAAGGCTTGGTTCTCCTTTATTGTAGCACACGTCATGCCATCGACCCATACTTCCGAGGTTACTAAGAAGCGAGCTGCTTTAGCATTCGCCATCGTCACCGGCCTAACTGTTGATCTCGAAGATATTGTAGAGACATCTATATGGAACTACACACGTGGCCTTCTCGCTTCTGGCATGCCTTGCCACTCCATCATTACGGCCCTGTGCGAGAGAGCGGGTGTTGTGTGGGATCCCGCCGAGGAGATCATATCACTCAAGGCACTCATTGTGGTTGCTAACCCGCCACCATCCGTTGGCCACAGGAACACCACCGCTCGTCCCTCCTTCAGTCTTGCCACACCAGGACCATCCCCATCTGCCGCCACTGTGACTCTGGACTCCGTGCAACACGAGATCAATGACATTAGCAGGGAGCAACAAGTCATGCGCCAGGAGCAAAGCGAGATGCGCCGGGTCAAGTGATGATGTACCAACGACAAATGGAATTCATGACTTCACTCCCGAATGGACATCTGTCCTAGCTCATCAATTCCCAGGCGCTCTCTTCCCACAACCATCAGTCTTCCCACCATACCCTCCACCAGCTGACGAGGAGGAGGACGGCGATCACTAACGATCGTCGTCACAGGTACGTGCTTTGTCCTAATTATTTTGTCTGTCTAGTACAGTGAGAACAATGCACATTTTAAGTTTGAGGGAGTATTTACTATTGTTGCATGCGTTACTGTTGCATGTCGTCACATGATATTTCTTGCTTCTATATGCTAATTAAAGTAGAACTTGTGTCGTCCTTGAGCAACTGAATTTTTTATTTTTTTATGGAAAATGAGTTCTAATTTGAGAAATGATTGAATTAGAATTGCAACTGTTATACATGATGAAATCAATCTTGCTTTACATCTCAACTTGAGTCTTGAAAATTATTGACATGTATGTAAATATCCTTTGTTGAGTAGTGCGTCAAAATTGAGGAATATTTGGAGTACTTTGTTGATTGCATCTTGGATAGTGAAATTTTTGTGAACTTAAAGATTTGTCCTAAGCACCCTAAAGTCACCCTAGAACTTGTTTGATGATGGCACTTTGACTCGAAACTTATAATTATGAACTTAACTTGCATATGATTTAGGCGATCTTTAGAACGTTTGAGCCTTTCAAGCCCACATTGTCTACATCATTCCCTAGTGTCCATCTTTGAGTTTAATTGAATAAGAATGGAAATTAGCCACCTACCCTTACATGAGCCTAAAGAGAATTTTTATTCCTACCTTAAGGAAGTATAATGAATTTCACGCACATATTATGTTCTGAGCTATTACAAGAAAAATTAATGCCTACTGGGGAAAAAAAAGGAAGGCATAGTAAAGTAATAACATAGTTATGTGATGATGATGATGAACCATGTGAAGGTACTTCATTGACAACGTTCAGTAAAATCGAACAAAGCCCATGGTCATCAAGTTATTAAAGAAAAGAAAAAAAAAGAGAGTTCAAGAGCGTGCTAGAATGAAATTTATAAATTATGCTCTCTTCTTTGCTAACCTATACCTTTTATTTGAAGTCGACACCAAAAGGCCTAACAGTACAAGCATAAAAAGACATTTTGATCCAAGTCTAGAGATTAATTACATTAGTGGAGAAATCCTTGAAAATAGGTCTATGGTGTGCTTGATGGTAATCTTGTCTTTGAGTTAATTAACATGTTTTGATATTGAAGATATGCATGAAACTTAAGATTGACAATAGCACACACGCACGTTCCGATAATGTTGTGTATTGCTTGGCTTAGGAGAAAACACGTCTTGTTAATTTTTGAATCGACTCTTGTTTGTGTGTGAATGAGGTTTCTGAGCTATATATTTGAGTTGCTAGTTAATTCTTTTAAAGTATTAAAGATGAACTCTATATTTTGATCTTATTGCTTGCTCGAGGACGATCAAGTCTAAGTTTGAGGGAGTTGATAAGTGTGATTTTTATACTTATATTGCTATGAAATGCATTTTATTATGATTCTTGGACGATATTATGCGTTTTCGTGTTGTTTTTATGTGTTTCGGGAATAAAGGATGAAATGCATAAAAGTGGAGAGAATGAGCTAAAAAGGATGAAAAAGAACCAAACCGAGCGAACATGTTGAAAGAAAGAACAAAATCTTGATTTGAAAGAAAATTGTAGCGGCGACTGAGCTTCACCAGAGTCCCGATCGATCGCCGTTTGACGTAACTTGGGCAACAAAGTTTAAGTCTCGGCGATCGATTGCCAAGAATTCCCAATCGATCGCCGAGAGACGTAGGCTGAAAAAAAAAATTGGTTTAGCCTGGCGATCGATTGCCAGTCGCGGAAAAGATTTTATTTCCTTTTTAAAGATTTTGTATCCAAAAAGATGAGAATCATTCCTCAACTATTTAAAGGAGACTTGGGGGACTTTTGATCACTTTTCTAACCTAGAAAAAAGCCTCCACCTTCATTCAAGCCTCAAGCCATTAACGAGCAAGACAGATCGGGAGAGACGGGACGACGCAACGAATCAAGGAGTCAACGCCTATCATCTTTAGTATTTCTAAAACTTTGTTGTTAATCATTTTCAGATTTTGAATGTTTAATTTGTTGTTTAACATGTTTTTGCATTCTTATTTGATGATGGAAGTTGGTTATTTTATTATCAAGACTAGAGGATCTCATGCATGAAGTTTGCGTTTTTGATTAATTTTCTACAATTCTTTGAGTATGATTATGTTTTTAATGCTTTTGAAGGATTAGCTACTCTTTGAATTGATGTTAGTACTTATAATAGATGTTGGCCATATGATATTATAATTTGACAAGATAATTCATACAGTGGGTTTTAGATTGAGACTGACCACGTAAAATCTAGCACATGTGTGATAGTTATAGATTTACCAAAATCGAAGGCTAGAAGTTTTCACACAGCATATGCAATATTGAATGTTAAATAAGTGCATGACCATTGACTTGTTGCATCTCAATATTAGGTTCAATATAGCTTGACCAGGGTATATTGAATAATTTAGGAAAACTCGTCACCTTAGAACGTAGAATTTGAAATCTTAACTAATAGGAGAATTGTGGGGTATTACATGGGTGAACCGAAGTCTTGATATTCGTCTCTACTGATTTTCGTCACTCTTTGTCGCTTGCTTGTTTGGTTTGGCTCATATTCTTGGTTTATTTTAATTTAGTTTCACTCAATAATCGTAGATTAAATATAGTTAAGCTAATTAAATTTGGTAATTACTACTAGTCCCTGTGGGTACGACATCCCTACTTTATTTTAAAATACTGAAACTTGACACCGTGCACTTGCGGTATAATCGAGTTACACTAGAAATTACTGTTTAAATAAATCGCGATCAAACATTATGGCAATTCAAGACATAGGATTCGTACATTCCTCTAATGCACTGATCTAGGTAGTCAGGACCAAGTCGTATGCACGAGTCTCTTAAGAATAAAAAGGAAACAACTGGTAAAGCACCACTTTCTGTAACCCAGAAATGAAGAGCGACCTGAAAATGTTACAGTTTCTGCCTAAAACATGATAGAATAGTGCTCAGGAACAACTACTAAATCAAATTATGGGAGCTAAATCTTTGACATCAACTCTAATTGAAAAGGAAAACATCTCACATCAACCCCAATTTTGTTAGCAGTTAAATAATAAATCTTATCGAACATGACTAAATGCTATATAGCAGAACTCAGACTACCAACACCCGAGAGTCATTGACAATCACCCAAATTAACCAACCTATTGTTTGGTCCATTCCAAGACAATATAGAGAATCAAACCATACAGAAAAGAACACAAGTTAAAAAACAAAAAGAAAAGTAAGACATTTTACGTGGTTCACAATGATCTGGGACAAAAAAGAACTAAGACGGCCTTGAGTAAGTAGGACTGTAGGTGTGATTAGTTGACAACTGCTAGAGTTAAATCGATTTCAATATGTTTCATCTCTCTTATCTCTTTTGATACCTTCTCTTTTATAGTTTACTTATGATCATCATTTTATGAATTTGTCAGGTAAATTAATGGTGGTTTAATTATATAAAAAAAACCAGAAAACTGTTACAAAAGAACTAAGACAGCCTTGAGTAAGTAGGACTGTAGGTGTGATTAGTTGACAACTGCGAGAGTTAAATGGATTTCAATATGTTTCATCTCTCTTATCTCTTTTGATACCTTCTCTTTTATAGTTTACTTATGATCATCATTTGTGAATTTGTCTGGTAAATTAATGGTGGTTTAATTATAGGGTTTTTGACAGATTACCCCCTATGGTTTCCCAAATAGGCGGATTAACTCTGTGGTTTGAAAATAGGCATTTTACCTCCCTATAGTTTACAAAATAGACATTTTATCCCCCCGTAGTTTGAAAATAGGCATACCCCTGTGATTTGTGAAAATAGGCAATTTACCCTGTGGTTTACAAAACAGACAGTTTACCCCTATGTGTAGGGTCTATTTCACACATATTCACAAACTATAAGGGGGTAAAGGCCTATTTTCACAAATCACGGGGTAAAATGCATCATTTCAAACCACATGAGTAAACTGTCTATTTTGTAAACCACAAGGTAAAATGTCTATTTTCAAACCACATGGGGATTTGCCTATTTGGCAAACCATTATTTGCCACTAGCTCTTTAATTATATAAAAAAAACCAGAAAACCTGTTACAATGAAGCACTATATCGGGACAGACTGGAGCTAAGAAACTAGCGAGTGTCAAATTCTGAAATATTCATGCAAACATCGAAAATTGTGGCCAATTGCATACACCACTAAAGAACTGAAAGAAAACAAAAACTGAAAAAAAAAATTAAGAAAAGCATAAGCGAAAATAATAAGTGGAAAAAAGACCTTTTCTTGAAGCTTCCGTAACGTCCCAACATGTTGTTTAGCTTCTTTCCTCTCCACTACCTCGTAATTATTCAATTCACTGAAATCTTTCCGTTTCTTGGCTGCACAGGTTTGGGCAAGATGGGGTTTTTAAACGGAGGAGCAGTAGACGGCGTTTCTGATATGTGGAATCGGAGGATGAAGGGTGGAACAAAAGTTAAGACCCGTGAGGAAGCGGCGGCGAACAGAGGTGTTGGAGCTGGTGGTGGTACAGTGGTCGAGGGTTTTTAGCTGAAATGCAAGAACGGGTGGAAGGGGACTTGTTGAGATTTATATATATATATATATATATATATATATATATATATATATATATATATATGTATTGTTTTTTAAAATGCATATCCCTTGACATTATGAAGGAAAATAGATCCGACTTAGGGGTTTTTTTATTAAAATATTCAAAAAATATATATATATGTATTGTTTTTTAAAATGCATATCCCTTGACATTATGAAGGAAAATAGATCCGACTTAGGGGTTTTTTTATTAAAATATTCAAAAAAAATTATTAATTTAACAAAATAATCGATATTTTAAAATATTTTAAAATAAACCTAAAACATCACTTCAGGTGGCGACTTCAACTAAAGTCGTCATCTGAAATTGCGCCTCTGGGAAAATTATCGATTATTGAAGGCGTCATCTCATTAAGAAATTATTTTTTTTTATGAGATGTCGTCTTCTTAACTATAAAAGTAACCCTTTCATTTTCTACACCGAAACAAAATCCCATAACATTTATAGTTTTTTCCTCTTGTTTTATCGTTGAAATTGTTGAATATCCAATCTTAATTTGCCACCCTTCAAGTATTTTTCAGGTAAAAATCTTGTTATATTATTGATTTTATCATCTTACATATTATATAAATTTGTTAAACTAAATTTATTAATTACTTGTAATATTTAATTTTTTTCAGAGATGTCGATTCAAATATTATTGTATTGGGAAGGTAATATATTACAAGATTCAGATACCATTAGATATGATCGTGGTCCATTGAGAGATACCACAATATCACGCACCATTAATTTTATGCAGTTGTTGAACGAAAATATATAATATCACTAGCATCGACCGCAACAAGTTCCTTCTGAAAATATATGCAAGACACATGTTCAGAGAGTTTTTGGGGCTACGACAGACAATTTTGACAATAGATAATGATTATAATTTAGCATGGCTATTGGATTCAGAACAGAGTCATAGTTGCTTGGAAATTTACATAGAAACAGAACCACGAAACTATGATTGTATTCCAGAAAATGTAGATTGTTTGTCTATAGTTGCAGAAGGACTGACTACCTCTAGTAGAGATCCAGATGACGATCCCATAGATGCTGATGTTATTGCTTCTGAGCCACTAGCATATAGTTTTGCTGAATTGGGAAATGATATTCAGTCTAAACCAGAGGATATTCCGCCTGAGGATGATGTTGATGACGATGAGGTTGACATTTGTGTCACGTCAGAAACAATTGCAGATCAAGATGAGGAGATACCAATCACCCAAGAAGTGTCATTTACTGTACCGGAGACAACCACGACAAATACTCATGTCCTTTATCCAACAATTTCATTCTTCTCAATGACACATCCCGAAGTATTTGAGACTCGGTAGACATGCCAACAGGTAGATGAGGGAGTTATTGCGATTACTCCAAAGGGAATATCCATCTAGATATGGTCTTCAAAAATAAAGCTCATCTGCAGGCAGCTGTAAATGATTACTCTGTACGTGTTTCAAAACGGGAGTACCGCGTTGTCAAGAGTACAAAAACATTGTGGAAAGTGGTGTGCAAACATAGTACAAAAGATATGCCTTGTAAATGGTACATGCGAGCCTCGTTGAAGAAAAAAGTTGGATTATTCAAAATAAACAAGTATAGAGGTTCTCACACTTGCCTTTTGAGTGAACTGTCAATCGATCATGCAAATTTGGACAAAAACATGATTGCTAGCTTGTTAGTGGGAATTGTTCGGCGTGATCCAGCTTACTAAATAAAGAATGTAATTCAAATAGTGAAGATAAATATGGATTTGAGATCTCATATGCAAAAGGATGGTTTAGTTTACGACGTGCTGTTGAGAAAGTGTACGGAACATGGGAGAGAAGAAATTGCCTTACTATATAAGAGCTTTGAAAAAATGGAATCCCGGCACAGTCGTTGAGTGGGTTCACCTTGACAATGCCAGACCAAGAGAAGAGAAAAGACTTTGAATTGCGTGTTCTGGGCCTTCCATCCATGTGTAGAAGGATTTCAACATTGCCCTCGGGTAATAAGCGTGGATGGAAACATCTGTATACGAAATATCAATATAAGATGTTGATTGCCGTGGCAATGGACGCTAATAATCAAGTCTTACATTTGGCATTTGCAATTGTTGACGAAGAAAACTTTGTGTCATGGATATGGTTTTTGGAGATGATTAGCAAGCATATTGTGAGAAGATCTAAGGGTGGTGTATGTTTGATTTCTGACCGTCATCTGGGCCTCATTGCAGCAGCCGATTGTATTACTGACTTCAAATCACTCCGTAGAGTACATCGATTTTGTTTGAGACATGTTTGTTCAAACTTTAATAGTCGCTTCAAATCCGTTCGTTTGAAAGACTTATGTTGGAGAGCGGGATCAGAAAATCAGCTCAGAAAATTTGATCGCATAATGGACGAGATAAAACTTATAGAACCAAGGGCTTTTGATTACTTGAGTCGTATTGATAAGTGTCAATGGTCTCTTGCTCATGACAGAGGCTGTCGTTGTGGTATCATGACCACAAATATGTCAGAATGCATAAATAGAGTTATGAAAGGTGCTCGTCGGCTTCCAATCACCGCCATTGTGCAATTAACTTTTGATCGTTGTGTGCTATATTTTTTCGAAAGGCTTAGGAAGACGGAGCGAATGATTCAAAATAATCAAGAATGACCAGATTATGTGTTTGAAAGATATGGTCGTGATGACTATAATTCCATCTATCATGATGTCCAGATGTTCGGTCGTAGACATCTAACAGCTTCTGTTATCACAAGAGTACAACCAGGACGTGGGGGAATACACATGTTGTGCATCTAAAATCAGGGGAATGCTCTTGTGGAAAATGGAAAGAGTTCGAAATACCTTGCTCACATGTGATCCGAGTGTGTTGAAAGTATGGCTTAAACGCTAAAACATTTGTGAAACCATATTACAATATGAATGAATATTGGAGCACATATCAATGACGATTCGAACCAATGTGGGGGGAGGAGTATTAAGACACCCCGTGTTTTGAGTTGTACCACAACTCCACTCTGCGAAAAGTCAGAATAGTAGGTCGAGATCGAACAACGGGCATTCAGGATGAGATGGACTGGCCAGAAGCCCGTGCAAGACGACAAATAGTTCAACTTCTCGAAATCAATAAAAAATTTATGTGTAATTGATTGTATGTTTATTGTGTAAATGATTTTACGTTATTGTGAAAATTATTATACGTTTAATTACGAAATTATTGTACATTGATTGTATGCTCACAAAACAAACATTTTTCCAAACTTTGTTATAACTGTCAAAATATTACAGGAGGAATGCAACAAATGATTTCAACGACCACGAGGCCTCATCTGTAAATGTCCTCTGGTACCACAACGAGGAGGAATAATCTCTCTTCGAACTCTTTCTCTCCTATCCACTTGCCCATTCCTCTGTTGTACCACAGGTACATCATTACTGGATGATATGGTGTGAATTGGGGGGAATACAACATGTGATACTTCAAAACTGAGACCCGTAGATGTCGTATATGATTGTGCAAATTCGATCCTGACATCTGTATCCTACTGTGTGTAGATCGGAGCATATGGAGTGAATGGTGAATGATCATAAGTCGGTGGCTCGGGGACATAATAACCAGTATATGCGTTGGTGCCAAAAGATGTAGATGTACCTGCCGCATCTGTCGAGATAGGTGTATACAAAAATGGACCTGCAATATCACTCTCGGTGTGTGCATGGACCGGCAGTACTGGTTCTTCATCATGCCCATGAACTTCTTCGTATGGTGGGAAGTTCATGTCTCATTGTTCACGAGCCACTTGCATCACATTTTGCGCTATTGTCATATGATGCTCTCTCATCGACTCCATAAACGTTATAACAGATTCTCCATCAGCAGGATAGCGATCGCAACTAACACTTAAATGATGCATCTGATCAATCTGAAAAGTAAATAACAGTAATTAAATTTTAATTTATAAATCCATATGACAGATTCTTAAAAAACAATGTTCAAATCTATTAACTTACCACATGATGCCACGCTGGGCCGTCACCATGTTGGTATCCAGTCTGTACAAATTGTCTTTGATGGCCAATATATCTACGGGTGACTCGTTCATACCACTCACTATATCCAACCACTACAGCACAATATAGTGGTTTGTCCACACATAGATCACGTGCCATCTCCCATTTTTGTATAATCACAACATGGTGTGCACCCAATCCTTATTGATACTACTCCTTCGGTCAACTGAATGTAATTTATCATCCCGCAATTGTGGATCTGTGGGGATGTCTTGTAGCATTCCAAATTGACAAAGAACCCTATCAGGACGGTGCATTTCAACAATATCATAACAAATTAATGGGCCGGCATATGTCCATAATCGGTGGCTCAGATGTTCAGTGCACTCATCAGGGTATGACTGCCAATTAAACTACAAATACAAAATTGCATTAAAATAATATAAAAAAAATTATCTATTTTTCATAACAAACACAACTAATATATTGATGGCTGCTCATCAAGAATGTCCCTAATGATGCGTACAGAATGCCTCCATGTTTCCGTAAACCTTACATGACATGCCCATATGTAGAACCACAATTACAAAATCTATACATATTTTAAAATATATAAAATAACACAAAACACAATTATATTATTACCTTGCACCATATGGAGCAGCAGGTAACATATTCTCCTCATCGACAATGATTGGGCCAACGTCGAATCTAGCCTCACCTATTTTTGGAGTTAAACCTGGTATTCTTGACCATGCCAAAATCTAAAATATTTCATAAATTTATATTGCAGAAAACAAAATTACCCCAGCTACAAGAATGATAAACAACTAAGCTCCACAAATTGCAAACCGCAACAATTTTGGAAATTTGGCAAAAAAAAGTTGAAGGATTTGAAAATTTTCATCTGGAAGAGGAAGATGAGAGAAAAGAAAGGAGAGGAAGAAGAAGAAGAAAGGAAGAAAGAAAGAAGGGCCGGCGTTAAAAAACACATTATTGAAGGCGCCATCTGAGATGGCGCCTTCAATAAAAAATATTTTTTTTACTGAAGGCGTCAGATGGCGCCTTCAATAATATTTTTAAAAAAATATCTGAAGGCGCCATCCTAGATGGCGCATTCAATAATTTTTTTTTTACTGGAGAAGAAGATGTCACTTGAAGTGGTGACTTCAACTGAAGTCGCCACTTTAGATGTCGTTTTATCGATTATTTTGTTAAATAATTTTTTTCGAATATTTTTTAAAAAAACCCTCCGACTTAGGCCTCTGTGGACAAATTTAATTTATTATACATATGCTAGTATTACCAAACACAATCATGTACATATATTTTTTTAAAGAAAAACAATCTCATTGAGTCGAATTACACCTCAACTATCACTCATCCCATATAATTCAAAATAATATGCAACTAGCATTTACTTCTCCCTTTGTGGAAAAAGTATCGTGTTCAAGACTCTCATTCACCCCAATTAGTGTAGCATATACTAAAAAAAATACTGTAAGAATACATCAAAATTTCATCTTAGCGCTTTAAATTGTATTCGAGTCTTTATCTCTTCTTCGATCTCTGGACGAGAGGCATACATGCACATTCATATGATTCTTGATGAGTAGAAAATGGTGAATGAATGTGCTTATTCGTTTCGTACAATTTGATTTTTTTTTTTAATGAAGACCATTTTCTGGTATTGATTTTTAGAATATTAACGTAGTTTATACAATTGATGTGTTCTGGATGAGTTGTTATTGTGCATTATAAGGTGTCGAGTTAAACAAATTTGAGAATGTGTTAACTTGTGTAATGTAATAGATGAGGCAAAATATACATAACTTTTACATAGTATATGATGTTTTAAAAAGATGGGGGCAATGCGGTGTGTTTGTGTTGTGATAACTCGCGTGACCCATGTTCTTAAAAATTCAGAGATTTGCTAATTAATAAATAATAATACTAGTCAAATCAGCAGCACATGTGACAATGTCCTCCTGAGAATTGAATATGATTAGGAAAAAAATAGGACTTTGTTTTAGATTCCCATTAAGATTTCATATAGATTGATTTCGATTACAAATGATAAATTCTGATCATAGAGATGACCAAGATTTTTATGTATATGGAGAATTATGATTCTATCTATTAGCCCATCTATCTCTCTAAATTTTAAGAATTTTTATTTGAACAAACCTCCAGTGGCATGAGTAAATATATGCTTCTTCTGATCTTCTCCGTTGAAAAATTCTCTCTCTCTTATCACCTTTGATATTCTAAATATAGAGTTAGTGACAATTTACCATACTCAATGATAGACGCATTACTCATATGTAAGTTGTAAATGAGTACTTTACTATCATGTGATATCTCTAATAGGCACTTTACCACATGTGGTTTGTAAATAAGCAGTTTACTCCACGTGGTTTGCAAAATATAGCATCTAGAGTATAATTGTTTTGCATCTATTCACAAACTATATGAGAGTAAACTGTCTATTTTTTTTACAAACCACAATGAGTAAAGTGAATACTTTCAAATCACATTAGATAAACTGCGTATTTTCAAACAAAATGAGTGTAATCTCCCTATTTTCGAGTTCGTTGTCAATAACCCTCCAATATATGAGGTTGGTATGAGTAGGAACCCCATGAATTTTCAACATTATATCATAACAAGTTTTTTATGTGATTGACTATTCCGCCTACATGCTCACCATCCACCATGTTATCAATCCACGTGTTTGACTTGTATAATGTCACACGTGAGAGGGGTGGTTAGAAGTTGTTTTCTCACATTGGGAACTTAAAATCTATATTTACTCCTTATAAAAGATTCTGAGATACTCATATCATAACCAATTAGTTTTGAGTTAGAACCCAATGTATTCTAATAGATCTTGTAAAAATATGGACGGTCCACATGATCCTATGGTGATCATAAGGGTGGGGGAGAATTTTAATCTAGGAGTAACATAGAAAGCGTCTTGTGGCATGATATTTCAATATATGCTCAATATGTTTAAGTGCCGAGACTCGCGAGTTGAAAAACATTCTAAACTGTGAAAGCTAGTGAATGAAGCACGACCTATGGTTGGTCAAAATTAGGGTATGTAATATACCAAAATTGATATATACATTTGTTAAAATGTATAAAAGTGAAAATATTGTAAATTTTCTGATAATATGTGACCTCAAATTTTTTTATCGCGAAAGTAATTTTGTTTCGCACAGTGCAACTCAAACTCGAGTCTTCCCCAAAGGGAGATGTGATTTTAACCACTCAAACTATATCCGGAAGCTCATTTGACCACATTTTTGAAACTGCTACATTAAGATAATCTAGGCATGAGTTTGAGCCATAGTTTATCATCCATTCTTGTATTTTTAACACATAAACACATGCTTGTCAGGGAAAAGCACGAGCTCCATCCAAGAAATCAGGCTCAATCATTTTCCAATGACCACAAAATAAAACAAAACTGATCAACTTTTCTTCTCCTTATAAGCAATCCAATCAAGCGTTTCATACATTCTTTCATTATCACATCTCTCCTTCCATAACCAAACCAACAAAAACTATGAAAAACGTCATTAATCGCAAAACATTTGTTCTTACAGTATTTGTAATCTTTCTGCACTTGCACACCTTTTTTGCTCTTCATTCATCGCATGCAATGGAGAAGGAGCCACAACCATTTGCAGAGAAATTTCAGTCAAGAAAATTGATGGTTTCTGCGAATAAAGGGAAGTTGAGTACTGGAGGAGCAATGGTGGAGCCTGAGAAATCTATGGAAAATGGGCTAAGAAAAAACCCTCCAACCTTTGCAAATCCTATTCACAACCATGATTTTCCTTAACTTTTGATATACAATTACGAGATATGTAGACTCTATGTTATGTGGATAGATTCCCTGTTAATTAATGATGTTCATCAATTAGTTCAGCATAGATAATATCGAGAAAGATAGATTAAATGCACTCTTCTTGCAATAATCCTGCAATCTTGTTCTTTTTGCCCTATTAACATAATTGGTGAAGATTGAATAAGTGCATAATTTTATGTTATCTTTGATCACATAAAATTAACTCCATCAAAAGTTTCCAGGTTTATTTTGATGATGTCCATGAGGGCAATCAGGGGCGTAACTAGAAATTTTGTATTTGGGGGCTGGAAGCGGAGACGATACGAGGGTTCGGGGCAGAGCCTTTGAAAGGAATTTTTGGAGATCCATTACCTGTGGCCTATTCGGGCCCTTCATTTTCTACTGGAAAAAATAAAAAATGGGTTCACCAAATTCTTATTGGAACTCTATGTTAATATATAAATTAAATTTTTTTATTTTGATGATTTTTAAATCAATATATTTTTGGATAAATAAGTAAATTCAAAACTATTTTGAGGTGAATGAGATTAGAACCCTCAATCTCAAAGCAATGGATTCTCGCAAATAATTTTATAATTTTTAAAATCAAATATTTTTTTGGGCAATCTTATATTGAAGTTGAAAAAAGCTTACATGACTGGCTGATTATTTGATTGGATGATGACGAGCCAATGAAGATGAGTGAAGAGCGATGATGAAGCTGTGAATGATGATGGGTGAATTGTGAGTATGCCCTTGTAGGGTTTTGAAAGTCACTCAGAAAATAAAAACTCATAATCCAAATGCCACCAGTCTGTTTTGGGCCAACCTTCATGCAAGTTGGAAAATCCAACCCGAGACGGATTGCAGATTGGTGGGCCAACCCACAAAAAAAAATATAATTTTATTTCGTACAATAAATTAAAATTATTAAATAAATTTTTAAACCATATTTTAATTAACTAATATACATTTTATTGTAAGTACTTAATATATTAATATGATAGCCAACCCGCCCCAACCCATAACCTAAATGACTAAAAAATTCTGGCTCAATCCGTCTATTTGACATGTTAAGGCTCGCACCCAACCCATTTTGCTGGCTATTTGTATAATATACTCAACTTTTTTTATTCAATGTTATTTTTTTAATGTTAACATATGGATTTTAGTAAACTTTATGTGTGATGTATCCGTGTAAATTTGTAATGATATATATATCACATTATTAATATTTCTTACTTTTTAGCAACAACAATATATCTAAATATCAAATTACAAGTGGATATACGAACTTTACTAAAGTTGAGCATGCAAAAATAGCATGTCCTTGTTGTGGAATTCATGGGACACAGAGTGAAAAGTACACTGATTATGTTTATGTCCAATTTGAATTTCAAAATGACTGAGGAAATTGTTTTCAATTTTTTTATAGCTAACGACAACTAACCGGTTAAACTTCCAGTAACTGTGGTGGTTGGAATGAGCCCAAATACTATTTCTTTTATAAACTCTATATAAAAAATATATGATACTAAAAATACCAATTCATTTTATATTAATAAAACATTAAGTTTCAAACTCGGCTCCTCGTGAAAACAAATTCGAGCCCAAAACAATGCATAACTCAATTGCGCTCGAATCAGCTCATCAAAATCGTAAGTTGGTTCGACTCATCTACCCCTAATTCAAAATGGTATCAATTGAGGACTCTCTTTTATCATTGTTCAAATACATGTTTGCACAAAAAACCCTTCAACTAAGTATTCAAGAAGATATGTCACTGCACATTGCTCCAAATGACACGAGCTCCAATATATGGAGCTCGAAACCTCCCCTCCCACCTCATGTACCAACTTGTATTAAAAAAACACTCTAAGCATATTTCCTCGGTGATAACTCAAAAGTGAAAATTTCTTGCATGCATCGTGTGTGGACCTGATGCAAGTTTTTAGAAACTTTATTTAACTATTATACAAAAAATATATCAAATAGGCCACCAATGGCGTGGCAACCGTCCACAGGTAGTTTTATGAAGTTTGTGGAGCTTATAGCAATATTGTAGCAGCTGTCATGTAACAATATGTTTAATAAAAATTTATAATTGTGTCAATTAAAGTGAAAGGGACAGTGTGAATTACATTGGACCAACCTCATGATGAGCCCCCATTGACAGTTTGAGCTACCACAAAAATAAGTGGTCCAAATTTAATTAGAAAATGAGTTGTATTAAATTAAATTTGAATCACTCAAATATTCGTAATACAATAGCATAGAAACAACTGTTTGAATTGTTAGCCTGTCGTTGTCATGTGGGGCAGGAAGAAGGCCCACCACAAGTCATAATGTATTCCTTCCTAATAATATGAGTAGGCAACTTTAATAATTTACTCGTCCTATTTTTTGTTTTATTGCATATATATATATATATATATATATATATATATATATATATATATATATTGTCCTGATGCTATGTTATAATGCAATAGTTATTTATGGAGATCAATTGAATTGTGACGCTTGAGCTACTGCTATTATGATTATACTATTACCAACAGTTATAACTATTTTGATAAAGATGCAAACGCTTGATCTTACATGCTCGTTTCTAATCAAATTTCCATTTCGAATATCAAGTAAACTGAAAATTAGATTATTTTGGAGATTTCTGTGGGAGAAACGTTAGCATAATTCGAATCTATTACATCAACAATCTGTAAAAGCATATACCATATGTCGATTTGATCAATATATATAACTGTACAATTAGTTTATATAGCAACTACTTCGTATATATCATTGCCCTACGAAAATAGTTAACACAAGTTGTTATAATTATAAACTACTTTAAACTGTTAGCATTAGATGCCCTACAAGCCAATGGGCCAATTGTTGGCCCGTTGGACCCTAATAACCATAGCCAAATAAATGACGCAAACTCCTATAAATATATGTTCATCTCTAGGGTTAAGAGGTTTTTTCCTCTCTATACACACTCTCATAGAAAAGCCGACATCACACTAGCACTGGTGTTGTGCTTGTAGATCTGGTCAGGTTGGTTGGACTCGAGGGTGACCGCTATCAGATTCACATCGGTGAACGGTAATTCCTTTTCGTGCATTAATATTAGATATTTGCATGTTAATATATGAATCAGGCGCGATCGACCGTCCCCGGGTCAGATATGTTATTGTATTATTTCCGCTGCGTTTGGATCTGGCGCCGGGGCACGGAAACCCAACAGTGGTATCAGAGCCAGGTTGTCGCTTTGATTCATATTTTTGATGATTAATTTTATTAGATCGTTTCCCATCGATTCTAATCGTGTTTGAGATTTCAGAAATTTTGAGTCCGGAAAAATATAGAAATAATTAAAAAGAAAAATTGTTTTTAATGAAAATCGCCGCCGAAGAACTGCCGCGGAAGCCGCGGCTGCGACCGAAGGATGGGTTGGAGGCAGCGTTTGCGGCGGAGTCTGTTGCCTCCGTGGGTGATGCTGCGAAAACCCGCATCCTCGTCGCGGCTGTGGATGGAGAGCTTCTAGGCAGTGGTCGCCGTCTCTGTTATTCGAAGCGTTTACAATAGTTGCAGCGTCCATGGAAGACAGAGATGAGGCGGCTGTGGTGATTTTCTGGCGTGAGGCGGCAAAGGCTGCAGATGGTCGAATCTGTGCAAGAGCCGCTACGTGAGGAGCAATGGCGGCGGCCCCATACCCTAACCCTAACCCTAAAATCAGATTTTTAGAAGGCGATGACCAATGTTTTTCGGGTAATTTTTTTTTTAATTTAAAAAAAAAAAATTGTAAATCCGAAATTTAAGGTTAATTTTTGGGGTTGAAATTGCAACTTTTAATTTTTGGATCCAAATTGTTTGGAGTCCATAAATTTTTTTTGGTCATTTTAGATGTTTTATCCTGATATTATTTTTGAAATAATAAATCATACTACTTAATTTATTAAAAACGTTGTTTTTAATTTATTAAGTGTAAAATGGAGATTTTACAATTAGTTAAAAATTTAATTAATTGAAAATTGAATGAAAATGTTTCATTTAATTTGTTAATTTTATTTTTGACTAATATTATGATTTGAGGTAAAATAGTGATTTTACCAATTAATTGATAATTTAATTAATTAGAAATTAAATGAAAGTGTTTTATTTACTTTGTTAATTTTATTTTCGATTAATATGATTTATAGGTAAAATAGAGATTTTACCAATTAATTAAAATTTTATTAATTAGAAATTAAATAAAATGGTTTTATTTAATTTGTTAATTTTTTTTTCAATTAATGATGCGATTAGTGGGAAACGATAGAATAATGTAATTATTGTGCTCTAATTACATGTGATGTAATTAGTACAATTACATATGATGTAATTGTTTAGTTTAATGTTTAATTACATAAGTTGTGATTGCATGATGGATGATTACGGGCCTTGACCAATGTGTTTAGGTGAATGTTTAGGTTTTTATTGTTTCATTATTATTGTGATTTTGGTTATCGGGCCTGCGAGCCTGCTCTCTCTATTTTCTGATGTATCCCACCCCGGATTTGTATCCTTATTCTCTTGTTTGCACGATTTAAATGTAAAATCTTTAGAATTAGTGGGAGATCAAGATTGAAGACGGAGCACCAAGATCAAGACTTGTATGATGGAAACAAAATGTAATAGGATTGCATTGCATACCTGCATCACCTTAGACAAACTTGTGATCCACGTATGGCTCACGTGGATCAATTAGGAAAAGGCCGTAATCGTCCATATTTATTTTTATTATGCATATGATGTATGATAAATGTTTGTTTGTATGTTTTATTAGTACATATGACTACATGAATAAAACATAGTTGCATGAATCCGGCAAACAAACAAACAAGTACTTGATGAGATTTGAAAATTATTAAATCCCTCTTTTGAATATGATTCAAAACTTTTAATATCAAACTGCTAAGGGAGCTCAAAAGAGTTTGTTGTTTCCTGTCTTCCATCAACAGTTAAGCCATGAGACGCTACTTGTGTCATATTGCCTTACTCACCCACGTGGGGGGCATCTGTCATGGGAAAGCTGTGCGTTTAACTGCCACTTAATTAAGGGTGTGGTTATGTTAACCTTCTAGATTACTCACCCACGTGGGGTCTTTTGGGCGTGACATTTCCATCCGTGGGATGGGTTAGTTTGACGTGAGAAGGCATAATTGTCCTGCCCACGTAGGGTTATGCCAATCGCGAGACAAATATCTTGGGGGTTGCATATGATGCAATTGTGATCTACCTTTAGTATCATGAAGCCGGTGGGCCCACGTCCGGGGTTTTCATGAGCTAGTTGGACTCCAAGCCCACTAAGAAAATATGATTTTCCGTTCATTTGTCATGAGGGTGATGAATTCGAAAAATTTAGTGGGAGCATTCAATAACTAAAGTCCATAGTTTTTGAATTAATTAATAATCAGACGGTTTGCTTATATTTTCTGTTTATTCTCATTATTGTGATTGCCGTGAATCCGATTACATCAAATCTCGATATAAACAAATTAACCACCAGGATTGGCTATTAATTTTAAAATAATGATTGCTTCTGAAAAGTTGCTATATACCCTTGGTGGGAGCCTCCTGTTGAAGTGTCTCCCGGTTCGTCTCATGAAGAGATTGCCACACTTGAGAAGTGATGGGACGATGATCTCTAGACTAGGTGCTATATGATAGCATCAATGTCACCAATGAGTTTCAACACAGATGTGAGAAATTCGTTCACATTGCTGATATTTTCCAACACCTACAAATGTTGTTTGGTGAACAGACGCGATTACTGAGACTCGCGATTTTAAAAGAACTATTTTCATTTCACATGCGAGATGGGGCTTCGGTCTATGAGCATGGTGTAAGAAAAATAACTCTTGTTGAGAAATTGGAAAATCTGAATGTGACAAATCCTCATTAACTGGCTGTAGATTTGATCTTATAGTCAAAATGTTGGAAACTCATGTATCCTTGATTCAAAGGAGAAACATGTTCTTCTTGTTAAATCTTCTACAATTGGTGGGAATGATTCAAGGATAAAGTAGAGGAAGGGAAATGGTTTTCAACCTCAAAAGACGAAAAAGGATATAGTAGCAACTAAGAAAGGAGAGGCATCTATGTTTTCACTGCTGGTCACTGGCGCAAAATTGTAAGGAATACCTAGACTAGAAGCGTTCTAGAAAGGGTATGTTATATATTAAAATTAAATGTTTCTATTGGATCTACTTCTTTGGTATATGATGCCGGTTCTGCTCGCATTTTTGCAAAGAGTTGCATGTGATGTGAAGAAGTAGAGAGCCCTAGGAAGGTGAAACCTACCTGAGGCTAAGCATTGTAGCAAGAGTGTTGCAAAGGCTGTTTGAAATATTTATTTAATATAAAATCTTGAACTGGTTAGGAACTGGTTTGATCAATTATTTATTTATTCTAGATTTAATCATGAACATTGTTCCTATTTTGATATAGAATGAAATTCTTTTAAATATGCGAATGTGATTTGCAGTATTTTTAAGAATGCGTGTTTTATTGAATCTGGTGAACTTATGAATGATTAGTATGATTATATTCAAAGAATATAAAAAGAATGATAACTTAAATCCAACATATATTTAGCATGTGCTGAATGTCCATTGAATTTGATTCATATGGACGTATGTGGAGCACTAAGTTTTAGTGCAAGATGATGTTGAGTTATCTTAAAGAGAATGTGATTCTCTCCCAGTAACTCTCTAAAGTTACATATTGGTTGAACATAATTCATACAAATGCAGTGACCAAAACTCCATATACGATATGGACTGAAAAATAATCCAAATATAGATTTGAGATTGTTCTGCTTATGTGAAGCAACCAGTATGAGATGAGTTGGATAGTTGATCCATCTTATGTTATTTTGTGGAAATTTATATTATCAATTGGTGGCAAAATGTTTGTTTCGCAAGTGCAGTCTTTCTAGAGAAAATGTTTCTATTAGAAAGGAATGATAATATAATATAACTTGAAAGGGTTCAAGAACCACAAACCATTAGAAAAGTGAAAACGGCGAAATTAATTGAGTCAATCATAACCTTTGATTTACACACACCAAGGAGATTTGAAAATGTTTCAAGAGCTCCTGATAGAATGAATCTACTCCTTGAAAGTAGTCAAGAAATAGACCATGGATATGATCCTTGGACTTTCAAGGAGGCGATGTCAGATATTGATTCGGGACATTGGCAAGATGCCATGAAATCTGAAATGGACTCCATGTACTCCAATAAGGTATGGGCCTTAGTAGATCATCTTTGGGAATTGTTCCCATTGGCTGCATGGATTTACAAGTGAAAGCTTGGAGTGGATGGGAAGGTAGTGACCTTCAAAGCTTGACTAGTGAGAAACAGTTATTCTCATAGGCAAAGAGTTGTTTATGAGAAAATTTTCATCGGTTATGATGCTATAGTCTATTTAAATTTTATTAGTTATATCTTTATATTATGAATATGAGATATGAGTAATGGATGTAAACACAACATTTCTCAGTGGTGGCATTGAGGTAGAAATGTAGCAGCCAAACGTGTTTACAACTTCTTGGAGTGAGAAAAATGTTTTCAAACTCCAGAGGTCCATTTATGGGCCTAAGAAGGCATCCCGAAGTTTGAACCTCCGTTTGATAACATCATCAAAGTGTTTGGTTTTGTTAAAAATCCGGAAGTAACATGTGTGTGCAAAAGGGTTAGTGGGAGCATGTTACATTTGTGATGCTTTAAGTTGATTATATCATACTCATTATGAATGGTATTGGATTAATCAATTAAAGCACGATCATCTACTAATTTCTCCATGTAAGATTGGGGGAAGCGTCATACGTGTTTAGTGTAAGGATCTATAGGGATAGATCTAAAGGATGCTTGAGATATCTCAATCTACTTACATAAACATTGTGCTAAAAGGGTTTAGCATAGAATAGTCGAAAAAACGAGTTACTTCATAATATGTCATAGTATTCATCTCTCAAGTCAATATGTTTTAAGATTGATGAGTAGAGAGAAAAGATGACATTGGTACCTTATATTTCTACTTTAATAGCATAATGTATGTTATGTTATGTACTTGGCCTGATGTATGTTCTTAGTGTAATGAGCAAACATCAGACAGATCCCGGTGAAGATCACTGGAAAATTGTGAAAATAATCCTCAAGTGCTTATGAAGAACTTATGATACGTTCATGATTTTTGGATCTGTAAGTGGAGAAATAAAAGTTGAAGTCTAAGCTGATGCTATTTTTTTTAGTCGGATGTAGATGATACCATATCGATGTTCGGATTTGTATTTAAGCTCAATGATGGTGATGTCTCTTGGAAACGTTCCAAGCAAGACATCACTTTGGATTCCACCACTGAAGCTGAATACATTGCAGCATACGATGCAGCAAAGATGCAGTTTGGATAAGAAATTTCATCCAAGAGTTGGGTGTAATTTCTAGTGCGATTGACACAGTCACTGGTACTGTGACAACATTTGAGCTATTATGAATTGCCAAGATCTCATCAGTATCCAAACATATATTGAGAAAATATCATCTAATGAGATAGATGGTAGACGCGACATTATTATCGAGAAAATCGCTTCAACAGAAAATATAGCGAATCCACTGACAAAGCCTTTACAACGATTGGTGTCTGTCAGACATCTTGGAAAGATGGTCTTAAGACACATGAGTAGTTGGCTTTGAGACAGTGAGATATTGTTGTCATACATGATTAAGTAAATCAATAGTTGATTGATTGTACTTATAATCTTATTATGACAAATCTTTGTTTGAATATTAATATATATGGCACTTCTTCATCTGTTTACCCATGCATCTTGATGTATTGATGAAGTCCTTGAAGTTGCTATAGTCCATAGAATGTGGTTACGCATATGATGGTGACCATGAAATACATTCTCGACTGCGATTTCTAAATGTTCCTGGTCGATGAGCCTTCGAGAATGGGATATCGATATATGCTCGCTAGAGACTGGTATTCATGATGTGTCTAGTGTAGTGCGCCGCGTTTCATCGGCGTTGGCTTGGAGAAGTCAGCACACATGAATAGGTGCTCATTAGGAATGAGTTCACTGAACGACCCTACTCGGAATTCTATAAGTGGTTACCACTTGTCGAGTATAGAATTTCTAGTCATAGTTGTGCACCATTACTCCTCATGACCCGAGGCATCATTGAGGTCTTGACAGATAGCTGTGTACTTTGATTTAATGACTGATCACATGCGGGTCATAAAGTTGTTATTTTGGGTATTCAGTGATGCTGTCAGAGGCCTATGATTGTCGTTGGGGATTCACCACTGGTCTTGATGAACCAGGATGTCCTATGTGTTTTTCTATATATGATTCGAGGAATCTCTGGCCAGAGTGGGTAGTGCTTGTGAAAAAAGAGTTTTTCATATACGCACACAAATGAATCATATAACGTGAAACAAATACATATTTATTGAAATCATAAAGGGTCTCGATCAACCAATGCTCTTGATTCAATCGGGACATATTGAGTGAAAGGAATGTACTGCACGCTAACTATGACTGACAGGTTCTCGTACGTTGCTAGTCATTTGTGCTGGAATTATATTTCAGCCATTGTCTATTAAGAGGAGTTTAATTGGCAATGGGGCATTCAGGGTAAGCCCAAGAAGTTGTTTAACTTCTAAAATCACAAAGGTTGTGATCCTACTGCTATGATACACTTGAGCCTCGCTGGGTCACAATCAACCGGCCGCTGATCTATTGATGAGAATTGAGACTTAAATGTTAAGTGCTCATATTGAGTGATTTAGAAGAGATGAATTTAATTTCTGAAAGCTCCTCACTTTAGTGGAGTTTCTATATTTGAAAATGTTTCATCTATAGAAAGTTCTAAAATTAAAACATTTGATATATTTATGTTGCATATTTATGTACTTTGGTAGTATGTCAAGTTATTCAATTTGATTGAATTACTTGGTTATGAGTTTGCAGTTTTGTGTTGGCTTTGGGCAAGTGGGAGATTGTTAGCATTAGATGCCCTACAAGCCAATGGGCCAATTGTTGGCCCGTTGGACCCTAATAACCATAGCCAAATAAATGACCCAAACTCCTATAAATATATGTTCATCTCTAGGGTTAAGAGGTTTTTTCCTCTCTATACACACTCTCATAGAAAAGCCGACATCACACTAGCACTGGTGTTGTGCTTGTAGATCTGGTCAGGTTGGTTGGACTCGAGGGTGACCGCTATCAGATTCACATCGGTGAACGGTAATTCCTTTTCGTGCATTAATATTAGATATTTGCATGTTAATATATGAATCAGGCGCGATCGACCGTCCCCGGGTCAGATATGTTATTGTATTATTTCCGCTGCGTTTGGATCTGGCGCCGGGGCACGGAAACCCAACATAAACTTTCATCCACAACCAATGAATGACAAGATTACAATCACCCCTCATTTATAACGCAACGTCCTCGTCGCGATCCAACCCATCGATCCATTGGCACCGAAAATCTAGAGGTGACTCATGCAAGTTCAAGAGGTGGCTCACATCATGTAGCATTTTACCACGCATGTTCAAGAGGTGGTTTTAACGCACGTGGCACTTTGACACTTTGCCCCACAGGTCCAAGAAGGGGCCTCCATCATGTAGCACTTTGTTCCTTAGGCTCAAGATGTGGCTCCCACACATAGAACTGTCAAAATGGGCCAGGCCCCCAACCCGCCAAATAGGTGGGTTGGGTCAGCATTTCTGGCGGGCCTATACGGGCTAGCCAAACGGGCCGCGGATTTTGGCGGGCCAATCCGCGGGTTGGCCCCATTTTTTTAAAAAAACAATTTTGTTATTTCTTTTTTTAGGCTCAATTCATAGATAAAAACTCAATATCACATTGAAGCATTCGATCTACTATATAATTTTCACTTGGTCTTACTTGAAAGTTACAACAAGTATTTCAAAATTGAGTAAAATACTGATTCATTAATCACGTTTTTTTAGTAGTAATGTTAATATCTAGATAAAACCTGAAACAAGTTTCAGTATTCTTCTAGCATCAGTTCCAGGTTCGGCAAGTTTAGATGAAAATTTTTTTTTTGAAGTTTTTTTTTTAAAAAAAAAATTTTAAAATTTAATTTTTTTTTTTAAAAAAATTAAAATTTAAAAAAAATATTTCGGCGGGCCAGCCCGCCCCAACCCGCGGCACGCTTCGGGTCGGGTTGGGTTGGGGTTTTCCCAACCCGCCTGGAGGCGGGCCCAAATGGGTTGGGCCCGTTTGGGCCCCGGGTTGGGCGGGCCAGCCCGTTTGGGTCGGGCTAGCCCGTTCTGACAGCTCTACCCACACACATAATACGTTTCCCTGCATAACACTTATCTCCCAGTGTTTCTTGACGGTGACCGGCTCTAATATCATTATGTCAGCCTCGGGTCCAGACCAGCGCGAGTGCGACTGCACAATGAGTTCATATAGCAATTACTTCGTATCCATCATAGCTCTATTAAAATGGTTAACATAAATTGCTAGAGTAGTCCATTATAAACCATTATAAACCACTTTAAACGTTCATCAATAACTAATATGGGACAAGTGTATTACAATTTTTAATGCATCTTCCTCGATAAATATCCAAACAATTTAGCGAATATGTAAAAACATAAACATTTGAAAAGCTTTATAAAGAACCAGACTCACCTCTTATCAATGACCAAAGATAAAAACGGAATGTTTCCTAGGACAAATTGAATAAAAAACTTGTTGAAGCAATCAAAGGATCAAAACTAAATAAAAACTACAAGTCGAGCTATATCAAATATTTGTATGCACCGATTGGTACCTCACTTAAACACTAACTCAATATTAAAATACACCAACTCAATATTAAAATACACAAACTCAATATTTAAACACATCTTTTAAATAAAATATATAATAAACTAACATATAAACCATTTTAGATCACTCATATTGAATGTATATAAGGGGGCCAAATCGAGTCCATACAGTTGTTCGCAAGAGCTATATTACTACACAATATAAGAAACATCGACCTAACCAATTCAAACCGAATATATATGGATTAAGTCGCAGGTTTATATTTGCAAAGAACCTTACACCTAACTACTCTATCCTGCACATAAAAACCAGGCACCACCATGATCTTAACCCTCCCAGGACCCTGCAATCTTTGCCTCTCTGCAAAAATGTCCTCCATATAACGAGCTTCGAAAGGCATATTTCCATCCACCCGCAGAATACTTAACGGAGGATCGAATGAAAACGCAAGCAAATGGAGCAACCAAATGGATTTTGCAGCGACAAAAAATGCTTGCAGAAGCTGCTCGGACCACGGTTTTGTCCATCGTAGAGTTGCTAGAATGCCACTCATTTTATCATCACAGAACTTGCTAAATTCGTCGCTGTAGTAGTTGGTCCCTTTTTGCAGCACTTGGTTCCAGCTTAGATTTTGCAATGCAACAAATGAATGGAACTTCTCGTGGCGATCTCGTTGAGGGTCGAGGATTTTTGGGGTTCCATTTTTATGGAACACCCGGTTTTCGAAATCTTGGAAGATGGATTGGTTTATGACAGCTTCCAAGTGGTGAAGAACTGGTTTTGAGTACTTTGAGTTTAGAGAGAGTTTATATGGTTGAAGCAATAAGTTCAAATTTTTCACTAAGGTGTGATCAGTTTCTGGAATCTGCCATACTAAGATCTTGCAGAATTGCTTCACTGATAGTCTTGATTCTGACACAAACTGCAAGAATCCCTCAACCAACTCTTCCTCACTTACCGGCACGAAATTTTCTCCATTCCCATTAACGGATTTCCCACTCTTTGTAGGATTTGCCTTTGAATTCTTCACTTGCAAGGCTTTATTTAACTCTTCACAGTAAGTTTTCAAATACTCCAACTTATGGCTTAGCTCCCCTATTATAGACTTCATTTCGGCCAATTCAACCAAGGCTGCATCTCGACTTTCGTTAGCTTTGATTAGCTCCTTCTTCACCGTCTCAACCGTAACAATCTCCGAGTCCTTACAAGTTTGGGAAACTTCCTCTGTACTTGGCCGAACCGGTGAGCAGTCGTCTTTGTTCTTCTTCTTTATCCTCGGTAACAGGCATGAAAAGTTCATTCCCTTATTTGAGGGTTTCGAATTAAGGGAGGAGTTTGAATCAGCATAAGGAACGATCATGTTAGACTTCTTGCTGTTCTTGGTGACGCCATCCGATTCAGTACTTATTATAGCAGGCTTGCATTTATTGCAAGATGAATCTAGTTTGAGTGTAGGGTCTCCTAAACTACTTCTCCTGGACTTGCAGGAATCAGGCCCGGGTGATGCTCCAAGAAAAGTAATATTAGTGGCGCAAGAACATGGGGCGGGATTTTGATCTTCTGGAGGAGATATGAGATCATCAAAGCTTATCAATCTGGGGGGTAACCCTTTTCTGATATATTCTGCTGAAACGGATTCATCAACATTTCCCCGATCTGAGGAATAGTCGCCCCAGATTTCAGCATAATTTCGATTCTCCGACAAATGTTCTTGATACCCTCCTGGTAGGCATTCATCTTGATAACTCTGTTTAAGATTTCACACTGCCATTAAGTATCGTTTGATCCAAGAACATTTTGTTAAATCTATACGAAATGGGCTAAATTCAAAATCTTGAATATAAATTATTCTGATTTTGACTTAAAGTTAGAATTCTAACTTTTCTAAGCATATTTCCGTTTACTCTTAACTTGATCTGATTTATTTTACACTGTGTACCAAGTACCAAACACCATGCTAAGTTGACTCAAAATTCTATCGTTTTGAAACTCAATTTTGCACAAGAAAAATAAATGATTTGTATCATTAACAGGTTAAAAATAAAAACATCACAAATAGGGAGAAAAGGGTCAAAAAAAGAATACTCACTGGTGTAAAAACAGGGTAATCTTGTGCAGAGAAATGAGAAGCATCGCAAGAAACAGGTGAAGCCAAGTCGAATCTCAGTTTAACAGGGCTATTCCCCAGCATCAAAGTAGCGTGAAGCGCTCTAAGCTCCACAGATTTGGCAATGGCGGCTTCTATATGTTCCCTTTTTACCTCGTTCCTGCTCCCATTTCCACAGTTCTTGATGCTACTGTGTGCTTGATAAGTATCCGCCATGAACAGGGAATTTAATAACAGACCAGACAATTTACATGTAGAAGTACAAATAAACTTTTGCCCGAAGAAAAGTGGCAAGAAAATACAGAAACTACACTAAAGGGATGTGTTTGTACCCCGGGAATCTATTCAAAGGGAAGAACACTGCAAAAGGGATCAGCTTTAAGGAAACTCTAACGGTTGGATTTGATTTGTACAGAGGAGCAGACCATATCATATTATATCATATCCATCGAAGAATTCAGAGGAGCGAAGTGAAATTTGAAAATGGGGTGAAACTTAAAGGTTTTGTCTTTCTTGTATATAAAAGAATTAAAATAGAATGAATACATGTGAATAGAGAGAAGGAGAGAAGCTTGAGAGCACTCTTCTCACAATTATTGGGAGGCTCTTTGTTCTAGTTATATTTATATTTTGTGGAATAATCGTGGTAATTGTTGAGGACTTTTTTTAAAATTAGAAATAAAAATAAATAAATATTTTGGACACATTTTTTAACAATCAAAAAATTTAAAAATATTATGCAAAGGCCGTGATGATCGTGAAATCGTCGTTCCATTTCGCTACGACCGTAAAATCGTTGTTATAGTTACATATCTATTTTAGCCTGCAATTGCTTACCTTGTTGGAGAATGGAGAGGGATAAAATATGCATAGTATAAATTTTCTCATATGGAAATCATGGGAATGTAATTTAGGTAAAATTGCTAAAATATCAATTTCTTACATTTCTCGAGGGCTTGTAAGATTATTATCAGATTTTGTTGTGGCCCTTGGATTGTTGAATCTGATGCTCTCTCAGTTGTCCGTACACTATCACAACCAGCATTATGCGCACTTGAAACTGATGTTATTGCTTTCATCCGTCAAGCAGCTATTAGGCAACAATCGCTAAGTTTACACATTCCCACCGCTCAGCCAACAATGTCGCTCATGCTCTGGCACAATATGCCTTAACTACTGTATGCAGTGTGCTCTTTAGGGAGTTTCTTCCTTTTTTTTATCAGTAAATATGTACTTCAAGACTTTTCTTTTGATAATTAATGAAATCGTGGATGTTTTCTTAAAAAAAAAAATCTAGTTTATCGAATCCTCGAATATTTTTTATTTCTTTAATAAATTTTATAATTATTTGAACTAATATATATATAATTTGAAAAAAAATTGATTCTAGAGGACGAAGTCGGTTTGGAAGAAAAAAAGACATTACTATACCGATAAATATCATATATACAATAAGACATCGTCATAACATAAATACAATAAGACATCGTCCACATGGGAGAATTTCTTCAGGACTTTTACAAACAGCATGCTGTAAAATACATAACCACCCGGATCATATAAGAAATTCTCGTCTACATGGATATCTTGTTGTGTAAATTAGAAATAAATTTGAAAATAAATGAACCCTGAGGGCAAAATGGTCCATAAGAAATATGGAACAGTATAAATAATTGGTGAAGAGTGCAAAGTTGGCTGAATGGGGGCAGAAGTGTCCAATTGCTTCTAAACTTTCATTTTCGTGTCTTCCTTCAAAAAAGGGGAACCTTTTTTTAAGCACAAAATGACATTTAAAAGGGGGACCCAAAAAAGAGGAAAAAACAAAACAATAATAATAACTAGCAATGATATTTTTATGCAATTTTTTTAAAAAATCCAACCAAAGTCTATATTATATATATCATACCGTAAATTATATTATCCAGAACTATTATAATGCCTAAGACCTAGACCAACAAATTTGTCCATAAATCAAAGTCTATTTACCACAAATTACACTCTTATCAATATTCAATTACCTTAATGTCTCTTAGAACTTGATTAATCTAAAAAAACAAAAAAAAAAACTTACTGTATAAGATCGTTAATTTAATAAAAAATCGATTGTATAAACACGCAACACATATACAGGAACACTACTTAGTATAATGTATTATTTACAGAAGATTAGTAGTTATTAATTATAATAATATTTGAAATATTGATTTGTCATTATGCAACACCTATCCGGTAATTATTGTTCTAAAGATAATTGAGAAAATCCAAGTAATGGAGTGGTTGATCCAATAAGTTGTTTGTTGCCAAATAAATATTCACGAATCCCTAGCTACCCACTACCTGTACTAGGAGGAATCTATTGCTAAGAAGTGTATATAATTTCTGGAAAATGAATATTTTTCAAAAATATATATAAAGTTGAGCCAATAATTGTGAGGGCATGTTTCTAATGTGGTGTTTAATTAACACATAAGGATTAAGTTGCGTAAACAAAGAAAAATTTATTTCAAAAGTCCTGTCAAATGGCCTTAAATTTTTTTCGATTTTAGGTGATACATATATAGTGATACTGAAAATATGAAATTGCAGTTTCTCAATTCAACATGTTGCTCATAACGTAAGAAAGTATATAACCAACCATTAATAGAATACTTAAAATACAGATACTCGAGGCATACCCGGTAATTTAAAATGTAATTAAAAGTAATCTAACAATTACTGGGACTCAAAACTTCAAACATAAACCTGAGCTCGCTCTTACGGAGCTCTGGTATTCATTGATGCTTCATCTCGAGCATCCGCAGTACGTCCACATGTACCACCTGTCATGCCCATACAACAAAGACATGGCAGCCCCCGTGCCCTTATTCCGTTATTAGTGTATTAATCCAAGCATTTAGCGCATGTAATCATATATGTAGGGGAAAACCCACTTGTCATCATAGCAAATCATGCCAATAATAAAATTCTTTACATTATTCCATATAATATCTAATTTCCCCCAATCAAGTCCACATACATATCATGCACCATTATAATACACTAACATTTTCTCAGTTCATTTAGCAATTCAACAAATAATTGCATGTAACTCATTAATGAAGAGAGAAAGGCCATTGCCTTTTTATATATGCCATATACACATAATAGTGCTCACATGCGAGCATCAAAAAGTATGTGTGTATCAAATGTATAAAACAGGGTGCTCAATACCGTCACTGGTACTTCGATCCCTAAAAGCACCTCCATTCCATAGCTCGAGTTCAACTCCAAAGCCATCGATGTACCTAATCACCTACCCCAACAGAGACAGCCCCCACACGGGGTGAGCATACCAATATCCCAAATCCAATAAGTACAATATTAAATTTCATAATTTACACAAGTAAATGCTATGAATATTAAAAGACACTCCCTGGATGACATCATCCTCATCCGGCATCCTATGTGTTGTTCCTGTTCTCAAAATAACTGAAACCATCAAATTCCCAAATGCCAGTTAATCGTTACATTGATTAACAAATCCGTTTGTCACGTACCGATATCATAATCAATAATATCAAATCATTAACAATGATTACAGATATTCCATATATCTCACTTATGGTTCCATAGTTCTATTTCATCGCTCGCTCTACAATAGCGGCATTTTATTCTCACGCATGCTCAACAGCAGTGGCGTCATAACCGATGTTCGCTCAAAGGCGACAACATCCAACCATTGCTTGCTCAAAAGCGGCACCATGTAATTCCCAACGCCTATCCATTTATTGCAATATAATGTACCATGCATTCAACAATTGCAATTACATAAAAAGGGCTATGCTCGTACGTTATACGTACCTTATAATTCCGTAGTTCGAATCAACCCTGCTTGAGTTCCGTGACCCGAAGAATCATGTGCTAAACACATAAATAACCCTCAATTAAAAACAAGCATGCTACCACGTGCCCAAGCACGTCTACAATCCCCAAAAAAATATCATCAATCAATGACGATTAACCAATTAAAAAGACCCCGTGCGAGGCATGCATCGATTCCATAACATCAACCCAAAAATATGCCATGAAACCAGGCCTCTCGATCGATCGGACATCAATTGAGAGCCACAACAAGATTGGCACAAAATTTCCCTCGCGCTCGATCGATCGGCGAGACTGGCCGATCGATCGCCACGCTCCCGCGATCGATCGGTAGTCTCGCTCGATCGATCGCGAATCATTGTTCACCGTCTTCCATTTTCTGAAATACGCACGATCGATCGGCGAGCTCTGAACTGTTGGGATATGCCCTAAGACAAGTCATTAGATGATTGTTTAAGACATACAATGTTTATGGATTTATGAATGGCAATTCATTATTATATATTATTCTTTTAACTGTGCATTGTGAATTAATATATATGTTAATGTCCTTAGAATAATATTATATTATTCTTAAAGATATCCCTAGTCAAGTATTATCATGAATAGGGATAATGATAATACGTAGAGACTAGTATATGTTGATCGATGAATTGTTCATTGATATGAGATATCAAATCAACATATGGGTACATGTTAGAGAACGATGTACTGGACAGACCCACCATGAGAATGCAACATGGATAGTTATATGATCATCATATGCAATTCTCATAGTGATAATAATGTATGTAATCCTTACGACTTGTGATCATCAGAGATCCCAACATAAGGAGTTATGTATCTTGATATCGTCAAACGTTACCCGTAACAGGGTAATCTATAAAGGCGACTATTGGATACACTACGAATTATGTACAGGGATGTTGACTGATCGAGATAGGATTTGTCCCTCCTATATAACAGGAGATGTGTTTGGCCCTTGATCAAGTGAGAACTAAAATGCATGGCCATGGTCGAATGAGTCGATATGAGATATCGAGCTTATTCGTTTATTCTAGTTCTACTTGGGGATCAAGAAATAAAGATTGGATATACGAGTATGACTATTCCATGACTCGTGGTCAATCTAAACACAAAGGACAAAGGGATTAAGTTACATGATTAATATTATCACGAGTTCTAAAGGTTATGTCGAGTCATTGACATTCTTGTAATTTTGGTAGCATTGATGTGTTGCTAGATACCGCTCAATGCTTGAGACGTAAAATGAGATTTTATGTCACTGCCAACATTACAAGATCCTATCGGGTCGCACAAAAGATTAAATCGAGAAGGGAAATTAAATTCATTGGATGAATTAATTAATTAAGAAGAGTCTTAATTAAGTGATTAAAAGGTTTTAATTAAATCATGGGTTTGGGCCCATAAGACTTTAAGAAAGTCTTGAAACTTAATTAAAAGCCTTATAATATAAATACATGGTTTTTCGAACCCTTAGCTCGAGATGGTTGAGCGAACCCCGTGCATGGCATGACCGTGACTCGTGGCTAACAAATTCCGGCGTTTAAAACAAGATGGCTCGATAAAATATCAAAAGGGTGCGAGGCGGCTAGGGTTGGAACCCTAGTGCCGCCGTCGCATGAGCCATGGCTCGGCCATGGGCTAGGGTTTCGAACCCTAGGCCCACTATTGGTCCAGCCGTGGGCTTTTTAGTTCGAACCATGGTGGTTCGTGTTTTAGTCGCTTTAGTTCGTGGCATGTGATGTCCCGAGTGTACGATAATTTTTCAAAAATTATTTTACAGTTTTAATTAGAATTAAATTTAAAATGTTTAGAATTTAATTAATGAAATGTTAATGCATGCTTTATGTGTTGTTTGAGCATGGTGCGTGGTTATAGCCCTTTGACCTATTAGATAGGATTTGTGGATGTTTGTAATTTATAATACGACCTGCGTGTCGTGCCTTTCCCTATTTCATTCTATATGTAATCCCTCCCCTATGTTCCCCTCGAATGTGAATCGAGGAATTCTATATCTTGTAAAAAGTGTAGTTTATTTTATTGATGGTGATCAATGAAGATGGAGCATCGTGCCGGGATGAGGAGGCCATTCACAAATTGAAGCCAAGGAAGGTGCTTGTGAAGTTACCTTAGGTTGACTCATAGGATTTTCTCATTGGCTTGAGAAAATCATTAGTAGGGGCTATAACCATGTCACGTTTAATTATGTATGTTGATGCATGATTTATCTTATGTTTTAGTTTGATAATAGTATTACACATATATGTAGATATGTATACAACTATATGTAGTGGACATATTTTAAATTATCAAATTAATCATGAGATCAATAAATCCCTCTAAAATATTAAGTTTTAGATGCCTTCCAAAATAAAAGTACTCGTCAATAACTTCGATTGTACATGTGTGGGTTTGCCAAAGCAAAGCACCGTGGCAATCTTAGTAAGGCGCGAAAGGATAAAAGTGATATCCGTTATACTTTAATTGGGTACGACTTAACTAGGTTATCTCAATAGGATTGGGAACCTAGAGGCATGGGTTGGATTATAATTCATTTGATGAATTGAACAAAGTGTTGTTCGTCCAACTATCCAAGAATTATATGTGATGTAATTGACAAAGTGTTGTCTACCTAAATAACCGAGTCTTGGGCGATTAGCCAAAGCTAACTCAAGATTAAGTGAAATATGGATCTTGGCCCACTAAAGGTTTCGAGGGTTGATATTTTTCAAACAAAATAGTGGGAGTATCATTTAATATAAGACCATGTTAAATGATTTAAATCATAAACTTATTTTGCATATTTATGTAGATATCCATGGCAACTAACAACGTTACTAGCACTTTATCACTGCGATCGGTCCTTGAGAAGGACAAATTAAATGGGACGAATTTCCTAGACTGGCATAGGAACTTGAGGATAGTCCTCAAACAAGAAAAGAAACAATATGTCCTAGAGGAACCCTTACCCGCTGAGGAACCTCCCCTAACGGCTACAAGAACCGAAAAGGATGCTTACAAGAAGCATCAGAGTGACGCACTTGATGTTGGGTGCCTCATGCTCTGAGCTTCAGAAGCAACATGAGGAAATGTAGGCGTTCGATATGATTGAACACTTAAAGCAGTTGTACCAACAGCAAGCTAGACAAGAGAGGTATGACGTCTCTAAAGCGTTATTCCAGTGCAGGATGGTAGAAGGAAGCTTAGTTGGAACTCATGTGCTCAAGATGATTGGGTACATTGAGAATCTGGACAAGCTAGGTTTTCCATTGGACCAAGAGTTGGCCACCGATGTGATCTTGCAATCGTTGCCTGAAAGCTTCAGTCAATTTGTAGTAAATTACAATATGACTGACATGGAAAAGACTCTACCACAGTTGCTTGGTTTGTTGAGAACATATGAAGCAAATACTAAGAAGACTAAGGCCACAAATGTCCTTATTGTGAATAAGGGCAAAGGAAGGGCCAAAGCTAAAGGCAACAAGAAAGCAAAGAAGGTCTTTGCTAAATCTAAGCCAAAGTCTTATGCACTGAAGCCAAAGGGAGGGATAGCAAAGGAAGGGAACTGTTTCCATTGCGGTGAGACCGGCCATTGGAAAAGAAACTGCAAAGTATATCTGGAGGATCTAAAGAAAGGAAGTGTGACTTCCGCTTCAGGTATTTTTGTTATAGAAGTCAATTTATCTACTTCTTCATCATGGGTATTAGATACTGGATGTGGATCTCACATTTGTGTAAATGTGCAGGATCTCAAAAGGAGTAGGACATTGGCGAAAGGTGAAGTTGATCTCCGAGTTGGAAATGGAGCAAGAGTTGCTGCATTAGCTATAGGAGATTATCATTTAGCTTTACCTTCTGGTTTATCACTGATTTTGAAAGATTGTTATTTTGTGCCTTCTATTACTAAAAACATAATTTCTATTTCTTGTTTGGACAAGTATGGTTTTTCATTTATAATAAAGGACAATTGTTGTTCTATTTATTTAAATGATATGTTTTATGCTAGTGCACAAATGGTGAATGGTCTTTATGTATTAAATCTTGATATGCCTATCTATAACATAAATACTAAAAGGATTAAAATAATGATTGTAATCCGACTTATCTCTGGCACTGTCGCTTGGGCCACATAAACGAGAACCGCATATCTAAACTTCATAAGGATGGAGTATTAGATTCATTTGATTTTGAATCATATGAAACATGCGAATCTTGTTTAATGGGCAAGATGACAAAAGCCCCTTTCAAGGGACATGTTGAAAGGGCAAATGTTTTATTGGGACTAATACATAGTGATGTATGTGGACCAATAAGTACACAAGCTAGAGGTGGTTTTCAATACTTCGTTACATTTACTGATGACCTCAGTAGATATGGGTATGTGTACCTAATGAAACATAAGCATGAAACCTTTGAAAAGTTCAAAGATTTCAAGAATGTACAAAACCAACTTGGCAAAAGTATCAAAATCCTTCGATCAGATCGAGGAGGAGAATACTTAAGCCAAGAGTTTCATGACTATCTAAAGGAGTGTGGGATAGTCCCACAACTCACTCCTCCGTATACTCCGCAATGGAATGGTGTATCCGAGAGGAGAAATCGAACCTTGTTAGACATGGTTAGATCAATGATGAGTCATGCAGATCTTCCGATATCGTTTTGGGGACACGCTCTAGAAACAACGATTTTCTTACTGAACCGTGTTCCATCTAAATCAGTGGAAAAGACACCATATGAGATATGGACTGGGAAGCGTCCTAGTATGTCTTTTATGAAGATTTGGGGTTGTGAGGCTTTTGTTAGACGTCACGCCACTAACAAACTTGGACCCAAATCTGATAAGTGTTTATTTGTGGGGTATCCTAAGGAAACGAAAGGGTACTATTTATATTATCCCACCGAGAACAAAGTAGTTGTTGCTCGGACTGGTGTATTTCTTGAAAGAGAATTTATTTCTAGAAAAACCAGTGGGAGAAAAATAGAACTTAGTGAAGTTCAACCACAAGAAAACACTGAACCTGAGATTGAGATGGAAACAGAGCAGGCACCACAAGCTGTTGTGGAAGAAGCACCTGCTCAAGAGACACAAGCCCAGCGTAGGTCTGTAAGAGTACACCGGGAGCCACAGAGATATGGATTTCTTGTGACTCAACAAGGTGACTTACTACTTATTGATGAGGATGAGCCGTCATCTTATCAACAAGCTATTATGGGCAATGATTCTGAGAAATGGCAAGAGGCCATGAAATCTGAGATGGAATCCATGTATGCAAACCAAGTATGGACTTTGGTTGATCCACCTGAAGGGGTACGACCCATAGGGTGCAAATGGATTTTCAAGAAAAAGACCGATATGGATGGTAACGTACAAACCTATAAAGGTCGGCTGGTTGCAAAATGATTCAAACAAATTCATGGTATTGACTATGATGAAACCTTTTCACCAGTGGCCATGGTTAAATCCATAAGGATCTTACTTGCAATAGCTGCATTTCATGATTATGAAATCTGGCAGATGGATGTCAAAACAGCTTTCCTTAATGGAAATCTGCTCGAGGATGTGTACATGACACAGCCCGAGGGTTTTGTCGATCCAAAGAATGCTGGAAAGATATGCAAGCTACAACGATCCATTTATGGATTGAAGCAAGCTTCTCGGAGTTGGAATCTTCGTTTTGATGATGCAATCAAAGAGTTTGGTTTTATCAAAAATGAAGATGAACCTTGTGTCTACAAGAAGGTCAGTGGGAGCGTAATCATTTTCCTAGTGTTGTATGTGGATGACATACTTCTTATTGGAAATGATATCCCTGCCTTGCAATCTGTAAAGATTTGGCTAGGGAACTGCTTTTCGATGAAAGACTTAGGAGAAGCCACCTATGTATTAGGAATCAAGATCTATACAGATAGATCGAGAAGGCTTCTTGGTCTAAGTCAAAGTACATACATAGACAAGGTGCTTAAAAGGTTTAGCATGCAAGAATCCAAGAAAGGATTCGTGCCTATGACACATGGTATTTATCTCTCGAAGGAACAGTGTCCTTCAACACCAGATGAGAGACAACGCATGAGTAAGATTCCATACGCGTCAGCTATTGGATCTATCATGTATGCCATGATATGTACTCGTCCCGATGTATCGTATGCTTTGAGCATGACGAGCAGATATCAAGTTGATCCAGGTGAAGGTCACTGGATTGCTGTCAAGAATATCCTAAAGTACTTGAGAAGGACTAAGGATACATTCTTGATTTATGGAGGTGAGGAAGAGCTCAATGTAATGGGTTACACTGATGCAAGCTTCCAAACCGACAAAGATGATTTTCGATCGCAATCTGGATATGTGTATTGCCTGAATGGAGGTTCTGTGAGCTGGAAGAGTTCAAAGCAAGAAACAGTAGTCGATTCTACAACGGAAGCTGAGTATATTGCTGCCTCGGATGCAGCAAAGGAAGCTGTTTGGATGAGGAAGTTCATTTCTGAACTTGGAGTGGTGCCTAGCATTAAAGATCCGATAGAGCTCTATTGTGACAACAATGGAGCGATCGCATTGGCTAAGGAACCAAGATCTCACCAAAGATCCAAGCACATACTTAGGCGTTTCCATTTCATTCGAGAAATCGTTGAAAGGGGAGATGTTAAAATATGCAAAGTACCAACAGATGATAATGTATCTGACCCATTGACGAAGCCGCTGTCACATCAGAAGCATGATCGTCATACTAGATCTCTAGGCATTAAGTATATGTCTGAGTGGTCTTAGTGCAAGTGGGAGATTTGTTGGGATATGCCCTAAGACAAGTCATTAGATGATTGTTTATGACATACAATGTTTATGGATTTATGAATGGCAATTCATTATTATATATTATTCTTTTAACTGTGCATTGTGAATTAATATATATGTTAATGTCCTTAGAATAATATTATATTATTCTTAAAGATATCCCTAGTCAAGTATTATCATGAATAGGGATAATGATAATACGTAGAGACTAGTATATGTTGATCGATGAATTGTTCATTGATATGAGATATCAAATCAACATATGGGTACATGTTAGAGAACGATGTACTGGACAGACCCACCATGAGAATGCAACATGGATAGTTATATGATCGTCATATGCAATTCTCATAGTGATAATAATGTATGTAATCCTTACGACTTGTGATCATCAGAGATCCCAACATAAGGAGTTATGTATCTTGATATCGTCAAACGTTACCCGTAACAGGGTAATCTATAAAGGCGACTATTGGATACACTACGAATTATGTAGAGGAATGTTGACTGATCGAGATAGGATTTGTCCCTCCTATATAACAGGAGATGTGTTTGGCCCTTGATCAAGTGAGAACTAAAATGCATGGCCATGCTCGAATGAGTCGATATGAGATATCGAGCTTATTCGTTTATTCTAGTTCTACTTGGGGATCAAGAAATAAAGATTGGATATACGAGTATGACTATTCCATGACTCGTGTTCAATCTAAACACAAAGGACAAAGGGATTAAGTTACATGATTAATATTATCACGAGTTCTAAAGGTTATGTCGAGTCATTGACATTCTTGTAATTTGGGTAGCATTGATGTGTTGCTAGATACCGCTCAATGCTTGAGACGTAAATGAGATTTTATGTCACTGCCAACATTACAAGATCCTATCGGGTCGCACAAAAGATTAAATCGAGAAGGGAAATTAAATTCATTGGATGAATTAATTAATTAAGAAGAGTCTTAATTAAGTGATTAAAATGTTTTAATTAAATCATGGGTTTGGGCCCATAAGACTTTAAGAAAGTCTTCAACCTTAATTAAAAGCCTTATAATATAAATACATGGTTTTGATTAATTGTTAATCATACTTTCATATCATACTTTGATATCAAAACCCTAGCCACACAAGCCAAAAAGCTCTCGGCCACCTTCTTCCTCTTCAAGAGTCACGGCCGCCGCCGGTTGCTTGGAGGGGTTGTTTGGTCGCCGTTTAGTCGGTTGTGAACCGTGTGTGGTTTTGATTCCGGTTCAAGAATAATTCTAGCAACTTGTTCTTGAACATCCCTTCACCCGATTTGATCGTGTGGATACCGTTGAGGCAAAACTCATTGAGTTTTGCTATTGACTCGGAGAAGGCGTAGGACGTGGTGCTGCTCCGTGGATTCTGCTTCAAACACGCTACAAGGGTGAGACTCTTATGTATTCCTTAATCCGATATGATTACCTATGTATAGATCCGGTGTTAGTAATCCTAAAAATTTTATTCCGCTGCGTTGTATGACATAAGGATTACTTACATGAACAAGCCCAAAAATGGCGTTTTATGGCTTAAAACCTCCAAATAAACCATCCCAACACCCATTACACCATTAATCCTCAACATGGACACTATAAAAACTCTTCAAACCAACCAACCCAAAATCTTTAAAATTTTAAAAACTCAAATCCAACAAAATACTAAACCAAACACTACCAAACTACAATCAAATCGAAGATAAAAGCGAGGGGGGTGAGATTACCAACTTTTCTTCGAGAAATCCGACTTCCGAGCCGAGTTTCTAGCCATTTTCCTCCAAGGGAGAAGTGAAGGGGTTTGGGGGGGGGGGGGGGGGGGGGTGGTGGGAAGGAGGCGTACGGGAGAGAGAGGAGAGTGGGAGGGTTTTCGTATAATGACGAAATGTCGAGTCCACTTGGTATATGTTGCACCAAGACTCCAAAATACCAATTCCTCCACAAATACATCATGACTCATTAAAAATCATCTGTTTTCAATAATTATCTCTCCAACCTCAATTTCCAACACCAGCCCCAGTACAAAATACTCCGGACCCCAGATTCCACCAAAAACCAAATTCCAAGGTTATCACCACGATGAGAATATAATCTCATCCCTTGGATCCAACGACTCAAAATATCGGATTTAAATTCCCTAGAGTCCCGAAACCGCAATCAATTCATAATTGCCACAATTAAAATCCATTAAGGATTATTACCACACTGGGGTTAACATCATTAATCCCCGGGCATCACAATTATCCCCCACTAATAAAATTTCATCCTCGAAATTTGCACGGCGTACTCCACGTATTGCCGAGATTACACGCAATCCAAATGGATCCATATTGTCGAATCATGAACGTGACATGAACGACACACCAACCGCGAGGATACCGACCTCGCACCAGCACCTGGAATGGAGTAACCTCCCAAACCAACAAAAATTCAAGGAAGACGTCAGCATTCCCCGATGCTAACCATCTCAAAGCAGTCAGACAATCATAACTGCAAATCAAACGAATCATTCGTGACCCAAAATAGATATCGCCTCGATGATATCTCTACGATTTAGCCTACGATGTTAAACATACATCGTTACTAAGGAAGCCACCAGTACACAACATTGTACCTAAACTACATCCGGCTTCCACTTTCCAAATCCATCTCCATCAAAGGAGTAGTTGCATCACATTGCAACACGGATTGTGCAACAACACAACCACGATCAACATAAAATACATCTCTCAAAGATGTCTACATCCGGGTGTTCCAAGAATCATATCTTTGTCCAAATACACCATCGAGACTCCACAAGGTCTCAAGTTCTCGAAAGGACATGCAAGAACAATCAATTGCATTCCCGCCACACGTGTAAATCACGACACTTAACCAATCCTAATCCTGGCTCTCGCTCGTTTTCCATAGGATCCAACAATTCTAACACAGGGAGGCTATCGAATTATCCAGCAAGAATTACCATGCCCCCTAAACACAACAATTCCCTCCTCAGAGGGAGTCAATCGGACCTCACGATTATTCCTCGAAATACATCGTGTCATCAAGATCACCAATCTCAAGGTGCCACAATCTCCCACCGGAGATTTATTCATCCAAGCATACTAAACCGATGCCTGACGAGCACTAAGAAGATGCTGGCATTCGTATACACACACCGGTGCACATGCCTAAGCACCAACACTACATGCATACTCAATGCACTCGGCTCGGGTATCTCTAATCATACCCATGAGCTCCAAATACAACTGTCAATCCTCGGTTATTCTCACCAAGTGGAGAATAATGATTGACGAACCAAAAGCCAAAGGGTGTGATTCCAACATCAACACCACACAAACCAATTCAACGAATCTTCCAAAGATTCCCAATAGGTATATGAATACCGTCTTCCTCACAAGGAGAGTGTCATGAACCATGACCCTCCAACCTCGAACCGCCGTTCGAAAAACTGGATATATTTATACCAAAATATATCTCGGAACCAAAAATACGCAACTAGTTCAGAATAGTGCATCAAAGCAACTATTGCCAAATCGAAACCCATATACGCCATGTATACTCACCCTAATAATGCTCTGTACTAATGTCATAGTACTCAACAATCTCGAGCATTTCCCCGGAGATGTCTCCTCGAACGTCTCACCGAAAGGTAAGAAATCCATTACTCGGTCCAACACCAGTAATGCTTACCATGGCTGATTTACAATCGACCCACGACCGATACCAGCTGTCTCCCTGAGAGTACAATCCAAATCTCTCCAAGAGATAAAATCAATATAGTAGTGTTATCCCACTAGCTATATCCCACAATTCCAATTGTGACTCCTGTTGCATTCCATATGCAAAGATGCTCAACCAGAGCTAACAACGACTTGTCGACACTCACATTGGTATTCCCAACAAAATTGAGTTGTCCCGGCACAAGTCCCTCAAAACATTTGACGTATAAACGTCCCCGTGAGGTATTCCCTGCCTCAAACCTCATGCGACATAGTGACTACTAGAGTCCACATTTACCCTCATCTTATCATCATACGATTCACAAAACTCTGTTCCAGCGAGCAGTATAATGGCTACAACAAGCACACTATATCACTGCAACAATACCTGGCTAGCAATTCGCTGCCTCCTTTGGTTTATACCAAACTTACCAACGTACCATACGTTCCACTCGGTTACCATACCGTAACATCCATTTAGAGTAGTGGGTCATCACCCAATATTTCTCTAATACCAAGGCACAAAGGACATTCCGGTGTCCTTGCCCAATCACAAGGCAATCATATCCATTAGGATTTAATCCACACCCTCATGGGTGGGCGTGGCCATGTCTACCACACATCACATCGACAAGAGCGAGTAGTTTCCTCAATAACTACTCCTACCCACAATCACTTGGCCATAGCCATCCCATCGAGTATACCCAAAAGTACCACTACTCGTAAAATATTTACCTCAAATGCATGATGCGGTACACTCACCGGTACAGCGCATCCAATAATTCTTCGAGCAACCTGCTCGGCATAATGTTCTCGTCAACTAGTGACCCAGACACTACCCTGTGCTCACCATTGGTACTCAAACCATACGTCTAAATACATATACATAAATGCATTATTCATCAAAACGACGCTACACGTCTACATGGAATATCCATTATGTCATCGTCATCCCGTGACGGTACACGTCAACATTGACATCCAAAATAACATCGTCAACTCGTGACGGTTCATATCGATACACGACATCCATAATCTCATCGTCTAACACGCGACGATATATGTATATTAACGCATGGCATCCACAATAATGCTAATAAAACAGCAATATAGTATAACTCATCGCTAATAAGATAGCGGCATACCTGTCCCCGTCGTCCAACAGTGGTACGCAACCAGCACCCATCGCTCGTAGATGGCGTAATCCAGTGCTACGTACATAGCGGTATAACCCATCACTGTAGAATCAACGGCATAAAACATAGCTATAGATATCCGGCGGTATGAACCATCGCCAATAGATGTAGCGGAATGACCCATCGCTATATGATACCTGGCGGCATAAACCATCGCCAATAGAATAGCGGAATGAACCATCGCTATGATACCCGGCGGCATAAACTATCGCCAATAGAATAGCGGAATGAACCATCACTATGAATACCCGGCGGCATAAACCATCGCCAATAGAATAGCCGATCACTAGTCTTGTTATAGTAGTGTATTTTAATGTAACTCGCTTGTCATGACCGCGACACTAATACCTCTCGCTTCGACATATCAGCGGCATTGAATAACCTCACTCAAAAGCGACATGCGGCAATACCCTCGCTTCAACATTTGGCGGCAAATATTCTTTCCTCGCTACGATATGACATCGGCAAGTATCTATCATCGCGTCAAGTGACAACGACAAAGCATTTAAAATCATCACTCATCCATAACAACGACTAATGGGATATTCACCAAGCTTTCCATCTATACCTGTAACACAATGCATATGCCATATCCCAATATACATCACCATGAGTGTATTTTAATACACCTCGCTTCAAATGTGACATGCGGCAATACCCTCGCTTCAACATTTAGCGGCAAAGCATTAAAATCATCACTCCAATATATACAACCATAATGAGTGTATTTTAAAGCACCTCACTTCAAATGTGACATGCGGCAATACCCTCGCTTCAACATTTAGCGACAAAGCATTAAAATCATCACTCCAATATACGTGCAACCACAATGCAAAATCCATAATCCAATATACATCGCCATGAGTGTATTTTAATGCACCTCGCTTCAAATGTGAAATGCAGAATTTTACCATCGCTTCAACATTTAGCGGCAAAGAATTAAAATCACCACTCCAATATATATGCAACCACAATGCATAATCCATGATGTATATAAAATGCAGGTTACCGTTTCGTGTCTTTCAACCCTTGCCTTAGCCCTTCATGCCATAGCGTCCTACAGGAACAATGGGGGAACCATGAGCATATAATAATCCATATTCACCACAATATGATTATAATGAGTAAATGCATAAACCATGAGTACAAGGTACTACCTGTATCCCAATGCATTTAAAGATGCTCCCCTTGGTTGTCCCTGTACTACACTCATAATCATAAACATTGGGTTATATTACGGTCACATAAGTGTCATGACATATAACCATTCCATTTATGACCACACATCATAAACCCACATAAGCAAAATAGTTCTGTCACACAACACTAACCACTATCATGCATCATTATGTGCTACCAATTTCCATCAATATGATCATAGGCCCTCAACAGCCCCAAAGAGCAAACCACTGCTCTGATACCACTAATGTAAGGACCCCGTGCCCTTATTCCGTTATTAGTGTATTAATCCAAGTATTTAGTGCATGTAATCATATATGTAGGGGAAAACCCACTTGTCATCATAGCAAATCACGCCAATAATACAATTCTTTACATTATTCCATATAATGTCTAATTTCCCCCAATCAAGTTCACATACATATCATGCACCATTATAATACACTAAAATGTTCTCAGTTCATGTAAGGACCCCCGTGCCCTTAACCCGTTTTTAGTGCATTAAGCCATACCATTAGTGCATATAATCATACTATCATTGGGAAAACCATATGCAAGTGCAACACCATATGCTATCCAGAAAATTTCTTGCATTCAATCCACATAATATTCATATTCCCCAACCAAGATTATTCATATAACATGCACCCTCGTAATACACTAACATGCTCTTAGTTCATTTAGCAATTCTGTATTTAATTGCATGTAACCATAAATGAATAGAGAAGAGCCGTAACACATTTATACATTCCATATACACGTAAAATATACTCACATAAGAGCACCCAATGAACACGCGTGTATCTAATGTATAAAAGCACTCTACCGGGTACCGTTACTGGCACTTCAATCCTAGAAGCACCTCCCAAGCATAGCTCGACCTCAACTCTGGATCTATGCGCTTATTCAACCAGTTCTGGTACCTCGATCCTGGAAGTACCTCAATCAACAGCCCGAGCTCAATCTCCAAAGCTGCTGCTACACCTGTAACACCTGCCCCAACAGAGACAGCCCCCACACGGGGTGAGCATACCAATACCACCAATCCAAAAATCATAACATTGCATTTCAAATACAGAATGTAAATGCCATAATTTAAATGATACTCCCTGGATGGTAACACCCTCATCCGGGATCCCCTGTATTGTCCCTGTTCTCAAAACAACCAAACTCATCAAATTCCCAAAGCCAGTTAATGATCACATAGATTAACTAATAACGTTCTATTATGCCAGTTCCATGATCAATATGGTAAAATCATAATATAAAAGACCAGAGATCTCACATATATCTAACCAATAATTCCGTGTTCCATTTTGTTGCTCGCTCCACAATAGCGGCATACTAAACCTCGCGCACGCTCAACAATAGCGGCGTCATAACCGATGGTCGCTCAACGGCGACAGCATCCCAAATCATTGCTCGCTCAATAGCGGCACCGTATGGTTCCCAATGTATAACCATTTGACGCGAATACCGTTTACCATGCATGTCGTTATCCATTTATAGCAAATATCATGCACCATGCATTTCAATACCTATCCGATGCAATTACCACATGCCACATATTTCAATGTCCATATAATGCAATTACCACACACCATGTGTTCCAATACCCATTTAATACAATTATCACACACCATGTATTTTACATTTGCAACACTATATTAGGTCATGCTCGTACGTCATACGTACATTAAGTCTCCGTAGTCCAAGCCGAACCTTGCTTGAGTTCCATGCCCCGAGAAATATGTGCTAAAACACATAAACAACTCACAATCAAGAATAAGCATGCGATCACGTGCCCACGCACATTTGTAACCTCAAACCCATCGTCAATCCATGACGATTACCAAAATAGAAGCCCCCCGGCTAAGCATGCATAATACCCAAAATATACCATTTAACAAGTTTAAAAGATAGCCAAGAATTCAACCGGGAATTCCGTTAATTAACTTTGGCTCCAACCAATCCATTTTAAAAGCATAGCATTCTCATTGGAATGTAGACATTGCCCCGAAAACGGCCCTTTAAACCTCGGTTCCAAAATCCCGATATTTTCCAAAAATTCTAAAAAAAACCCATTTCCTTCGGGTGGCGATCGATCGCCACCTTTATCGCGATCGGTCGCCACACTCCAGTGGCCAACCAGTGCCCTCTCGCGATCGATCGCGAGGATATCGCGATCGATCGCCAATCCTCGCGATCGATCGCCAACCCGCTCGCGATCGATCGCCGAGACCTCGCGATCGATCGCCAGCACTGTTCATCGTCACCCAAATTGCAGCTGCACGTCGCGATCGATCGCCCCACCTCGGCGATCGATCGCCACCTGCGATTTTTCGAAAAATTCGAGCTTCCATGGTGTTTTTCACACCTAAACTCAAAACCAACACCCCATACACCACCAACACCTCAAATACAACATTTAAACTCCATAAAAACACTAAAATCAACACTTTAGATTTTAACCCAAAACCCCCAAACACAAATCCAACCCAAAAGCTCAACCATAACACACCATATCACTATCAAATCGAAGACAATGACGAGGGGAAGAAACTTACCAAGTTATCTTCGAGAAATCCGGCTCCTAGGACGAGCCTCCATCGATATTGCCCATCAAAGGGAAAGGGGAAGGGTTTGGGGTTAGAGAGTGGCGTGAGGGAGAGGAGAGGAGAGAAATGGATTCCGAATGACCGAATCCCGAGTCCAACTGGTATATATAGCAAAAATGCCCCAAAATACCAATACCTCCACAAATACATCACGATTCATTAAAAATCATCTGTTTACAAAAACTCTCTCTCCAACATCAAATCCCAGACTGGCCTCAACACAAGGCACCCCGGACGCCAAGTCCCACTAAAAACCCAATTCATAGGTTTTCCACCAAAATGAGAATACAATCTCAAACTTTGGATCCAACGATCCCAAATGCCCGATTTTACAACCTCGGGAGACCCAAAACCGTAATTAATTCCTAATTGCCACAATTAAAAATCCATCAAGGATTAATACCACACCGGGATTAACACCATTAATCCCCGGACATCACAGTTCATTTAGCAATTCAACAAATAATTGCATGTAACTCATAAATGAAGAGAGAAAGGCCCTTGCCTTTTTATACATGCCATATACACATAATAGTGCTCACATGCGAGCATAAAAATGTATGTGTGTATCAAATGTATAAAACAGGGTGCTCAATACCGTCACTGGTACTTCGATCCCTGGAAGCACCTCCATTCCATAGCTTGAGCTCAACTCCAAAGCCATCGATGTACCTAATCACCTGCCCCAACAGAGACAGCCCCCACACGGGGTGAGCATACCAATATCCCAAATCCAGTAAGTACAATATTACATTTCATAATTTACACAAGTAAATGCTATGAATATTAAAAGACACTCCCTGGATGGCATCATCCTCATCCGGCATCCCATGTGCTGTTCCTGTTCTCAAAATAACTGAAACCATCAAATTCCAAAATGCTAGTTAATCGTTACATTGATTAACAAATCCGTTTGTCACGTACCGATATCATAATCAATAATATCAAATCATTAATAATTATTACAGATATTCCATATATCTCACTTATGGTTCCATAGTTCTATTTCATCGCTCGCTCTACAATAGCGGCATTTCATTCTCACGCATGCTCAACAGCAGTAGCGTCAGAACTGATGTTTACTCAAAGGCGACAACATCCAACCATTGCTCGCTCAAAAGCGGCACCATGTAATTCCCAATTTCTATCCATTTATTGCAATATAATGTACCATGCATTCAACAATTGCAATTACATAAAAAGGGCTATGCTCGTACGTTATACGTACCTTATAATTTCGTAGTTTGAATCAACCCTGCTTGAGTTCCGTGACCCGAAGAATCATGTGCTAAACACATAAATAACTCGCAATTAAAAACAAGCATGCTACCACGTGCCCAAGCACGTCTACAATCCCCAAAAAAATATCATCAATCAATGACGATTAACCAATTAAAAAGACCCCGTGCGATGCATGCATCGATTCCATAACATCAACCCAAAAATATGCCATGAAACCAGGCCTCTCGATCGATCGGACATCAATTGAGAGCCACAACAAGATTGGCACAAAATTCGCGCTCGATCGATCGGAAGACTGGCCGATCGATCGCCACGCGCCCGCGATCGATCAGTAGTCACGCTCGATCGATCGCGAATCACTGTTCACCGTCTTCCATTTTTTGAAATACTCACGATCGATCGAGCCCTTGATGCCGATCGATCGGCGAGCTCTGAAGAAGCCCAAAAATGGCGTTTTATGGCTTAAAACCTCCAAATAAACCATCCCAACACCCATTACACCATTAATCCTCAACATGGACACTATAAAAACTCTTCAAACCAACCAACCCAAAATATTTAAAATTTTAAAAACTCAAATCCAACACAATACTAAACCAAACACTACCAAACTACAATCAAATCGAAGATAAAAGCGAGGGGGATGAGATTACCAACTTTTTCTTCGAGAAATCCGGCTCTCGAGGCGAGCTTCTAGCCATTTTCCTCCAGGGAGAAGTGAAGGGGTTTGGGGTGAAGGAGGCGTACGGGAGAGAGAGGAGAGTGGGAGGGTTTTCGTATAATGATGAAATGCTTAGTCCACTTGGTATATATAGCACCAAGACTCCAAAATACCAATTCCTCCACAAATACATCATGATTCTTTAAAAATCATCTGTTTTCAATAATTATCTCTCCAACCTCATTTCCAACACCAGCCCCAGTACAAAGTACTCCGAACCCCAGATTCCACCAAAAACCAAATTCCAAGGTTATCACCACGATGAGAATACAATCTCATCCCTTGGATCCAAGGACTCCAAATACCGGATTTAGAAATCCCCGAGAGTCCCGAAACCGCAATCAATTCATAATTGCCACAATTAAAATTCATTAAGGATTATTACCACACCGGGGTTAACACCATTAATCCCGGGGCATCACAGCCCCCCCTCATAGGGGGTCAGAACCCAGTACGAGAAATAAATAAATTATGTCAAGAGTGACAAAGTATCATGCAATGCATACCATGTATGAATGTGATGTATGAATTTGTATAAAGAATCGAATCTCAAGATACCAATATCGGAGTCCAAAGGAAGGTATCATCAATCAATATCAGCTCGAGCAGAGGGTGACATCACATACACTTTGCGCTAGGAGAATCATCATGTGTTGTGCTCGTCATCCCTCGTGTCTAGCTCCGATAGCAACGCGCGTGACTACAGTCGCTACCTAAGCAACATGTCATCGCCATGCCCGTCATCCCCGACACTCAGAGTAAATCAACTCAGTCATCATCATGGATATCAAAGAAATGGATAGATCAATATGATATGCCCATGAATCATATATGCATCATATGACATATGCAACTCATTATGTCATGCAATCTCATGTGAAAATCAATACATATCATGTAATTCACATATCATGTAGTCCAATGTAGCTCAACATATCATGTAGCCGCATAAGAATCATATAGTGACAACTAAATCATATAAATCAATTAATGACATATAAGGTCATACATTAGCATCATTACACGTCTTTGCCAGACATCATGATAAAATCATTTCAACGTACCTCAACCAAAGCTAATCTACCGAGAACTTCTCGAGTCAACCCTAGAATCTGTTAATCTGGTCTTGTAAATTCCAAAATGACTCTGAGTGTTCAAATAGTGCATTGAATCAAACCTAACTTATAAATATGACCCTTATCGATTTTCTTACATTTTCAGCCTGACCCATTTTCGTAGAAAACTCGTTATAATTACATACGACATCAAAACGACTCGATTCTAGTGCTCACAGTTCACAAACTTGAAGGGACTTCATTTCTTATCTGATGATGTCAAGATGGTTCCTTCATCTAAAAGTGGTTTAATCACTAAAAGCGTAGAGTTTAAAATCTGCTTTCCAGCCTGAGCGGGTTTAGAAAAATCGTCGTAACTTTTTTCATTTTAAATTCAAATTGGGTGATTACAGTGGCAAAAGACAGCCAAGTCGAAGCACTCCAATTCTTATTTCTAGACATTTTCTGGTATTCCTAACCAAAATGCTCAGGAACCCGAAGAACAACTGGATGTGTATTTTCGCCCACATGCAGGACACAGATTGAGCACTTAAAGTATAAAATTTATAACTGATTGAAAATGAGTCTGAAATAAGTCATCTTTTTTTTTTAATAAATTCAATAGATTTAAAATAGTTAAAATTTTCATTTGACGATTGTCAATAAAATTGGAAGGATAATTTGTCAAAAGTTCAGAATTCTATACTGCATGTGCATTTTCAGCACATGCAGAGCCAAATCTGGCACACCTTGGTAAAATGAGCATATCTCACTCATTTCAAGTCCAAATCGCCTCAAATTTTAATCACAAAAAGAAACTTCAAAACTCTATAACTTTGGTTTAGGACTCTAAGTCAGATTATGTAATGCCTCGATATGACGTATACATGTGTGATGTGATTATGTTGTAATTATGACTAATTTTCAGTAGGATGTGGACTCGGGTTCGGGTTGAACGAGCAAGACTAATGACATGCCTGAAAGCTAGTGGGAAATAGTGAAGTGATGTGCATATGTGAATGAGTTAATAACATAGACATGTGGTATTGACTTAACATTGTTGTGTTATAGTGAACAAGAGACAACATGAGACAAAATGCATCACATAGTTGGAATTTACATTCGACATGAATTGGAGAGAAATATGCATTTGCATTTGAGTTGAAGTGGAAGAGTAGATATATAATGTTAAATCAGATTGATAAATGCACAACACACCATAACTCACCCACAAATCCTCTACACAAGCTCCTCTCAAAACCCCTTGCTTGCTCTTGTTTCTTTTTCTTGGATTTGAACTTGGAATCAAGGAAACTTGTTGCAACTTAGAAATTGGTTTTGTGTGGTAAGGATTATGTGCTTTATGTTGTTTTATGTTGGTAATGTTGGTGAAATATGAGTTGGGGTTGAGGATTATCATTTAATACTTAATCCATTTATGCATGATAGAAAGAAAGAATTGAGTTGTAATGATATGGAAACATGTTTAAATGAAGGTATAGCAAACAAATATAATGTTTGATGTGGATTTTCAAGTTATAGGAGATACACCATGAGGATAAGCACAAAATTGCCATGTTCTGAAATTTTCGAACATCAGCGATCGATCACGAGCCCTATGGCGATCGATCGCCGAAAATAGAGTAAAAATAAGGTGGTGAAATCACTTGGCGATCGATCGCCAAAAATATGGCGATCGATCGTGAGTGAACAATATAGTTTGGCAATCGATCGAGAAGATGTGGTGATCATCGAGATGGCCAGAACTTCTGGCGATCGATCGGTGTAAAAGTGGTGATCGATCGCCAGGGTTAAAGTTTTGAAAAATGTTTTATTTTGTGGACTTTGATGCTTAATGCCTATTATAACATGATATATTGTTGATATTATTGTAGCATCATCACAGGGACAAGACAACGAGGCGGTTAGACATTGACGCCTGAGTTATATCTTTGTGTCGCACGGCAGGTACGTGTAGACGTACGAGTATATGATATTATTGTGATGATGATGTGGAAATTGTAACATATGATTAGTGGTATCATATGCATGTACATTCATGAATTCATAATGTTGAGATGGATGCCACGATAGGATGTCGCATATGCTTTGGCTGAGATCATTGCCACGATAGGCATGCCAGTGTTGGGCATATGCTTTGGCTGGGATTGTTGCCACGATAGGTATGCTACATATGCTTTGGCATGAGAGATAACTCGGTTGAGTATTTGTTCTGCCTGTTATAACGTATGAGGACGGTGCTATGATATGTGCTGCTAATATGAAGATGTGAGGAGGTTTCACTGACATATTGAGCTGAGATAGGCATATCATATCGGTCTTGTTATAACAGGATGGATGAGACATGTCATGACATATTTGAATTTGATGATGCATAATACAGAACAATCGCAGTTGATGTTTATGATAGTGCCTTATCGTTTTATATTTTTTATTGATATAGCACTGAGATGGTTGTTTATCTATACTCATGTTGTGTGATTGTTTCTGTAGGGACTCATAGGCGTGGGAGGACGGGATTGTGAGTCTTATTCCGCTGTGAGCTGAACCACTGCTTAGGAGTTGTATTGGTCTAGGTTGTTTTGCTGTACATATGATGTATATTATGACAGGGTTTTGTCACTATTGTAACAATGTACAGAGTAAAACTCTTAATCAGTGTATGATTTACTTTATTCTTACTCACATAATGAACTAATACATAACGGATTAAGTAACGAGGACCCCACAGATTCGGACGCTACAAACCAAAATACAGAACTATCTACTGCATGCAACAACATTTCCTGCTGAAACTTAAGGCATCATGAGTTTCACCTATAATTTCATATCAAAGCACTAAAAATCGACCCAACAACCTAAATATCTAAGCTAAATACATAATAATGATGATATACCTTCAAAGATTCCAAACACTCCCAACTCCTTGTAGCAACTCTTGATTCCTACCCAATTCTATGCTTGCATGTTTGATTAGACAAGATTTGATAGAGAAAATGGGGAGATGGATTTCGAAATTTAGGGGAGAGGAGGGGAGAGGTTTGAGGAGGTGGAAGGTGAGAGGAGAATCAGATTGTGGTGTTTTAAAAAAAAGCCAACCCCCATGCCATGATATAAAGGTGATGGGCGATGATGTCTATGTAGGGTGGAGGGATTTTTAAATGATTTTCGTGCCAATATTTCTCCATGTGTCCAAGATGGTGATTGATGGTGTGTTGGGCATAGCTTGGCCGAAAATTGATGCCAATTTATATAAGTTGATGTATTTTATCTTGATTAAAAATAAGGTGTTATGTTCCGGAACACATTAATTCGTAAACTAAGCTTTTAGTCACCCAGGTTTGCTTAATAGGTAATCCAGATTAATTAGCATCTGGGCCTTACACTTCTTCCCCTCTTAAAATGATTTCGTCATCGAAATCACAAAACTGAGTATAACTCAACAAATTAAATCATATGAGATGTCTCAATCTCAAACATAGATACATAAGAATCATCATGTATCAGTGACAACTGATGTGGTAGTATCAACCATATACCACTGAACCAAACTTATCTGTGACTCCACAAGGTTCAAAATATCGAGGCAACATCGTACCTCACTTAACGATTTGTATCGATCATCGTAAAGGTAATATCTTCCGATTTACCTGATTCTCAACTTGAAATTTCTAACGATATATTTCTCTTGTTGGCATAGCAAACCTGCTTACTTTAAGCCAATTTCATTCGTTTTCGCAGAAAAACTTATCATTCCTGTCATTTCTTCGACAATCTCAAGTTGTGCCAAATATCCTTATCAATCTCATCTCAGCATATCAGCGATCGGTATTCTGGCTCTACAAAACCTCAACCGATATCATCCCGATAGTTGTCTGGAACTTAAATTATAGGAAAATTCTACTAGTAAATAGTGATTTCTATCAATTCCCACTAAATTCATCACTAATAATCATGACATAGCTTCCAAAGTCAGGATAATTCTCTCAGTTTGTCCATCAGTAAGGGTATGATAAGCAATACTCATTGCTAACTTAGTACCATGACATTCTGAAAACAGTTTTCGAATTCGGATATTATCCTCGAATCTTTATCAGATACAATTGCTACATAAAGTCAATGTAACTAAACCACATTATCCACATCTTAAACATGTCGTTTTCTCATAGACATACATACAATTATATGAAATCAATATCTTGTATTGAATAGTCAATCAATTCTGATTCAACTTGGTTCACAATCTCTGTTTGATCTAAACAATTGAGTTAAAAATTTTTGAAATTTCTTTCTTCATGCCTTCCCATCAGAAATAGGATCTCAAGAATGATACATCTCATCATTCCCAGAATAACAATATGTCATCTATAGTGTGCTTTTTGCAGTAATATTTCTTTCGAACTGGTATGATTCGATGCTATTTACTGATTGTTCAATCGCAATCCACCACTAAGTGGCTTACTAACATATAGTTGGTTGATGAGACAGAACCAATTTCTTCAATCAATATCTGTATGAGTCTGTCCTTTGAGTATTTCTGATCTTGGAAATCAGAGGTGACTCAAACTGCAAAGCATACAATGATGCTACCAGTGTACCTTGCACTTTTTGGTTCAGTGCATTTGCTGCTAGTTTCATTTTCCTTGATTGATATTGACTATCAGAGTCAAATTCTTTAATAAATCTAGTCGCTTCTATATCATGTTCAATTCTGACTGAGTAATAGATATTTTAAACTCCTAAAATCAGAGTATATTATGAATTGTTCGCCATACAGAAAACATTGCCACATCTTCAAGGCAAAAAATAATGGCCACAAGCTCGAATTCATGAACAAGATATCATGATTCTTTCAGCTTCAACTATCTCGAAGCATATGCAATCATCTCCTCATGATGCATAAGAACGTATCCCAAATATTTGACCAACGTATTTGCACAAACTACATATCCCCCTGAACTAGCTAAACAAAATCAACACTGGGGTTGTAATCAACTTCTGTTTCAGTTTATGAAAATTACTTTCACATTCATCTGACCAAATGGAACTCAAATTTCTTCTTGGTCAACTGGTTAATAGATCAGGCCATCCTACAATATCCTTCCATCAATTTGGGCATCCCGAAGCGTCTGAAGAACCAATCGTAAATTTCTTGTGTGGTTCCTTCTGTATCTCGAATACACGAGTATACCACTGAGGAATATTATTACACCCTTCTGCCAAACAGTTACGGAATACTCTATTCATCATTAATAAACTCTACTGGTATAATTGTCAGACCATACGGCATTACCAAAAATTCAACATGCCTATATCTGGTTTGACCAATTGCCAAGAGAACATTTTCTCATCTGACTCAAAATGATGGTAACCATATTTAAAAATCATTCTTCTTATACCTCGACATTTCTTACTACGGATCAAATACTTCTCAATTTTAGGCAATGTCTATTTATTCTAGACAGTAGCCCGGTTCAACTGCCTTTAGTCGACACACATCTTCATAATACCATCTTTCTTATTCATGAACATCTCTGTCAACTCTGCTGATGCCATTTTGTGAAGTGCTTTCGATATCGAATCTATTTGGCATCAACGAACAGTTAAAATCGAATTCCTTCACTAGTGGAGATTCTATTATTTCCTCAGGAAAATCTTGATAAGTTTCTTACCACTAGGATATCAGTCAACCTCGATTCTTTATGATCAGCATCAACTGCTTATTATCAAATCTTCCTCATTTTCCAAGCATCGCAACCACAAATATTTTCATAGCTGATACTATCAGTATCTTAGTTTGTTATTCGTGGCTGTAAACATTTCATTTGGAGCCACAATACGGTCGAAATTCACTACACCATAAAAATCATCTCTAATACTTCAAAACTTATCAAAGTATCTATGCCCTCGATACAATCAAAATCATATCTCGGCAACGCCATTAAATTCATATCCAAAATACTATCATCAAACTGTAAGCTACAGTTCACTATTACAAGTGTGGATAGTAAAATCATATCTGCTGGTGTATTTTCCAAATCATAATAATCAATGCACATTTGATGCAATGTATGAAAACATTGCTTTTGACTCAATAAAACTTGTGCAGTGTGATCAAATACATGACATGTATCTGCGATCACTAGTACTGAGGCATCTCTAACCGTATCCTCTATCAAGGTATACTCTCTGGTCTACAGGTAACTAACTGCTGTAGGAACTGAGTGGCCGAAAAGAATAACCATTATGATATCTACCCCTAGCTCAAAGTATTTGTTGTTATGGATGAATCTGTTCCTGAGCACGTAATGGACATACTCTGACTGGCCACAATCGATATCAGTTCCTCTTATTCTTTCACATGGATTAGTAGATATTAACATCCACAGTGACCTCGAAATGATCTGATATTCTACAATCTCTTAGCACCTCTAGCATTACTAGAGCTGGATGAACTGGAGTGATACTTCTGAAACTTTTCTAGGACTACCTGGATTATTCCGAATAATAGTCACTTCATTAACATTTAATCCAGTCCTAGCTACTTCGTACCACATCGGTGTCTTATTTTTCAGTCGATTTCTAATCTCTTCACTAGTGAATAGCTATCGAGATTAAGCAGATTCTTTCATTTCTCAACTCCACGATAATCAATTATCATTTTCCATGTAATCAACATGGCCTTCTCGTAAACATCTTTTCCCGTATCAGAAAGAGGAAAAATCGCCATCCATCACTACAATTACTCTAGATACTCTCATATAGAAGAGTTCACACTATAGTTTTTAATCATAGTTTGGACACATAAACTGGAATTGAATTACGACAGTCCCCATATCCAAGTCCTCATTCAAACCAATTCTCGTTGTTTCTCACAACAACTACACTCTATTCTTCAACTGAATATCACTAATTTCAATATTCTCAAGTTCTAAATTATCATCTACACGTGCATAGGTTTTGACGTAAACTCATACGTATTACCCTGGTCTTTCAGACTCAAATTCCCGATGTCAATCGACAAAATGCTTTAAATAGTTCTAATGTCATCACACTATGCACAATGATTAAGTCCAAAAGTGATAATAAGATCCCAATAATGGAAGCATTATCACTATGTTATAGTTCAATTAACAGTTTACAGTGCCTACATGTACAATAAATAGCTATTAAAGTCCATATCACTGCTACATGTTCAAACACTAACTGTCCATCATAAAATCAAAACATCATATATAAATCGCAAGTCATAGATGTTCTCATCACTTACTCTACATTATCATCCGATCAGCAACTGTCAGTGCTAATAGATAAAATTCTCTAGATTATATGCAACTCAGCATTCAAATTCTCTAGAATATATGCAACTCAGCATATTAAAATAATCAGAGATATGACATCTAGCTATCCTTGCTTAGTAATCCATTACATGTCTAAAATCTCATTATCTAACATGTAATCATAGCTGGCAAGAGCATATAAAAACACGTAGTCAATTACATACACAAACAATTTTATTTTTGACTAGACTCAGAGCCCTACTCTAGTTCGAGCATATCCCAGATTATGCTCTGATACCATAATGCGAGGGTTTCCCATTGTGGTGTTTAATTAATACATAATGATTAAGTTGCGTAAACAATGGAAAGTTTATTTCAAATGTCCTGTCAAATGGCCTAAATTTTTTTCGCTTTTAGGTGATACATATATAGTGATACTGAAAATATGAAATTCTAGTTTCCCAATTCAACATGTTGCTCATCACATAATCAAGTATATAACCAACCAGTAATATAATACTTAAAATACAGATACTCGGGGCACATCCCGGTAATTTAAAATGTAATTAAAAGTAATCTAACAATTACTGGGACTCAAAACTTAAAACATAAACCTGAGCTCGCTCTCATGGAGCTCTGGTATTCATTGATGCTTCACCTCGAGCATTCGCAGTACGTCCACCTGTACCACCTGTCATGCCCATACAACAAATACATGACAACCCCCCGTGGAGGGGGTCAGAACCCAGTACGATAAATAAATAAATCATGTCAAGAGTGACAAAGTATCATGCAATGCATACCATGTATGGATGCGATGTATGAATGGTATAAATAATCGAATCTCAAAATACCAATATCGGAGTCCAAAGGAAGGTATCATCAATCAATATCAGCTCGAGCAGAGGGTGACATCACACACACTTCGCGCTATGAGAATCATCATGTGCTGTGCTCGTCATCCCTCGTATCTAGGTCCGGTTGCAATGCGCGTGACAACGGTCGCTACCTAAGCTGCCTGTCATCGTCGTGCCCGTCGTCCCCGACACTCAGAGTAAATCAACTCAGCATCATCAAGGATATCTATGATATGCCCATGAATCATATATGCATCATATGACATATGCAACTCATTATGTCATGCAATCTCATGTGAAAATCAATACACATCATGCAACTCACATATCATGTACTCCAATGTATCTCAACATATCATGTATTCACATAAGAATCATATAGTGACAATTAAATCATATAAATCAATTAATGAAATATAATGTCATACATTAGCATACGTCTTTGCTAGACATCATGACTCATTTCAACGTACCTCAACCAAAGCTAATCTACCGAGAACTTCTCGAGTCAACCCCAGAATCTATTAACCTGGTCATGTAAATTCCAAAATGACACTAAGTGTTCAAATAGTGCATTGAATCAAACCTAACTTATAAATATGACCCTTATCGATTTTCTTACATTTTCAGCCCGACCCATTTTAGTAGAAAACTCGCTATAATTGCATACGACTTCAAAATGACTCGATTCTAGTGCTCACAGTTCACAAACTTGAAGGACTTCATTTCTTATCTGATGATGTCAAGCTGGTTCCTTCGTCTAAAAGTGCTTTAATCACTAAAAGCGTAGACTTTAAAATCTGTTTACCAGCCTGAGCGGGTTTAGCAAAATCGTCACAACTTTTTCATTTTAAATTCAAATTGGGTGATTCTAGTGGAAAAGATAGCCAAGTCGAAGCACTCTAATTCTTATTTCTAGAAATCCTAGCCAAAAATGCTCAGGAATCCGAAGAACACATGTGTATTTTCGCCCACATGGAAGACATAGATTGAGCACTTAAAGTATAAAATTCATAACTAATTGAAATGAGTCCGAAATAAGTCCTCTTTTTTTAGAATTCAATAGATTTAAAATAGCTACAATATTCATTTGACAATTGTCAACAAATTCGGAAGGATAATCTGTCAAAAATTTGGAATTCTACACTGCATGTGCATTTTCAGCACATGCACAGCCAAATCTGGCAGAACTTGGTAAAATGAGCATATCTCACTCATTTTAAGTCCAAATCACCTAAAATTTAACCACACAAAGACAACTCAAAACTATATAACTTTGTTTTAGGACTTTAAGTCAGATTCGGACACTATGTAAATCAAAAAACTCAGAACTATCTACTGCATGCAACAACATTTCCTGCCGAAACTTAAGACACCATGAGTTTCTTCTCTAATTTCATACCAAAGCACTAAAAATCGACCCAACAACCATAATTTCTAAGATAAATACATAAAGATGATGATATACCTTCAAAGATTCCAAACACTCCCAACTCCTTGTAGCTTCTCTTGATTCCTACCCAATTCTATGCTTGCATGTTTGATTAGAGCAAGATTTGATAGAGAAAATGGGGAGATGGATTTCGAAATTTAGGGGAGAGGAGGGGAGAGGTATGAGGAGGTGGAAGGTGAGAGGGGAATCAGATTGTGGTGTTTAAAAAAAATGCCAACCCCCATGCCATGATATAAAGGTGATGGGCGATGATGTCTAGGTAGGGTGGAGGGATTTTTTGATGATTTTTGTGCCAAGATTTCTCCATGTGTCCAAGATGGTGATTGATGGTGTGTTGGGCATAGCTTGGCTGGAAATTGATGCCAAGTTATATAATTTGATGTATTTTATATGTATTAAAATAAGGTGTTACGTTCCAGAACACCTTAATTCGAAAACTCAGCTTTTAGTCACCCGTGTTTGCTTAATCGGTAATCCGGATTAATTAGGATCGGTGTCTTAAAATAATTCAATCTATTGCTAAGAAGTGTATACAATTTCTGGAAAATGAATATTTTCCAAAAATATTTATAAAGTTGAGCCAACAATTCCAAGTAGTACTACTCTTTTTGGTAGGACGCACTCTTATAACTTGCCCATGCATGTGAAATGTACGAATTATGATGTATTAATTAAAAGGCAAACTTGAACTTTTTGACACATGGTGTATTGGATAATATTGCAGAGGGATCATATGTAAAGGTGGGCGAGTCGTCCATGGCCCGACATACTTATTTAGGCATGTGGGTCTTGTCGTGCCTAAGCTTCTCTCATATTTGACATATGGTGTATTGGATAATATTCCAGAGGGATCATATGTAAAGGTGGGTGAGTCATCCATGGCCCGACATACCCATTTAGGCATGTGGGTCGTGTCGGTACGACACTATCGTGCCTAAGCTTCTCTCATATATTTTTTTTAAAAAAATATGGGCCATGTCGGGCTGGCACGTGGTTCATGATGGACAATGCCCAGTCCAACCTAAAAATGGGTAATACCAACACATTTTGATACCATGGCGGCCACATAGGCGAACATACATGTAGGAGTGGAGGCAGCTGTCCTCTCAAAGAAAAAAATTGTTACCCTAAGTTATTTTTTTCCAAAATTGAATTTTGTCCCCCACAAAAAAAGTTGTATTTTGTCCTCCAAAATATATTTTGACCCCATAATTTTTTTTTCTCTCAATTTTTTTTGTAATTATTTTTGTCCACCTAAACAAAAATCTTAGATCCACCATACTCCCGAGTCAGTTTTGCCACATCTAGTCATGTGCAAGAAATTTAAGATTTTGAGTTTGTTCGGAAAAGAAACCACATGTCATCGTTTTTAATTTAAATATTTGAAGGGTTAATTACATGGCAGTACCAATTGCAAAACAACAAGGCAATTAGGTCCGGTATAAAAGCAACAGTACACTAAGGGCCAAAACAGGAAAACCTTAATTCAAGGTGGTCCCATTTAAAAATTAAATCAAAATAGTACTTGTTGGACTAAAATACCCTTTATGAATTATTTTTGTGCAATCTAGTCATTTTCCATGCTTTGCTATGCCATTTCCCCTTAATAACGATCCTCTTGAAAATTGGTATTGTAGCGTGACGTGTCGCAAGAGCCAAGTTTTTGTATATGGATATGAATACGGATCGAACCCACGAGAATTTGTTTATAGTAGTAACTAAATATTGTGCTAGATGGTCTTAATCCTATTTAGAAAACGAGTACTGTTGTTGTTTGTCAAATAACGTAAATCACTAACTAACAATTTCACAATTTAAGAGAATTAATTATGAGAAGGACTCTAGATGTCCGATTTCACTTGATTATCAACTATGTTTCTCATGATCAAGTACAATATTATAGAAGTATCTAGTTTATTAGCAAAGAATCTTAATTGTTCCTACTCCCTTTCCCAAGTGATAGTAAAAGTCAATCATTCAATATTAACCTTGATATCCCCATCTAAGATCAAATATTAAATAATTTTATTGCACAAAATTCTTTCAAAAGCTGCAATGGAGTTATACACATGTCGACGATATAAACATCCATGATGTGTTTTCCAATGTCATGTTCACAATCCCCTCTCTCGATTGATAGATCACAAACAAATATGACAATTCTGTAGGGTCTTCCTACCTTAACATCAAATAGTACACATATAATGGACTAACCATGCATTTATAACCTCTTAAGGGTTCCGGTTGTAGCTTGAGCTAAGAAAATTACAGGCCAAAATAAAATTTGCAAAAGCTATTCAATTACATTCTCAACAATGAATGTTAAAGCTATAGGTTTACACTACTCCTAGAGTAGAGACTATCAAAATCCTGCATCCTATATTCATCTTGCTCCTTTTAGCTCACCTCCTCAACCCGACCCTAGGCCCTCGGTCCAAAAGTGTACCTACAGGGACAACACATCGTGAGCATATACACATTTACTTAACAAGATATAAAAGACATACAGTAATGCATAACATCTTAGTTAAGTAAAAGTTATTGGTCATTCTTCGACTTCTTTTGTTATCCCTGATTCTTATTCATGTATGAGGGCATCTTACCCTATTGTATGGCATCTTACCATAACATAACCGTCGTGTGGCATCTTACCACAGGGGCATCTTACCCCATCATATGGCGTCTTGCCGTATCATAACATTGTGTGGCATCTTACCACGTGGGCATCTTACCCACTCACATACATTGGGTGGCATCTTACCACATGGGCGTCTTACCCAATCATATACATCGTATGACCTTATCATAGGCTTACTTATCATAACATCATCATCATAAACGTCATCATAAACATCATCATAAACATCATCATCGTAAACATCATCATCGTAAACGTCATCATAAACATCATCATCGTAAACATCATCATAATCATCATCATAAACATCGTCATCATAAACCTCATCATAAACATCATCATCGTAACCATAATCATAAACATCATCATTACAAGCATCATCGTCAAATGTAGGAGTATGGTTTACCGTCCGATGCTCGTACGTTTCTTACGTACCTTAATTCCAAAAGAAGGAGAAATTGCAGAACTTTATCTCCTTGAGGTCGTGGGTACTTGGGACGGTTCTACATAACCATACAAATCGATATTAGAAGCTAAACAATAGCCCAATACCAAAAATTTAACAAAAATAATCATTTTCCTACTTTTGAACAGTGGCGATCGATCGCTCAAAACATGGCGATCGATCGCCAGATTTTTCACATAGCGGCGATCGATCGCTTAAAATGAGGCGATCGATCGCCTTGATGCTCATTTCGCTACTGGACGTTGGCGATCGATCGCGCCATTTGAGGCGATCGATCGCCTATCCTCGTTTTTGCGTACTGCCTCTCGGCGATCGATCGCTGCATATGGTCGCGATTTCACCATTTTCATGTGCATTTTCCAAGCTTATCTTCATACCTTTCAAAACCAAACTTCCCAACAATAACAATAACATCATAACCCACTAAAACCCACATAAAACACTTCAAAAATCATACCCCAAACATATATAACACATACCCCAAAACAACCCACATAACCACTTCAAAAATCACCACATTTCAAATCCAAACATCATCAAAACTTTAGGGAGAGTCCCATACCTCTTGAAGACTCCAAATCTTGATAAAAATCACACAAACTCAAGTTTTGTGGAGTTTCCTCCTTCCTCCCTTGAACAATTTCGAAAATGTGGAGTGGTTTAGGGTTGATGATGAGTTGAGGGGTTTTAAAAGAGTAAAGGTGAAAATGGGGTTAAAATGATCGGTGAAGGGTTAAAAAGGGGGTTGGGGATTAATTTAAAATCACACCCCAAACTTAACATGATTCATAAAATACTCCAACATGGTATTTTGAAAGCATTTTACAAAGATGCTCTAAACTTCATCTAAAATCACATCTTCCTCATATTTAATAATCAACACCATTAAATCATGTTAACATCTTAATACCCAACACATAAATCAATTACCACATGATTCATCATGTAAACACAATTAATGCCTTAATCGCAATTAATTAATTTCGGGGCATCACATTACTCCCCTACTTACAAGATTTCGTCTTCGAAATCGCATGCACTTACCCAAAATGAAACTAAACATAAATCATACCAGAAAATAGTTCCGGTTAATGCTGCATCATATGCCGTTCCGTCTCCCACGTAGCCTCCTCGACACCCCGACGATCCCACTGAACTTTGACCATCGGTATAACTTTACTTCGTAATCTGCGATCCTCACGATCCAGAATCCTGACCGGTCGTTCAATGTAGGATACATCTGAACCTAACTGCACTTCAGTAGGCTGTAAAACATGAGACGGGTCTGGCTCATACTTTCTCAACATAGAAACATGGAAGACATCATGAATTCCAGATAAAGACGGCGGTAGAGCCAAACGGTAAGCCAATGTACCAATACGCTGCAAAACCTCATACGGTCTGACATATCTCGGAGATAACTTTCCCCGCATACCAAAACGGACCACACCCCTAAAGGGTGAGATTTTCAAGAAAACCTTGTCTCCTACTTGGAATTCTAGCGGCCGTCGCCGCTTATTGGCGTAGGCTGCTTGCCTATCTTGGGCCGCTTTCATCTTTAAGTGTATCATCTTAATCTTTTCCTCCATGTCCTTAACCAGATCCGGTCCTCCGACCGCTTTACTCATCAAGTTCTCCCAATACAGCGGTGACCTACATCGTCGTCCGTAAAGAGCTTCAAAAGGGGCCATTTGAATGCTCGCCTGATAGCTGTTATTATAGGAGAACTCTACCAGTGGTATAGACTCTTGCCATGGAGTATCAAACTCCAAAATACATGCCCTCAGCATATCTTCGAGCGTCTGAATAGTACGCTCCGTTTGGCCGTCTGTCTGAGGGTGATAAGCTGTACTCAGTCTCACCTCGGTGCCCAAAGCTGCCTGGAGACCCTCCCAGAAATGAGAAGTAAACCTTGGGTCTCTGTCAGACACGATCGAGACTGGAACCCCATGCAACCTCACTACATCCCGTACATATAATTGGGCCATCTTTAGATACGTGAAAGTCATGTTGTAAGGGATGAAGTGAGCTACCTTCGTCAGCCTATCCACGATCACCCAGATAGCATCAAATCCAGAGGCAGACCTTGGCAAGTGGGTCACGAAGTCCATAGATATATGCTCCCACTTTCACTTAGGTACCTCCAAGCTCTTCAGCTCGCCACCAGGCCTCTGCCTTTCTGCCTTTACTTGCTGGCAGATCAAACATCTCTTGACAAAAGTGATCACATCACGCTTCATGCGTCTCCACCAGAATTGACCACTCAGGTCCTTATACATCTTTCTTCCTCCGGGGTGGATACTAAACAGGCTACTATGAGCTCGTTCTAAGATTCCTTTACGCAATCCCGGCGCATTTGGGACTACCCATTGGTTGTCCAGTCTTAAAGAATCATCTTCAGCCACTCTAAACTTTGTTGGCTGACCTCGAAGTACTATCGATGACCATCTCTGAACTTCATCATCTAACCTCTGGGCTTTCCTGATAGCCTCAAATACGTCTGGCTCGGCCAATAAGGTCGACACTCGCACCGACGACGTGTCCACATCAAAGTCATAGCCCAGATGGCAGTAAGAGGTCATCATCGCTGATAAACACATAGCGTCTTCAGCAGTACTCTTCACCTTCCTACTTAAGGCGTCTGCTATCAAATTTGCTTTACCCGGATGGTACTCAATCTCACAGTCATAATCCTTGAGCAAATCCATCCATTTTCTTTGACGCATATTCAATTCAGCCTGAGTGAATAGAAATTTCAGGCTCTTATGGTCCGTATAGATGGTAAACGTCGTACCATAAAGATAATGACGCCAAATCTTCAAGGCGAAAATGCCGCCAGTTCCAGATCATGGACTGGGTATCTGGTCTCATGAGGCTTCAACTGCCTCGAAGCATAAGCCACCACGTGCTTTTCTTGCGTCAACACACAGCCCAAACCTTGCAATGATGCATCCGTGTACAAGGCAAACTTCTTATTCTCAGAAGGGATCACCAATACAGGCGCTGTAGTCAAACGACGCTTCAATTCTTGGAAGCTTTCCTCGCAAGATTCGGACCAAAAGAATGGGACTCCTTTCTGAGTCAGCTGTGTCAGCGGCTTAGCGATCTTAGAAAATCCCTCGACAAAACGTCGGTAATAACCTGCTAAGCCAAGGAAACTCCATATCTCGGGTACAGAAGTGGGTGCTGCCCACTCCATTACAGCTTCAATCTTCCTGGGATCCACAGATATCCCGCTGCTAGATATAACATGACCCAAGAATACTACACTGCTCAGCCAGAACTCGCACTTGCTGAGCTTTGCATACAACTGATGATCCCTAAGGATCTGAAGTACTGTCCTCAAGTGCCGTACATGATCTTCTTCGGTCCGGGAGTAGATGAGTATATCGTCAATGAAAACTATGACGAATTGATCCAAATATGGCTGGAACACCCTGTTCATCAAACTCATGAAAACAGCCGGGGCATTTGTCACCCCAAAAGGCATGACTAAGAATTCATAGTGCCCATACCTAGTCCTGAAGGCTGTCTTCTGGACATCATCTTCCCTTACTTGAATATGATGGTACCCTGACCTCAGATCGATCTTACTGTAGAGCCTCGTACCCTGCAACTGATCAAACAAGTCATCGATCCTCGAAAGTGGGTACTTATTCTTCACTGTAGCTTTGTTCAGTTGTCTGTAATCGATGCACAAACGCATCAAACCATCTTTCTTCTTCACAAATAAAACTGGTGCTCCCCAGGGCGATACGCTAGGGCGTATATAACCTTTATCAAGGAGCTCTTGCAACTGAATCTTTAATTCTCCTAGCTCTGCTGGTGCCATCCTATAAGGGGCACGAGAAATGGCAGACGTCCCCGGTAATAATTCAATCCCAAACTCGACCTCTCTCGTCGGTGGGAATCCGGGAATCTCCTCCGGAAAGACATCAGGGAACTCCGCCACTACGGGCACATCCTCAACTTTTACTTCTTCTTTCTTTTCCGTAACATCAATGGCATATATGAGATATCCCGAATGGCCGCGTTCCAACAACTGCGCCATCTTGACAGCATATATCAACGGGATCTTAGAGCGAGAACCATCCCCATAGAACGTCCATGGAACTCCCATATCAGATTTGAACCGTACAGTCCTCTGCCTGCAGTTCACAACTGCCTGATACCTGTTCAGAACGTCAATGCCCAGAATGCAGTCAAAATCTGACATTCCCAGAACAATCAAATCTGACCTTAGTTCTTTATCCTCAAAATAAATGAGGCCATCGTAGACGATCCGATCAGTAATCATACTTCTTCCAGCGGGGGTCGAGACTATAAGAGGCGTGGGCGACGGAGAAGTGCATATGTGGTGCCTTTCCACAAAACTTGTCGACACAAAAGAGTGTGACGCACCTGTGTCGATCAATACAAAAGTAGGGTGCGTAAATAAAAGACACGTACCCGCTATAACCTCCTCCGGAGCCGCTGAAGCCTGCTCCCTCGTCAATGCATAGACTTGTCCTTGAGGTGGCCCCATAGGCTGACCTCCATACTGTCACGGCACAAATGGTGGTCTGTGCTGTGCTGTCCTATCCGCAGGCCTCCCCGCAGGACCCTGTTGACTTCCCCTGTTGGGACACTGTCTAGCAAAGTGGCCCTTGTCGCCACAAACATAGCATCCTACACAATCTTTTGTCAGATGTGGTTGCCCACAAAGAGTGCATTGGACCTTCCCGGATCTGTCTCCCTGAGACTGCCCCCTTCCAGATGGGGCATCACTCCTTCGGTTCCCTTTCCATCTATTGTCAGGCCTCTTACCACTGAACCTTGACGCCGATGTGTTTCCTCTTGATTTGAACTGCTCACCCCTTGACTTCAAATTATCAGGAGTGGATTTCTGAGGGGGTGCTGGCGGTGGTAAAACATCAGGGTATGCACCCACTCCTAGTTCGGCTAGCTCAGCCCGTGAGAGTGCATCGTCAAAGCAAGTAGGGCCATAAGTAATCACCCTATCGTACAGCTCCAGCCTCAAGCCCTTCATGAAGTTCCTCATCTTTGCTTGAGTGCTCGTGGCAATGTGAGGTACATATCTGAGTAAGGAGCAATACTGAAGAGCAAAATCTGACACTGACATATTACCTTGCTTGAGGTGAGTAAATTCATCTTCCTTAGCCTGTCGTGCAGCAGCCGAGAAATAACGATTCAGAAAGCGAGTTCGAAACATTTTCCAAGTAACTTCATGACCTTGAGCCTCTTGCTCTACCACAGTGGTCTTCCACCACATTAGTGCCTTCTTGGCCAATTGGAACTCTGCTAACCGTATCCATGCTGTCTTCGCACATGGGGCTGCCACAAAGATCTGCTCTATTCTTTCTAACCATTCCTCAGCTCGTTCCCCTGTTTCAGTTCCTTCAAAGGTTGGGGGTCGGTATGCAAGAAATTGAGTTAAGCTTAGCTCCCCTGGCAACAACTGTTGTTCGGACGGTTCATCATCAAAAGCTGGCGGGGGTAGGGGATTCGTACGCCCCGCACTTGCATTGACGCTCACTGCGTCACCTACCTCCGCGTTTGCTGCCATACTGCAACACAAGGGTTAACAACAAGATCTAAAAGCAGTTCATATACACGTCGTTAGAAAGGCATAACATGTTAGCATCACAGTCATATACTTCATATGTAGCTTATGCGCAAAACATGTTTAAAAGTGAGCACCTAGCTAGCTTATTGCTAAGGCTACCCTTCACACATTCCCGGGTTATCTAACCACTGCTCTGATACCACTAATGTAGGGTCTTCCTACCTTAACATCAAATAGTACACATATAATGGACTAACCATGCATTTATAACCTCTTAAGGGTTCCGGTTGTAGCTTGAGCTAAGAAAATTACAGGCCAAAATAAAATTTGCAAAAGCTATTCAATTACATTCTCAACAATGAATGTTAAAGCTATAGGTTTACACTACTCCTAGAGTAGAGACTATCAAAATCCTGCATCCTATATTCATCTTGCTCCTTTTAGCTCACCTCCTCAACCCGACCCTAGGCCCTCGGTCCAAAAGTGTACCTACAGGGACAACACATCGTGAGCATATACACATTTACTTAACAAGATATAAAAGACATACAGTAATGCATAACATCTTAGTTAAGTAAAAGTTATTGGTCATTCTTCGACTTCTTTTGTTATCCCTGATTCTTATTCATGTATGAGGGCATCTTACCCTATTGTATGGCATCTTACCATAACATAACCGTCGTGTGGCATCTTACCACAGGGGCATCTTACCCCATCATATGGCGTCTTGCCATATCATAACATTGTGTGGCATCTTACCACGTGGGCATCTTACCCACTCACATACATTGGGTGGCATCTTACCACATGGGCGTCTTACCCAATCATATACATCGTATGACCTTATCACAGGCTTACTTATCATAACATCATCATCATAAACGTCATCATAAACATCATCATAAACATCATCATCATAAACATCATCATCGTAAACGTCATCATAAACATCATCATCGTAAACATCATCATAATCATCATCATAAACATCGTCATCATAAACCTCATCATAAACATCATCATCGTAACCGTCATCATAAACATCATCATTATAAGCATCATCGTCAAATGTAGGAGTATGGTTTACCTTCCGATGCTCGTACGTTTCTTACGTACCTTAATTCCAAAAGAAGGAGAAATTGCAGAACTTTATCTCCTTGAGGTCGTGGGTACCTGGGACGGTTCTACATAACCATACAAATCGATATTAGAAGCTAAACAATAGCCCAATACCAAAAATTTAACAAAAATCATCATTTTCCTACTTTTGAACAGTGGCGATCGATCGCTCAAAACATGGCGATCGATCGCCAGATTTTTCACATAGCGGCGATCGATCGCTTAAAATGAGGCGATCGATCGCCTTGATGCTCATTTCGCTACTGGACGTTGGCGATCGATCGCGCCATTTGAGGCGATCGATCGCCTATCCTCGTTTTCGCGTACTGCCTCTCGGCGATCGATCGCTGCATTTGTAGCGATCGATCGCCACAACCAGTGGTCGCGATTTCACCATTTTCATGTGCATTTTCCAAGCTTATCTTCATACCTTTCAAAACCAAACTTCCCAACAATAACAATAACATCATAACCCACTAAAACCCACATAAAACACTTCAAAAATCATACCCCAAACATATATAACACATACCCCAAAACAACCCACATAACCACTTCAAAAATCACCACATTTCAAATCCAAACATCATCAAAACTTTAGGGAGAGTCCCATACCTCTTGAAGACTCCAAATCTTGATAAAAATCACACAAACTCAAGTTTTGTGGAGTTTCCTCCTTCCTCCCTTGAACAATTTCGAAAATGTGGAGTGGTTTAGGGTTGAGGATGAGTTGAGGGGTTTTAAAAGAGTAAAGGTGAAAATGGGGTTAAAATGATGGGTGAAGGGTTAAAAAGGGGGTTGGGGATTAATTTAAAATCACACCCCAAACTTAACATGATTCATAAAATACTCCAACATGGTATTTTGAAAGCATTTTACAAAGATGCTCTAAACTTCATCTAAAATCACATCTTCCTCATATTTAATAATCAACACCATTAAATCATGTTAACATCTTAATACCCAACACATAAATCAATTACCACATGATTCATCATATAAACACAATTAATGCCTTAATCGCAATTAATTAATTTCGGGGCATCACAAATTCAATCAATAGACAGTCAATAAAATTGCATTCAACGCAAAAAAAAAAAAAACACAAATAAACCATATGATAAATTCTAATATGTAAATCAATCAATCCAAAACATAATATCCAATCAAGCTACGTCTTCCCCTAGAAAGATGATTAGTTCATCTTAGAATTGATAAAACACATAGACATATCTGAAAAATTCATAAAAGAACAAAAGTAAGAGATACAAAAGGATATGGAGGCAATTCTCCGTCCCCAGTTGAAAATCGCCTTCGTTTTGTGATGAAATCCTTGCCCTTGAAATTGTAGCATCCTTCTCAATATGTTCTCCCAATAGAAGAGTGGCAAAAGTCCTTTAAAAGTAAGTTAAGCGGCCCATTTAAACCCTTGCATCCTCTAAAATTAATGGGCTAGACCCGAGTAGCGATCGATCCCTGTTTTGCAGCGATCGATCGCCACGTCGTTATTTTTCAAAAATCTTCCTTTGGCGATTGATCTCTATATTTCAGCGATCGATCATTGTTTTGCCAAATTTGTTTCCCAACATTACGTCCATAGAGATCAATCTCTAGTTTTATGGCTATCGATCTCTGTTTTCAGGGATCAATCTCCATTTTCAGGCGATTAGTCTCCATTTTCAAGGATCAATCTCCATTTTCAGACGATCAATCCCTGATTGCAGATTCTTCATCTTCGATTTTTCTTCCATTTCTTGTCTTAATATGACTTTGTTTCACCATTTTATCTTTATTTCATGCAATTTTTCTTCTCATAGCACTCATCCTTACTTCGATTCCTTTAAACATAAAAACAGACACAATACACATAATTCTGATCGAAAATCTACATCAATCTCACACGAAAGCACGGAAACAATAAGTGCAAAAATGAACTTATCAAACCCTTGAACTTAGATTTTTGATAGTCTCGAGTAAAATTAAGAACAACAGCAAAGAAAATTAAAATGAAAATAACAAATTCAAAAGACTCAAGTTGTGCAATGATCAACCATGATTGGCCTCAGAGATTCGTGGGCTAACATTCAACTCAATTCATGCCACCCTCAATCAAAAGGGATTTTCATTCACATATATCAATAGGGCTTTTCACGGCATCATTTTGGCTTCAAGCTTATTGTCCAACATAAGAATAGACTCATAACAAAAGTGGACAACTTCAATCACGGTAATGAGACGTGTGTGTGGATGTCAACCCATACTCATCAAAGATGTCTCTCGAGAGTCCATACACCTAACTTATGTATCATTCCGCACTAGTATATTGGACGAACATGGCTCGGTCAATAGGTCTTTCTAAGCTTGTAATGTATGGCTACAGCTCATGGCTTCAACAAAAAGAGTTAAGGATTTCAAACGAGAGAGTAAGCCAGATATACATTTTTGCGCACTCCCCTTTCACTCTTCGTTCTCCTTTTTGCTTATTCATCATTCATTTTTTTCTTGATTTTCAACCCTCCATATTTTCCTCTCTTATCAAACACCTCATTTTCTTTTACACATCCAATTCATCCACTACTTTCCACCATCATTTTCATTTCGTTCAACCCTTTTTTTTCTTTTCTCCCTTTTGTTTATTTTCAATCATTAACATTGGGGGATTTTCAAAAGCTTTAGTGCAACAGGGCTTACTCACTCGATGGTATGAATTAGTGTATAGGCTAAACATGGTGGTTGATGTGGGTTCGAAATAATACCAAATGGGGCCAATCATGTGCCTAAGCTCATGCCATCATTTTTTCATTAATCTCAAAGGGGGATTACTAAGGAATAAATGATTTTATTAGGTGGCTCGAAAGGATCAAACTATTCAAAAATCGCCTAAATCATTCCTAAGACATATAACGTCCGTATTTTGCCTCTAAGGGTATGCAATCAAGTTCTAGACTATTCTCAATTCACATTCAAATTGTATGATGTGACTATCGTGCTTGATTATCGTCTCAAAACCAAGATAATACCAAAAAAATTTTGAATGAGACTTTACAATAGATAAGCAATTCATTCAAGTCCATTATTTTCTTTTAGGCTCAAAGGGCTACTAATTAATTTATATCAATGAATAAAGGCCTAAATCAATTACAAGATTGCCTATATCATTTATATGCTCACTTAAATCACATTTAGCTTCAAGTGACAATCAAATGAGTAATAAAATCATAAGATCCGACAACATATCGAACTAAGTGTTCAAAATTTTCACAATTAAGCAGCAATTCTCAACATCGGCCTCACAATTCAACCATACACAACTTATGACTCAACAACTAACTAGACATCCTATAAATCAAAATCAAAACCATCTAATCAGGAATTCAGGTAAATCATGCAAGGTATCATAGACATGCAACTCATATGACCCCAACAAACTTAAGGTTGTGCATTGTCCGCAATGTATTGAACCGAGAAAAAATAAGAACGAGGCACACACCTATTTTGACGACCATCAGCAGTCATCATTCTCCTCATCATCCTGATCAAGGGGATAGGGTGGAAACTTTGGTGGCTGTGTTGGTTGGAGACCTATAAATGAGACGACCTTTGGGTAAGAACTGCATCAAAAATAAAAAAAAACTAAATAAAAATTAAATTAAGAATCAACAAAATAGAAAATCCAAAGGATATAAAACTTGGGTCGCCACCCAAGAAGAGCTTAGTTTATAGTCGTCACCAGACTTTGCGACACTTTCAACCATTTGTAGCTCGTTGTTTGGAGGGGTCGTTCATGTCTTTTACCCTCCACACTTACTTGAACTTATCTCTCTTCTTCTTTAGCTTCTTCAAAACTTTTCTGACAGTAGTGACCACTTTGTGCAGCTTTCCAGTCATATCAATCTTGCAACATTGCTCAACTCTCTCAGTTGTCGACATTTTGAACTTCTTACAATCCTTTGGCTTCTCCATAACAAGTGGGGTGGTAGTCATTTTACATACCGTTTGAAGTGATGGATATGATAAGTAATGTAATGATTAAAAAGTTGTGAAATGATTGTAAAAATAGTATGTGATAAGTTATATGCTGTTTGATTGGAGAATAAGATGGTTGATAAGGATTATTATATGGTATAATGTCTAAAATACCCTTATCATTATAATAATAAAAATAATAGTTTATATCTAATAATCATAATATAATATATAATAATAATAATTGTGTGTATGTATATATAATAATAATAGTATATATAATATATAATATTAATAATTATTATTATATTATAATATAATAATAATAATTATTATATTATAATATTAATAAAATAAAATAAAAAATAATAATACTAATATAAATAATAATAATTGTGTGTATGTATAATATATAATAATTATTAATATTATATTATCTATAATAATATATATATTATAATATTAATAAAATAAAATAAATAATAATAATACTAATCTAAATAATAATAAAAATATATATTTTTTAATATATATATGCAAATATAATAATAATAGTAATATATATATAATTTATATACATTATTATAATCTATATATATATATGTGCGTGCGTGCGTGCGTATATATACATATATATAATAGTAATAATAATAATATATATAATAATAGTATATATAATATAATATATAAATTATTATATTTATAGCATATTATAATAATTATATAATAATAATTATTATTATTACGTAATAATATATATGCGCATCTATAATAATAATAATAATATATATTATTTATATATATTATTATAATATATAATAATATACATAGTATATATATATATAAATATGTATATAATTTATATACATTATTATAATATATATATATATATATAATCATAATATATAATAATATATATAATATATATATATATGCGTGCGTGTGTATATATATAATAATAATAAGAATAATATATATAATATATAAAACTATTATATTAATAACATATTATAATAATTATATAATAATAATAATAATTATTATTATTACATAATAATATATATAATAATCGTAATATATATATATATATGCACACATATAAATGAATAACATTAAATAATTATTTTTTAATAATAATAATAGTATAATATATTATAATAATCATTATATAATAATAATAAAATAATAATAAGAATGAAATAAATAAAATAATACAATATAAAAATAAAGTTGTATAAAATAAGTTTTAAGTTTTGGCGGGAATTTCAAATTTTGAGATAGTAAAAAAAGGTGGTAAGGATATTTATGTCATTTTGTTGTAAATTGGGATTAGAATGAGATAAATATAGTAGGATAATTTTTTTAAAAAAAATAAAACAAACATGGGATATGATTAATAATCCGAAGATTACTAATCCTATCCCGCACCCCAAACGGTGCCTAAACCGATAAAAAACTGGAGAGGATGGCTAGGAGACTTCACCAAGTGAACCTCAAACTACAGTTTGAGTTAGCCAAACCTCAGGAAGAAGACCATCCTGAACACGACTTTATTATTCCAGATCCCAACAACCCAACAGGGTCCGGACTATACGAATAGGATGGGAGAACTAACCTTTCGAGAAATCGAGGCGGATAGTTCAAAGATCTTAGAGAGATCCAAAAGACGGTGTAGAGCTATGTGAACAAACAACATTATGTACCATCGCAACTCCATCAGATCCAAACTCAGAATGGAGATGATGATCAAACATCAGGAGGAAATTCTTGAAAACCTTCATGATGTTCAAACTCGAGTTAAGGAGATGGAGTCACGACCCAGTTCTCCAGGAAGACAAAAAGGAGGGTGGTTACCACCATTCTATGGAACAAAACCCCTTTTACATAAAAAAAAAAAAGGTTAAGTTGAGGAGGTACAAAGACCAATGATCGAGATAGAGAAGATGATCACGTCATACGAGGAGAACCTATACTTCCCAGGAAGTAATGGAAAAATGAATATAAAAGATCAACACGATCTTGCCGAGTTATTTGCGGGACTAAATCTCATAAACTTAAAATGAATGAGACTGTGAGTCTCGGATCACACGAGCCACCACCAGGAGATCAGAACATGTCACACGATGGATACTTTACCACCGGAACAGTTTTAGATCCCCCGGTTGGAACAAGGAGTCGTTCCTGAAGGCCAGAGATACATAAAAAGCCATACAAGAAATCTCAGTTAGATCTGATACATCCAAATGGATTCATGCTTAATATGGATATTTTGGATTTCAAAAATCGAGAAGTACTGATCGAATAGTGGGCGTCTGCCGTGAGAATTGCAGCATGAACGCTTGATCTCAATAAAGAAGGGCTTATATTACTCATTAATATGAGCCTGGAAGGATCAACCAAAATTGCTTGGGAACTTACTCTCCAAGGCCTCAAAGATGAAGTTTAGCCGGAGAATCACTAAAGACAATTGTTAACAAGATGACAAAACTATTTAAAATCAATTTCGTAGGAGCTGGATACTTTGAAGGAATGGAACAAGATAAGGCTTTGAAGCATAAACAAGTTCTTTACAGCCTTGAACAACATGACATCTGCCATGCAAATGAGTACATCAAACTCTTCATGGAGTATAGATGGAAAGCAAAGATTGATGACAAGGATGCAGCTGAGCTATTATTTGCCAAAATTCCAAGCTCATGGAGAGAAATGTTTATCCAAGAGTATACATTGCAAGAAACATAGACGGTGGCCAGGAGAATGTCATTTATCAAAGTTTAACTTGTAGAGTGGTGCCATCAAGCAGCACTCCAAAAGAACTACAAGAGATTAATAGAAACAAACAAAACAGTTCGTCTTTCCTATGTCGAGAACAACATCCCTACTATCTTTGGAAGCTACCCCAAAGGCGTAAGATGAAGAAGCACAAAAATCATCCATATGCCAGAGGAATTGGTTTGAGAAGAGTTAGGTCTTCCTGGAGACCTAAAAGTTCTGGTCAAAACAGAAAGCCCGAAGTTACAGATCAGGGCAAAGATCAGGACCAACAATGAGTATAACCTTGTCAACATGTTCTAATCAAGCAACTAATATCAGAACACCAACAAAGAGAAATTTCACACGAACTCATACTATAACAAATGAAAGTTCTAAAGATTTAAACCGCTGGACGTGCGGAGCAAGGGGACATATCTCTACAGATTTTCCAGAGAACCAAAAATAAGGAATGAAATAGTTCGAGCATACAAAGGAGTTCGAAGATGCTGTTTATTTCCAAGATTTGGTGCAGGTGTATCAATTTGAAGATATCCCCTTAGATGAAAGAATCTACGAAGAAGAGATTTATTCTGACAATGGAAGTGGATCCAGATCAGAATCAGACTTTCAACACATAGTCAGAGAAGAACCGTCAGGTTTTTCTCACAGTTTCTCATAAAACTCTTATGAAGATCAGGAAAGAAGAGCCAAAGCTTGAAAGGTGTGAATGATTTACAATGGAGCAACGGAAAAAAGCCTTGGATATGATCGGTCTGCAAAGCAGAAAGCATCACATCATTCCCAAGGTTACAACATGTGAATTTCCCGATGGAATTCATGGGAAATCAAATTGAGATGCAGTTAATCTCCTATAGAGAAATCCTGGAGATTAAAAATATGGTAAAAAGAAAAGTTGCTAATATGCTCTCATGGATTTCGGAGCCATTAGAGTATCAAAAAAGTAAAAAAAACAACTTTCAAGGAAGGAATTGATTCGACACTCAACATGTCAATCTTTGACAAAAGGATCCCGAACCTCAAAGATTCTTGTTTGGGAGCTATTGCAAAAAATTTGTATGCAGGAAAGATGGCCTTTAACATCTACTCGAGAATTGCATACAAGTTGGGAGATCAAAATTTCAATAAGGTTCTTACTCAATTCAAGATTTTAAAAGAAACATTTTGATGAAAGAAGGGAATATGCCTTACTCGATCTCCTACAAGGTGTCATACGCACTCTCGAATACTCATCATTCAGAAGTATTCTTGAGAAATGAATTCATCGAAGTCCCCAGAATCTTTGAAGATTTGGCAAAAGCAATATTGCAAATATTATTGATACTCCGACGATTGGAGAAATCGACATGAGGATACATGACCAGCCGATTTTGAACAGAAGCAGAAGAATTATGATCGAGCCCATAATGATGTCTTTTCAATAGGGTATGTTAATCAACAACTATCCCAGTGAAAAACAGAAAGCAACCTCAAGCAGGATTCAGAAAATCTCTGATGTATTCAGAACAACGGGAGTACTGAAGTGCCCAGATAGATGGCGAGAAGATGAAATAATATTTGACATTACTCAAAATGATAATATCATTCTTTGTGATGTCTTATATTATTCGCAACAACCTACATTTGGCAGGTATCAGGGAAACCTTAAAATTAGTGAAATTGATCTAATAGTCGCAGGTACTGCAGGAAGAGTCCCATGATAGCTTATTCTTGGGATTGAGTTTCTCGAGGAACACAAACCTTGTGAAAGATTGCAGGACGAAATGGAGTCCACAATGGATGAAAAACGATACAGAATCCGATTTCCACCAGTCATTTCTCAATAAACATCTTAGTCGGGATATTGTACGAGGAATATCAGGCAGAGTATTTTGCAGCTTATATTGATTCAGGAGATGTAATATGTACTGCCAGACGAGACATCTTTCCAAAAGAAGTTGGTGGGAAATTACCAGTCATTGCCGGAAGTGACTTTTCCAAGCGGATTATTATTCTTAATGAAGTACTCCAAAAAGCGAAGATAATCATCGGAGGAACAGGCGGTACCCTTTGGTACAAAGTCAATACCCCACCTATTTATTTCCATGATACCTGAGCTGATATATTGTTAGGAAACAATTTCCTACAAACATTCAAGCGGTCCACACAGGAGAACGAGATCATGAGGCTTAATTTCACAACCCTTTGTAATCAATAAATTATTGTCCAACAACTGCGAGGGCATTTAACATGAAATTTCCTATTACTTTTCGCAGCAAGTGTGGTGATGAAGAAAAACGTTGGCACCCAAAGATGAACGATCAGTGAAATTTTGGTGAAGCAATTCTTCAACTACGACACGAGGTCCCGGTCAAAAGCGAAAATCGAACTTTTGACTGCGTTAATTGGATGTCTTTCAGGGAACAAGATGAGGAAGAAGTTACTACAGATACCATGCTACTACTTAAAAAAGACATTAGAAGACGAGGTTCCACAACCTAAAGCTACCATAGAATAGCAAATCACTGTAGAGGATGTGAAAAGGAAGATCCAGAGGAATTACAATGAGGATCCCCTTGCATGGTGGAATAAGAATGAGTCAAAGCTGCTTTGAAGGTGAAACCGGAAAAGAAAATGAGTTCATCAGGTACAAACTGATTCTCATGAACCAGGAAGATCGGAAGGACATTGAGATAATACTTAAGAAATATCTTGGCCTTAAGCTAATCTCAGTAGATGTTTCTCAATACAGTAGCCAAGGATTCCTTGTTCGGGATCATGGAAAATTAAAAGAGGAAAACCAAGATTGATGATCAACTACAAAGGGATCAACAAACATCTTGGAGTTTGATGGATACTTTATCCCAAGAAGAGAACACTTGGTTAATTGCATTCATAATGCCAAGGTGTTTTATAAGTTCGATTGTAAATCTGGATTCTACCATATTATGATAGAGGAAGCTAGCAAGAAGTTCACAGCATTCTCCACACCACGTGGACACTATATCTGGAATCTTATTCCAATGGGATTGACAAATGCTCCCCAGATATATTAGAGTAAAATGGATAATCTTTTGAAGGATTATTTCAGTTTCATGTTCGTGTATATTGACTACATCCTCATTGCGTCAAGAAAGATGAAAGATCATCTCGAACATTTGGAGATCTATCAGATGTTTGCCACAATAAATGATTAATGTTCTCCCAAAAGAAAGCATTAATTGCCACAAGACAGATCGAGTTTCTTTGAATATAAGTCGATGAATCTGGGATCATCCTTCAAAACCACATTGTTGAGAAGGTGCAAGAATTTCCAGATAATCTCAAAGACAAGAAACAACTTTAGAGTTTTCTGGGAGTTGTTAATTTTGCCTGAATGCTCATCAACAACCTGGCAAGACACAGGAAGGTGTTCAGTCCACTGCTCAAGAAAGATGCTAAATTTGAGTGGAATGAAGATCACCAACAAGCTGTCAAACAACTTAAAGAGGTTTGCAGGCAACTATCGAAGCTTGAAATTCCAACGACGATGATGAACTTGTATTGTACACATATACCAATGATCATTGATGGGTAGCAGTTCTCATAAAGGCCACACCAGATGAAGAATTGTCATGCACAGGGGCGGAACCAGGGGGTGCGGAAGTGTTTTTGTATATGTTTTAAGCTAATCATCAACAAAATGCATTGTGGAATATTGGTTGGCACGCTTCTCAACTCCTCGAATGGCTAAGGTTCGAATCCTTGCCACTACAATTCTGTTGCAACTTTTTCCCCTACAAAGAATTGTTGGCCAACTTATATACATTAATTAATAAAAAAAGTAAAAACTTAGATTGCACATTTTTACTTAGCTGTTTTCCTTTTTTTTATATATAAATATCCACCTTTTATTTTAAAAAAAACTGGTTGAATTTTTTTTTGGCAATTCATAATATGTACACTTGAAATGTATTTTTGACAGTCAAGAAAATGAAGTCCAAATAAATTATAATATAAAATTAATTAGAACATTAACATACATAATTATCAATATACAAGTTACATAATTAAATAATTAAAAAAATAAAATTATATTTATTTGCACAAATTTTAGATATCAATAATTGGATTACCATGATTATTTTTTTAAATCCTTTTGTGAAAATTTTATTGCTATAAAATATATATGAGAGATGAAGTATTGAATACTTTTGTATTATATTTATTGCCCTTATTTTTAGATAATTTACTTTATAATATGTTTTTTATCTACTAAATTAATATTATTTTTATAATTTTTTTATTAAAATATATGTATAAATAAAATATAGGTTATTATTTTTTGCATGTATGTCAATTAAATGTTCATATATATTTTGGTAATTAATTATTTGAAAATGATATTTTTGCCCCCCCTAATTTATTTTCTTGGTTCCGCCCCTGGTCATGCATATATTGTAGCGCTTTATTTTCAGATAATGAAGCTATCTGATGTCATATCAACGAGAATGAGTTCACTGCAGTTAGAAAAACTTTTAAGAAATGGCAGTTATTCTTACTTGCGAAGAAATTTGTCCTTAAAATTGATAATATGAGTGTCGAGTATTTTCTAATAAAATTGAATCTAAACCAGAAAAGGCTAGACTTTTGAGATTGCGAGCAGAATGCCAATATTATGATTATGATATTGTCATTGTGAAATCTGATAAAAATATTCTTGCAGATTTCTTGACGTGAGATGGATGCGAGTGAAGCCAATTCCATCATAACAAGATCAATGGCACCTCAGATAAAATCTTGAGGAGCTGGACAAGCAGATCAACGGCCTTGTGATTAACACTCAGGTCGCGAGTCAAGTACATGAACTGGATCTCACGAAGGTCCAATAAGTTATGAAGACTACCATGCAGTGTTCATGGGAAAGTCTTTATATTCTCCTCAGACGGGATGATTCGACATCGAAGCTAAAGTTGTATTTACGAGAACTGGGCTCATCAATCGGGGTTGGGGATTCAAGTACCACCAACACGAGTCCTATTATCGATCCTTTCGAGGAGGATACAGAAGGAAAAATTGATTCCTAGGTGTCTAGGGTGCCTGAAGAATCAAGCAAACCCAGTACCTCAGGGGTTAAAGAGGGAGAGATTAACTTTAGGCCATTGGTAGGTAAGTCTAAGGTTAATATTGATGAGTTTAAAGTTTCTCCTTTATAGGAATGCCATAAGAGATGGGAGAAACTCTATACAATAGTGGGGTAATTCCCGGAAAAATAACTGCCGATAGGTCAGAAAAATACCCAAGAATGTGGATTCATCCATGTTCCAAACCAGAAAGTGTCCGCGAGTGATTTGACTTTGACTGCCTGGACTCGGTATTTACAACAGCACTAGGTTTTTTGAATATTGCAAAATTACCGGAATGGATCTACGAGGGAGTGTATGAATGATGTCAAAACAACCATATACTCGGAAATGAGATGTTATGGAGTTAAAATTCTTAATCGCAGCTCCAGAAGCCACAGGAAAAGACCTTCACCCAAGCTTCTATGTCATAAAGCTGCAGAGGCCTAACTGGAAGGCGATGGACCAGATCAAACCACCGCTCGAAAGAACACCATTAGTCTCCCTGGTCACAGAAGATGATATTACCGCCAGAAGAGCTTGGGGATTATGGGTCTGTCTCACGAAGATGGACAAAGTCAAGTATCTGTTCAAGATATTCCAAAAAACAGCGAACAAATCCTTTACGATAAACTCCATGACATGTCATACCACAAAATATGCCTAGGAAATCTTTGAAAAGAAACGACAGATATTGTGGGACAACAAGAGTCCGGCGACTAAATAAACCTGCCGAAAGTTCTGCAACATGGCTCACTTTGGAAGATGGCAAGACTGGATCTGCCGAGCTGCCCGGAGCAAAAAGAGCCACTGTTCGGAAAAGGATTCCCTATCAGAAGGGACCAAATAAAGAGGACAAAGCGATACCAGAAAAACATTGAAGATTCCCACGCGGAAAGCAAAAGCCACATTTCTAAGGACCACGGGGAGACATGAGTCATGTAACTCTGATGAGAACCACTACCATTATTAAAAGAAACCAGAATGGTAGTACCACCATTTTTGTCGAAAGCAGAAAGAACCACAAGCTATCAAACAAGAATGAAGACGCATGCAATGACGTCTGATTATAGGCAAGAGTTGAAGTCCTTATTTCAAATCTGTCTCCAGACTTCTATAAATTAACAGGCTGAAGGAAGTGAGGCATCGACCATTCCCCTCTGTTTTCATACAAATAAATCTTGTATTCTACAACCTGTAAAATTATCAACTTTCCAAGCTTGGTAATTTTTCTATCTTTGTAATATTTCTGTTATTGTAATTCAGTTGGTTTATGTATTTCGAGTCAAGCCTCATTAGATGAGAGACTAAACAAGTTCGTCTCCTCCCACAAAGAGATGTATTAATGTAATAAATATTATAAATATTTCCAGAATAAAACGACGGATGTTGCCCATCTATCTCCCAGATTTCTTTAAATCTTTAATATATATTGTTATACTATATGCCCTAAGGTATGAAACAAATTAGGATGTGATGTCAGTTGTTGAATGAACCATTGCAGAATCATCGGTTGCGATCGTGTGGTTGGTGGTGAGGAGGAATCGTAAAACCTGTTGGGATACCCAACAATAGTTTGGTCAAAAATGTATATATCATTTTGTCAAAATTTTATTGTAATATGGAAGGATAACGAGCTTGTTATAATTCTAATTAGGAAGGTTTATCAAGCCGAAAATGAGGTTTTGGACTTATTTGCAAAGTTCATAAAGCGTAAGGGTTATTATTGTCCTTTTCATCTATATTTGGACCTCTATGAAGTCGTGTTTTTTGATGGACTAGGCTGAATATCAAATGGTACTGGACCGTAAGTACCCCATATTTGAATTGCACTGAAGCAAAATCTATTTTTTAATTTTTGTGATGTCAAACCACGATTCCTTAAAGACAAATCTTAATATTACAGTGGGCCTTAATGTTGCACTAAACTATTTATATTATGACTAAAATTCAAACTAGAAGCGATCCATACCCGTTAATTTTTATCTGAGGAAAGTGTCGCCTGCGGCTAGAACATTTAATCAAATCATATTAAATGGGTGCTTGCGATTATTTTTTAAAATTATTTATTTATTTTTCAGACAAAAGAATAGTTTTTTATTGTTTTATTTTATTGTTTATTGCTTCTTTAAAAATAAGTAGGTAAAAGCAATAGCAGATAAACATGCCATGATATATTTTTCATTGCTTTTACTTATGTGGTGACAAATTTTATAATAATTTATAATTCATTGAGCTGTTTTTTTTTTAATTTTTAATAACAAACAATCAAGATTTTTGTTTAAAAATAATTTTACCAACTTAAATTGATATAAAAGCATTTTAAAAAGCAGTAAATACACCATAAATAAAAGTAAATGTTTTAACTCTTATAAATTAATCGGTCACATCCAATATACACCCTACTTATAATTTGATGACGTTTGCCAACAATACAACTTTTTTTTTAAATTTAAATTATCGTTGGAATCTAAGTCACGTAATCTTTCTATCCTCGTTCGCACATTGACGCTTCGATCGTGATCTTGCGCTTCGGTCTTCCATGCAGTGCTTTGAGATGAACTAAGTTTTACTAAGTTGAGATTTTAGTTTTACAAGATCGCGACTTATTGTTAAACCTTCTTAATTCTCCGAAAGAAAAAGAAAGGGAAAAGAAAATGAAAAAGTTTGAGATTAGAATATTAGATTATGATGTATATATATATATATATATATATATATATATATATATATATATATATATATATATATATATAGGAGAACTAAGGCGCATCCGCACTTAAAATTTTGAAAATTGACGCACTTGTGTATACACACCCACATACACATCCATCCACGTATCGAACTTATGTGACTTAGTTGGAACCACATAAAATATTAACATGGTTGGTTTCAATTCACGATCTCCATTGTGGTTATTTTGTGGAAAATGATACATACTCCAAAGTGTTGAAACTTGTTTTTTTTTAAACCTGTTGTGAAATGTGTAACAATAAATGATGAATTCTGAAAAACAAAATAAATCAACACAAAAAGATTTAATATGATTGAATCCAAGGGGAGCAAGCGTCAGCTGAAATTTTATTAATAATGTTAAGGGTTACAAAATGAGTTACTTTATTTAATAACTCTAAACCTTAAACCTAGATATACATGTGAAATTACAAAAAATATATGTCTACTTTCAGTATATGAGTCATATGCTTCAACAAAACCCAATTTTCCATGGAATTGTTTAAGTTGTTCCAAATATTTATCATCCACCTCACTTAATTAGAATATATTCTCCTATATAAATTAACATTTACTAGTTTCTTTGATGTTAAATGTAAAATATTAAGATAAATAAATTAAAAACACGCAACATAGTGTGTTTAGCTAATTATATTGAGGCAAAATACGTAATATCTGATATTTGTTGAAAATGAAAATTTAAAACGGTTTATAATAGGTTACAATTAATTAATATAGTAATTTGGATTAAATATTTTCGTAAAATGAGAACGAATATGATATATAGGGTAAAACATTATTTTTTTAGAATTATGAAGGTTGATGTGCAATATGTCCTTTTACTTTGTTATTTATCAAAGTTGGCTCGAGAATACAAACCTTCATCAACTTTAAACTAAATTTAGATGTCTTGTCAGACACTTATCATCAGAATAAAAGAAGGGCAATAATAAAAGGAAGGATGGTCGTATTTCCTACAAAGGCGTGAGCGACAGAATAAACCGAGTGTGCACCGTCATGTCTCAAACAGCCAAAAGTAATTAATCATCGTCCATTTCCAACAGTATTATAACTGCTACAACTACCTTGAGGAGCCCCATTTTGACCATTATTCAAATCTTTTAAAGCAAGTAAAAAAAAAATATGATTTTAAAGGGAAAAATACTTATATGGATCGAGTGTTTGTAAATACCAAGATATATACACATGTATATATGCATATATAGACATATTTATATATATGTTGGTGTTTGTAAGACCAGATATACAGAAGTGTGATACTTCAACCTGATTTTCTAATACTATTTTGCTGATTTTTTTGACTCTTGATTGATGTGAAAATTGAAATTATTGCATAATTTGTCAATTTTTTTAATGTGATTTCTTAATGGCCGTTTCATCTGATTTGAGTGACTGTCTTCTTTTTGACAATTTATGTTCCTTTTGTGGGACTCAATGTGAAAAATGGTATCGATACGATATTCAAGATTTGGGCATTTCATTATCAGATTTTTGGGGTTATTTGATGCTATACTAGGGCTAGTATCTTTGGAGTGCATCTAAAATATATTGAGAATATTCTATTAATATATTCTCGATATATAATAAGATCTATCCTTAATAGTAATGTTTTTGGAGTAGCATCAAATAACCAAATAAAGTCACGCCCTCTAATAAAATAAGAGTAAGAAAGATGTTGATCTATACAAATTTGTACGATTTTTTTTTTTAATTCGAAGATGGGACAACCATTCATTTGTCCACATATATCTCTGTTAATTACATATAATACTAAAAAAAATATTCAAAATATTTGTAGCACACTAGATAAAAAGCCCTTCGGACAAAAGGTAAGAAAGAACACTTCTTTTCCCCACCAAAATCAAAAGCTTCTTCTATGGTAGGACCTATCCAAGAATTTACATAAAGCATGCATCCATCTATTAAATTTATAAAAACCCTCGCACAAGTTAGCTCCTTCCCTCATATCCAATCTAACCTGCAGATAATATAAAGAATGCTGTGACTACATATACTTATATATACAAGTAAATGAAGGATAGCAGTAGAAACAAAGGGGCGGCGTGCCCATGTGCAGCGTGCAAACTTCTTCGGCGGAGATGTGGGCAGGAGTGCTTGTTTGCACCTTATTTTCCTGCCGATGAGCCACACAAGTTTGCCAGTGTTCATAAGGTGTTTGGTGCCAGCAATGTCAACAAGATGCTGCAGGTTCATACTTCTATTTCACCTTTCTTCTATTTTTTTTTAAATCTTCCATCGTGTTTCAAATCTTTTATTCGTGATTGATTCAAAGATGAATGGATAAATTTGAAGTTGCTTGCTACTTTCATAATCTGGAGTGAAAAACCAGGTTGTGACGAAATATTAATATTATTTGTTGTTTTTTTAATTTAACTAGGTGCTGATATAAAGTGGGATTGTTTATTTTTTTGGAGACCAACATCTTGCGACATTTGTCATTATAATAATTTTTTTTCTTTTTACAAAAAAGTTTATACATATCACAAGATGTCGCCGGACATTGCCGTCGAGGGGCGGCATCAAAAAACAGTAAAAGGTGTGAAAATACAAGTCATTCAAATCTGCACTATCTTTCGTCAAAAATAATAGGCTTTCGCTTGCCAAAGGACCAACTTTCTCCTTTTGTGAATTTGGTACACAACCTACATAGCTTTTGGTCAAAGAATCAATAGGAAAAGTATGCTCAAGGACCAGTTGACATCACTGTTACCTCACATTTATTTATAATTTTTATATAGATGTTCATATTTTTTCTATACTAATTTTAAAAAAAAAAAATATTTCGCATCTTTCGTCTTTTAGATCATTTTTACACTTTAGTTTAACTTTTTCTAAGTGCTCTTCCTTGTTTAAAATCACGAGTCTAACTAATAACAAGGATGGAATCAATTCCCTAAATATGTTGAACTCGATAGGTTTTGAATACCATAAAGGAGGGTGTCTGACATGGTATCCAAGAACCGGGAAGTTCAAACCTACCCTTAGAGCTTTGCACTAAACATAAATCCAATGGCCCCAAATGTTTTGGGGCCATTGATCTGGAGTTATGGCATGACTCCAAGAAAGACCTTCCCTCAAGAAACATGAAAACGTGACTTAAAATTTGGAACTTGCAGGAATTGCCAGAGAATCAAAGAGGCGACGCTGTTAGTTCCATGGTTTACGAAGCAAATGCGAGGATAAGGGATCCAATTTACGGTTGTGTAGGAGCCATATCTTCTTTGCAACAACAAATTGATTCCTTACAGACTCAGTTGGCCTTTGCACAGGCAGAAGTTGTGCACATGCGTATGCGGCAATTGTCATCACCAGAAAATGCATCTCCTTCGTCTGGGAACACACAATCTCGTCGGGTGGCCAAGTCCCTTTTTAACATGGACATGGTTGTGGATCACACTGATATGGATGACTCTGTCTGGCCTTAGGGTCTTTTTTTCTACTGCTATACATTGTGGCTTTTTCTTTAATGTCTGCTTTTGTTGAGTCTGTCACAATTTCCTATCACTAATATTTTCTAAATAGGCAGTTTAACTCCCGTGGATTGATAATATACAAATTAAGCCCCATCCATAAAAGTCTCATATACGGTTCTGAGAGGGGGATTTTCAGGGGCTAAATGAAATATGGTATATTTTTATACATATGAGGAATCCTCTTTTCGACTCTGACTCTCCCAATTCACAAAGGGTAAACTGTCTTGTTTAAACCGCCTGTTTGGAAAATCAAAGGAGATTTTGTGGCCAAAAACCCGCCTTTTATCCTCTTCTTTTTTGCCTTTTGCTTTTCTACACATGAACGCATACAGATTTTTATAGCACGTTAGTACTGACCCAGAGTTCGTGATTATGAGGAGGATGATCGTTGTTATAAACTATATAGCATGTGGTGTGGAATATAAAATACATATTGTAAAAGTGTTGGCTCTGTGGTCTTTGTTAACATTAAAATTTTATTCTCAGTACTTCTATCCAAAATACAAGGATTTTCTCAAAAACTAAATAAATAAATAAATACAAGGAAAACCAAATGCAAAGCATGTCAAACGGAATGGACGGCACGAGCACGACACGTTACGGAGCGGCACGACACGGCACGAAACAGTACAATTTTTTTTTTAGTGTAGCGATCGATCGGCAGTTGTGTGCCGATCGATCGTTACTTGACCGATCGATCGACACTTTTGACACCACTAAAAGCAGGTATAGCTCTTTTTAAAAAAAAAAAAAAGAAAAGAACTTTAAAAAGTTCGACCAATTAACACTTAAAAGTTTGATGTTTTTGTATCCAAAACTCAATGGTTACAAATAGAAGGGTTTGTTTTGATTTCTACATCTAAGATTGAACAAACTCTATATTTGATTACAAAAAAAGCACAAGAATACTCACTAACAATTCCAATATCTTACCAATATTAGTAAGAATAACATGGCCTAACTGCTCCTAATAAATCATAATTAAAATTTTGTTTATCTGCAACCAAAACAACCACTATTACGTGTACAATATCTCGTTACAGGGCGATCTCGTAGATTACTGATTTGGTGAGAATTGTTCGAATTTCCTTTTGATTTCCCTATGATTACTGATGTGAACAATTGAATTTAAGATGAAGAATGTGTAAGGAAGATGTATTGCCCGAAGGGGGATAACCCTTTTTCTTGGGGATAAAACTTGTAGAACTTTATTACCAATGAGTCAGTTTAAAGAGAAAACCACTCGTAGAGTCGATAAACTAGAAGAATTAAATAGTTATCGAATCAAAAACAATCCTAATCCTAAATAATTTGAATAAGATTCTTTCTAAAGAAAATAATGCAATCTCCTTTATATCTTCTCGAATTTTCCATGGGTGTGTCTCTTGTGAACCGAGTCTTTAGGACTCCCTTTGTCATATGTTGTATTATGAAACATGACATTACTTCCCCCTTCACATGCGTGGTTGTCCGTGAACACGAATGAGGGATACTTGAGTGATAAAGCTGCTACGTCCTCGCACGAGGCCTCGGATGGAGAGAGACCTAACCAATGAACCAAAACTTCCACCCTGCCACGATTAGTGCGTGTCTCGAGAATGGCTTGAGGTGCTGGATAGAAGTCTGTCTGATCAATAGGAGGAAGAGTAGGCGAGCTGGGGCATCGACCAGTGAATTTTTTTAAGACTGCAACATGGAAAACTGGATGTAGTTCGACAGATTCTAGAAGCTCAAGTTTGTAGGCAGTAGAGACAATGCCTTCCAGGATCTTGAATGGTCCAAAATAACGGGGGCCCAACTTCTTGTTTCTATTCCATGCGAGACTGACTTGACGTATGACTGAAGGCGAAGGAGCACAAAGTCACCAACAACAAATTGCATATCACGATGGGAAACATCATATTGTTGTTTCATGGTATTTTGAGCATTAGCTAAACGGATACGAAGATCAGCTAGCATTTTTGATCCCGAATTTGGAGATCAATATCGATCGAAGCAACACGCGAGAGTCCGGGACAATAAACGAGGAAGCGAGGAAGTGGTTGACCACAAAAAATTTAAAATGGTGTGGACCTTAGGGCGGTGTGAAAGCTTGTACTGTAGCAATATTCCGCCCAAGAGACCCACTATGACCATTGCCACGGATTGTCCCCCTTAAAACAGCGTAGGTACATTTGAATCACTTTGTTTACCGCCTCTGTTTGGCCGTCAGATTGTGGATGATAGGCGGAACTGGAACACAATTTCGTGCCATGGACACGTGTTGAGCTTTAAATGCATTGTTGCGTTTAATGCTTAATTTATCTCCGGATTATTTATGAGTTTTGATGATCAACAAAACTTGTGTTTGTTATACTAATGTGTCTACTTAGTGTACATGTTTAGTTGATTGAAAAGTGGATTGTTTGAATGAAGTCAAATGTGCAAGGCATCGGGCAGATCGCCCCAGGCGATGGCGAGGCGAGCGTGCTACCAAGATCGCCCCAGGCGATGCTGACCATCGCTGCAGGCGATGGCAATCAATCAAGACTTCGCCCCGCATATCGACTGAAGCGACGCCGAGGACCGCGTGCATGGCGAGATCGCCTGAGGCGATGGCTAGATCGCTTGAGGCGATGGAGACTTCGTTTGAGGCGATAAAGATTTCTGAGCAACCGAAGCTACGTCATTGATTTTTGGTATAGATCGCCTGAGGCGATCGGGACATCGCCTGAGGCGATCAGTGAAGATTTTGACCGTTGGTGCGCGGCGATGGAGATCGCCCGAGGCGATGGCTGAGGCATTTGACGAGTGATTCAAGCCTTATGTGTAGCAATGGCTAGTAGGAGCATTGTGGGCCTCATACACTATAAATATGGATGTTTTGGAGCATTTTGAAGACAAGAAACAAGTCTATAAACTACAAGAAAGCTTTGCTCATTCAAATTTATTCTAGCATTGCAAACTTCATACATTTGTGTTGTATTGGAGTTTGTAATTTATTTCTGTGTGAAGAGCTTGTGTTTTTCATGTTGTTACACCGTGAAGGTGTTATTCAATTTATTGTAAGGTCCTCCGACACCGATGCAAGTTGGAAAATTGTATAAGTCATCAACAAGTGAAGTTGGTGCAAGTGTGTGGCTATCCTTGGAGTCCTTAAGGCCAAGAAGACTCGTGAAGAGTGTGGGTAACTCGGGAAGAGTTTTGTGTGGCTATCCTTGGAGCTCTTAAGGCCAAGAAGACTCGTGAAGAGTGTGTTACTCGGGAAGAGTGTGTTGTGGCTAACTTGGAGCCCTTAAGGCCAAGATCAAAGTTGTTCTAGTGGAACCTCGGTTGGAAGTTTTCTACCCGGGAAGAGGAGACGTAGGCGATTCGTCGCCGAACTTCTATAAAAATATTTGTGTCGTTTATCGCTTTATTTACTTTATTTATTATTTATTATTATTTATTGTTCAATTGACATCAAGTCTTCCGCAGCGCATATTCGACTATTTTGCAAACTCATTTTAAAACGCTAAAGTAGCCAAGGAACCTCATTCACCCCCCATCTTCGGTTCAAACAAGTGTTATCAGAGCCATTTGATTTTTGTTTTAAATCAAAAAAATTTCTACGGCTAATCTAGCAATGAGTTTGCTCAAGGTCAATCGACAAATCGACCTCCGCTCTTCACGGGATATTGGAAGAATAGAATATCTCTAGGACGATTTCACAAGAGCGGATATGATTTTAATTTCTCAAAATGCTAAAGCTATTAACATTTTGCATTGTGCTTTAGATATGAAGGAATACAACCGGATCTCGATGTGCTCAACCACGAAGGAAATTTGGGACAAATTGTAAATTTGTCATGAGGGCACAAACCAAGTGAATGAGACAAAGATTGATCTATTGCAACTCAAGTATGAAATCTTCGAGATGGAGTCCGGAGAAAACGTTGATTCTATGTTTAGAAGGCTCACCCAAATCATAAATGAGCTTGCCCAACTTGGAGAGAAGTATCCTCCAAAGCAAATATGGAGAAGAGCTCTTAGAGCCTTACCACAAGAATGAGATGCCAAGAGGACGGCCATCATCGAATCCAACAAAGGAGATAGTGCTTCATATGATCTTGATGAACTCCATGGAACATTGGTGACCCACGAGCTTGAAGTGTCAACCCGGAAGGGAATAAAGGAGGATGATAGATCCATAAGAAATGCGAGAGCCTTGGTCGGGAGGATAGATCGTTCCGATGATGAAGATGATGATGATCTTGTTCACTAGAAAGTTCAAGAAATTCTACAACAAATACAACAAGCCAAAGACCTCCGGTGCCACCTAACATAATTCAAAAGAAGAGGTAACATGTTATAATTGTCAATATAAGGGTCATTATGCTAATGAATGTCCTAGGAAGAAGAATGAAGATAAAGGGAAGAAAGCTCTAATGGCCACATGGAGTGATAGTGACTCCGATGAAGAAGAAGCAACAAACCTCTGTCTCATGGCCAAAGATGATGCAAATGATGAAGAAGAGGAAAGCGACGATGAGGTACCATCTTTTGATAATTATTAGATTCTTATCACGAGCTTATTGATGTTCTTGGCAAAACCAAGATGAGTAACAAATTACTCAAACTTGAGGTAACCAAGAGAGATGAAGAAAACAATTTATTGAAAAATGAATTAAGTTCTTTGAAGAAATCTTTTTGCAAGTTTAGTGATAGTAATTTAAAGATGAATGAATTGCTTGGCTTGCAACGTTGTAGCTTCGATAAAGCCGGACTAGGTTTTTCAAGCAAATCTAAAACATTTTCAAGCTTGTTGGCTAAAGCTAAGCATAATTCTCATACTTGCACTTATTGTTGTAAAGATGGTCATACAAAGAATAAATGTAGATTTGTTAAAAGCCAATACCAACCTAACAAGAGGTGGAAATGGATTCCAAATGCATCGATGATTGCTAACCCACCAGGACCCAAAAATCAAATGGGTACCAAAGATCCTCCAATTGTTAACTTGTTTTGTAGGAACAACAAAGAAATGGAGGATGAATGCACTAGCACCTCAAGGAAGGAAATCATATTATGCACCACAATAGAGGAAGCGCGAGGTATATGACCAATGACAAGAACGTACTCTTGTCATCAAAGGTAAACTTATTTTGTGCATTTAAAAGAGCAATGAAAAATTTCATTGGCACAAATTAATTGTGACCAATAAATTATGAAGCTCAATATTTATTGATAGTAAAATGCATTTCCCCTTAGCATGTGCATATTTTTGTGTATATATATATTCTCCATATGTTAGAACTCTTGTATAATCACTCTAATATGCCTATATGCTTGAATTTTGAAAATTGAGTATTGGATTGTTAAATATGGTATAGCTTGATTACATGCTCAATTTTTGTTATTTTTGAATTAAGTGTTATCAATTGTTTATGATGGTGCATTGAGCAATTTAATGTCTATTGAGCATGAATGCTTGAACTATTATGGAACATATGCACACTTTGCACAATTTAGGATTCATTGTTGATTGTCTTAAAAGCATGTTGGTCTTCCTCTCAATGATTTAATCATTTGCTTGTTATGACTATTACATGCTTAATTAGGAACATGTGCTAATTGTGAAAATATGGCTATGTGTCAACATACAATTGTGCTATGTTTATTTGAACTTTGTGCTTTTTGATTATCACAAAAAGGGGGAGAATTTTGTGATAAACTTGACGCTTTTTAGTTATGCATGGTTTGAGGGGGAGAGGTTTTTATGCTTTACTTGGTAAATCTTGTATGTGCTATGCAATTGTTAAGGGGGAGTCTTGTTTACTCATATTTCATGCATATAACATATTCAAGTTTGTCAAGTTTTTGTGATAATAAAAAAGGGGGAGATTGTTGAGCCTTAAACGCATTGTTGAGTTTAATGCTTAATTTATCTCCGAATTATTTATGAGTTTTCATGATCAACAAAACTTGTGTTTGTTATACTAATGTGTCTACTTAGTGTACATGTTTAGTTGATTGAAAAGTGGATTGTTTGAAGGAAGTCAAATGTGCAAGGCATCGGGCAGATCGCCCCAGGCGATGGTGACAATCGCCCCAGGCGATGGGTGCCAGGCGAGGCATCGCCACGCCCATCGACAGAGGCGATGGAGAGGCGAGCGTGCTACCAAGATCGCCCCAGGTGATGGTCCCATCGCCCAATCAAGACCTTGCCCCGCACATCGACTTAAGCGACGCCAAGGACCGCGTGCATGGCGAGATCGCCTGAAGCGATGGCTAGATCGCCTGAGGCGATGCATGGATCGTTTGAGGCGATGGGGACTTCGTTTGAGGAAATGAAGATTTCTGAGCAACCAAAGTTACGGCATTGATTTTTGGCATAAAGCGCCTGAGGCGATCGGGACATCGCCTGAGGCGATCAATGAAGATTTTGACCGTTGGTGCGCGGCGATGGAGATCGCCCGATGCGATGGCTGAGGCGATTGATGAGTGATTCAAGCCTTATGTGTAGCAACAACTAGTAGGAGCCTTGGAGGCCTCCAACTATAAATATGGATGTTTTGGAGCATTTTGAAGACAAGAAACAAGTCTATACACTACAAGAAAGCTTTGCTCATTCAAATTATTCTAGCATTGCAAACTTCATACATTTGTGTTGTATTGGAGTTTGTAATTTATTTCTTGTGTGAAGAGCTTGTGTTCTTCGTGTCGTTACACCGTGAAGGAGTTATTCAATTTATTGTTAGGTTCTCCAACACCTTATTGGAGCCCTTAAGGCCAAGAAGACTCGTGAAGAGTGTGGGTAACTCGGAAAGAGTTTTGTGTGGCTATCCTTGGAGCCCTTAAGGCCAAGAAGACTCATGAAGAGTGTGTTACTCGGGAAGAGTGTGTTGTGGCTAACTTGGAGCCCTTAAGGCCAAGATCAAAGTTGTTCTAGTGGAACCTCGGTTGGAAGTTTTCTAGCCGGGAAGAGGAGACGTAGACGATTCATCGCCGAACTTCTATAACAAATATTTGTGTCGTTTATCGCTTTATTTACTTTACGACTATTTTGCAAACTCATATTCGACTATTTTGCAAACTCATTTTATGTAAGGCCTCTCTACCTTAACAGTGAAATCAAGATATAAATAGGGCTAAACATGTATTGGAGACATGGTGGGGTTCTGGTTGTTAAGTGAGCTCAATGAAATTACAGGCCAAAATAAAACTTCAACAGTTAATTAATTACATTCCCAAAATGAATGTTAAAGCGATAGCATTATACTACTCCTAGAGTAGAGACTATCCAAAAATTTCCTTTATTCTATCTTCTTTTATGCCTCCATCAGCTCACAGTTCAACCCGACCCTTAGCCCCCTTGGTCCAAAAGCGTACCTACAGGAACAACTCACCATGAGCATATATATATCACCACTTAACACAATTCAACTTAATAAAATAATTAAGCGCATGAGACGATTAATAGATATGCTCCTCGATTACCACATTAGCACATTTCATTGTCGTTCCTGTTTCACAAACTTATGCACAAAATCATTAGTTCACGATATAATGATCGATAACGCGTTTCCAATTATAACCACAATATTCCACATTAATCACTAGAATTGTGACTGTTCCGGTCCCAATACAACATCGGAATTTTAGGACCCCCATATAGCGGCATCATATGATATCCCTCGCTTCGACAATGACAGCGGCATGTTACCTCGCTTAGACATGACAGCGGCAAATATCATATTACCATCGCTTCATATGACAGCGGCAAGTACCTCCCTCACTCGGAGATAAAGGCTACCGGAACATTCATCAATTCCATCACATTAATCAAACACAATAGTTGATTCCATTATCACAGTAAACCCCAATCATTTCACAAATACCATCACGTGTAAGGATTCACTATCCACAATATAGATAATCAAAGGTATGTCACGTTTTGCCATCCGATTCGTTTTACCATCCGATGCTCGTACGTCTCACTACGTACCTTGGTTTCAAAAGTGGAGAAGTTGTATAACTTTATCTCCTAGATGTTGCTGGTACCTGGGATGGTTCTACACAACCATACAAATCAATATTAGAAGCCAAGCAATAGCCAAATACCAAAAATTCATCAAAATTCAACATTTTCAAACTTTTCCACAGTGGCGATCGATCGCTTAAAACATGGCGACCGATCGCCTCGCTGTTCTCTTCGCGGTGATCGACCGCTTCCTTTGAGGCGATCGATTGCCTGCTGGGCAAAAGCGCTACTGGCCATCGGCGATCGATCGCATCAATTGAGGCGATCGATCGCCTACACTCGATTTTCACACTGTCCCTCGGCGATCGATCGCTGCTTTTGTAGCGATCGATCGCCACAACCAGTGGTCGCGATTTTCACCATTTTTGCACATTAAATCCTTCACCAACCTCAACAACCCTTACACCAACAACTCAAAAACATTAAAACACTTTAAACCTTCAATACACATCACAAAACCACCAAAAATCTAACATCCTACCAAAAATCATACTAACCCAAACAAACCCATTTCAAAACCCCTTCAAAACTTTTCAAAACTCAAACCAAACATTTCAAGAACAACAAGGAGTGATATATGAACATCCTAGGTCTTAAATCTTACCAAGAAGTACAAGAACAAAGCTTTTACAAGAACTTCTTGTCCATTTGGTGCCAAAATCGAGTTTGAGGGGAAAAGTGAGGGTTTGGGAAGAGATTTGGGGATTTAGAGTGTAAAGAGTAAAGTGAAATAAAGTGGTGGGGTAAAGGGTTAAATCCTTTTATTTAAACTTGTACCCCAACAATTAACATGATGTAAATTATACCCCAACATGGTATTTTAAACACATTTCACCACACTGCACCAAATCCCAATTAAATGCATGTTTCACCAAATAAATGACTACCAACACATGTAAGCCATTAAAACACCCAATTACCCAACATGCTTAACATGCACCCTGAAATGCTCTACCAGGTTAAGCCCACATGTGACTAAGCATTTCCACATGGCAATTAATTCTAACACATAAGGCAATTATCACTAATATTAATCATATGAACACAATTAATGCCTTAAACACAATTAATCATTTCGGGGACATCACAATACTCCCCTACTTAGAAGATTTTGTCCTCGAAATCGCATGCTCTTACCCCAAAAGAAACTAAACATAAACACATACCAGAGAATAGTTCCGGGTAGTGCTGCACCATATGTCGTTCCGTCTCCCACGTGGCCTCTTCGACACCCCGACGATCCCACTGAACCTTGACCAACGGTATAACCTTGCTTCGAAGTCTGCGATCCTCTCGATCCAGAATTCTGACTGGCCGTTCAACATAGGATACATCTGAACTCAACTGAACCTCTGAAGGCTGCAAAACGTGAGACGGGTCTGGCTCATACTTCCTCAACATAGAAACATGGAAGACATCATGTATACCAGACAATGACGGCGGTAGGGCCAGACGGTAAGCCAAAGTGCCTATGCGCTGCAATACCTCGTATGGCCCAACATACCTCGGAGACAACTTCCCGCGCATACCGAAACGAACTACACCTCTAAAAGGTGAGATTTTCAGGAAGACTCTGTCTCCCACTTGGAATTCTAATGGTCGCCGCCGTTTATTAGCATAGGCCGCTTGCCTATCCTGAGCCGCTTTCATTTTCTGACGGATCACTTTGATTTTCTCTTCCATTTCTCGAATCAATTCCGGTCCTCCGACCGTTTTACTAGTCAAATCTTCCCAATACAACAGTGACCTACAGCGTCGACCGTAAAGGGCCTCGAATGGAGCCATCTGAATGCTCACCTGATAACTATTGTTGTAAGAGAACTCCACTAGTGGCACTGAATCTTGCCACGGAGTATCGAACTCCAAAACACATGCCCTCAATATGTCCTCAAGCGTCTGTATGGTACGCTCTGTTTGACCATCTGTCTGAGGGTGATAAGTTGTACTCAGCCTCACCTCTGTACCCAAAGCCGATTGAAGACCCTCCCAAAAGTGTGATGTGAACCGCGGGTCTCTATCAGACACAATCAAGACTGGGATGCCATGCAATCTCACTACGTCCCGCACATACAACTGGGCCATCTTCAAGTATGTGAAAGACATACAATATGGGATGAAGTGAGCCATCTTCGTCAGTCGATCCACAATCACCCAGATCGCATCGAATCCCGAGGCAGTCCTTGGCAAGTGGGTCACAAAATCCATATAGATGTGCTCCCACTTCCACTCTGGTATCTCTAAACTCTTCAACTCGCCACCGGGCCTCTGCCTCTCTGCTTTCACTTGTTGGCAAATCAAGCACTTCTTAACGAATGATATAACGTCTCTTTTCATCCGCCTCCACCAGAATTGGTCACACAAGTCCTTGTACATCTTTCTCCCACCTGGATGTATGCTAAATCTGCTGCTATGAGCACGATGCAAGATTCCTCGACGCAACTCTGGTGCCCTCGGCACTACCCAACGGTTACCAAGCCTCAAGGAACCATCTTCTGCCACTCTGAACTTTGATGACTGACCCAGACGTAAATATGATATCCATCTCTGCACCTCAACGTCTGTCTCCTGAGCTTTCCTGATAAGTTCAAAGATGTCCGGTTCTGCCAATAGGGTCGATACATGTACCGGCGATGTATCTAAATCAAAGTCATATCCCAGATGACAGCAAGAAGTCATCAAGGTCGATAACTGAATAACATCCTGGGCTGTATACTTCACTTTCCTGCTCAAGGCGTCAGCTGTCAGGTTCGCCTTCCCGGGATGGTACTCTATCTCGCAATCATAGTCCTTGAGCAAGTCCATCCACCTCCTTTGCCTCATATTCAGTTCCGCTTGGGTAAATAGGAACTTCAAGCTCTTATGGTCCGTGTAAATGGTAAAAGAAGTACCATAAAGATAATGCCGCCAAATTTTCAAAGCGAAAATAATGGCCGCCAGTTCCAAATCATGAACCGGGTACCTGGTCTTATGAGGCTTCAACTGCCTCGAAGCATAAGCCACCACATGCTTATCCTGCATTAGTACACAGCCCAAACCCTGCAATGATGCATCCGTGTACAAAGCAAACCTCTCGTTCTCCGAAGGGATCACCAGAACAGGTGCTGTAGTCAACCGGTGCTTCAACTCTTGGAAGCTCTGCTCACAAGCCTCAGACCACAAGAACGGAACACCTTTCTGAGTCAATTGCGTCAACGGCTTAACGATCTTAGAGAAACCCTCGACGAAACGTCGGTAATAACCCGCTAAACCGAGAAAGCTACGGATCTCGGGCACAGATGTAGGCGCAGACCAATCCATCACTGCCTCCACTTTCCTGGGATCCACAGATATCCCATCACTAGAGATCACATGCCCCAAAAATACCACGCTGCTCAACCAAAGTTCACACTTGCTCAGCTTTGCATACAACTGATTGTCCCTAAGAATCTGGAGCACTGCCCCCAAATGATTCCTGTGTTCTTCCTCGCTCCGAGAATAGATAAGTATATCGTCAATAAATACGATGACGAATTGATCCAAATAGGGTTGGAACACTCGGTTCATCAAGCTCATAAACACAGCCGGGGCGTTTGTCACTCCAAACGGCATGACCAAAAACTCATAATGACCATAACGGGTTCGGAATGCTGTCTTCTGCACATCGTCCTTTCTAACTCGGATCTGGTGGTACCCTGACCTCAAATCAATCTTACTGTACAACCTCGTGCCCCGCAACTGATCAAACAAGTCATCGATCCGCGGAAGAGGGTATTTATTCTTCACTGTGGCCTTATTCAATTGTCTGTAATCGATGCACAAACGCATCGACCCATCTTTCTTTTTCACAAATAATACAGGCTCACCCCAAGGCGATACGCTGGGGCGTATGTAACCCTTGTCAAGGAGTTCCTGTAATTGCTCTTTCAACTCCCTCAACTCTGCCGGTGCCATCCTGTAAGGGGCACGAGAAATGGCGGATGTCCCCGGTAGCAATTCGATCCCAAACTCGACTTCCCTAGCTGGTGGGAATCCTGGAATCTCTTCCGGAAATACATCGGCAAACTCGGCAACTACGTGTATATCCTCGACCCTTAACTCTTCTTTCTTTCCAGCAATGTCAATGGCATAAATAAGATAACCCTCATGCCCACGTTCCAATAACCGAGTCATCTTTAAGGCCGATATAATGGGATTCTTGAGCAGGAACCATCCCCATAAAAAGTCCACCGAACCCCTAAATCAGATCTGAACCGTACTGTTCTCTGACTGCAGTCCACTACTGCTTGATATCTGTTCAGCACATCGATACCCACAATGCAGTCGAAGTCTGACATCCCCAGAACAATCAAATCTGACTTCAACTCGTTGCCCTCAAAATAAATGAGGCCGTCATCAACAAACCGATCTGCAATCACACTCTTTCCGGCGGGTGTCGAAACCACAAGAGGCGTGGGTGACGGAGTCGTGCATATACGGTGCCTCTCCACAAAACTCGTCGACACAAAGGAGTGTGACACACCTGTATCTATCAAAATATAAGCAGGGTGCGTAAATAAATGACACGTACCCGCTATCACTTCCTCTGGAGCTGCTGTAGCCTGCTCCCTGGTTAGGGCGTACACTTGCCCTTGAGGTGGCCCCAACGACTGTCCTCCCAATGGTCTCGGTGCAAATGGTGGTCTCTGCTGCACTGGCCTGTCTGAAGGTCTCCCCATAGTGTTCTGTGGCCCTCCCCGGTTAGGACAATTCCGGGCCAAGTGACCATGTTTACCACATTCATAACAAGCGGAGCATCCTTTCACTGAATGGGGTCCTCCGCACAGAAAACACTTAACTTTTCCGAAACTGCTAGCCTGAGACTGTACCCTATGAGGCGGAGCATCACTTCCACGACCACCCCTTCCACGAGCATCTTGCCATCTACCACTGAATCTGGAAGATAACGAGTTTCCCTTTGGCTTAAAATGATCGCCCCTTGGTTTCAAGTTTTCAGGGGTCGACCTCTGTGATGGTGCTGGAGGCGGTGCTGCAGTCGGATATGCACCCACTCCTAATTCTGCCAGCTCAGCTCGTGCCAGGGCGTCATCAAAACAAGTAGGGCCATAAGTGATCACCCTATCATACAACTCCGGCCTCAAGCCTTTCATGAAGTTCCTCATCTTTGCTTGGGTGCTAGTGGCGATATGAGGTACATATCTGAGTAAGGAACAATACTGGAGAGCATAGTCTGACACCGGCATAGTACCTTGCTTTAAGCTAGTAAATTCATCCTCTTTAGCCTGCCGTGCCGCCGCTGAGAAGTACCGGGTCAGAAATCGAGTTCTAAACAGCTTCCAGTTTATTTCCTGACCCTGAGCCTCCTGTTCAATCACTGTGGTCTTCCACCACATCAGCGCCTTTTTGGCCAATTGGAACTCTGCTAGCCGAATCCAGGCTGACTTTGTGCACAGGGCTGCTACGAATATCTGCTCTATCCTCTCTAGCCATTCCTCAGCCTTCTCCCCTGTTTCAGTCCCTTCAAAAGTCGGGGGTCGATATGCTAGAAATTGAGTCAAACTCAGTTCTCCCGGCAATAACTGTTGTTCGGACGGCTCTTCGCCCAAGGCTGGCGGCGGTAGGGGATTTTTGTGCTTAGCACTAGCATTTACACTTACTGCATCACCAACATCGACATTTGCTGCCATACTGCAACACAAGGGTTAACAACAATATCCAAAAACAATTCACATAATACATCGTTAGAAAGCCATAACATGTTAGCATAACAGTCACATACTTCATATGCGCACAACATGTTTAAAGTAAACGCCTGTCAAGTTATTGCTAAGGCTACCCTTCACTCGTTCCCGGGTTCTCTAACCACTGCTCTGATACCACTAATGTAAGGCCTCTCTACCTTAACAGTGAAATCAAGATATAAATAGGGCTAAACATGTATTGGAGACATGGTGGGGTTCTGGTTGTTAAGTGAGCTCAATGAAATTACAGGCCAAAATAAAACTTCAACATTTAATTAATTATATTCCCAAAATAAATGTTAAAGCGATAGGATTATACTACTCCTAGAGTAAGTAGAGACTATCCAAAAATTTCCTGTATTCTATCTTCTTTTATGCCTCCATCAGCTCACAGTTCAACCCGACCTTTAGCCCCCTTGGTCCAAAAGCGTACCTACAGGAACAACTCACCATGAGCATATATATATCACCACTTAACACAATTCAACTTAATAAAATAATTAAGCGCATGAGACGATTAATAGATATGCTCCTCGATTACCACATTAGCACATTTCATTGTCGTTCCTGTTTCACAAACTTATGCACAAAATCATTAGTTCACGATATAATGATCGATAACGCGTTTCCAATTATAACCACAATATTCCACATTAATCACTAGAATTGTGACTGTTCCGGTCCCAATACAACAGCGGAATTTTAGGACCCCTCGCTTCGACATATAGCGGCATCATATGATATCCCTCGCTTCGACAATGACAACGGCATGTTACCTCGCTTAGACATGACAGCGGCAAATATCATATTACCATCGCTTCATATGACAGCGGCAAGTACCTCCCTCGCTCGGAGATAAAGGCTACCGGAACATTCATCAATTCCATCACATTAATCAAACACAATAGTTGATTCCAATATCACATTAAACCACAATCATTTCACAAATACCATCACGTGTTAGGATTCACTATCCACAATAAGATAATCAAAGGTATGGCACGTTTTACCGTCCGATGCTCGTACGTCTCACTACGTACCTTGGTTTCAAAAGTGGAGAAGTTGTATAACTTTATCTCCTAGATGTTGCTGGTACCTGGGATGGTTCTACACAACCATACGAATCAATATTAGAAGCCAAACAATAGCCAAATACCAAAAATTCATCAAAATTCAACATTTTCAAACTTTTCCACAGTGGCGATCGATCGCTTAAAACATGGCGATCGATCGCCTCGCTGTTCTCTTCGCGGCGATCGATCGCTTCCTTTCAGGCGATCGATGGCCTGCTGGGCAAAAGCGCTACTGGCCATCGGCGATCGATCGCGTCAATTGAGGCGATCGATCGCCTACACTCGATTTTCACACTGTCCCTCGACGATCGATCGCTGCTTTTGTAGCGATCGATCGCCACAACCAGTGGTCGCGATTTTCACCATTTTTGCACATTAAATCCTTCACCAACCTCAACAACCCTTACACCAACAACTCAAAAACATTAAAACACTTTAAACCTTCAATACACATCACAAAACCACCAAAAATCTAACATCCTACCAAAAATCATACTAACCCAAACAAACCCATTTCAAAACCCCTTCAAAACTTTTCAAAACTCAAACCAAACATTTCAAGAACAACAAGGAGTGATATATGAACATCCTAGGTCTTAAATCTTACCAAGAAGTACAAGAACAAAGCTTTTACAAGAACTTCTTGTCCACTTTGGTGCCAAAATCGAGTTTGAGGGGAAAAGTGAGGGTTTGGGAAGAGATTTGGGGATTTAGAGTGTAAAGAGTAAAGTGAAATAAAGTGGTGGGGTAAAGGGTTAAATCCTTTTATTTAAACTTGTACCCCAACAATTAACATGATGTAAATTATACCCCAACATGGTATTTTAAACACATTTCACCACAATGCACCAAATCCCAATTAAATGCATGTTTCACCAAATAAATGACTACCAACACATGTAAGTCATTAAAACGCCCAATTACCCAACATGCTTAACATGCACCCTGAAATGCTCTACCAGGTTAAGCCCACATGTGACTAAGCATTTTCACATGGCAATTAATTCTAACACATAAGGCAATTATCACTAATATTAATCATATGAACACAATTAATGCCTTAAACACAATTAATCATTTCGGGGACATCACATTTTAAAACGCTAAAGTAGCCAATGAACCTCATTCACCCCCCCCTTCGGTTCCAACAACACGGATTGAGTTCCCTCTAGAATGAGCTGGTGAACGCCACATACATGTCGCTAACGATGGATTCTGGGAGGCTATGAAGCTTGACGATATTGTCAGAGAAAATTCGGGCCACCGATATAGCTGAATATGGGTGAGCAAGTGGTAGGAAATGTGCGTATTTTGAAAAAAGGTCAACCACGACATAAGAGCAGTCTTCCCATTGGACTGAGGAAATCCATCAATAAAATCCATAGAAACGTCTGCCCAAACTTGATGTGGTGTTGGTAATGGTTGTAAAAGCCCCGCTGGTTTGAGCGTATCAATCTTGTTGCGTTGGCAAGTAAGGCAAGCAACCACATATTCCAGAGCATCCTTGTGCATATGAGGCCAAAAAACTCCCTACTGAGTCGATGGAGGGTTTTTTGATAGGCCTCATGATGACCGTAATGGACCAACTGGATGGTAGAAGAAATCTGCGAGGAGCCAGAGGGAGGTAAAGCCGACCCTTATGATAAAGCACACCATCACGTATGGACCAGACATCCGAAGTAGGCTGTTGAGATAATTATTGTAAGGCCTGGGAGGAATAATGTGCATCCCAGATTGAACCCATCAAATCCCAATTGGGCATTGAGATAACGGACAACGATACCACCTCATGTTGGCAAGACAAGGCGTCGGCCACCACATTGGATTTTCTAGCCTTGAACTCAACCTTGAAATCATACCCAGAAGTTTACTAATCCAACACTTTGGGGAAGTGGTGATTCTTTGTTCAAGCAAAAATTGCAAACAGTAGTGGTCGGTCTTAACTATGAAAGAATGACCCCACAGATAGGGGTACCGACGACGTATAGCCTTAGCAAGTCCAATGATTTCTTTTCGTAAGCCGGTAGTGTGCGGTGGCACTGTGACATAGATTGGGTGAAGAATGCTATGGGCCGAGAAGATTGTTGTAAGACAACCCCAATCCCAAAATTTGTCTCATCGCATCAATGACAAATGGTATTGAGAAGTCGGGGTAATGCCAAGACCAGCGTGGATGTGACGGCCTGCTTTAGTGCGATGAAGGCAGTTGTGGCTTCTGGGGACCAAGTGAAGCCATTTTTGCATAACAACACAGTAAAGGGTGCTGCTAGTACGCCAAAATCATGAACAAATTTACGGTAATAACATGTGAGGCCCAAAAAACCACTGAATGCACGAGGTGAGGTAGGTTGGGGCAAATGTGTGATGGTTGTCACCTTGCCCTCATCAACCGATACACCCGCACCAGAAACTATATGACCTAGATAAGCCACTTGAGATTGGCCAAAGTAGCATTTGGTTCTTTTCAAAAAGAGGCGCTGACAATTAAGCACAACAAACACCGAAGAAAGATGTACCAGATGGTCTGCCCATGTTTGACTGTAAACCAAGATATCGTCAAAACAGATGAGGACAAACTTGCGCAAATACTCATGGAAATCGAATTCATCAGCACCTGAATGTAGAAGGCACATTTATGAGACCGAAAGGCATGACTAGAAATTAAAATGACCATGATGAGTCTGGAATGCTGTGATGGGCACGCTATCCTCGTCCATCAAGATTCGATGGTATCCCACGCGTAGGTCCAGCTTTGAGAAATACATTGTCCTGTGTAACTCATCCAATAGTTCATCAATGACAAGAATATGAAACTTGTCCTTGATAGTCTTGGCATTGACGGAGTGGTAATCAACACACAAGCGCAAGAATTGTCAGATTTCTTCACGAGTAGTACTGAAGAAGAAAAAGGGGATATGCTTGGATGAATAATGCCTTGGTGTAGCATATCTGAGCACTGGCATTCGATATTATCCTTTTGGGCATGTGGGTAACGATAAGGCCTAACAACAATAGGATCCATGCCCCGTTGAAGAGTAATGCGGTTACAAAACCCCCGGCCTGGTGGAAGCCCGGTTGGCGTAGAAATAATTCAGAGAAACAACCCAATAATTGTTGCAAAAGACATTGGTCATTGGTAGGTTTAAAGTGTTGACACATCATGTTGGAAGTGCTGAGCCCGGTCGTAGACCACGTAAGTTGATGGCCTGGCCATCTTAGAAAACCCATGCTTTGGATTGCTCCCGATGTACATAAGCAATTCACCCCCAAAACAACACCAAATTCGCCCAACTCCAGTAGGAAAAAATATGCAAAGAATTGAACTCTCGCGAGTCGTAGAGCCACATTCTTGCAGACTCTTGCATAACTAGGGGCTGCCCATTTGCGATCCTGACTCGCAGGCCTGTAAGCGCTCAAAAAAGAAGACCCATCACCGTCACCAAGGCGGCATTGGGTGCTACCCGAATCAATTAAAATTTGAAGAGTAGTGTTGTTGATAGTACCAAGCACCTGCATAGTTTGTGTTTTACCGGTTCGGAGAAGGCGTGTAGGGAGATTTCCCCTTCCAACTCGGTCAGAATAGGAGCCTCTGTCGCTGGAAAACTTTCATCCAACCCTTCTATCCAGAATATTTTTTTACGTTGATGCCTGGGCGTGCACTCTTCGTCACAATTATAGCAAAGCCCTTGCCATCGTAGTTCATCCATTTCTACCATGGTAAGGCGTTTAATGAGTGGTTGTCGTTGTTGTGGGAAGGCTGTGGATGTCTTGTTGGTTCAGGCCGCTTTGGTAGATGGAGGCCTTCATATAAATGAGCAAGACTCATTGTGCCTGTTGAAGATGAAGGTTGATGGATAGAAACCCCAAATGCAATATGGTCTTGGAGGCCACTGAGAAAGGGTTTCATTGTTGCTGCCCTTAAGGGCACTGCTCTCAAGGGCATCATCCACCATCCATATGGAATCTTTTTTTTCTTTTTAAAAAAAAGATTCCAAATGAATGGTGATGATGCCCCTAAGGGCAATACCCTTAATGGCATCATCAAACAAACCCTGAGAAAGAGTTGTACTTCCTGTAGTCAGAGTAGGACCGACGCGAGCAGATAATTGTTCAAATCGTCGCTGGTAGTCTTCCACTATCCCTGATTGAATCAACTTTGCTAATTCACCAAGATGGTTGCATCTAATTGGTGGGTCAAAGGGGAGATGACAATGATGTTTAAATTCATCCCAAGTAAGATTGATGAATCAGTGTCCAGTTTGAGAAACCTATAGTTGGGCGTCAACTTCCAGATGGAAGGAATCCAAGTCAACAAAATATGCTGGAGTTGCTTGTTGGTGTCTAAGAAAATGCTCACAGTGAGTTAACCATCATCCCAAGGGATCCGAGTTACCCTCAAACCGTGGAAATTCCAAACGCATGATCCTAGTGTTATGTTGGAAGTTGTCGCGATGATTGGTATTTGTACGTGAGCCATGGGCGCGTCCATCTAAAAATTCATGGTTGGCGTTTTCCTCGATTTTGGATCAGCGTGAAGTGAAGCAACATGTAGGGATATTGCCTACAATCGTGAATTGAGATCATCTCTTTCTGCCTTATATAATGCCATGAACTCCGACGATTGACGCTGAATGGATTATAGATCTGCCATAACGATTCGCTGTAATACCAAGTTGTTACGTGTACAAGATCTTGTAATGGGACGATCTTGTAGATTACTGATTTGGTGAGAATTGTCCGTATTTCCTTTTGATTTCCCTATGGTTACTGCTGTGAAAAATTGAATTTAAGATGAAGAATGTGAAAGGCAGATATATTGCATGAAGGGGGATAACCCTTTTTCTTGGGAATAAAACTGGTAAAACTTTATTGACCAATGAGTCAAATTTAAAGAGAAAGCCACTCATTGAGTCTTAGATAAACTAGAAGAAGATAACTATCTAATAAAAAATCAATCATAATCCCAAACATTTTTAATAAGATCTAAAGATAATGATGCAATCTCATTTTAGATCTTCTTGAATTTCCCATGGTTGTGTCTCTTGTAAACAAAGTCTTTAGGACTCCCTTTGTCACGCGTTGTATTATGGCACGTGACAACCACCTTATGTTAAAGAGCTTCATCTTCTACAAAACAAAGATTTATCGAGGAGATGCCCATACCACGGCCTTCCTATTTGGTTTCAGGTACAAACATTCTATAATGATTTATTTTCTGGTAATCGTGTTATGGTAGATGCAGCGGTAGGAGGAACTATCATGAGAAAGACATCCGAGGAGGCTTATACAATGTTGGAGGAGATGACTTCAAATAGCTATCAAAGACAGTCCGAGAGGAACGTGTCAAAGAGACCATTCAGAGTGCATCAAGTTGATGAAGTGACTGCGATATCAGCTCAATTGGAAGCACTGAGTGAGAAAATGGACAGCATGACAGCGATGCAAGTTCAAGCTGTCATATGCGAGCTATGTCAAGGAGGAACCATCCAAACTTCTCTTGGTCCAACCAAAAGAATGTATTAAACCCACAACCACCACCGGGTTATCCACCAAAGCTGAGCATGGAAGAGATACTGGCCAAGTTCATATCATCAACTGAGACAATGATGAATAATCAAGATGCATCGATCAAGAACTTGGAGATGCAAGTGGGACAACTAGCAACCATCCTAGCTGGGATAGCACAAGGAAGTTTGCCAAGTGATACTGAAAAGAATCCAAGGGAACAAGCCAATGCGGTAACCTTTAGGACTGGAAAGGAGCTAGGTGTTGAGGAAGGTTTGAGAAGGTGGAAATCAAGCAAGAGAGAAAGAAGCAACCACGCGACCAAGGTAAGTCCACTAAATCTATTACACCCATCACCCGACAAGAAAATGTACACATTCATCTCTCATTTCCCACAGCAGATAATAGGGCAAAAGATTATTCTAACTTTACCAAATTTCTTGATATACTTAAGAATTTGCATATAGATATACCTTCACTGATGCTTTGAATCAAATGCCAAACTATGCTAAATTCTAGAAGGAAATTATATCTAAGAAGCAAAATTTGGGAGAGCATGAGACTGCTTGTTTGACTGAGGAATGTAGTGCTATTGTGCAAAAGAAGTCGGCCACTAAGTTGAAAGATCCATGGAGTTTCTCTATTCTTTGCACTATTGAACCTATTTCTTTTTTTAAATCATTACGTGATTTGGTTGCGAGTGTTTAACTAATGCCATTATCTATTTTTAGGCTACTAGGATTGGGAGAGCCAAGGCCTATGAGGTTAGTGTTGCAAATGGCGACAAGTCAATCACATACCCACTAGGATTCATCGAGGACGTGCCTGTCAAGTAATCAATTCACCTTCCCGGTGGATTTCCTAGTGTTGGACATGGAGGAGGATGTAAGCACACCATTGATTCTAGGACGACCGTCCGTAGCCACTGAAAGAGCCATTGATGTTGAAGAAGAGAAGTTGATCCTCCGTGTAGGAGAGGATCAAGTTACATTTAATATGTTTAAATCTTCAACACAAACACAACGAGCATAGTTATTTAAAAGTTAATGTGATTGATACTTTGCATGTTGATGTGGTGCAAGAAATTGATGAGACGGAGGTGAAGACTGATTTAAGGACTGAAGACGGCAAGAGCCATGACAAGGTGAAGTCAAAGAAGGTGACAAAACGAAAGGATAAACAAGAGGAAATTCATAAAGGGAGAAACGCTCCAATTATATAAAGCTTAACCACCTCGTATTTTTCAAAGCAAGCGAAAGGCTTCATGACACTAATCCACATACTTCAGGCCATTAAAGCGATTGGGTAAGAAGTCTAGCTTGAGGCTATAAACCAAGAATTATTTCTTCATCTTTATCTCCGGTTTGTTTTATTTCTATAGTTAATTCTGATTTTTTAGTAGCTTATGATTGACTCAAATTTTGATTATTTATAAGTACGTGTGTGTCATTTAAAAAAGAAAACAAATGTGTCTGATCGATCGGTACAACATAACGATCGATCAATATTTAAGTGAATTTTCGTGTATAAGCTACGGCCTTCGACCGATCGATCGGAACATTTGTACCGATAGATCGGTATTTCAGTGAATTTAAATTTGAAGCCACGACCCTGCACTGATCGATCGGTAAGTACTACCGGTTTAAAAAAAACATGAAATCTCACACTAACACACACACTTGCAGCGCTAACCCAAAGAAACAAATCGCCCCTTTTGCCCAATTTCTTGAAATTGCAATCAAAATCTTCACATCACTCCTCAATTTCACTACTATATATTGCAAATTACATTCTAATTGTCAAATTATTCAAGATTTCCATATTTAGAGGTGGAAATCAACACCGACCCACAAGTTTGAAGAGGTGCACGCCAATGACTCCAAACCACTACAAATTTTGATTTCTTGAGGTACATTGGCTATAAACTCTTTGGGGATTTCAGTTTTGATAATAAAATTTGTGGGTGTTGAAAAGATTGATTTTTGAGGTATTGGTGGAGTTGGGATTGTTGATATTGATAAGTTTGGGGGAAATTGTTGGATATTTGGACTTTGTTGATTATAATTGTGGGACTATATTGTTGGTGGATAGTGTGGATTGTGGTTTTTGTTACTTGGATTGTGGGTGTGTTTATGGATAGATTGTAATTGACATGGCACCAAAGACAAGGCCAAGGCGTGGAGCATCCACTTCTGTGACCCATCTGGAAGTGGACCGGCGCAAATTTAAGAATGAGGCTGCTTTAGATTTCTGCAGAGCCATGTTGCAAAAGAATACTACCAGAGAGAGAGGCCTGGAGTTTCACTCCCCAAACAGCGCTGTGTTTAAGAGGCTAGCAGACGACATTGGCGACATGTTTGAGGTCACCGGGGGCAGTGGTACCCATTGTCAGGGAATTCTTTGCAAATCTGAAGGCATTTTCACATACGGCTGATACATTTGTCCGGGGGACAGACGTGAACTACAACCGTCATATAATCAATTACCTTTTACGACATGCCGGACATAGTTGAGGATGAGTACTCAGTTTATGCGAAGGAGCACATAGACTATGTGGAGATTATGAATACCATCTGCATAGAGGGTACTGAATGGAAGAGGAAATGACGGTGAACCACTGCAGGTCCTCAAATATGAGTTGACAGAGGACGCTAAGGCATGGTTATCCATTATGGTATCACACATTATCCCAGCTACCCACACGTCCGAGGTGACCACCAATCTAGCTATCCTCGTTTACTGCATCTTAACTGACAAATTTGTCAACCTGGGACGGCGTGTGGAGCTGTCCATCCAAAACACCATCCTTGGCTCCCCCATCTCTGGTCTGCCATGTTCTGCCACTATTACTGAATTATGCCGCTGACAAGGAGTTGTTTGGGAGGTGGATGAGGGGATTTTTCTCCCATGTCTGCTATTGTGATTCAAGATCCCACCACCACTGACATCGCCACTGCACCGAGGAAGAGGACCAGTCTGATCCATCAGTACCCCCACCGGAGCATGAGGAGAAGGACGACGATTACTGATGATCATCGTTGAGGTATGTGCTTTGCTTTTTTATTTTCATTGTTTATGTACATTGAGGGCAATGCACATGTTAAGTTTGGGGGGGGGGGGGGGGGGGGGGTTGGTATTTTCTATCCGCTGCTGTTGTTTTGATTGTCTCTTCTGTGTCTTTGCTGGCTATATTTTGCAGCTATCACTTGATTTGTTTCTTGAGCACATACAAAAGTTTTTTTTATATGAAAAATGAGTTCAACCTTAAGAAATGATCGGATTAGAATTGCAGTTGTATTACATAATGAAACTAATCTCCATCAAAACTCGAGTCTTGAAATTTTTTGACATGTTTGTGAACATCCTTGGTTGAGTTGGTACTTCAAAATTGAGGAATATATTGAGCACATTGAGTCATAATTTTTGAATTACAAGTTGGATATCAAATTTTTTGTGAACTATGATTTGTATTGAGTATCTTAGAGTACTCTAGAACTTAGTTGATGGCACTTTGAGGTGAAATTTTATAATTATGAACTTGACTTGGATATGATTTAGGCGATCTTTGGAACATTTGACATTTCAAGTCCACGTTGTCTATATCATTCCTTAGTGTTCACTTTTGAGCTTAATTGAAAAAAAATGGAAATTACCCACATTCAATTTTTGTTGATAAACTCATTATACCCACCATTTTTTATGAGTCTAAAAAAGAATTTTATCCTTACCTTAAATGAGTATAACGAATTTCATGCATGTACTATGTTTTGAGCTATTAAGTCATTCACGTACAAGAAAAAAATTCAACGCCTACTGAAAATGGAAGAAGAAAGACAGAGTGAAAGAAAAGCGTAGCTATGTTGTGATGAATCATGTGAAAGTCCTACATTGACCAAATTCAGTAAAATCTAATAGAGCCCATGATCATCAAGATATAAAGAAAGAAAAAAAAAAGAGTTGGAGATGTGCCAAAATGAAATTTACATGTTATGCTCTATTCTTTGCTTATCCTTACATTTTCTTTGAAATCGACACCAAAGGGCTAACATTATAAGCTTAAAAAGACATTTTCATCCAAGTTTAGTGAATAATTACATTAGTGGAGAAGTATCTAAAAAATAAGCTTATCGAGTACTTGATAGTAATCTTGACTTTGAGTTTATTAGCATTGTTTGATCTTGAAGATATGCATGAAGCTCAAGATTGACAATAGCACATATACACGTTTCGATTTTGCGATATATTGCTTGGCTTAAGAGAAAACACTTCTTGTTAATTTGTGGATTGACTCTTGTTGGTGTGTTAGTGAGATTTCCGAGCTTTACATTTGAGTTGCTAAGTTAATTCTTTTTAAGTATTAAGGGTGAACTCTACATTTTGAATCTTCTTGCTCAAGGACGATCAAGTGATAAATTTGAGGGAGTTGATAAGTGTGATTTTTACACTTATATTTCTAGGATTTTTACTATTATTTATATTGATTCATGGACGATATTATGCGTTTTTGTGTTGTTTTTGTTCATTTCAGCAATCAATGGCCAGTTCATGTTACAATGATGAAAAATGACTCGAACGGGCGATCTGATTGAATAAACGACGAAAACTCAACAATGGAGAAAAAGAGTTACCAATCGATCAGTACATGATAAGGGCCATTTTTGCACTTATATTTATATGTTTTCTCATATTATTTTACGACGATTCTTGAATAATATTATGCTTTTTGATGTTAATTGCATGTTTCAGGAATTTAGGTGAAAGTACGAGGAAATGTAGAAAAAGAGCTAAAAACTATGAAATGAGAAAGAAAGCTGAAGAAAATATAAGAAATCGGAATCCAAGACACATGCCACTTCTTTCTCCTCAAATTTCTTCATGTTTGAGCCATATTTTAGAAATTTGGTCAGCAACAAAGTTGTAGAAGTTTCTGTTATTTTCGCGTGGACAGCTAATTAGCTTAGTTCAAGATCATATGAGAAAGTTATGACCAAAATATCAGGAGCCTGTCAGCCGTTGAAGCAACAAAAATCCTGAAACGAAAATTGATCGCCGACTAACGAAGATTGATCGCCGATGACGTCGAAGATCAATCAGCGAAAAGTTGAAGATCGATCGCCGAGGAATGAAAGTTGAAAAATAAAAGGTTGCACATTGAAGATCGATCGACAGACGATGAATTTTCAGAATTTCTTTCATTTTTGAAGAGTTTGAATCCAACAAGGAAACTCCTTCCCCGCTCCACCCACCACCACCCACCACCCCACCACTATAAAGACAAGTTGGTGGACAAAAATTAGGAGTTTTGGCAAATATTTTTCAGGCCTAATATCAGCCTCCATCCCTCTACACCTCAAGTTATTCAAGAACAAGACCAATTGTAAGAGACGGAACGACGCATCAACGCAATGAGTCAATACCTCGCATTATTATGAAATTCTAAACTGAGTTCGTTATTTTCAGATTTTAATGTTTAAATTGTTGTTAGACATATTTTTACATTATTATTTGAGTATGATTGTTGGCTAAGTTTGTTATCAAGACTAAGGAATCCCATGATTTAGATAACAGTTTGTGATTAAGTCCTACAATTCTTTGCGCATAATTTATTGTCATCTATGCTTTTGAAGGTTTGATCACTTTTGAATGATTAAATACATTGTGATTGACTTGACCATACGATATTACGATACGACATAATAAATTGAGCTGTGGGTTTTAGATTGAGAGTGACCAAGTAAAATCTGGCACACCTGTTGTAAGGACCTCCGCGCCCTTAACCAGTTATTAGTGTATTAACCCTTGCCGTTAGTGCATACAATCATGTTATCAGAGGGAAAAGATTACATGCAACCCTAGCATGAAATACCATCTATAAAATTTCTTACATTATTCCATATAATGTCTAACTTTCTCCCAACATAGTCCATAAACATAACATGCACCTTTATACATACACTAACATGCTCTCAATTCATTTGCAATTCCTAATTAATTGCATGCAACACATAAATGAAAAGAGAAAGGCCATTGCCTTCTTTATACAACCCATATACACATAATAGTGCTCACATGCGAGCATCGAATAAGTATATGTGCATCTAATGTATAAAGTATCATGTTCAATACCAGCTTTGGTACTTCGATCCTGGAAGCACCTCTAATCAACAGCTCGGACTCAACTCCAAAGCCATTGATGCACTTGTACCACCTGCCCCAACAGAGACAGCCCCCACACGGGGTGAGCATATCAATACCACCAATCTAATAAGCTCAATATTACAATTCATGATTTACTTAATGTAAAGACTATGAATATTAAAAGACACTGGCATCATCCTCATCCGGGATCCTCTGTGTTGTTCCTGTTCTCAAAATAACCGAAACCATTAAATTCCCAAATGCCAAGTAATCATTACATTGATTAACTAATCCGTTCCACATATACCGATACCATAATCAATATGACCAGATCATTAAACAATGAGTAAAGATATTCCATATATCTCGTTAATGGTTTCATAGTTCTATTTCATCGCTCGCTCTACAATAGAGGCATTTTAACCTCACGCATGCTCAATAGCAGTGGCGTCACAACCGATGTTCGCTCAAAGGCGACAACAGCCCAATCACTGCTCGCTCAAGAGCGGCACCATATAATTCCCAATGTCTATCTATTTATTGCAATATAATGTACCGTGCATTCAACAATTGCAAATATATAAAAGGGTTATGCTCGTACGTTATACGTACCTTATGATTCCGTAGACCGAACCAAACCTTGACTGAGTCCCGCGACCCGAAGAATTATGTGCTACCACATAAAATAACTCACAATCAAATATAAGCATGCAACCACGTGCCCAAGCATGTCCACAACCTCCAAACCTATCGTCAATCCATGACGATAAACCATTTTAAAAGACTCCGGGCTAAGCATGCATAATACCCAAAATATTCCATTTTAAGTTGTACAAAGGTTAACCAATTACTCAATCAAGTATTCCATTTTCTTATTAAAATTGGGCTCCAACCATTTCATTTTAAAAATATAGCATTCCCATTGGAAAGTAAACATTGCCCCGAAAATCGGCTAATTAAACTTCAATTCCAAAATCCCGACATTTTCCAAAACTTCGAAAAAACACCTTTCTTGAGCCGCGATCGATCGGTGATTTCATCGCGATCGATCGCGCAATCCAGTGGCCAACCAGAGCCTCTCGCGATCGATCGCGAGTCTCGGCGATCGATCGCCAACCCACTCACGATCGATCGCCAAGACCTTGCGATCAATCGCCACCACTGTACATCTTCTTAAATTTTCAGAATCTTGTCGCGATCGATCGCGACCTGTGATTTTCCGAAAAACTCGAGCTTCCATGGTGTTTTTCACACCCAAACTCAAAACCAACACCCCTTACACCTTCAACACATCAAATACACCATTAAAACTCAATAAAAACTCCAATAACAAACTTGAAGATTTTCACCCAAAAATTCCCAAATCCAAATCCAACCCAAACCTTAACCAAAATCACCAATTCTACAATCAAATCGAAGATAAATGTGAGGGACAGAACAATACCTTATTATCTTTGAGAAATCCGGCTCACGAGCCGAGCTTCCAACCATTTTATTCCAAGAGAAAAGAAGAGGGGTTTGGGGGAAATGGGTGGGAAGCGAGGAGAGAGAGAGGATATTTTGTGCAATGACGGCACACTGAGTCAACTTGGTATATATATTACCAAGGCTCCAAAATACCAATACCTCCATCAATACATCATGATTCATTAAAAATCATCTGTTTTCAAAAATTATCTCTCCAACTCAATTTCCAATAGCAGCCCCAATATAAAGTACACCGGACCCCCGATCCCACCAAAAACCAAATTCCAAGGTTATCACCATGATGAGACAATCTCATCCCTTGGATCCACGACTCCAAATACCGGATATAAAGATCCTCGGGAGTCCCAATACCGCAATTAATTCATAACTGCCCTAATTAAAATCCATAAAGGATCATTACCACACCGGGATTAACACCATTAATTCCTGGGCATCACAATTATCCCCAACTAATAAAATTTCATCCCCAAAATTTGCACGGTGCACTCCAAGTATTGCCGAGACCACACAATCCAAACGGATCTACATTGTCGAATCGTGAACATATCATGAACGACAAACCAACCGTGAGGACACCGACCTCGCAACATAACCTGGAATGGAGTAACCCCACAACCGCACCCCCCCCCCCCCCCCCCCCCCCCCCCAACAAAAAAAAACATCACGCAAAAGAATGTCAGCATACCCTAATGCCAACCACCCAAATGCAGTCAGTCAACCCTAACTGCTAACCAGACGAATCATTCTTGATTCCAGCATAGATATCGCCTCAATGATATCTCTACTACTTAGCCTACGATGTTAAACATACACTGTTACCAAGGAAACCACAAGTGCACCACAGTGTACTTATACTAAATCCGGTTTCCGCTCTCCAATTCCATCTCCATCAAGGAGTAGTTGCACCACTTTGCAACACGGATCGGGCAACTCACGGCCACCGATCAACACAAAAGACATCTCCAAAGATGTCTATATCTGTATGTTCCAAGAAATTACATCTTGTTCAAATACATCATCGAGACTCCACAAGGTGTCAAGTTCCCAAAAGGATATGCAAGAAAAAATCATCTGTTTTCAAAAATTATCTATCCAACTCAATTTCCAATAGCAGCCCCAATATAAAGTACCCCGGACCCCCCGATCCCACCAAAAACCAAATTCCAAGGTTATCAACACGATGAGACATTCTCATCCCTTGGATCCAACGACTCCAAATACCGGATTTAAAATCCTCGAGAGTCCCAATATCGCAATTAATTCATAATTGCCACAATTAAAATCCATTAAGGATTATTACCACACCGGGATTAACATCATTAATTTCCGGGCCTCACAATTATGCCCCCACTAACAAAATTCATCCTCGAAATTTGCACGGCGTACTCCACGCATTTCCGAGACTACAAAATCTCAACGGATTTACATCGTCGAATCATGAACATGTCATGAACGACACATCAACCGCGAAGATACCGACCTCGCACCAAAACCTGGAATGGGGTAAACCTCCCAAACCATCACAAACACAACAGGAAGATGCCCCGATGCTAACTACCCAAAAGCAGTCAGTCAACCCTAACTGCTAACCAACCGAATCATTCGTGATTTCCCTTAATAGATATCTCCTCCAGGATATCTCTACGATTTAGCCTACGATGTTAATCATACATCGTTACCAAGGAAATCACCAGTTCACTATAGTGTACTTACTCAAAATCCAGTTTCCGTCTTGGTCCAAACACACTATCGAGACTCCAAAAGGTCTCAACTCCCCATAGAGAACATGCAAGAGAAAACAATTGCATTAATACCTCAAATGTCAACACTGACACCCAACAAATCTAATCCTGGACATCCCTCGTTTACACAAGGATTCAACAATCCTAACACATGGAGGCTATCGAATTACCCAGTAAAGTTCCACCATGGCCCCAAATACGTCAATCCCTCGGGAATCAACCCGACTCACGATCATCCCTCATAATACATCGTGCCACAGAGATTATCAATCTCAAGGTGTCACAATCTCTCACCAGAGATTCATCCATCAAAGCATACTAACCCGATGCTCGACGAGTACCAAGAAAATGCTGGCATTCGTATACTCACACCGGCATACATGCCTAATCACCGATACTACTTGCATAGTCAATGCAATCGATTCGGTATTACCAATGATACCCAAAAGTCCCAAATACATCTGTCAATCCTCGGTTATTCTTACCCAGTGGAGAATAATGATTGACGAACCAAAAACCAAAGGGTGTGACTCCAACATCAACACCACATAAACCACTTCGACGAATCTCCTAAGTATTCCCAATAGGTATATGAATACCGCATTCCTCACAAGGAAAGTGTCATGAACCCATGACCCTCAAACCTCGAACCACCGTTCGGATAACCTGGATATATTTATACCAAAATATATTCCGGAACCCAGAAATACACAACTGGTTTAGAATAGTGCATCAATGCCACTATTACCAATCGAAACTTGTATACACGACGTATACCCATCCCACGATGCGCTGTACTAAAACCATAGTACTCCACAATCTCGAGAATTTCCCCGGAGACGTCGCTGTCTCTCGGAAATAAAGCCATTACTCAGTCCAACACCAGTAATGCTTACCATGGTTGATTCATAATCAACCCACGATCGATACCAGCTGTCCATGACAGTATATCCAAATCTCTCCAAGAGATACAATCAACATAGTAGTGTCATCCCACTAACTATATTCCACAACTCAGATTGTGTTTTCCCCATTGCATTCCTTATGCAAGGATGCTCAACCAGAGCTAACAACGACTTGTTGACACTCAAGTTGGTACTCCCAACAAAACTGAGCTGTCCCGGTACAAGTCCCTAAAAACACTTGACGTATAAACATCCCCGTGAGGTATTTCCTGCCTCAAACCTTAAGCCACAAAGTGACTACAAGAGTCCACTAAAACCCTCATCGTATCATCCTACGATTTACCAACTCTGTTCCAACGAGCAGTATAATGGCTACAACAAGCACACTACATCACTGCAACAAAACATGGCTAGCAAATCGCTGCCTCCTTAGGTTTATACCAAACCTACCAATGTATCATACGTTTCATCCCGGTACACCATACCGTAACATCCATTAGAGTAGTGAGTCATCACCCAATATTTCTCTAAAACACCAAAGCACAACGGGCATCCCGGTGTCCTTACTCAACCACAAAGCAAGCCTAATTCCGTAGGATTTATTCCACACCCTAATGGGTGGATGTGATCATGTCCACCACATGTCACCTTGGTATAAGCAAGTAGTTTCCTCTATAACTACTACTACTATCAGTCACTTGGCCATAGCCATTCCAACGAGTATACCCAAAGGTACCACTACTCGTAAAACATTCACCTCAAATGTGTGCTGTGGTACACTTCCTGTACGGTGCACCCAATAATTTATGAGCAACATGCTCGGCATAATAGTCTCGTCAACTAATAGCTCAGACACTACCCTATGCCCACCATTGGCACTCAAACCATATAATGTATTATCCATCGTAATGATGGCATCCGTCCCCATAGATCATCCTATATGCCATCGTCATCATTTGACGGTACATGTCCACATAAGATATCCAAAATAACATCGTCAACTCGTGATGGTACATGTCAATACACGACATCCATATTCTCATCGTCAAACACGTGGCGGTATATGAATATCAACGCATGACATCCACAATAATGCTAATAAAACAGTAATATACCATACCTCATCGCTAACAAGATAGCGGCATACATGTATCCATCGCCCAACAGTGGTACGCAAGCAGCACTCATCGTTCGAAGGCGGTGTAATCCTGTGCTACGTACATAGCGGCATAACCCATCGCTATAGAATCAGCGGTCTAAATCATCACTATAGATATCCGGCGGCATGAATCATTGCCATAGGATTAGCGGAATGTACCATCGCTGTATAGATACCCGGTGGTATGAACCATCGTCATAGATGTAGCGGAATAACCCATCGCTATATAACACCTGGCGGCATGAACCATCGCCAATAGAATAGCGGAATGAACCATCGCTATGAATACCCAGCGACATAAACCATCACCAATAGAATAGCGGAATGAACCATCGCTATGAATACCCATCGGCATAAACCATCGCCAATAGAATAGCCGATCCATAGTCTTGTTATAGCAGTGTATTTTAATGCACCTCGCTTGTCATGACCGCGGCACTAGTACCCCTCGCTTTGACATATCAGCGGCATTGAATAACCTCGCTCAAATGCGACATGCGGCAATACCCTCGCTTCAACATTTGGCGGCAAATATTCTTTCCTTGCTATGATATGACAGCGGCAAGTATTCTATCATCTCATCAAGTGACAGCCGTAAAGCATTTAAAATCATCACTCGTCCATAACAACGACTCATGGGATATTCACCAAGCATCAAATCTATACCTGCAACACAATGCATAATCCATATCCCAATATACATTGCTATGAGTGTATTTTAATGCACCTCGCTTCAAATGTGACATGTGGCAACACCCTCGCTTCAACATTAGTGGCAAAGCATTAAAATCATCACTCCAATATATATGCAACCACAATGAGTGTATTTTAATGCACCTTGCTTCAAATGTGACATGCAGCAATACCCTTGCTTCAACATTTAGCGGCAAAGCATTAAAATAATCACCCCAATATATATGCAACCACAATGAGTGGATTTTAATGCACCTCGCTTCAAATGTGACATGCGGTAATACCCTTGCTTCAGCATTTAGCGACAAAGCATTAAAATCATCACCCCAATGTATATGCAACCACAATGCATAATCCATAACGTATATAAAATGCATGTTACCGTTTGGTGCCCGTCAATCCTGGCATTAGCCCTCCATGCCAAAGAGTCCCTACAGGAAGGATTCCAAACCATGAGCATATAATAATCCATATTCACCACAATATGATTATAAAGGGTAAATGCATAAACCATAAGTACAAATACTTCCTGTATCCCAATGCATTTCAAAATGCTCCCTTTGGTTGTCCCTGTGCCCCCAACTCACAATCATAATCAACAGATTATATTATGATTCCATAGATGTCATGATATATAATTGTTCCATTATGATCACTTATCATAAACGCACATAAGCAAAATAGTTGTGTCACACAACACTAACTACCATCATGCATAATCATGTGCTACTCATTTCCATCAATATATTCCTAGGCCCTCAACAGCCCCAAAGAGCAAACCACTGCTCTGATACCACTAATGTAAGGACCCTCGTGCCCTTATCTCGTTATTAGTGTATTAACCCAAGCATTTAGTGCATGTAACCATATATGTAGGGGAAAAACCACTTGTCATCAAAGCAAATCATGCCAATAATAAAATTCCTTACATTATTCCATATAATGTCTAATTTTCCCCAACCAAGTCCGCATACATATCATGCACCATTAGAATACACTAACATGTTCAGTTCATTTAGCAATTCAATAAATAATTGCATGCAACTCATAAATGAAGAGAGAAAGGCCCTTGCCTTTTTATACATACCATATACACATAATAGTGCTCACATGCGAGCATCAAATAAGTATGTGTGTATCAAATGTATAAAACACGGTGCTCAATACCGTCACTGGAACTTCGATCCTGGAAGCACCTCCAATCCATAGCTCGAGCTCAACTCCAAAGCCATCAATGTACCTAATTACCTGCCCTAACAAAGACAGCCCCCACACGGGGTGAGCATACCAATACCCCAAATAAGCACAATATTACAATCATACTTTACACAAGTAAATGCTATGAATATTAAAAGACACTCCCTGGATGGCATCATCCTCATCCGGGATCCCCTGTGTTGTTCATGTTCTCAAAATAACTGAAACCATCAAATTCTCAAATGCCAATTAATCGTTACATTGATTAACAAATCCGTTTACCACGTACCGATACCATAATCAATAATATCAAATCATTAAACAATGATTACAGATATTCCATCTATCTCATTTATGGTTCCATATTCTATTTCATCGCTCGCTCTACAATAGCGGCATTTTATTCTCACGCATGCTCAACAGCAGTGGCGTCATAACCGATGTTCACTCAAAGGCGACAACATCCAATCATTGCTCGCTCAAAAGCGGCACCATATAATTCTCAATGTCTATCATTGCAATATAATGTACCATGCATTCAACAATTGTAATTACATAAAAGGGCTATGCTCATACGTTATACGCACCTTATGATTCCGTAGTCCGAACCAAACCTTGACTGAGTCCCGCGACCCTATGAATTATGTGCTAACACATAAATAACTCATAATCAAAAATAAGCTTACAACCACGTGCCCAAGCACGCTTACAACCTCCAAACATATCGTCAATCCATGACGATTTACCATTTTAAAAGACCCCGGGTTAAGCATGCATAATACCCAAAATATTCCATTTTACATGTTCAAAGGTTAGCCAAATAGTAAATCTAGTCATTACATAGTCTTTTTAAAATTTGACACCAACCACTCCATTTTAAAAGTATAGCATTCCCATTGGAATATAGACATCGCCCCGAAAATCGGCTAATTAAACCTCGATTCCAAAATCTTGATATTTTCCAAAATTTTCGAAAAAAAACTCCATCCTTCGAGCCGCGATCGATCGGCGATTTCATCGCGATCGATCGCGCAATCCAGTGGCCAACCCGAGCCCTCTCGCGATCCATCACGAGTCTCCGCGATCGATCGCCAAACGCTTCGTGATAGATCGCTGAGACTTAGCGATCGATCGCCGCACTGTGTGTCTTCCACAAAATTCCAGCTGCTCGTCGCGATCGATCGGCATGCACTCCGCGATCGATTGCAACCTGCGATTTTCCGAAAAACTCGAGATTCAATGGTGTTTTTCACACCCAAACTCAAAACCAACACCACATACACCTTCAACACCTCAAATACTCTTTTTAAAACCAATAAAAACTCCAAAAACTCAACTTTGGATTTTAACCAAAAATCTCCAAATTCCCAACCCCAACTTAATACACAACCAAACTCTATAATACTACAATAAAATCGAAGATAAGGACGAGGGGAAGAATAATACCTGTCTTCGAGAAATCCGGCTCCCGAGCCGAGCTTCGAGCCATTTTCTTCCAAGAGAAAGGAAGAGGGGTTTGGGGGAAATGGGTGGGAAGCGAGGAGAGAGAGAGAGAATATTTCGTGTAATGACGAAACACCGAGTCCACTTGGTATATATAGTACCAAGGCTCCAAAATACCAACACCTCCACAAATACATCATGATTCATTAAAAATCATCTGTTTTAATTATCTCTCCAACTCAATTTCCAATACCAGCCCCAATAAAAAGTACTCCGGACCCCAGATCCCACCAAAAACCAAGCTGCAAGGTTATCACCATGAGAATACAACCTCATCCCTTGGATCCTACGACTCCAAATACCGGATTTAAAATCCCCGGGAGTCCCAATACCGTAATTAATTCATAATTGCCACAATTAAAATCCATTAAGAGTTATTACCATACCGGGATTAACACCATTAATTCCCGACCATCACACATTACCTAGTCCAACACTAGTAATGCTTACCATGGTTGATTCACAATCAACCCTCGACTAATACTAGCTGTCTCCATGACAGTACAACCCAAATCTCTCCAAGAGATAAAATAGTATAGTAGTGTCACCCCACTAACTATATCTCAAAATCCAATTGTGTCCCCCATTGCATTCCATATGCAAGGATACTCAACCAGCCCTAACAACGACTTGTTGACACTCATGTTGGTACTCCCAACAAAATTGAGTTGTCCCGGTACAAGTCCCTTAGACATTTGACGTATAAACGCCCGCGTGAGGTATTTCCTGCCTCAAACCTTAAGCCACAAAGTGACTACAAGGGTCTACTATAACCCTCGTTGTATCATCATACGATTCATCAACTCGGTTCCAACGAGCAGTATAATGGCTACAACAAGCACACTATATCAGTGCAACAATACCTGGTTAGCAAATCGCTGCCTCCTTAGGTTTATACCAAACCTATCAACGTATCATACGTTCCATCCCGGTATATCGTACCATACAATCAATTAGAATATTGAGTTATCACCCAATATTTCCCTGATACCAATGCATAACGGACATCTCGGTGTCCTTACTCAACCACAAGGCAATCAGACTCCATTAGGATTTATTCCACACCCTCATGGGTGGTGTGATCATGCCTACCACACGTCACATCGACAAGAGCGAGTAGTTTTCTCAATAACTACTCCTATTAACAGTCACTTGGCCATAGCCATCCCAACGAGTATGCCCAAAGGTATCACTATTCATAAAATATTTACCTCAATGTGTGATGCGGTACACTTCCTGTACAGCGCACCCAATAATTCATCGAGCAACCTGCTCGGCATAAAGGTCTCGTCAATCTGTGACGCAGATACCACCTTGTGCCCACCATCGGCACTCCAAGCCATACGATCAACACATACACCCAATTGTATTATTCGTTGTACTGACGACATGCGTCTACATAGAACACACACCATGCCATCGTCACCTTATGAAGGAACATGTCAACATATGACATCCAAATAACATCGTCAACTCGTGATGGTATGTGTCAATTCATGACACCCACAATGTTCTCGTCAACCCGTGATGGTATATGTCAATATATGACATCCATAATATCATCGTCAACCACATGACGGTACATGTCAACACATGACATCAACAATAATGCTAACAAAATAGCAATATACTTTAACTCATTGCTAATAAGATAGTGGCATACCTGTCTCCGTCGTCCATAGCGGTACATAATCAACACCCATAGCTCGTGGGCGGCACAATCCCTTGCTACGTAAATAGTGGTATAACCCATCGCTATAAAATCAGCGGCATGATCCCTTGTCATAGAGTCAGCGGCATAAAACATCGCTATAGAATCAGCGCAATGAAACATCACTACATACATCCGGCGGCATGAACCATCACCATATATATCCATCAGCATGAAACATCGCCAACAGAATAGTGGCATGAACCATCACTATATATATATATATATATATATATATATATATATATACCCAGCGGCATGAACCATCACCAACAGAATAACGGAATGAACCATCGCTATATATATACTCGGTGGCATGAACCATCGCTGATAGAATATCAGAATGAACCATCGCTATATATATACCCGGCGGCATGAACCATTGTCGACAGAATAACGGAATGAACCATCGTTATATATATACCCGGCGGCATGAACCATCGCCAATAGAATAGCGCAATGAACAATCGGTATATATATATACCCGGCGGCATGAACCATCGCCAATAGAATAGCGGAATGAACCGTCGCTATATAATATCCGGTGGCATAAACCATCGCCAACATAATAGCGGAATGAACCGTCGCTATATAATATCCGGCGGCATAAACCATCGCCAATAGAATAGCCAATCCCTAGCTTTGTTATAGCAATGTATTTTAATGCACTTCGCTTGTCATGACCGCGTCACTAATACCCCTCGCTTCGACATATCAGCGGCATTGAATAACCTCGCTCAAATGCAACATGCGGCAATACCTTAACTTCAACATTTGGTGGCAAATATTCTTTCCTCGCTACGATATGACAGCGACAAGTATCCTATCATCGCGTCAAGTGACAGCGGCAAAGCATTTAAAATCATCACTCGTCCATAACAACGACTCATGGGATATTCACCAAACATCCAATATATACCTGCAACCACAATGCATAATCCATATCCCAATATACATCGCTATGTGTGATACCCGGGAATTATTGGTGTTAATCCCGGTGTAGTAATGATCTTTAATGGATTTTAATTGTGGCAATTGTGTATTAATTGCGGTTTTGGGACTCCGGGGATTTTAAATCCAGTTTTTGGAGTCGTTGGATCCAAGGGATGAGATTGTATTCTCATCGTGGTGATAACCTTGGAATTTGGTTCTTGTTGGAACCTGGGGTCCGGAATACTTTGTACTGGGGCTGGTAATGAGAATTGAGCTCTCTTAGATGATTTTTGAAAACAGATGATTTTTAATGAATCATGATGTATTTGTGGAGGAGTCGGTATCTTGGAGCTTTGGAGCTATATATACCAAATAGTCTCGGTATTCCGTCATTATACGGAATCATTTCCCTCTCTCATCTCCCTCACGCCTCTTTCCCTCACCCCAAACCCTTCCCCTCTTCTCCTCTTGGTCAAATCTATGGGGGCTCGTCTTGGGAGCCCGATTTCTTGAAGAAAGGCTGGTAATCTTCTTCTCCACTCCTTTAACTTCGATTTGATTATAGTTTTGTGCTAATGGTTGAGTTATGGGTTTGATTTGAGATTTGGGGGTTTTGGTTAAAAATCTAAAATGTTGATCTTAGTGTTTTTATTGAGTTTAAATGGTGTATTGGGGGGGGTGTTGAGGATGTTGTGGGTGTTGGTTTTGAGTTTGGGTGTCAAAAACACCATGGAAGCTCGAATTTCTCGGATTAACGCAGGTGGCGATCGATCGCCGAGGAGTGGCAATTGATCGCGACGAGCAGCTCAAATTTTAGTGGCGATGAACAGTGCAGGCGAGCGATGAACAGTGCAGGCGATCGATCGCGAGTTCTCGGCGATCGATCGAGAGCGAGTTGGCGATCGATCGCGAGGACTGGTGATCGATCGCGAGTCAGTGCTATCGCCCTCTGGACAGGGGCGATCGATCGCACTGAAAGTGGCGTTCGATCGCCGCCTGTAGAAGTTTGTTTTTTTGGAATTTTGGAAAATGTCGGGATTTTGGAATCGAGGTTTAATTAACCGATTTCCGGGGCAATGTCTACATTCCAATGGGAATGCCATACTTTTAAAATAAATTGGTTGGAGCCAAAATTTTATATAATGGAATTCTTGGTCGAGTTTTTGGGTATCTTTTAATCGCATAAAATGGAATATTTTGGGAATTATGCATGCTTAGCCGGGGGGTTTTATTTTGATAATCGTCATGGATAGACGATAGATTTGGAAGTTGTGAACGTGCTTGGGCACGTGATTGCATGCCTATGTTTAATTGAGAGTTATTTGTGTGTTAGCACTTAACTCATCTGGTCGTGGAACTCAGGCAAGTTGGACTCGAACTACGGAATGATAAGGTACATATGACGTACGAGCATAGCCTTTATTATGATTGCAATTGTTGAGTGCATGGTACACTGTATTGCAATAAATGTATTTGGGAATGCATGGTTTACAGTATTATATTGAAATACATGATTTACGATAACTGCTATAAATGGATATGTATGCATTGGATTTATATAGTGCCGCTTTTGAGCGAGCAATGATTGGGATGTTGTCGCCTTTGAGCGAATATTGGTTATGTTGTCGCCTTTGAGCGAATATTGGTTATGACGCCACTGCTGTTGAGCATGCGTGAGAATGAAGCACCGCTATTGTAGAGCGAGCAATGGAATAGAACTATGGAACCATAAGTGAGGTATTTGGAATATCTGTAATCATTGTTTAATGATTGGTATTATTGATTATGATATCGGTATATAGCAAATGGATTTGTTAATCAATGTAATGATTAACTGGCATTTGGGAATTTGATGATTTCAGTTGTTTTGAGAACAGGGACAGTACAGGGAATCCCGGATGAGGATGATACCATCCAGGGAACACATTTTGTATTTCATAGCATTTACATTGTTGTAAATTATGAATTGTAATATTGTGATTATTGGATTTGGATATTGGTATGCTCAACCCGTGTGGGGGCTGTCTCTGTTGGGGCAGGTTATTAGGTACATCGATGGCTTGGAGTTGAGCTCGAGCTATGGTTTTGAGGTGCTTCCAGGATCGATGTACTAGCGATGGTATTGAGCATGATACTTTATACATTAGATACACGTATACTTCTTCGATGCTCGCATGTGAGCAGTAGTATGTGTATATGGATTGTATAAAGAAGGCAAGTGCATTTCTCTTTTAATTTATGTGTTGCATGAAATTAATTAGGAATTGCAAAATGAATTGAGAGCATGTTAGTGTATTATATTGGTGCATGAGACGTATGTGGAAATGGGATGGGGAAAAAACTAGACATTATATGGAATAATGTAAAGAATCTTTATTATATGCATGAATGGCGATGATGATAAGTGATTTTTCCCCTATATGTATGATTGTATGCACTAATTGCATGGATTAGTACACTAATAACGGGTTAAGGGCACGGGGGCCCTTACATTAGTGGTATCAGAGCAGTGGTTTGCTCTTTTGGGGCTGTTGAGGGCCTAGAATCATATGGATGAAAATGAGTAGCACATAAATATGCATGATTGTAGTTAGTGTTGTGTGACAAAACTATTTTGCTTATGTGCATTTATGATATGTGATCATAGTGGAACAATTATATGTCATGACATATATTATAATATAATCTGTTGATTATGATTGTGAGTTGTAGCACTGGGACAACCAAAGGGAGCATTTTGAAATGCATTGGGATACAGGAAGTACTTTGTACTCATGGTTTATGCATTTACTTGTTATAATCATATTGTGGTGAATATGGATTATTATGTGCTCATGGGTTGCGATTGTTCCTGTAGGGACACTATGACATGAAAGGCTAAGGCCAGGGCTGAAAGACACGAAACGGTAACCTGGATTTTATATACAACATGGATTATGCATTATGGTTGCATATATATATATATATATATATATATATATATATATATATATATATATATATATATATATATATATATATATATATATATATATATATTGGAGTGATGATTTTAATGCTTTGCCGCCAAATGTTGAAGCGAGGGTGTTGCCGCATGTCGCATTTGAGCGAGGTGCATTAAAATACATTCATTGTGGTTGTATACATGGGAGTGATGATTTTAATGCTTTGCCGCTAAATGTTGAAGCGAGGGTGTTGCCGCATGTCACATTTGAGTGAGGTGCATTAAAATACACTCATGTTGATGTATATTGGGATATGGAATATGCATTGTGTTGCAGGTATAGATGGAATGCTTGATAAATATCCCATGAGTCATTGCTATGGATGAGTGATGATTTTAAATGCTTTGTCGCTGTCACTTGACGCGATGATAGAATACTTGCCACTGTCATATCGTAGCAAGGAAAGAATATTTGCTGCCAAATGTTGAAGCGAGAATATTGCCGCATGTCGCATTTGAACGAGGTTATTCTATGCCGCTGATATGTCGAAGCGAGGGATATTAGTGCCACGGTCATGACAAGCGAAGGTGCATTAAAATACACTACTGTAACAAGAATAGGGATCGGTTATTCTATTGGCAATGGTTTATACCGCCGGGTATTCATAGCGATGGTTTATTCCGCTATTCTATGGCGATGGTTCATGCCGCCAGACATTATATAGCGATAGTTCATTCCGCTATTCTATTGGCGATGGTTTATGCCGTCGGGTATTCATAGCGATGGTTCATTCCGCTATTCTATTGGCGATGGTTTATGTCGCAGGGTATTCATAGCGATGGTTCATTCCGCTATTCTATTGGCGATGGTTTATGCCGTCGGGTATTCATAGCGATGGTTCATTCCGCTATTCTATTGGCGATGGTTTATGCCGCCGGGTATTCATAGCGATGGTTCATTCCGCTATTCTATTGGCGATGGTTTATACCGCCGGGTATTCATAGCGATGGTTTATTCTGCAATTCTATGGCGATGGTTCATGCCGCCAGACATTATATAGCGATGGTACATTACGCTACATCTATGGCGATGGTTCTTACCACCGGGTATTATATAGCGATGGGTCATTCCGCTACCTCATTGGCGATGGTCATACTGCCGGATATTTATAGCGATGTTTTTATGCCACTGACTCTATGGCGATGGATCATGCCGCTGACTCTATAGCGATGGGTTGTACCGCTATCTACATAGCAAGGGGTTGTACCGCCCACAAGCTATGGGTGTTGATTATGTACCACTATTGGACGACGGAGACAGGTATTCAGCTATGTTATTAGCGATGAGGTATGGCATATTACTGTTTTATTAGCATTATTGTGGATGATATACGTTGATATACATATACCGTCATGTGTTTGACAATGAGGCTAAGGATGTCGTGTTTCGACATGTACCATCACGAGTTGACGATGTTATTTTGAATGTCATATGTTGACAGATACCATCACGGGATGACGATGACATGGTGGATGTCTATGTAGACGCGTGGCGTCGCTTCGATGATTAATACATTTATGTATATGTATTTAGTTGTATGGTTTGAGTGCCAATGGTGAGCACCTAGTAGTGTCTGGGTCACTAGTTGACGAGACCATTATGCCGAGCAGGTCGCTCGATGAATTATTGGGTGCGCCGTACAGGAAGTGTACCACAACACATATTTGAGGTAAATATTTTACGAGTAGTAGTACCTTTGGGTATACTCGTTGGAATGGCTATGGCCAAGTGATTGGTAGCAGGAGTAGTTGTTGAGGAAACTACTTGCTCATGCCGAGGTGACATGTGGTAGACATGATCCCACCCCGCCTGAGGGTGTGGAATAAATCCTACTGAATTAGGATTGCTTTGTGGTTGAGCAAGGACACCGGGATGTCCTTTGTGCATTGGTATTAGAGAAATATTGGGTGATGACCCACTACTCTAATGGATATTACGGTATGGTGTACCGGGGTGGAACGTATGATACGTTGGTAGGCTTGGTATAAGCCTATGGAGGCAGCGTTTTGCTAGCCAGGTATTGTAGCAGTGTTGTAGTATGCTTGTTGTGACAATTATACTGCACGTTGGGACCGAGTTCGGTGAATCGTATGATGATACGATGAGGACTTATGGTAGACTCTTGTAGTCTCTATGTGGCATGATGATTGAGGCAGGGAATACCTCACGGGAACGTTTATACGTCTATTGTTTTGAGGGACTTGTGCAGGGACAGCTCAATTTTGTTGGTAGTACCAACTCGAGTGTCAACAAGTCGTTGTTAGCTCTAGTGGAGCATCCTTGCATATGGAATGCAACGTGAGTCACAATTGGATTTGTGAGATATAGCTAGTGGGGGTAACACTACTATATTGATCTTATCTCTTGGAGAGACTTGGATTGTACTGTCATGGAGACAGCTGGTATTGGTTGTGGGTTGATTGTGAATCAACCGGGGGAAGCCCCTACTAGTGTTGGACTAGGTGATGGCTTCGTACTTCCAGTGAGACGTTCGAGGAGACGTCTCCAGGGTAATGCTCGAGATTGTGGAGTACTATGGCATTAGTACAGAGCATTGTTAGTTTGAGTATACATGGCGTACATGGGTTTCGATTGGTAATAGTGGTTTGATGCACTATTTTGAACCAGTTGCGTATTTTTGGTTCCGAGGTATGTTTTGGGCATAAATATATCCAGTTTTCCGAACGTTGGTTTGAGGTTGGAGGGTCATGTGTCCATGGCGTTTTCCCTTGTGAGAAAGGTAGTATTATTATACCTACCGATTGGGAATCTTTGGGAGATTCAATAAGTCGGTTTGTGAGGTGTTGATGTTGGAATCACACCATTGGTCATTGGTCTGTCGATCATTATTCTCCACGAGGTGAGAATAGCTGAGGATTGACAGTTGGTTTTGGGACTTTGGTTATGATTGGAGATACCCAACCAATTGCTTCGAGTATGCATGTTGTGTAGGTACTTGGGCAGTATGTGTGTACGAATGCCCGCGTTCGGTACTTGTTGAGTATCGGATTAGTACTATTGGTTTGGTGAATCTCTGTTAGAGATTGTGTCACCTTGAGATTGGTAATCTCGATGGCACGATGTATTCTGAGGAATAATCGTGAGGTCCGGTTGACTTCCCCTGAGGAGGAATTGTCATGTTTTGGGACCATAGTAATTCTTGCTGGTCAATTCGATAGCCTCCCTGTTTTAGGATTGTTGAATCCCAGGATAAACGATGGATGGCCAGGATTCGGATTTGTTTAGTGTCGTGATTGACACGTGTGGCGGGAATGCAATCGATTGTTCTTGCATGTCCTTTCGAGAACTTGAGACCTTGTGGAGTCTCGATAGTGTGTTTGGACCAAGATATGATTCTTGGAACACTCGGATGTAGACATCTTTGGAGATGTATTTCGTGTTGATCGGGGCCGTGTTTTGGCCCAATCCGTGTTGCAAAGTGGTGCAACTGCTCCTTTAGTGGAGGCGGAATTGGAAAATGGGAACCGGATTTAGTGTAAGTACACAGTAGTGTACTGGTGGTTTCCTTGGCAACGATGTGTGATTAACATCGTAGGCTGAATCGTGGAGATATCATCGAGACGATATCTATTTTAGAATCACGAATGATTCATTAATTTGCAGTTACGTTTGGTTGACTGCCTTTGAGATTTTAGCATCGGGGAATGCTGACATCTTCCGTGGATCTGTGTCGGTTGGAGAGGTTACTCCATTCCAGATTTTGGTGCGAGGTCGGTATCCTCGCTGTTAGTGTGTCGTTCATGACATGTTCATGATTCGACGATGTAGATCCGCTTGGATTATGTGGTTTCGGCAATACGTGGAGTACGCCGTGCAAATTTCGAGGATGAAATTTTTATTAGTGGGGGATAATTGTGATACCCGGGAATTATTGGTGTTAATCCCGGTGTAGTAATGATCCTTAATGGATTTTAATTGTGGCAATTGTGTATTAATTACGGTTTTGGGACTCTCGGGGATTTTAAATCCAGTTTTTGGAGTCGTTGGATCCAAGGGATGAGATTGTATTCTCATCGTGGTGATAACCTTGGAATTTGGTTCTTGGTGGAACCTGGGGTCCGGAATACTTGTACTGGGGTGGGAATTGAGGTTAGAGAGATGATTTTTGAAAAAAAGATGATTTTTAATGAATCATGATGTATTTGTGGAGGGGTCGGTATTTTGGAGCTTTGGAGCTATATATACCAAATAGACTCGGTATTCCGTCATTATACGGAATCATTTCCCTCTCTCTTCTCCCTCACGCCTCTTTCCCTCACCCCAAACCCTTCCCCTCTTCTCCTCTTGGTCAAATCGATGGGGGATCGTCTTGGGAGCCCGATTTCTTGAAGAAAGGCTGGTAATCTTCTTCTCCTCTCCTTTAGCTTCGATTTGATTATAGTTTTGTGCTAAATGGTTGAGTTATGGGTTTGATTTGAGATTTGGGGGGTTTTGGTTAAAAATCTAAAATTTTGATTTTAGTGTTTTTATTGAGTTTAAATGGTGTATTGGAGGTGTTGAGGAAGTTGGGGGTGTTGGTTTTGAGTTTGGGTGTCAAAAACACCATGGAAGCTCGAATTTCTCGGATTATCGCAGGGTGGCGATCGATCGCCGAGGAGACGCGATCGATCGCGACGAGCAGCTCAAATTTTAGTGGCGAGGAACAGTGCAGGCGATCGATCGCGAGTTCTCGGCGATCGATCGCGAGCGAGTTGGCGATCGATCGCGAGTCAGTGCTGTCACCCTCTGGACATGGGCGATCGATCGCACTGAAAGTGGCGATCGATCGCACTGAAAGTGGCGATCGATCGTCGCCTGTAGGAGTTTGTCTTTTTGGGATTTTGGAAAATGTCAAGATTTTGGAATCGAGGTTTAATTAACCGATTTCCTGGGCAATGTCTACATTCCAATGGGAATGCCATACTTTTAAAATAAATTGGTTGGGAGCCAAAATTTTATATAATAGAATTCTCGGTCAAGTTTTTGGCTATCTTTTAATCGCATAAAATGGAATATTTTGGGTATTATGCATGCTTAGCCGGGGGGGCTTTTATTTTGATAATCGTCATGGATAGGCGATATGTTTGGAAGTTGTGAACGTGCTTGGGCACGTGATTGCATGCCTATGTTTAATTGAGAGTTATTTGTGTGTTAGCACTTAACTCATCGGGTCGTGGAACTCAGGCAAGTTGGACTCGAACTACGGAATGATAAGATGCGTATGATGTACGAGCATAGCCTTTATTATGATTGCAATTGTTGAGTGCATGGTACACTGTAATGCACTATTATAATACACTAACATGTTCTCAGTTCATTTAGCAATTCAATAAATAATTGTATGCAACTCATAAATGAAGACAGAAAGGACCTTGCTTTTTATAGATACCATATACACATAATAGTGCTCACATGCGAGCATCAAATAAGTATATGCGTATCAAATGTATAAAACACGGTGCTCAATACCGTCACATGTACTTCGATCCTGGAAGCACCTCCAATCCATAGCTCGAGCTCAACTCCAAAGCAATCGATGTACCTAATCACCTGCCCCAACAGAGACAGCCCCCACATGGGGTGAGCATACCAATATCCCCAAATCCAATAAGCACAATATTAGAATTCATAATTTGAACAAGTAAGTGCTATGAATATTAAAAGACACTCCTTGAATGACATCATCTGGGATCCCATGTGCTGTTCCTGTTCTCAAAATACCGAACCATCAAATTCCCAAATGACAGTTAATCATTCATTGATTAACTAATCCGTTCCACATATACTGATACCATAATCAATAAAATCGAATCATTAAACAATGATTACAGACATTCCATATATCTCACTAATGATTCCATAGTTATATTTCATTGCTCGCTCCACAATAGCGGCATTTTAATCCCACGCACGCTCAACAGCGATGGCGGCATAACCGACGTTCACTCAATGGCAACATTATTCTAATCATTGCTCGCTCAAAGCGGCACCACATAATTTCCAATGTATCTATCCATTCATTGCAAATACAAACAACCATGCATTTCACAGTTGCAATAATATAAAAGGCTATGCTCGTACGTTATACGTACCTTATAATTTCGTAGTCCGAATCAAACGCTGCTTGAGTCCCGTGACCCGAAGGATCATGTGCTAAACACATAAATAACTCACAATTAGAACAAGCATGCTACCACGTGCCCAAGCACGTCTACAATCCCCAATTATATCATCAATCAATGACGATTAACCATTTAAAAAGACCACAGGCGAAGCATTCATCAATTCCATAACATCAACCCAAAATATGCCATAATACAGGGCCTCTCGGTCAATCGGACATAGGCCCCCGGTCGATCGAGAGCCACAGCAGAAAAGGCAACAAAATTCAATAGCGCGCGATCGATCGCCACTCGCCCGCGATCGATCGGTAGCCTCATTCGATCGATCGCCAATCACTGTTCATCATCTTCCAATTTTCGGAAATACGCGCGATCGATAGGTAACCCTCTGCCGATCGATCGGCGAGCACTGTACTGGCCTAAAAATTGCGTTTTTTTTAGCTTAAAACTCCCAGAAATCAAACCAAACACCCATTAAAACCATTAATCCTCAACATGGACACTATAAAAAACCCCTTAACATCCAACCCCCCAAAATCTTTAAAATTTTCAAAACTCAAACTCAGCATAATACTAAACCATACTCCACAATACTACTATCAAATCGAAGATAAATGCGAGGGGAAGGATAATACCTTATTATCTTCGAGAAATTCGGCTCCCGAGATGAGCTTCCAATGATTTATGCACCAAGGGAAAAATGGGGGAAAAAGGGAGGGGTTTTGAACGATAGAGAGAGAGAGGAGAGAATTGTGTCCAGAACACCGAGTCAACTTGGTATATATAGTACCAAAACTTCAAAATCTCGAGTCCTCTACAAATACATCATGACTCATTAAAAATCATATGTTAGTTCCGAACCTTATCGATGAGATTTTAAAGATGACAAAACATATCAGACCGGATCGAGAGAAATCAGACTGACCAGATCGATCGCCCAAAACAGATCAAGCTGATAAGATGTCAAAGCATATCAGACCGGATCGAGGGTAATCAGACTGACCAGATCGATGACTCAAAACAGAACAAGCTGATAAGACATATCACATATCAGACTGGATCAATGGATATCAGACTGACTAGATCGAAGCTTCAGATCGATCTCAATCTTTATCAGATCAGAGCAGTCAAGGATGTATAAAGAATGGCTCTTCAGTCCGAATCATTAACGACTATTTATTGTAGCATTTAATGTCGTAATTAATGCTACAAAGGACCAAAGACTGAAGATTGCCATAAAAGGTAAGAAGACAAAGTAGAGCTTACCTGACAGTCGCCGAAAGCATGAACCAGAACGGCAAGTATCCTGAAGAAGAAGACTGTAGCTTACTCAGAGAATAAGCAGAGTCAAGTGTTGCACATTAAAGGAAATAATGTCGTTGGTACATGCAACTATAAAAGGATGCAACAACAATACAGAGATACAGATGTACAAGGACACGAGAGTCTGAAAAATTAGAAAAACACAAAACAGCACAAGCGTACAAGCTCAGAAGCTCTCGAGCTGAAATTATTCTTAAGCACGATTACTTTGTAATATTTGATCATTTTAGGATCACTGTGCGCATCTTGTGTATTCTGTACTGAAAAACAGAAGTGAGAAACAAATTGTAACTGTCAGACAGAGAGTGTCTGAACAGATTGAGTGACTAGGAGTTTCAGATTGGTAGTGAGGTAAATCCAGTCTGAATCAGGTTTGTACAACAGGATTGTATAAATCAAAGTCTTCTAGTATAAACCTTCCTTAATTGGAAGAAGGGGAGACGTAGAAGGATTACAACCACCTTCGAACTTCCAGAAACATATTTTGTGTTCTTATCTTTCTGCACTTGTTCTTTCATTCAAGCCATCGAGCCGCTCTTACAAATATAAGATCAGACCGTTCCGCACTTATACATTCAGTGGTCTGTTCTATAAAAGAGTTGATTAAGAAACAGATTTCTTTCACTAATCCGAAAGAAATCACAAGGGATTAAATTTTAGAAGGAGTGTTCATTCACCCCACCCCCCCCCCCCCCAAACACCGGACCAATCCTAACATCATATGTTTTCAATAATTATCTCTCCAACCTCAATTTCCAATACCAGCCCCAACACAAAGCCCCAGACCCCAGATCCCACCAAAAACCAAATTTCACCGTTTAACACCACGATGAGAATACGATCCCAACCCTTGGATCCAACAACTCCAATTATCGGATTTAAAATCCTCGGGAGTCCCAACACCGTAATTAATTCATAATTACCACAATTAAAATCCATTAAGGATCATTACCACTCCGGGATTTTCACCATTATTCCCGGGCATCACATTATCCCTCACTAATAAGATTTCGTCCTCGAAATTTGCACGACGTACTCCACGTAACGCCGAACCACACAATTCAAATGGATCTACATCGTCGAGTCATGAACTATCATGAACGGCATACCAACCGCGAGGACACCGACCTCGCACTAAAATCTGGAATGGAGTAAGTCTCCCAACCCATCGTCAACTCAAAAGGACATTAGCATACGCTGATGCTAACATCTCAAAAGCAGTCAGCCAACCCTAACTGCAAACCAAACGAATCATTCGTAATTCCAAAATAGATATCGCCTCGATGATATCTCTACGATTTAGCCTACGATGTTAATCATACATCGTTACCAAGGAAACCACCAGTACACTACAGTGTACTTATACTAAATCCGGTTCCCGCTCTCCAATTCCACCTCCATCAAAGGAGCAGTTGCACCACCTTGCAACACGGATCGGGCAACTCATCGCTACCGATCAACACAAAACACATCTCTAAAGATGTCTACATCCGTATGTTCCAAGAAATCATATCTTGGTGCAAACACATCATCGAGACTCTACAAGGTCTCAAATTTCCAACAAGACATGCAAGAAAACCAATTGCATTCCCGCCACACGTGTCAACCACGACACCTAACAAATCCGACACATGGCCATCCTCGTCTAGGATTCAACAATCCTAACACATGGACGTTAACAAATTAGTCAGAAATGACTTACCATGGACTCAACACACGGCAATCCCTCCTCAGGGAGTCAATTACACCTCACGATCATTCTTCAGAATACATCGTGTCATTGAGATTACCAATCTCAAGGTGCCACAATCTCTCACCAGAGATTCATTCATCATAGCATATTAATCCGATGCTCGATGAGTACCAAGAAATGCTGGCATTCGTATATCCACACCGACATACATGCCTAAGCACCAATAGTACCTACATATTCAATGCAATCGACTCGGGTATTACCAACCCAAAAGTCCCAATCTCAAACCGACCATACCACAATTATTCTCACTCAATGGAGAATGATGATTGACAAACCAAAACCAAAAGGTGTGATTTCAACATCAACACCACACAAACCAATTCAACGAATCTTCCAAAGATTCCCAATAGGTATAACGAATATCGCCTTCCTCACAAGGAAAGTGTCATGAACCATGACTCTCCAACCTCGAACCATCGTTCGGGAGCCTGGATATATTTATACCAAAATATATCTCGGAACCAATAAATACCCAATAGGTTCAGAATAATGCCTCAATGCCACTATTACCAATTGAAAACCGTATACACAACGTATACACATCTAACGATGTTCTGTACTAGTACCATAGTACTCCACAATTTCGAGCATTTCCCTGGAGACGTCTCCTCGTACGTCTCTCAGAAATAAAAGCCATTACTTAGCCCAACGCTAGTAATGCTTACCATGGCTGATTCACAATCAACCCACGACCGATACCAGCTGTCTCCGTGACAGTATAATCCAAATCTCTCCAAGAGATAAAATGAATATAGTAGTGTTACCCCACTAACTATATCCCAAAATTCCAATTGTGTCTCCCATTGCATTCCATATGCAAGAATGCTCAACCAGAGCTAACAACGACTTGTCGACACTCGCGTTGGTATTCCCAACAAAATTCTGTACAAGTCCCCTAAAACATGCGACGTATAAACATCCACGTGAGGTATTTCCCACCTCAAACCTTAAGCCACAAAGTGACTACAAGAGTCCACTAAAACCCTCATCATATCATCATACGATTTACCAACTCGGTTCTAATGGCTACAACAAGTACACTATATCACTGCAACAATACCTAGCTAGCAAATCGCTGCCACCTTAGATTTATACCAAACCTACCAACGTATCATATGTTTCCATCCCGGTACACCATACCGTAACATCCATTAGAGTAGTGGGTCATCACCCAATATTTCTCTAATACCAATGCACAAAAGACATTCCGGTGTCCTTGCTCAATCACAAGGCAATCCTATCCGTTGGGATTTAATCTGTACCCTCATGGGTGGGTGTGACCATGTCTACCACACGTCACATCGACAAGAGCGAGTAGTTTCCTCAATAACTACTCCTACTAACAATCACTTGGCCATAGCCATTCCAACGAGTATACCCAAAGGTACTACCGCTCATAAAATATTTACCTCAAATATGTGGTTGCGGTACACTTCCTGTATGGCGCACCCAATAATTCTTCGAGCAACCTGCTCGGCATTATGGTTTGTCAACTAGTGACCCAGACACTACCATGTGCTCACCATTGGCACTCAAACCATACGATTAAACACATATACATAAATGTATTATTCATCGAAACAATGCTACACTTCTACATGGAATATCCACTATGTCATCGTCATCCCGTGATGGTACATGTCAACATGTGACATCCAAAATAACATCGTCAATTCGTGACGGTACATATCGATACACGACATCCAATAATCTTATCGTCAAACACGCGACGGTATATGTCGATACACGACATCCATGATCAAATTGTCAAACACGTGACGGTATATGTATATTAACGCATGACATCCACAATAATGCTAATAAAACAGCAATATACTATAACTCGTCGCTAATAAGATAGTGGCATACCTGTCTCCGTCGTCCAACAGTGTATGCAATCAGCACCCAACGCTCGAAGGCCGCGTGATCCCGTGCTACGTACATAGCGGCATACCCATCGCTATAGAATCAGCGGCATAAATCATCGCTATAGATATCCGGCGGTAATGAACCATCGGCATTGATGTAGCGGAATGACCCATCGCTGTGAATACCCGGCGACATAAACCATCGCCAATAACCATCGCTATGAATACCCGACGGCATAAACCATCGCCAGTAGAATAGGGAATGAACCATCGCTATGAATAACCCCGCGGCATAAACCATCGCAATAGAGTAGCCGATCCCTAGTCTTGTTACAAGCAGTGTAAGCACCTCGCTTGTCATGACTGCTCACTAATACCCCCTCGCTTCGATATATCAGCGTCATTGAATAATCTCGCTCAAATGCGACATGCGGCAATATCCTCCGCTTTTGGCGGCAAATATTCTTTGCCTCCTCCTCGCTACGATATGAAAGTGGCAGTATCTACTATCAATCCGCGTCAAGTGTACAGCGGCAAAAGCATTTAAAATCATCACTACGTCCATAACAACGACTCATGGGATGTTCATCCAAGCATCCAATCTATTCCCTGCAACACGATGCATAATCCATATCCTCAATGTGCATCACTATGAGTGTATTTTAATGCGCCTCGCTTCAAATGTGACATGCGGTAATACCCTCGCTTCAACATTTAGCGGCAAAGCATTAAAATCATCACTCCAATATATATGCAACCACAATGAGTGTATTATAATGCACCTCGCTTCAAATGTGACATGCGGCAATACCCTCGCTTCAACATTTAGCGGCAAGGCATTAAGATCATCACTCAAATATATAACAACAATTCCTCGCTTTCGTGTAACAGCGGTATCCCATATAACAGTACCACATTGTATTTTAATGCACCTCGCTTCAATGTGACATGCTGCATTTACCATCGCTTCAACATTTAGCGACAAAGCATTAAAATCATCAACTGGAATATATAACGATTCTACATGCTATGCACCAAACATCCAATATACATATGCAACCACAATGCATAATTCAAGATGCATACAAAATACATGTTACCAGTTTGGTGCCCATCAATCCTGGCCTTAGCCATCCATGTCAAACATACCTACAGGAACTACCCCAAACCATGAGCATATAATAATCCATATTCCCCACAATATGATTATAAAGAGCAAATGCATAAACAATGAGTACAAAGTACTTCTTGTATTTCAATGCATTTAAAGATGCTCCCCTTGGTTGTCCCTGTACTACACTCATAATCATAATCAATGGGTTATATTACGGTCCCATAAGTATCAGGACATATAATCATTCCATTTATGAACCACATATCATAAACGCACATAAGCAACATAGTGTGTCCGCACAACACTAACTACTATCAATGCATAGTATGTGCTACCCATTTTCATCAATATATTCCTAGGCTCTCAACAGCCCCAAAGAGCAAACCACTGCTCTGATACCAACTAATGTAAGGACCCCAAGTCCTTAACCCTTTATTAGTGTATTAACACATACAATTAGTGCATACAATCATGTATGTAGGGGAAAAGCTACATGCAACCATGGCATAAAACACGGTCTATAAAAATTCTTTTGCATCATTCCATTAAGTGCTAAGTTTTCCCAACCAAGTCCCCATACACATCATGCACTATTATAATACACTAACATGTTCTCAGTTCATTTAACAATTCAACAAATAATTGCATGCAACCTCATAAATGAATAGAGAAAGGACCTTGCCTTTTACACCTACCATATACACATAATAATGCTCACATGCGAGCATCAATAAGTATATGCGTATCAAATGTATAAAATACGGTGCTCAATACCGTCACTAGTAAATATATTATATATAATATATATATATATGTATCCCATAAAAATAATAGAATTATGTAATGATGTGGACATGCTGCACACCACCCAAAAAAAAATGTACTGTTATTAAAAAAAATTGTGCACAAAAACTTTTACCCTTATTGGGAAAAATAAAAATTACCTACAAAGGTTTTTTTCATGGCTCTGCTTCTGAACATGGATATTATCAAAACTATATTTTTGTAGATTAAAATTTAAAAGGAGTTCTCGGTACTCTACTTGATAGAAAAAAATTAATATATTGTTTCCAACGAAAAAGTTCATTACTCGAACTATCTAAATTAATAAAATTAACTTTAAAATCATACCTATCGATTTCTAATAGATTAATACTTATTTAAATTTCCATGTTATTTATCCATTGTCGACTTTGTAAAAATTTTGATCCGTTTTGGAATTATAACTCTCCACAAGTATTTGGTTGTGATTTCTTAAACGGAAATCGAGTTTTTTTATTATTATTTAATTCAGGAGAGCGAGTCGAGTTTATTCTTTTTAGAGGCACACTGCCGTATTAGAACTTGAATCTCTATAAAATAGAGTTAAGCTCTTATTAATTTGGCTAGAGTCGGGCCCTTTATTATTTGATGGAACACTAAGTTAGTTATTCTATACTAATTAACGTAGAGTGTATTTAAAGATTATATTTAAATAAAAACAGTCTGGCCAAGAAAAAATAAAGATATTTGTATTATATCTACGAAACAAATCAATATTGTTTTAAAATAATTGATAGGTTAGTTTTTTATTATTTTATTTAAAATAAAATATAATTTGTTAATATTAAACTGATGTGCAGGTGCTAAACAAAACCCATATTGAGTGGTATACAAAATTTTTCCAGGCCACTTCGGGGTTTATTACAAAATTTTAATTTCAATTTATGAAATTTATATTTCTTATTTATTTAAAACAAAAACCAATAAATTGCAAACACAAGAATTTCCACGATTAAAATAAATAATTAATTGTAAATCGCAATTCACCCCTATAATTTCACCGAAATCACACGTAGCACACCTACCGAGAGTAATTCTCCTGATTAATCAGCTCAAAGTACGGAAACCCAAATCATAAAACCAAAACCTAGAATTTCGGATTCAAACTTGAGGATTTTGGCAGCTCTGATGACGGATTTTCCCTAGCAATCGCCTCACGGCCAGCCGTTTTGTAATCGTAGCTGCAATCGTGCCGATCTGAGTATCTGTGCTCAGAACAGAACACTTCTCCACATCTGCACCGGAAACCCATCAACCCGACTCGCTTCCTGCAACCTGACCCGGACACCTATTCACCTCCCTCGGTCTCTTCAAAACCCGATTCTCCACCGGTTCGGGACTCTCCGGAGTCAACCCACCCCGAGCTGGCTCTCGAGTCACACGCGCTCGAAATCTTAGGACCTGAGCCCTCCGCCGTCCTCGAAGCCGGAATATGCGACGGAGCCTGCGGTGGGGTACATATCGGTAGGCTTTCTGGAACCTTGAGCTCGGTTTCTTCTTTTTCCCTCTTTTGTGCCATCTCAGGATCGATTTTTTCTCTTTTTTTTGGAATCGGAGTCTGGAAAGAGAAACGAAGGTTTGAATGATTGTGAGGAAGTAAGATGCAATGGAAATGAGGAATTCGGGGGTTTTAAAAATGATTTTGAATTAAATATGGGCGTCAGTGGAACGCGAGTGGGTACCAGGCATTAAAGGTGATGCGAAAGGACTATAACGCCCTTGGTACTTGCTTTTTTGTTTCTTTTTCAGAGATAGTGACGTGTTTGTGCGTGGGTCGAATATAAGGAGAAGGGTTACTTTGTCTTTTAATGTGGATTGAAAACAGAAATCGAGACACCAATTTTGACATTACTCCAGGTCACTATCTTTATTCATTTTCATTATTTCGATTCGGCATTCAATAGTTTCTAAAAAATATATATATTTAGGCACTCAATATATAAACTTAATATGATTAATCTTAAATAATTTGTGTATTAGTATATATATTTTATTTAAAAAATATTATGTTTTAATATTGAGTTGATATATAAGTATAACCAAAATCAAGTATATACAAGTGTTTCTCGCTTGCCAATAAATAGTACAACGCAAACGTATCGTTCCAAGTCAAATATTTATAGATGAATTACATATAAACCTCCTCTGATTTTCATAATTGTCTCTAGTGTATTTTATATAATTAAAGCATAATTCAGTAGGAACATTCATATCATTCAGTCAGAAAAGTCACATCTAAAGCAAAATAATAAATTACCTCATAAAAGTGCAGAAAATGCACACAAAGTAGATAGGGACATGCCCGGTTGAGGGCAGCTATCTCTTTAAAAAAAAAAAAATCCCCCCCAAAAATGATTTTTGCCACCCGAAATATAATAATAATGCACTTTGCCCTTCCTTCCTAAAATTATTTTGACCCCTTTAAAAAATATTGTCCTCCATTCTTTATGTTATGATTTTTTTTCCACCTAAACAAAAATCTAAATTCTTTTTCTGAAAG